>BPTQ01000008.1:224782976-224909947 GCA_019973895.1 Chrysanthemum seticuspe | reverse complement strand
GGTTTACTCAAAGGAAATGTTAGATTAAAATGAAGCACCACCCCTTCCATGGATGGAAGGGGTATTTATAGTTACATAAGACACGACCTCCTATCGGCCTGTGGATCAGGGATACAGTGGGTAAAGACCCGTCCTTCCTCCACGGTGTTGCACTAAGCTATACTACGCTACAAACTAATAAATAAACTACTAAATAACTTGACTAACGACAAGTCTACGAGCTAAATTAAGCTAGATAACATTTGGGGTGACCGACTCTTCACTATGGAATTTTCTAATTCCTAACAGTTTATGAATCCTAGAGATTTCGTAGTCATTAACCTTAGGTAGCTTCAAAGAGTTAGGGATAAACGCATACCCTACGACCATAGAAACACAACGCCTTAAGAATAAGGACGTGACAATTCAACCATCAATAGGAGATAACTAGGGAGTAATAACATCTAAGTAAACACATTCTTAATCATCATAAGAGCACACAACAATACACATAGACTACCCCTTAGTTTAGATAATTAGATAATTAGATAAGTAGAGTAATCGGTAGAAATACCAACCCCCAAATCCAAACCCCGAGATTCGTACCTTTCCATTTTCTAAAAAACTTAAAAAAAAGATAAAAAAAAATAATCTTCCTCAACTCCAACCTTAGCGTAGTAATTTCTCACTAGCATTCATATTCCCCTAGAGAACGATATCTATTCCCGAGGCTTACCCTAATCTTACACTACAATGATTAGGTTCACTGCCTAGGGTGTTGAAAAACTTGCTCGAAGAAAAGGAAGTTCCTTTGACCCCGAACGCGCGTTGTACGCGTATCAAGTTTTTGGCGCCGCTCCCGGGGAATAGAATAGCTAGTTAGATTTCTATCTCGTTTAGGTATCCTTACTTGATTCCTATCAAGTAAGCTTTTTTCTCATTTTTAGCTTCCTTGTAGTCTATCCCCCTTCTTTGTGTTTATGTTCGTAAAACCCTTTTCATTTGTTGCTATGGCAAGTGAAGTTGCATTTGAATCATTAACAAATGAGGAACAATTGAATTTTGCAGATTGGATTACTTTTTATTGTTCTAATGAATTTGTGAGTGATCTTAGGGATATCCAAAAGGAGACGGGTGTAAGGTTGGATGGATTTGATAAATTTTGTGCTTGTGTGGCTTCTATTCAACGATCATTGTTAGAATCAACTCCTTTTAGTGAGACCCTCTAGAAAATTTTTGAGAAAAGCCTCCTAAGCATAAACCATCAATTGTCACAACTTGAGGAAATCGATAAGGAGGATTTATCCAACCTTATGAATCATGATCAAAAAGACCTAGTTTTTAAGAATATGGAACCTAAGCCCGAACAAGATTGTGAGATGGTTATAGTTGAACTACCTAATTGCATGCGTGGGATAGATTTCACCAAAACATATGACACGCGTGAGGAATCCTTTAGGCAAATAAAACATAGTGATCAAATTTTTGAGAATGATTCTTATGAATCGGACCAAGAATTTGAAATGGCTAAAGAAGGATTTGAGATACTTAGGAGTGTATTTGGGTTAGATCATATTAAAACACGTGATGAAAATTTAGGAGATCTAGATATAATGGATAATGAGGTGGAAACTCCAAGCCCACAAGCCCTACCATCACTTGAGGAGCACACATTACCTATAACTTACCCGGAAGAAGTAGAAGAGACTATAGGAACCCCGATTGATATAGAACCTTTGGACCAAAAGCCACTAGAGAATGTAGGTTTAGATGCTTGTTGTCATGACCTCTCTCTTAGTCCTAGGGAAGTTCCTAATTTTGATGAGCCGGAGCCTCAACCAAAAGCCTTACCCAATTTTCCGTCTTTAGATGTGAATCTTGGAATTGAATTAGGCCCCAATCCACCCATCAAAATAAATAGTCCGGGTAGTTGCTTGATAAAGGTGGTAGACTCTAGGCCATGTAGAGTAGAAGCTAATATAGGAGAAACCCATGACCTTACACACTTATATCACCCATTCATGGTTGATAACAAGAAACATTATGGGTTTAAACCGGGTTTATTAGGTCAAGATGGATCCTTAACTAAGAATCTTTTGAAGTTGATAGAAGATGATCCATTTTTAGGAGAGAGATTTGATTCACCCGTTACACCAATAACATTAGGTAAGGTTATAATGAATGGAGCACACTCCTCTGAGCATATAAATCACCCATCACCCTCTCCTTACGTAGCAAATTTCCACCCTAAGGGTGTGTATCGCTACTATCACCCGCACTTAAGCTTAAGTGTAAGAAAAACTTCCCCTTTATACGTTAAATAAGGGTAGAGTCAAGCTCGTGACTCGAACAAAAACAAGCGCTTCTTGGGAGGCAACCCATGTGTATTTGATTTTCATTTTTATTTGTGTGTCGTATATCTTTCATTGATTGTTTATTCTCATGTTTAAATTTGTAAAAATGCTTTATTTTGTCTTTAACCTCGTCTTAATTACATATAAAGGTATTTTACATAAGGGATAAGTGTAGGGAGGATTACACACGTTTTCAAAAAGAACGTGAACATGAGAATTACAATCATTTAAAAGATATACATGTGTGTTTGTTCGAGTCAAATGCTTGTATCGAGTCATAATGGATGTTTTGCAGGAAATTTTTCCAGATTCTAAAGATAAAAATTTTCCAGAATTTTTTCCAGAAAATCGTAGACCAGTTTTTGTCAGGATAACCTGACGGCGTCAGGGTCGCAACCTGACGGCGTCAGGAGGACTAGAAACTGCTTACTAATTTTTTCTCGTTTTTTGAGCTACTTATAAATTTTTGGAATTTTCCAGGTCTTAATTTTCCAGAAAATCTGTAAACATCCATTCCACAAGCATTATATCCTAGTCTAGTAGAGTCATCTATATATTGTTACTGCCGATTTTACACGAAGGTTTCGTTTGTTTTCTTCAAGTGTGCAGGTTTAATTTATCAAGAAGAAGATACATAAGATTAGAAGGAGCTTTTAACGCAAACACTCTTCTTGAAGAAAGATTTAACCACTACTTCACACGGATCCTACCGAGCTAATCAGAAGAGTACTAGTTTCTTTCATTTTTAATTACCTTCCATTATCATAACTTTGATACTTTCGGGGAACATTGGGGACAATGTTCAGTTTAAGCGTAGGGAGAGAAAATAAAATGGGAAATTTGAAACTATGCTTACCCTTGACTATTTGCTTTGTCCAATTTCATTTGTGTAATAAACCATGAGAAATATCGGTTAGGGTAATTTTGGCACCAAATTTAAAAAATTTCATGACATGTAGAAGTGGGCCATTAGTCTTAATAAAGCGTCTCATGGATAGGAGGTTATATGACTAGCACAAAACCCTTTACCACTTAAATTCCACCCAAAATGTGAGGATCGCCCTTAGATTTGTAGGAATTAAAGCATTCCACTTTAATGCTTCAAGTGTGAACCGGTAGTATAATAGATTCTAGAACCTATTTTGTGATGCATTCCGAGATCGCTAGTAAGACTACACTTGTGTAGTTAGGAATAACTAAATGATAAGTGGCATTAGGATAACCCTTGTTTGATACCCGTATTATAATTACTTCTTCCACATCGGTTGAGTAATTCCCCCACACCCTTGCATTGTACTCATCTTTAGTACACGATACCCCTAGTTAACCCCTTAGAGCCTATCCTTTTCGCGGTTCTCGTGATGTTTCGGTTTTCCGGAATATCAATGAAGAGCATTGTTTACAATCCACCCCCAAATGTACACCCAAATCGCCTTAGCCTACCTTGTATGCACTCACTTTTAGTGCATTATTGTTATCATACTAAACCCTTAGTTCAATTATCTAGTTGCTTGCATAAGTTGCTAAGTCGAGTCATATCCTTTGTACACAGTTTTGGGACGATTGGGACTCATGGTAAAAGTTAATTTTTATGAAATTGCGGGAAGGGAACGTTAAATTCAAATACCCTTTATTTGCGTAATAATGTACTCTAAGTGTTTTGATCTTTTGAATTCGGGTCAAATTAGTGTTAGAGTAATAAAAACTCAAGTGTAGGGATGTGCCTATAAATCTCTATTATTTTGATGTTATCGTAGAGGATGGTAGAGTAAAAATGTATGAAAAAAAATCGAAAAAAAATAGAAAAGAGAGAAAAGAAAAAAATAGAGTGTTAAAAAAATAAAAAACAAAATACGGGCTACCATCCTACATCTATCTTTAAATTTATATTCATTTGTTTCAATTTATCTAGAGTTTAGAGTGTCGAGTCTTGGCTTAGCAATGTCATTCTTCGCATGCTTGTAACATAAAGATTTTTGACTTGCCACCATTAAATCACCTATCCCACCAAACCCTTTGTTTCCCTACCGTAAGCCTAAAGTTACAACCCTTTAAAAGACCTCTTGGATAGTTTTTCCTAGGTGCTTACGCCAAAGCGATGGAGGTTTGATCTAGTCTCAAGCCTATGGTAATCTATGTACTAGGACCGGTTAATGAGTGTTTATCTTCCATTTCCAACTTGATATATTTCATATACACCCGAGAGATGAGAGTATCCAAACACCATTTGTGAGGTGCTAGTATGTAATTTCCGTGCTTGTTATGACTTTTGCGGGGCTTATATGTGTTGTGAATTTTTCTAAACTAATGCTTCATGACCCCTAACTTATAAATTAATTGGCTAAAAGCACATTTGCTTGAGGACAAGCAAATACCAAGTGTAGGGATATTTGATAAGGATTTAAAAGGTACACTTTTGAGGGGTCATTTAAGCCCTTAATTGATCACTTTTGTATCCGTTACTACTTAATTTCGTTCCTTTTCACTTTTTAGGTCTCTTGAAGGCAAATTGCTGGAATGACACTTATTCGGACGAAAAGGCGCGAATATACGAAGAAAATGGCCAAAGTCAAGAATCGAGACACTCAAGCTACTGAAATTGAAGGGGACGGCGTCACTGCCTAGCTGTGACGCCGTCGCGAGACATCTTGAGACGACTCAGAGAGCAAATTGCTAATTTACAAGTGACGGCATCAGGTTTAAAAGAGTAGGGCGTCGCAACTCAGACGGCCTAGATTTGGATCCAGAAGGCGTGAGAGATTGAAGTCGACGGCATCACGAGCATAAGGTGACGCCGTCACAGAGTTGACGTGGCCAAGACGAAACCCTAATGGCGGCGACCCGACGACGTCATAGTTAAAGAGTGACGCCATCGCATTTTGTAACACTATATATATAATCTGAATTTTTCAGTTTTAAGGGAGGTAGTTTTGTGGAGTAGAAACCTAAACCGAACTAAGGCTGTCTTGTACAGTATCTTAGGGTTCCATACCCTATTTTACAACAAGATACAGTAAAACCTCTATAAATTAATAGTGTTAGGACCAGAATATTTTATTAATTTAGCGAGATATTATTATATCGATAAATTAATAATTTATGAATTTAAAGAGGTTTTACGTATGACCATTAAATTTTTAAGTCTAATATACTAGCTAGTTACAATGTATACTCATTAAAAACAAGTTACAATTACCATTTTATTAATTCACATTCACACTTTATGAAAATAAACTTAACACTTTTTGTTGTAACTAGTCTGATACCCGCGCACAGCGGCTGCGATAAGTATAGTTATATGTGTTTGCTTACTCGTTTAGTGAATTCGTTTCACAACACTTCGAATGTATATGTGTTAGTTGTATGTGTTTGTCTGGGTTACCCGTAGCTTTCCCGTGACATCATTATTCCCGCATATAGAAAGACCCTCACAATCTCTTACCCGTCAAACTCTCCTCCAAAAAGTATATGATTTTGATGAATCAAGATTGTATTGATTGAAATAAAGATTAAAGTTGTAAAAATTTGAATTAAAATAAAATAAACTCACTAAAAACTCATAAAAATATATCAAAATGGATGTTGAATTAAAGAGCATAAAATTTTAGAAAATATGGTCAAATTAGATTATAAAAAAAATAAGTAGATAAAAAGATATTTTAATTTGAAAATAAAGATGAATTTTTAGTTGAGAAGTGACACATGTCACTTTATAATTGGAGCTGCTTATCTTACTTTTTAGTG
Source organism: Chrysanthemum seticuspe (assembly GCA_019973895.1). Classification (NCBI taxonomy): domain Eukaryota; kingdom Viridiplantae; phylum Streptophyta; class Magnoliopsida; order Asterales; family Asteraceae; genus Chrysanthemum; species Chrysanthemum seticuspe. The sequence goes on along the minus strand of BPTQ01000008.1, from coordinate 224,903,870 downwards.
GTTAGGAGTTAGGCTTGGAGTTTGTTATGTTAAGAAGTAACACATGTCATCTCATGATTGGAGCTCCTTATCTTAATTTTTGGTTAGGAATTAGGCTTGGAATGAGGTTTGGATTTTACATGCATTATAATATAGTATAGATACGAGAAGACAACGCACCAACTCTTTAGAGCAATAAGGATATTTTAAGATAAACTAAATATAGATTTGTAGTTCAACAAAAAACAAGTGACTATGGATTCATTTTTTACTAGACAATCTTAGGATTTTGAAGTGTATCTCACACATACATACATATATCTACATATATATAGAATTTTTAGTAATTATTAATTTATAGTTTCGTTGGGACTAATATATATGCACTGGGGTTTCAAAAAAATTATCATCTTATTATTTTATCGATTGGGGTCCAAATTTGTACTGGTCCCAAGTTGGGACTGGACAAATTATTAATTTTATCGAGGTTATTAATTTATCGAGTATTAATTTATAGAGGTTTTACTGTAAGTGTTTTACTTCATTAATTCAACTATATCTTCAATTGTTTGTGTGTATGCTTGCGTGTTCTCCATGTCCGGCTAATTTACTTGTGTGTTTGCTTAGATATATGAAACCTAGGTATTGAATATTGATTGGTTGTCTCTTATCTTAATTTTGATTGACCTAGTATTGTGATAGGTCATTCGTTGTGTTATTAATGCTTGATTAGTCTTTGTTGAACCTTAGCTTCTAGTTACTAGTGGAATTGTAGGCTAAATATCCAAAGATAACCTTAGTGTTAAGTTTATGAATCATAGAGATTTCGTAGTCATTAACCTTAGGTAGCTTCAAAGAGTTAGGGATAAACGCATACCCTACGACCTTAGAAACACAACGCGTTAAGAATAAGGACGTGAAAATTCAACCATCAATAGGAGATAACTAGGGAGTAATAACATCTAAGTAAACACATTCTTAATCATCATAAGAGCACACAACAATACACATAGACTACCCCTTAGTTTAGATAATTACATAAGTAGAGTAATCGGTAGAAATACCAACCCCCAAATCCAAACCCCGAGATTCGTACCTTTCCATTTTCTAAAAAACATAAAAAAAGATAAAAAAAATAATCTTCCTCAACCCCAACCTAGCGTAGTAATTTCTCACTAACATTCCTATTCCCCTATAGAACGATATCAATTCCCGAGGCTTACCCTAATACTACACTACAACGATTAGGTTCACTTCCTAGGGTGTTGAAAAACTTGCTCGACAAAAAGGAAGTTCCTTTGACCCCGAACGCGCGTTGTACGCATATCAAGTAAGAAGCACATAACCACGACACGAGTATTTATAGTGGTTCGGCTACAAGGACACCTTCCTTGCCCTACTCCACTCCTCGAGTCACCTACTCGAGAGTTCGTAATCACTACACGACACCAAGTCCTTATGGCGGAGAAGCCTTCACAACGTCGCCTACTCTTTTTCCGGTACTAGGCTAACCACCGGGTTCTTTCACCAAGGTGAACCACACCTAACACAACGTCGCCTACCCTTTATCCGGTACTAGGCTAAGTACCGAGTTCCATTACAATGGAGGAAATACTACCCAACACTACATAACACCTAATCCCAAAGGAGACCCACTCCTTATTACAACGTTATCAAGGATATCAACATCCTTGGAAACAAACTATCACTATTTGTATAACGTTGCACCTCATCGATTATACGACCTTGGCATTCTTCACTAATGCCACTTGATTTGATTCCTAGGCATCTTTCACTAATGCCTTTGACACGAACGCTTGACACCTTTCACTAATGCCTTCGTCTTGACTCCTTTAGCATTCTTCACTAATGCTTTTGACACGGACGTTAAGCACCTTTCACTAATGCTTTCGTCTTGACTCTTTCGGCATCCTTCACTAATACCTTCGACACAACACTTCTATAGAGGAAGAAAGAACTATCAACAAGAGAACCTCAGTAGTCTTGAAGATGACGAAGCATGGCAACTCATGGACTTGAGCTTGCTCGACTTCAAGAAGTGGTGATCTCACCTTTAAGAAGAACCTAGAGAATCACACAAAAACAAAAGGCAAACTACATAGAAAGATCCTTTAGGATCAGTGGTTAGAGAGTTACAATACTTGGGGAAGTATGTGTGAGAGTGGCAACCCAAAAAGAAGAAATGGCTCACTATTTATAGAAGAAAACTAGTTACTGTTCCCCGGATCCCACGGATCCCTCCTTGAGGGATCCGTCCAGTGAATTAACTGGGATCCGTGGGACGCTCCCTTTTGCCCATGGGTTTTTTGGTTATGGGTCATGGGTTATCGATTGGTCCATGGGTATTTCCTTAGATACAATGTATCTAATAGGTGTAATGCATCTAGTCAAATGGATATGGGTCAATACTATGGGTTATGGATATGCTCCATGGGTTGTAGTTTTTACCCATTATAATACATACTAGTTATGTATATATTTGCCCAATATGTAAACATTAGTTGTTGTACATATGTATTTAAATCATAAAATCACTTATACTTGTTTTAGTGTTTTATGTGAAAACGTAAGTGTGTTAGAAAACTATTGGCTCAAACCATTTACGTATTTTATTTGTTTCATTAAACTGATTTTATGTTTGTTATCGACAAAACATTAGAAGATCGTAAAATATAAATAAACGTTTTTACGGCATATTTGTATTAACAATCTCCCCCTTTTTGTTGATGACAAAACATAAAATTATTTTAAGGAAAAACTTAAATTCGTAAAAGTTCGAATTGGAGTTTTTACTCTCTTCTCCCCCTTTTTTTCGAAACAAAAAGAGCGTCGAAAAGAAACTAACACAATGTTTTAAGAAAAACATGTAAAAGAGAAAAGAAAATATAGAGAGCAAGTGACGGGAAGAGTTCTCGTCTTAACTCCCCCTTGACGAGTCCATCCCTTTGTGAGGGCGTCAAGTAAATAAAAACTACTAAGCTAATGTATTGCAACATATGGTTGCAAATGGTTTCGTCGTAGTGACGAAAACGCTCCCCCTTAATGATTGCAACTTTGCAAGGGGACGTAAAGAAATGTAATCCATATGAGGATTATATTGCAAATGGTTTTGTAATGTATGATTTGACACAAAGCTCCCCTAGCTTAGGGTGTCAAAGTCTTCATGTGTATTTTGAAAATCTACAAAACAAAGGTTAGAAAACAAGTATATAGTGCATAATTTCTTGCAAATAAGACTCAAGTTAGTAGAAAATTGGTCTTCTGTTGCACGGATCCCACGGTTCCCTCTTTGTAGGGATTCGTCTAGGCAATTTCTAGGGATCCGTCTATCTGGTGACAGATTTTCAGTAATGGTGATATACCAAACAATGTTAATATGAAAGTGAGATATGTATACAAACAACAAACATATACTCAAAGCAATATGGCAAGTAAGTTATCATTCAATAAAACGAAGAGATAATTAACAAATCTCTAAAAACTAAGAGAATGATTTAGCCATGTAATACATATTCCACTTAATACTAGTGAGTGACCTAGAATTAAGAAGAAACCTACGTGCTTAAGGATGATCAACCAAGAAATTGGATTCCTAAACGTTCTAAGTTGAGTTTGAGACTAGGACATCGTCTTATTCTTTAGGCTCATGGTTGTTTAGGTTTGTTGACCTCATCGAAATGTTCGAGGAGGTGATAAAACATGAAACATTGCTCTTCACATAGTTCATGTATCAACCTTTCAACATGTTGACAATGATAGCAATCTTTGTCATGGTTTTGAAATGATGGTGGTAAAAGTTGAGCGTCTTGAAGTGGAGGTTCAAGTGAAGTGGGTTGAAGATCCTCAGATGAAGGAGGAATTGATGGAGGCACATTAAGTGGTGGCTCAACAAGGGTTGATGGTGGAGGTAGGGAAGTGTCGACTTCCATGTGGTCGGGTGGTTGACTTTGATGTCTCCTCATAATCCAAAATGGACCATTAGATGGAAATGGAGAAATTGACATTGGTGTAAGCGTTGATTCAACACCTTGGTTTTGTACAATCTTCTCTAGTGAAGAATGTGTCGGTAATGGTGGAGGATGAGATGGCGTAGGGGGTAAGTCCTCTAAGTTGTAGGAATGTGGAGATGATTGTGAGGTGGTAAATGATATTGCTCTAGGCACCAATGATGTTGATTAGGTTGAAAAGGGTGTGTTTGGTTTAGTAGGAATTGTAGAGTTTGGTGATGATATTTTAGTGGGAACAATTCTTTTGGGGATTGGTTGAGTTGGTGGAGGGGAAATCCTAGCATTTGTGGACTTAACCGGAGATGATTCGGTTCAGGAAACTTCGTGTATAACCCGAGCAAGTTTCTTGGGTGGTTCTTGGGTGGATAAGTTAGCACTAGGAGCTTTCCTCATGATGAAATGTCTAAAGAAGATGTTTCTAATTGCTGAGAATTATGTTGTGTTTGATGACTAAGGGATTCTAGCTAGATGACTTATAAAGGGAAGAGTTTGGCAAGTGCATTCAAGACTTAAGCCACTAAGATTCTTAGGAATGTGATGATTAGCATGCACAAGAGTCAACTTTAGAATTGTACTAATCTAGGGACTCAATTGAGATGAGGTGGAGTGTTCAAGTTAGCAAGATGGGCTTGAAATGATTGTTTAAGCTAGACTTGATATGAGTCTGTCACCCGGATCCCACGGTTCCCTCCTTTGAGGGATCCGTCTAGGCTAATCCTAGGGATCCAGCTCTCAGCAACTAGGAAAGGGTAAAAATGATGTTTCTAAGGTCTAAAGCCTATACCATTTTGAGTGTTTCAATCTTCCTAAGTATTTTAAATGAAGGTGTACTTGAATGATCAAGGGCAATGAGTGATATAGCTAATGATTGCCTTTTATGGAAGGAAAATGAGACTTTATGACCACCAATGGGTGTTCAAGGATGACACTAAGAATTGTGATGGTGTCAAGTTATAATAAATGATCCTAGAGATGAGATGTAAGTTTAAGATGGAGTTTGAAAAATCCTCAAAAATTAAAAGAATTGAAAAAATAGTTTGTGACCCGTTTTGAGATAAGGATGGCTTGAAACAATTTCCTAAAATTGATAAATATGTCCACCTAAGTGTTTTGAGATGTGAAAAGCAATGTGTGAGTATTAAAGCGGAAATATGGTGAGTTTTTGATGAGTTGATAAATCAAAAGTACTTTGAATTAGATCCTAGGTAAGCTATGGGTGAGTTTGAAGCTTTCTCATGTTTGAAGAAGACTTAGTTGGGTTCTAAGGTCTTATGTTTAGCTAGTGTGGAGTGATCTAGTGAGCTGTTTTGATGTATGGAAATCTGTATTGCTGATCTGTTGTCACGGTTCCCTCAAGGGAGGGATCCGTTTAGGCTAATCCTAGGGATCCGGCAACTGCAGATCAGAACCATCACAGAAGCAAATGCATATTTTGCACCAAGTAATATACACTAATAATCATTTAAACTAAACAGCAATATAAACATGTTATCACATAAAGCATGTCATAGATAATGGTAGTAATAATAATATCCAAGATAACACAAACAAGCGTGCTAAAACATAATCATTCATACACAAATCAAATGTCTCAAAACAAGCATAATCCTATAGTCTCTTTCGTCAATCCTTTCTTTTCCTCTTTCCCGACTTCGTGACGTAGTGAGCTAGGTTTTGAATCATACCCCTTAATTGTTTGAATTTCGCGGTCTCGTTTGGAAGAGTTGGAAGTTGTTGGTAGTAATCAAAGGGTTCCAATTCGATGTTAGCTATGGGGTCGACATTAGCTTCTTCTTCTTCTTCTTCTCCTTCCGAGGAGTCCGAGAGAGCTTTAGGTTTTCTTCCATTGACCATGAACCGTTTAGGGGGTTGTTTGGTAAGAGGTACCATAACGTGATCGAAAAGGAAATGATCATCGTTGATAGGAGATGGTTGCAATGCACTAACAAACTTACAAAGTCATGTTAGGAGCATACCATATGGAAGTACCATGTTGGCAACTTTGAATACCCCGGCCATTCTCTTTACCATGTAATAGGCGAGATTGAATGGCTTTTGGTGAATAAGGCAATAAATCATTTGTACGAGACAAGCATTTGGATGATCCTTGTTACCGACTAAGCTAATGACGTTTTCCCTAAGAATTTCTTCCCATTTTCTAAAAATGGGGTGCATTTCGAAAAGTTCTATTTGAAAGGGATCACGGTGAATGAGCTTTTTGTTTCGGTTGAGACGAGATTGGTCGGCTCTAATTTTAAAAATGGTGTCTCGAACGGTTTCGGGTTCATCAAGAGGAGTATGGTATATTGGTTTGGGATCAAAAGCAAATGATTGAGAGGATATTGCCCAATCTTGAGAGTACATACAAATTCCTTCACAAGGAATGCAAAGGATTTGAGCGAATATGTTGAGAGGTAGAGTGAAGCTTCGTTTATTGATGATGAAAGCGATTGAAATGCTATCATCGGTGTTTCGAATGATCCTAATGCTTTTGTAGAATTGAAAGATGAAAACCGGACAAATTTGTTCATCAATGTCAAGAATACAATCAAATTTGATTGTCGAGAAGACTTGACGAATGTCGGTATCTTCAAGGAAATATTCCTTGACTACACGACCTTCGTGGATAAGTCATTTTTCAAGTCTTTTGAAGACTTTGCGGTCGGTTTTAGACAACTCCTCTTTTCGATAGTAATGGGTGAGGTAATGGATGGTATCATGGTGGTCTTGTTGAGTGGCTTTAGGCATGGTTGGTCCTAGAAACACAAATATTCCAATTAGGCAAAAAAATTTGAGATGGGTTTATGGTTTTGATTTGTATTAACAATGTTGTGAACATAATGTAATCTTAGTTGTGTGAAAGCCCTTTTTAATGATCAATTTTGAAAACCCTAATTAAATTAATTGATTAAAAATTGAGAAACCATAAACCCTAGGATGAGGATGATGAAAATTAGAACATGTTAGTGTAATTACTTACAATGGTGTTCTAGAGAAGAGTACTTGAGGATATGGAGTCCTATGAGGATGAAATCAGCTCTTGAGTCGTTTTTGTGTTTTGTGGGGAGAGGGAAAATGATCAGTAATGGTTTTCAAAAGCGTATAGCTGTTTTCTGTCCCACGGTTCCCCCGGATCCCTTGTATAAGGGATCGGGCTAGTACAACTAGAGGGATCCGGCTACTGTAGACAGAAAAGGAGTGTTTGGCAATATTTTTGTTATAAGTTATCAAATAGCTTATGGAACAAAAATAGTTTTGGAGAAACAAAATAAAATAAATAATGTTTGGTCAATGAGATTTGATTAATTATCGAGAATCCATTTGTGATGGCGGCGTTAGTTTGACGAGATCAAGAGGAATACCTCTATGCTCTTGATTTTGGTTTGTGAAGACATAAGACCAAAAATACTTCATGAGCTCTTAAAGTAATCCGTTATACTTAAAATAAGTAGGTTGTGATTACTTTTAGATTCTTTCTTGAAAGTTGACTTCATTATTCTTTGAATAGAAATGAAGGTTTTGGAGAGATCCTAGCATGAAGATTTCTTGAAAAGAATATGTTAGAATAATCTATCAATATCTAACATGAAAGAGAAAAAAAATGTTTTAAAAGATTTCCTTCTTTGTAGTTTTCAAACATGCACGGATCGTATCAAGTTTTTAAAGTACATCATACTCTAAGAAACTTAGTAACGAAGCTCTGATGCCAATTGTGGAAAACTAGAAGGGGGGGGGGGTTGAATAGTTTTACCAATTAAAATTTCGTTTTAAAATATTTAGATCGACTTATGTCAATCTACTTAGATGTGTATGTTGGACCTTGATAGATAGATATATAAAAGTGTAATGAAAGATAAAGAGTAAGAAGCACATAACCACGACATGAGTATTTATAGTGGTTCGGCTACAAGGACACCTTCCTTGCCCTACTCCACTCCCCGAGTCACCTACTCGAGAGTTCGTAATCACTACACGACACCAACTCCTTATGGCGGAGAAGCCTTCACAACGTCGCCTACTCTTTTTCCGATACTAGGCTAACCACCGGGTTCTTTCACCAAGGTGAACCACACCTATCACAACGTCGCCTACCCTTTATCCGGTACTAGGCTAAGTACCGAGTTCCATTACAATGGAGGAACTACTACCCAATACTACACAACACCTAATCCCAAAGGAGACCCACTCCTTATTACAACATCATCAAGGATATCAACATCCTTGGAAACAAACTATCACTATTTGTATAACGATGCACCTCATCGATTATACGACCTTGGCATTCTTCACTAATGCCACTTGATTTGATTCCTAGGCATCTTTCACTAATGCCTTTGACACGAACGCTTGACACCTTTCACTAATGCCTTCGTCTTGACTCCTTTAGCATTCTTCACTAATGCTTTTGACACGGACGTTAAGCACCTTTCACTAATGCTTTCGTCTCGACTCTTTCGGCATCCTTCACTAATGCCTTCGATACAACACTTCTATAGAGGAAGAAAGAACTATCAACAAGAGAACCTCAGTAGTCTTGATGATGACGAAACATGGCTACTCATGGACTTGAGCTTGCTCGACTTCAAGAAGTGGTGATCTCGCCTTTAAGAAGAACCTAGAGAATCACACAAAAACAAAAGACAAACTACATAAATAGATCCCTTAGGATAAGTGGTTAGAGAGTTACAATACTTGGGAAAAGTATGTGTGAGAGTGGCAACCCAAAAGGGAGAAATGGCTCACTATTTATAGAAGAAAACTAGTTACTGTTCCCTGGATCCCACGGATCCCTCCCTTGAGGGATCCGTCGAGTGTATTAACTGGGATCCGTGGGACGCTCCCTTTTGCCCATGGGTTTTTTGGTTATGGGTCATGGGTCATGGGTTATGGGTTGGTCCATGGGTATTTCCTTAGATACAATGTATCTAATAGGTGCAATGCATCTAGTCAAATGGATATGGGTGAATACCATGGGTTATGGATATGCTCCATGGGTTGTAGTTTTTATCCATTAAAATACATACTAGTTATGTATATATTTGCCCAATATGGAAACACTAGTTGTTGTACATATGTATTTAAATCATAAAATCACTTATACTTGTTTTAGTGTTTTATGTGAAAAAGTAAGTGTGTTAGAAAACTATTGGCTCAAACCATTTATGTATTTTATTTGTTTCGCTAAAATGATTTTACGTTTGTTATCGACAAAACATTAGAAGATTGTAAAATATAAATAAACGTTTTTACGGCTTATTTGTATTAACAGTTTTTAGACGTATTGTTTTGCAATGGATGCTTATGTTTGTGAATGGTTTATTTTGGTTATTTGGATATTATCACTACTACTCTTATTTTTAGTATGGTTTATGAGATATTTGCTTGTTTTGTTGTTCTTTTAGAGTAGAGACCAGTAGCAATTAGTATGCATAGTATAGTGCAAAATATGCACATTTTCTATGATGCTTCTGATCTGCAGTTGCCGGATCCCTCAAGTTATACTAGACGGATCCCTCCTGTTAGGGATCCGTGGGATCCGGGGTGACAGAAATACAATGCAGACCCCCACACATCAAACCAGCCCACTAGATCACTTCACACTAGCTTAACATAATGCCTTAGGAGCACTTAAGTCTTCCTCAAGCTCAGTAAGCCTCACACTCATTCATAGCTCATTTAAGATCACACTAAAACTGCTTTTCAAATTATCATTTCACCAAAACTCATCATCCTTCCGCTCCTATACTCACACATCATCTCTCACATCTCAACACATCTAGTTTTATAAATCTCTCAATTTTAGCAAATTGATTTTAGTCATCTCTACCTCAAAACGGGTCAAAAACTAGCTTTTCAATTCCTATAATTTTTAAGGAATTTTTAAATTTTATCCCAAGTTGTCATCTGATCTCTAAGGTCATTTAACATCACTTGACACTCTTAAATCTCCTAGTGTCATCCTTGATCACCCATTGGTGGTCATAAAGTCTCATTTTCCTTCCATTAAAGGCAATCATTAGCTACCATTGCTCATTACCCTTGATCATTTAAGTCACATTTCATTTAAAACACTTAAGAAGACTGAGACACTCAAGATGTATAGGTATTAGACTCTACAAACATCATTTTCTTCTTTTCTTGACTGCTGATATTCGGATCCCTAGGATTAGCCTAGACAAATCCCTCATTGGAAGGAACCGTGGGAACCGGCTGGCAGATTCAGCAAATCCTAGCTAAAACAATCATTTCAAGCTCTCCTTGCTAACTTGAACACTCCATCTTGTCTTAATTATACTCCTAGATCAGTGCAAATCTGTAGTTGACCCTTATGCATGCAAATCATCACATTTCAAAGGATCTTAGTGGCTTAAGTCTTTAATGCACTTCCCAAATCCTTCCTTTTATAAGTCATCTTGTTAGAACTTCTTAGTTACCAACTACAACTCAATTCTCAGCATTTAGAAACGTTTACATCACTAATCTTTAGTCATTTCATCATGAGGAAAGCTCCTAGTGCTAACTCATCCACCAAAGGACCACCCAAGAAACTTGGTCGTGTTGTACACGAAATTTCCTCAACCGAAACATCTCCCGTTAAATCCACAAATGCTAGGATTTCTCCTCCACCAACTCAACCAATCAAACCAATCTCCAAAAGGATTGTTCCTACAAAAATATCATCGCCAAACACCACAATTCCTTCTAAACCAAACGCACCTAGTTGTAGTAAAACACCTAAGCCTTCATTTCTAGAACCTAGACTACATTTCTTTACCGAACCTCTTTCCCATTCAAATCTCTACTCATTAGAGCACTCACCACCAAGGACTTCCCAATCACCAACCTTCTCGTTAAATAGGGAATCACCTACATCACCAAATAGTCCACCTTTGGAGACAAGGAATCACCAAAGATCTAACCATATAGAGGACTTTTCATTACCACCACCAACTCATGCATCATCACCTTCATTCTTAGTAGAACCTCATCCTACATTGCTCAATGTACCTTCACCATCATTTGTGGAGCCTCCTCAAAACAATCAATCTCCTCCGGTTCCTAGTCATGACAATAATTGCTCTAATTGTCAAATCACCCAAGGACTTGTTCAAGAAATACGAAATGAGTTACATTTCATGTTTAATCATCTTCTTGAATGATTGGACCAAATCAACAAGTCTATTCATCCTTAGATTCAAGCACTTTGACGCTTTTTAAGTTTTTCGCCACTTATTAGAATTAGTACAAAATGTATTATATGTTTAAATCTGTTGGGTTCAGTAAATACCCAAACCCCTTAAGTCAAGGATTTGAATATAAAATACCCTAAGTATTTAGGCCATTAAACACTAACAGGTCGCTGAGTGCATAGTCTCTCAGTGAGCCATCTTCAGGATACTCAGTAAGAGGCGAAGAAGAAGTCTCTCCACTCAGTAAGGCGGAACTTAAGGGGTGAAGACTGAGTCAAGAAGAAGATGGTGGATTCAGTGAGTGATGACAATAACTCACTGAATCCTTAAACTCCTCACCACCTACTTACACTGAAGACAAACTGAAGTAGAAGACTGAAGGCAATGAAGACTGAAGAATGAGCGGGATAAGGCGGGATAAGTTTGAATCAGATAAGACGAAGTCCTTATCAACCAAAGTCAACTTTCCCTGAATGGCAAACTATCAGGCTCAGTGTCATCACTGACTTATGGAAAGCAACCTTGTCTCTTACTTAATATAGCCTTTGTAAACAGAGACAAAATACATCAGTATTTTGTCTTCTTTAATTGTCAGTTTGTCACTTAGGATAAAGTTAAAACTCATACTTGTATAAATAGCATAAGAGATGCGGTGAAAGATTTAAGCTTGTGAATTGTAAAACACACACACACACAAGCCATCTTTCACTCCTCCAAATACAACTCAGTCCCTGAGATAGCTCAGTGGTTCCATTGTAGTTGTGCTCAGACTTAGCCTGAGCTTCGTGAGGAGTTACAATCCTTTGTCATTTCAATCCCAATTACTATTCCGCAAGTACTTGGGTAATGTATTCTTTTTGATTGATTTCTAATAAAGAATATTAAGTTGAAAATTTATCAGTGTGTTTTAGTTACGTCATTTCAGTCATTGATTCACTATTAGTTTGTTTTAAGCACTTAAACTGTTTTTATACGATAGTGAATAGGGAACAACAAGTGGTATCAGAGAAAGGCTGATTATAAAACCTTTTAAAGCCGCTCTAAAACGTTTTTAAATCAGGATCCTAATGGCTGAAATTGATATACCCCAACTAGTCGACAAAAAGGGTGGAGCTTATTCTGCTGTTGCCCCTAGACTTGAAGTTGGTAAATTTAACAAATGGAAAAAGCGTATGCTTTGCTATTTGATTGGGATGGAACCTTATTATATCAAATGTATTAATGAAGGTCCATTTATCCCAAAGACTGCTGAAGGTTTGCCTAAACCTGAAGCTCAGTGGACTCAGGATGAGAGAAGAGTGGTTAACCAGGACCAAAGACTCAAAAGTATCATCATATCATGTCTTCCTGATGATATTATGGAGTCAGTTATAAGTTGTAGTACAACTAAACAAACCTGGGATGACCTGGTCCACAGTCATGAAGGCCCATCTGATACCAAGGAAAACAAGATAATTGACCTGAAACTTGAGTATAACACCTTCAGGGCTAAGGACTCAGAAACTCTGTCTCAAACTTACACCCGGTACAAAACTCTGTTAAATGAATTGTTTAATGATGGTGTAAAGTTGTCCAAACATGAAATCAATGTTGGTTTTGTCAATAGTCTCCCTAAGAAGTGGCTGAATTTCTCTCAGGGACTTAGGAATGCTAATCATATCCAGAATCTTGAACTTCCTGAAATATATGGGAAATTTTTCTAGGAGGACAACCTCATCAACAGACGATACCCTGACTTAAAGAAGTCTCAGGAAGTCAAGAAGTCCCTGACCACCACTTCAACACCTATCTCTACTGCTTTTTATTCTAACTGAATGCTTTAATTGCCAAAGACTATTTTTCAAAAACAATTTCAGAACCCTCATACAAACCATCAGGGTCAAATCAGTCCTTAGGATTTAGCAAATTTCAACCAAAAATCTATCAGTCTCATCAAAATTTTCAAAACAAGTCTGACCAAAGTAAAACTGTTGATTTTGAAGCTAACTACAGGAAAGTCAAAGCCAAGCTAGCACTGCTTGAGGCCAGTCCCTCAGAAACAACAAACACTATTAAATCTGTGCAGGGTAAAAACAAGGGCCTAGTTGCTGAAGTCTTCGACTGGGTTGAAGAGCCAGTCTCCTCAGACGATGAAATGGTGCAAGTCAGTGCACTGATGGCTCTCTCAGAAGAGGACAAGCTAACTGTTGGGAAAAATCATGCCATGAGTGGAGAATGGGTCAACATCACAATGAAGAAGGTAAATATTTTGCTTTCTATAGATGATAACTCTGATTGGTAGTCTTATATGAACTATATCAATGTTGACCTTAAGTTTGTAGAAGAGCAACGATTAAATCATTTTTCAAAATACAAGTGTAGGGATGAACTGCTTCTTTTAAAACAAAATAAGCTTGAGGCTATCACTTTACAAATTCAAAACACTGAACTAGTTAAAAGAAATCAGGCTCTTCAAGATGAACTTAAAAGGGAAAAATATATCATTGAAAGTTAGACTGCTAAGAATCCAAGGGTCTTTGATGTTGTGGGTGCCCCCAGTAGCAAAAAAAGAGTCATAGGTGAAGACCATCTCCCTGACTCTCACAAAAAAGACCATAGTCTAAAGCCATTTGTGTCTGGTGGCATGATTACCTATATGTTGACAATTCCCAAGCCTAGTGGTTGGATTGAACGGGTAAACCCTGAGAGTAAGCTTCAAAATTTCGATTCTGGAAGAATACTAGAGCCTGAGAGTCAAGCTCTTAAGAGCATGCTTGGACTCCCTGATGTGCCCAGTACTACTGAACACATCTCTGAGTCTGAAGCAGAATCTAATGCAATGCTTCCACCCCTGAAACCTTTTCAAGGTGCTGCACCAAGCTCTGAGCTTACTCCACTACAATTCAATCCTCACTCACCAAAAGAAAGGTCTGGACTTGGTAGAACCATCCTGAAAAGACCAACAAAACCAATCCAACAAGAATCTACTCCCACTGAGACATCCACATCTTCAGTTCCTACTGAAGCAGACCAAATTCAGCAACTGACTAAACTTGTGAGGAAGCTGACTGATAAGATGGAATCCATCGAAAAAGCTCCTGATTCAACAATCAAGGAAACTAAGTCATCCTCCTCTAGTTCATCAAGGTCAAAATCCAGCAACAAGCCCAAACAGAAGTGTGATCTATGCCACTATACCAGTCATACCACTGACAACTGCTATAGAATCCTTTTTGGTATGATCTGCAAAAAGGATGATCACAGAACTTCTGATCACTTACAATATGTAAGTTCACTCAGTAAAGCAAACTATACCAATGTTGGTCATTAGTATGGTTCAACCTCTAAATCAGCTCACAAGTATAGAGCAAAACCCTTTCCTCCTTGCCCACACTGTGGCTTCAATGATCATCATCAGGATGATTGTCTCATAAACACATGCTGTGATATTTGCGGAAATCCAGCTCATGAGACATCTCAGCATGACAGTGTCATCCAAGCAAGGAGAAGTTCCAAACAACCCCGAATCACTAAGACATCCTCAGTCACCAAATGCAAAACCTGTGGTAGCACAATGCACTCAACCACTGACCATGAGTCAATTGCCAAATTCAAGAAGACCTTTAGACCCAAACCCACTAGTATGTAGGTCAGCAAGAGAAACTAATCCAGTTTACTATTTGTGCAGAGACACGCCAGGGAGCCTATTTGGCATCTAGATAGTGGATGCTCAAGAAGCATGACTGGTGTTAAGGAGTATCTGCACAAGTATGTAAAGGAACCAGGACCCAAGGTAGTATTTGGTGATAACTCATCATGTCCCACTGAAGGTTATGGTTCAGTATACTGCAATGGAATAGTTTTCTCTAGAATAGCTTTTGTCAATGGTCTCAAATACAATCTCATTAGTGTCAGTCAACTCTGTGATGCTAAGTACATTGTGCAATTCAATGACAAACAAGGCACCATTTTCAATGCCAACAAAGAAGTTGTTTTGATAGCTCCCAGAAGAGATGATGTTTATGTCTTAGACATGTCAACACTCTCTCAAAATGGAACTTGTCTCTTTGCCAAAGCCACTGAAACTGTCAACTGGTTGTGGCACAAGAGACTCTCACACTTAAATTTCAAAAACATCAACAACTTGGCAAAACAAAACAAGGTCCCTGGCTTACCATCACTGGTTTTTGCAAAAGATAAACCATGCTCAGCCTGTGAAAAAGGCAAACACCAAAGAGCATCTTTCAAAACCAAACAAAATTTCTCCATCAAAAGCTGCCTTCACCTCCTGCACATGGATCTCTTTGGACCAGTCAGTCCTAGATCAATCCAGCATGAGAAGTATACACTTGTCATTGTTGATGAGTTCTCAAGATACACTTGGGTATACTTTCTTTCCAAAAAGAGTCAGGCAGCTGATACAATAATGTCATTCATCAGGAACATTGAAAACCAGAATGACATTACTGTTAAACAAATCAAAACTGAAAATGGCACTGAGTTCAGAAATGAAGAGCTTGAGAATTTCTGTGATGAAAAGGGAATCACCCAAAACTTTTCATCCCTTACACCCCTGAACAAAATGGGGTAGCTGAAAGGAAAAACAGAACTCTCATTGAGGCTGCCAAAACTATGTTAAATGGCTCAGCACTCTCAAAGCATTTCTGAACTGAAGCAGTCAAAATAGCCTGTTACACTCAAAATAGGTCAATCATTGTCAAAAGACATAACAAAACCCCATATGAGATATTCAAAGGTAGACTTCCTGATATCAGCTACTTTCATGTGTTTGGATGTCCTGTGTTTATTCATAACCACAAGGATCATCTAGGCAAGTTTGATGCTAAAGCTGATGATGGATACTTTCTAGGTTACTCACTGATCTCCAAAGCCTTCAGGGTATTTAACACAAGGAGACAACAAGTTGAGGAAACCTTTCATGTCACCTTTGATGAGAGTTCTGAAAGCATCAGGTTCACCAACACCTCAGTGGAGGAAATAGGAATTGATAACTCATCAAGATATCCTACTGATGAGTATAATACTGAAATCAATTCCTCATACCAAGCTGATGCTGACATCTCATATTATGTCTTACCTCACAACCTTCCCCAACCAACTATCAGTGAATTCATTGATAATCAATCAGTCCATACTAGGATAGGTAATACTGAACCAAATGTTCAGGAACCTATGATTAAAGAACCTCAACCTAAACAAGACATCTCAACAGATGATCTTAATGATTTTGTGGCTCCTGCACCTGAACTCACTCCTGAGTCTCTAGTGACATCTTCAAGCTCAGATCCTAGACCATAAAGTAAATGGACAAAATCTCAGGACATTGAGCTTGTAAACATCATTGGTGAACCACTGAGGGCATGCTTACAAGAAGCATGGCTGCTAAACTAACTGCAACTTCAGCAAATGAATGTCTATATGCAAATTTTCTATCAGAAATATAACCCAAAAGTGTCATTGAGGCTCTAAAACACCCAAGTTGGGTTCAGTCTATGCAAGAAGAACTTCAACAGTTTGAGAAAAACAAGGTCATGACCTTGATCAAATGTCCTCAAGATGTCATTGTCATAGGAATGAAGTGGGTTTTCAGAAACAAGACTGATGAAAATAGTACTGTCATTAAAAACAAAGCCAGACTTGTAGCCAAAGGTTACAGTCAACAAGAAGGCATTGACTATGATGAGACATTTGCTCCTGTTGCAAGAATGGAAGCCATCGGGATCTTCCTTGCATTTGCTACCTACATGAACTTCAAAGTTTACCAAATGGATGTAAAAAGTGCATTCCTGAATGGTGAACTCAAGGAAGATGTGTATGTTCAGCAACCTCTTGGCTTTGAGAGTAGGGAATTCCTTGACTATGTCTGCAAGCTTGACAAAGCCCTTTATGGACTAAAACAAGCTCCCAGGGCATGGTATGAAACTCTCTCAGCCTTCCTGATTCAAAACAAGTTTGTTAGAGGAAAGATAGACAACACATTTTTTATCTACAGGACAAAACATAATGTGATACTGGTCCAAGTATATGTTGATGACATCATCTTTGGCTCAACAAACTACACTCTTTGCAAACAGTTTGAAAAACTGATGACAAAGAAGTTTGAAATGAGCATGATGGGTGAACTCACATACTTCCTTGGACTACAAATCAAGCAAACTGATAAAGGAATCTCCATCATTCAAGAGAAGTACACCATAAATCTCTTGAAGAAATATGAGATATCTGATTGTGCCTCAGTGAAGACACCAATGGTCCCTCCTAACAATCTTGGACCTGATCTCACTGGAAAATCAGTCAATCAAACCCATTTCAGGGGGATTGTTGGCTCACTGATGGATCTTACTGCTTCCAGACCAGACATACAATTCTCAGTCTGTCTAATAGCAAGATATCAGTCCAATCCCAAAGAATCCCATCTCACTGCAGCCAAAAGAATCCTCAGATACCTGAAGGGAACTCCAAGCCTTGGACTTTACTAACCTAAGTGCTCAGGGTTTGACCTCAAAGGGTATTCTGACCCTAATTATGCAGGCTGCAACATGGACAGAAAAAGTACCTCAGGGTCCTGTCAATTTCTTGGAGGAAAGTTGTGTCACACCCCCAATTTACCTGTTTTGCAGCGGAATGGAATTCCTGGGGATTGACTGTCATAGCACCACATCACAGTTATATTGAACGACCTAAAGTGTCGTTTTTAGAAACACATCGTTGGATATTTCATAAAGACAATCAGAGTACAACATCGGTCCCAAAAGGTTTACAAAGTTTGCGAAAATACAAATATGTTACAAATCCAAACGATGTTTTGAAATAAGTGCCATAATGTACATAATGTAAGTCGACGCCGCGACTCAAAATGTAGGTCCCTAAACCATGTCATGATGAATGCCTCAGTTACCTGAAAATACATTGCTAAAAATGTCAACAATAATGTTGGTGAGAAATCATAGGTTTATGTAAATGTTTTATACGACTACGCAAGTATAGACTATGCATGACAGTCCAGTCACGTAAAAATAATGTTACAATTGCTCTAAGCCCATGACCCCGAAACTAGACTGTTCAATATTGTATGCCCCTGCAGAGTGTTTGCCAGACAACTCTGTAATACCATCAAATGAAATGCATCCGTTTGCCTGGTTGGGATTCACCAACCCGGATGGAGGCGTCACCCTCGATAGATCTATCCACTCATCCTCGCTTCAAAGATTAACGGTTCATGTTCAAGTAATGGGGACTTTCAAATTGGCAAATGTGGTAACTTAAGCAATGTAATTGAATTTAACATACTTGGTATCGTACAAAAGAAAATGTAGTGCAATGTATTCTCCCCCGTGGGTTTGAAAATAATCGAAAGCATGTAAAACGGGGCTATGAAAACTCACTTGGATAAACTGGAATAACGGCAAAAGTGAGTACACTGAGGTTAATGTAATGCGTCAACCGGGACCTATTATCAATGATATGATATGTCATGAGTTGCAATGTAATGTTATGCATGCACTTCGTATGTTATTTATACCATTTACGGGTTTTGAAAATATTACTCGTCGTCGAAAAATACTCTTTTGACGTCTTGACCCATCAAAAATGACTTTACATGTTTTTACGTCAAAATGTCATCCTATAAGAGTTTTATAATGATTTTTGGTGAAATTACCATTTTTCGTCGCAAAACAATGTCGTCGGAAAAATCATGAAATCAACAAAAATGGCTTTGGAAAACTAGCCGTAAAACGGTGTACGTCGATCGTTAGAGAACGAACTCGACGGTTTTGGAAAGTTTGTATCGATATCTAAAAGTTTCAGTTCAGGAGTTTTCGTTCAAAAGGTCTCGATCATAGAGATATCAAAGGCTAAAGATGGTGGTTTTTGTTAATTGTGTGCAGAAAATGAGTTTCGGCCAATGTTTGAACATCCGTAAATAATTTACTATGACTCCGCTTGACAAACGGCTTTTTGTTTTGGAAAATATGGCCGATGAACTTGATTTTTCTAGAAGACATTTCGTTATAAAAAGTTTCACATCATGGTTAAAAACAGCCGCAAACATGGTCGTTACAGCTAATGAAATACTTGTAACGTAAAAATAATATAGTTTTTCAGAAAATAATAGTTACGGCAACTTTATGAAAACGTGCATATATTTGTCGTTTCAAATCCGTTTTCTACGTATAATATGTCCTTAGCTTCGTATCGAAGTAAACTAATATATTTTTGATAAGTCGAAATAATTTGTGAAGCTTAAGGCTCGTTTTTGACCCGAACAAACTAAAAACTGCAAGCTGAATTTTCTGAAAAGTATATTTTTCGTCGTCAAACTTTAAAAATTCACCACGGCTTCGTTATAACTCCGTTTTTATCCGTTCAAAAGGCCACGGATTCGTTTTAAAGTATATTTTCTAAATATCAAGACCAAAGTTTCGTACCATCAGTAGGTTTTTCCAGAAATTCGAAACAAGGACAGAACCTTTTTATATACGTATCGAAAATAGTTTTTCTCGGACAAAACCTATTCTAATCCCTTCAAATCAACTCCAAAACTAATCTAATCCTACCATACACCTTCTTAGGGTGTCATGGGTTCCTAATCACCATCAAGACCAAAGAATACCATGGGAGTAATTATAGGATGACCATATTGTATATATAACTTTAAAATCATGAAATAAATGGTATAAATCACATATCATGCATATAAGCTCCAAAAATGAAAAGAAACATATGAAATGAAGAAGGAAACTTGAAAATGATAAAAGCATGCTTACAAATGATAGTGATGAGGTGTAGGTAACAAGGATTAACTTAAATATCCTTGGTTTTTATTTCAAAACCATATAAAGGATATAATCTAGGTTGTAAAAACACTTGTTTTAGCAAAAATCTTGATCCCTTGTGCTCTTGGATGCTTGGCCGGTTTTGAAGACCCAAAAAGGAAGAGAGAAATATTTTTGTTCTAACACTTTGAAGAGATTGAATGAATGAGAAGTTAATAATAGAGTTAGACTTATGTACAAGTGGTAAGACAAGAAATAAAGGAACCATACACAATTTATTACACACCCTCCCCTTGGCCGGTTTTTAGGGGAGGGTTGTCTCTCCAATACATTTTTTTTTTTTTTAAACTTGACTAAACTTGTATAATTTGCAAACATTTAACAAAAGTATAAGAAATGTGTAAGTTAAAGGAATGTAAAGGTAAATGGTAGAATTTTTGGTACAAGTAAGTTTTTAATAGCTCAAAATAGATTGTATTGAGATGATAAAAATTGTAAAAATACTTTCCTTGTGAAAATTGAGTGATAAAATAATTATCGTATAATTTTTAAGAAAACGACGTAATAATTAAACGTTAACGATTTAAGTACCAAATAAATTTGAAACACTAGGAAAACTAAAAATATAGTTTTTATGAACTAAATGTAAGTTTAAAAATACCTCGGGATCATTTTTGAAAGTAATGGATTAAATATTTAAAATAAAAACTCACGCGATAAAGATTATTAAATATAAAAATTACGCGTAAAATATGAAATGAAATGTCGTGAATGAACTAATGAGATACACATGATGTCAATGAAATGTAGACTAATCATAGTCCATATGAAATGTACGTGATGTCATGATCATGAATTCGCCGCTAAACCTCCAAGGTTACGCGAATTTGAAACAAGTAAACCAAGTTTACTAAAAATGTTGAAATAATGAGACATGAACGGTGTCGAGAAATGACCTGAAAGCACGGGTTGTCACAAGTTGGTTTGTTGGAGTGCTAAAAAGCAACAATCAGTGGCTATGTCTTCAGCTGAAGCTGAGTATGTGGCTGCTGCAGGGTGTTGTGCTAATGTCTTATGGATGAAAAGTCAACTCAGTGACTATGACATCCATTACAAAATGGTACCCATCTTCTGTGATAACACCAGTGCTATTGCAATCTCCAACAACCCTGTCCTTCACCAAAGAACCAAACACATTGATATCAAATATCATTTCATCAGGGACCACATAATGAAAGGAGACATAGAGCTTCATTTCATCCCTACTGAATATCAACTTGCTGATATCTTCACCAAACCCTTAGATGAACCTACCTTCAGGAGACTGAAAGCTGAATTGGGAATGCTAGACATTGAAAGTCAGCAACCTGAAAACCAATCCCAATCTCAGTAAGTTTTCTCTGAAATGGTTCATTCTCCCTGATCAAAAACCCAAAACAACCTTCTCACTTAATGAGTAAGACTCATTCAGGGACCCTGACTTTAGATATTGAGCATTGAATGAGTAACTAAATGCAACAAGTATCAGTTACTTAAATGTCCTAGGTTGGTAAACACACCAATTTAATAAAGGAATATATGTCTCTTTATCTTACTATCATCCAAGTCAAGGGTCCCTCAAAACTTACCTCGTCCCACTTGGCATTAAATGCCTCCTCTCACATGAAATATCTTGTGGATATTTTATTACTGCAGAATGCACTTTTACTGTGCACTGCAACTGTTCCTTGAAAACCGGGATTTTACTGCGGGTAGTGGAGTGGTGGCATTAAATGAGGAGATTCAAAACGTTTTCAAAAACTGACTTTACAAATCCTCATTTATACAAGATTTACCCCTCTCACCACTCTATAAATACCCCCTTCAAACCTCATAAACACACACAAATAATTTTCTGAATTTAAACGCTGTCAAAATCCTTTCTCAAACCCAAAAAATTTGTATGTTCTTCAAATCATCAACCTGTTTTAAGAAGAAAATCTTCTCTGTAACAAATTTACAAAAGGTTTTTCATCACAATACTTAAGAGACTCAAAACACATTGATTGTTCTTGTCAAGAATATTTTTCAAAACCCTAAAAACCTTTCAATGGAAATGGCAAGAACACAGTCTCTTCATTTTGCACCACAATGGGTAGGAGATCTCAACAATGTTGAATTTAAAACAAACAATGTTATAGGCAATTTTGAATACCCCCCTGATGTACCAGCCTATAAGGGCATCATGAAGTTTTTATTAAACTGCCCACTGAAAACGGCCTTTACTCAGTCCCCTTCAATTCTGTACCAAAACCTCCTCAGGGAGTTTTGGGCTACAGCATTGGCCTGTGACCCGACACCCTCTACTGATGAGACTGACCTACGACCACTCAGGGAGTATCTCATCAAATTCAGTCTTTTTAATGGGGAACAGTCAGTCACCTTGGATTATAAAACATTTTGTACTTCAACAGGGTTAGACTATAATTCTGGAGTCTATGTTGCCCATCATGAACCCTCCACAGTTGAGGATGGTTAAAACAAATTGTTTTGGATCCAAAGTTTTTGGACAAAACCCCAGTCACCAAGAACTCATTTCCTGCGGCTTGGAAGATCCTGTTCACATTTGTGATTCAGGTTCTCAGCGGGAACCACTCATCCACTGAACAAGTTAACTCTATTTAGTTGATGGTGGCATATTGCTTGATGAATGGGGTCACTGTCGACATTGGGGAGATCATTTACAGTGATCTCGTAACCAAGGTACTTAGCAAAACTAGGACAAAATACGTTTCGTATCCTAGGTTTGTCTCATGTGCTTTACAAGTGTTACTGGGTTGTAATTACCCTCAGGAATACAAATACACTGCTTTACCTGGTATCCTGAGTCAATCAAACTTTCAAAAAGACCCATCCCAAGTCACTAAAATAGAATTGACGGCCTATATGGTTGTTGTAAACAACCAAAGGGACTCAGTGTCTCCAAACCCTGCTCCTAAAAAGAGAAAGGGGAAGTCTCAGACTGGGACTAAGACCAAACCCAAGTCTCAAGGCCCTGGGACTTCTGGAGCACAGCCTAAAAGGCAAAGAAAGCCCCAAACTGAACAGCCACCTAAGGGACACAAAACAACATCCACCCCGGTGACAACGAAGGACACTGATACATCACAGTCAGTGTCCTTGGTCCCAACTACTACTCCCCAAGATCCAGAGGGAAACATATAACCCGCTGGTAGGGGAGCGCCTTCCACATTGCCCAAGGATGACATTCGCAAATCACAGCTTTTGTTTGAGGGCTAACTGAATGATCCAAAAGACTCAGAGGGAAACACACAACCCACTGATAGGGATCTCACTGCCACCGCTCCTAGGGATAGCACTGGAACCTATCACCACCACTGGTTTACTAACAGTTGCTGAGGTCAATGAAATTCTTTTCTCTGATGAAGAACAAGCTGACAGTGAAGATGAAATACTATCAGCAGGAGAAGAAATGGACGCTGATGTTCAAACTGAACAAGAGCATCAGCCTGATCCACAAGAGCCTAAAGAGTCACCTTTCCAGCCTGAAGATAATGACTCTGACTCTTCTTCTTCATCCTGTCCTGAAGAATTCAGAAAGTTTGACAATACTCTGCCACTGACAGAAAGGCAACTGGTTATGTAGATCACTAAAGCTTCAAGGAAGCTATATTCTGGGGTTACTGAAACTTTATGGGATCAACACACTGAAGCAGCTGACAGCTATGTAGATCTGAAGGCTGAGGTACATGCTTTTGATGCAAACACTGACGAACACAGAGATCTCATGTACCAACATCTTCACAGACTGGATGAAAACCTGGTTAAATTTCTCAAGCACCTTCAGGGTTGTGGCACAAAGATAGAAGAAATCAGGGATTCTGTCAAAGAAGACCCAGCACTCAACTCTAAAGTGCTGGAGGCTACTGAGGCTACTTGAAGAATTCCTCCAACCTCACTAAACTAATAGACATGCTCAAATCTGCCAATGTTCAGGGTATTCAGTCTTCTGTTCAGTTTCTTCAGACAATACTGGGTTCTTTGGATGCTTAAGTGACTACTTTGGCTAAGGCATCATCCTCTATGGCTTGGAATCTTGGGCCTAGGATGACTGCTTTGGAACTTTCTCAGGCTAATCTGGTAGAACAAGTCACTGGTCTTCAAAAGGATACAACTGACATCAAGGCTATGGTCACGGAGATCTACCAAGCCTTCAAAGGTCAAGCCACTCCAACTCCCTCAGTGTCCGAGGCAACTCTTGCTGTCACTGATGTTGCAGCAACAGTCTCTACAACACCAATATCATCAATCCCAACAGTTTCAGCAACACCCATATCATCAGTCCCACCAACAACAACAACAATCATGACAACAAAAACACCTGAGCCTGAGAAGATTCCCTATGTCATTGGCATCACTTAGTACCTGCTTACTCCACAGCAGCTAAGTGCCTACCTTGCAAAGGAAGATAGGAGAAAGAAACTAGCTGAGGAAGAAAGGAAGAGCAAAGAAGCACTGGTATAAGTTGTTGCTGAGGAAGCTGAGAATATTGGAATTGATCCTAAGAAGCTTCAAAAGGGTCAGGCTGGACAAAAGTTCAAGGATGCTCAGGCTGCTAAAATGGCTGAAATGAGAAAGAAATTGGATGAAAAGAACAGGAGAGCTGCAGCCATCAGGCAAGAAAGAATTGACCACTACAACTGGTCAATGACAAGCAGAAGGCTGCTTGAGAAAATCACAGATGTCAAAATCATCCCCAAGTCCAAACCACTGGCAATGAATGTCTACAGGGGGGGATGATAAAAGACATTTCGAGGTTCATGATCCCATGAAATTCACTGACTTTGGGATCACTGAACTCGATGAACTTGGTCCAATCATTGAAAGAAGCAGAATGTTGTGGTTAAGGAGCTGATGAAAAACCTCAGCAAAAGGTATGAAAGACTGAGGGAAGCACCAGCACAACTGGGGATTCAGCCAGCCTTAACTGCTCCTCAAGGATCTCAACCTCAATCATCACAAGGCAAACGAAAGAGGGTTGAGTTCGAGCCTAAGATCAAAGTGCCTGGCCTGGAATGTAATAGGGAGCTACCTGAAGGTGTAAAGTTTGTAAACTGTCTGTGCATTGAAAAGCCTGAAAGATGACTTTTCTTCATTGATGTCTATGGAAACCCAGCATTCCAAAGGTGGAGTGACATAGATCTTGCAAGAGTGCCTACAATGGCAAGCTATCTACCAGAGGCCTCTCAAATCAATACTCCAGAAAACGAAAGGTTCTGTAAATACCTGAATGCTAAGATAAGAGAGCACCCTGACAGAGAAGCACTCCTCAAGAAGAAGGTTAAGCTTGAAGCACTGAGGATCCATCTTGAATGACATTTTGTTTTATCTTTTGTACTAGTGATAGGAACTATGTAATTGATCAATAAATGATGTATGTTTTGTTAAAATATTCAGTGTTCCTTATTATGTTCATAGTACATTCAGTGTAAGAAGAAGTCCTTTGCTCACTTACACTGATCAAACACTTAGGCTATTTGTATATCCAATTAGGGGGAGACTGTTAGGTTCAGTAAATACCCAAACCCCTTAAGTCACGGATTTGAATAGAAAATACCCTAAGTGTTTAGGCCATTAAACACTAACAGGTCACTGAGTGCATAGTCTCTCAGTGAGCCATCTTCAGGATACTCAGTAAGAGGCGAAGAAGAAGTCTCTCCACTCAGTAAGGCGGAACTTAAGGGGTGAAGACTGAGTTAAGAAGAAGATGGTGGATTCAGTGAGTGATGACAATAACTCACTGAAACCCTAAACTCCTCACTAGCTACTTACACTAAAGACAAACTGAAGTAGAATACTGAAGGCAATGAAGACTGAAGAATGAGCGGGATAAGGCGGGATAAGTTTGAATCAGATAAGACAAAGTCCTTATCAACCAAAGCCAATTTTCCCTGAATGGCAAACTATCAGGCTCAGTGTCATCACTGACTTATGGAAAGCAGCCTTGTCTCTTACTTAATATAGTCTTTGTAAACAGAGACAAAATACATAAGTATTTTGTCTTCTATAATTGTCAGTTTGTCACTTAGGATAAAGTTAAAACTCATACTTGTATAAATAGCATAAGAGATGGAGTGAAAGATTTAAGCTTGTGAATTCTAAAACACACACACACACACAAGCCATCTTTCACTACTTCAAATACAACTCAGTCCCTGAGATAGCTCAGTGGTTCCATTATAGTTGTGCTCAGACTTAGCCTGAGCTTCGTGAGGAGTTACAATCCTTTGTCATTTCAATCCCAAGTACTATTCCGCAAGTACTTGGGTAATGTATTCTTTTTTATTGATTTCTAATAAAGAATATTAAGTTGAAAATTTATCAGTGTGTTTTACTTATGTCATTTCAGTCATTGATTCACTATTAGTTTGTTTTAAGCACTTAAACTGTTTTTATACGATAGTGAATAGGGAACAACAAAATCATTCTCTTAGTTTTAGAGATTTGTAGATCATGTCTCGTATTTTTATTGAAGGAAATTACATGTTTTATACCATAATATATTGAGTATATGTTTGGTGCCTTAATACATATCTCATTTTGATGTTGACATCATTTGTTCACATCACCATTGTTGTCTTAAACTTTCAGACAGACGGATCCCTCAGTTTTGCCTAGACAGATCCCTCCAAAGAGGGAACCGTGGGATCCGTGCAACAGAAGACTTGTTTACTACTAACTTGAGTCTTATTTGCAGGAAATTATGCATTATATGCTTGTTTTCTAACCTTTGTTTTGTTGATTTTCCTTATACACATGAAGACTTTGACACCCTAAGCTAGGGGGAGTTTCGTGTCAAAGCGATACATTGCAAAATCATTTGCAATATAATTCACATTAGGATTACATTACATGACGTCCTCCTTGCAAAGTTGCAATCATCAAGGGGGAGAATATTCATCACAAAGACGAAACCATTTGCAAACATAGTTGCAATACACTAGTTTAGTATTTCTTCTTACTTGACGCCCTCACAAAGGAATGGACTCGTCAAAGGGGAGCTAAGTCGAGAATACCTCTCCTCACTTACTCTCTATTTTTCATAGTTTCTTTCACATGTTTTTCTTAAAACAAGGTGTTAGTTTCTTTTCGACGCTCTTTTTGTTTCGACAAAAAGGGGGAGAAGAGAGTAAAAACTCAATTCAAACTTTTACGAATTTTAGTTTTTCCTTAAAATAATCTTATGTTTTGTCATCAACAAAAAGGAGGAGATTGTTAATACAAATAAGCCGTAAAAACGTTTATTTATATTTTACGATCTTCTAGTGTTTTGTCGATAACAAACGTAAGATCATTTTAACGAAACAAATTAAATACGTAAATGGTTTGAGCCAATAGTTTACTAACAAACTTACGTTTTCACATAAAACACTAAACAAGTAATAGTGTTCTCATGATTTAGTAATACACTCTGTTGCAAAAATCGGCCTAGGCGGCCGATTAATCGCCGATTAATCGCTAGGCGGTGATTAGCCGTTCCGATTTTCATTAATCGGCCTTATTAATCGGTTACTGACAAAAATTGGATTAATCGGCCTAGGCGGCCGATTAATCGGCCAAATCAGAAAAAATCTGATAAATCGGCAAAATCAGTTACGGGTAAAAATCGGCAAAATCGGGAAAAAATCGGCAAAATTGGAAAAAATCGGCCAAATCGAAAAAAAAATCGGCTAAATCGGCCAAATCGGGCATATGGTTTCAAAGAATTATAATTTTATATATAAAAAATCCAATCCGATTAATCCCCGCCTAACCGATTAATCGCTAGGCCCTACCCGGCCGCCCAGCTAACGCCTAGCGATTTTTGCAACCTTGGTAATACATATGTACAACAACTAGTGTTTACATATTGGGTAGATATCTACATAATTAGTATGTATTATAATGGGTAATATAATGGGTAGAAATTTAAGTATTTGACCCATTGACCAAATACATTGAATGTAGTTGGGTATAACCCAAACTCCATGACCCATACCCATGGAGCATAACCCATAGCCCATTGCATGACATCATGTATAAGTCATAATGGGTATTATTCATGACCCATGGAGCTAACTCATAACCCATGGACTAGATGTATTGCATATACTAGAAACATTGTATCTACTTGGATACCCATGGTCCAAAGTCTATGACCCATGACCCATAACCCATGACCCATGACCCAAAACCCATGGGCAAAGAGGAGCGTCCCACGATTCCCCCAGTTTACACTGGACGGATCCCTCAAGTAAGGGATCCGTGGAACAGTAGCAATATTTCTTCTATAAATAGTGAGTCATTTCTTCATTTTAGGTTACCACTCCTACACATACTTTTACCTAGTATTGTAAACTCTCTAACCTCAGATCCAAAGGATCTTTCTATGTAGTTTGTGTTTGTTTTTGTGTGATTCTCTAGGTTCCTCTTAAAGTCGAGATCACCACCTCTTGAAGTCGAGCAAGCTCAAGTCCATGAGTTGCCATGCTTCGTCATCATCAAGACTACTGAGGTTCTGTTATTGATAGTTCTTTCTTCCTCATTAGAAGTGTTGTGTCAAAGGCATTAGTGAAGGATGCTAAAAGGGTCAAGACGAAGGCATTAGTGAAAGTTGATTAACGTCCGTGTCAAAGGCATTAGTGAAGGATGCCAAAAGAGTCAAGACGAAGGCATTAGTGAAAGGTGCCAACGTCCGTATCAAAGGCATTAGTGAAGGATGCCAAAAGGGCCAAGTCAAAGGCATTAGTGAAAGATGCCAAGGGTGTACAATCGATATGGTGTATCGATGTACAAATAGAGATAGGATGTATCCAAGGATATTGATATCCTTAATGATGTTGGAGTGGGTCTCCTTTGGGATAGGTGTTGTGTAGTGTTAGGTGATAGTTCCTCCTTTGTAATGGAACTCGGTATCTAGCCTTGTACCGGATAAAGTGTAGGCGCCGTTGTGATAGGTGTGGTTCTACCTTGTGGAAGAACCCGGTGTCTAGCCTTGTACCGGAAAAAGAGTAGGCGACGTTGTGAAGGCTTCTCCGCCATAAGGAGTTGTGTCGTGTAGTGCTAATGAACTCTCGAGTAGGTGATTCGGGAAGTGGAGTAGGGCAAGGAATGTGTCCTTGTAGCCGAACCACTATAAATACTCGTGTCGTGGTTTTGTGTTTCTTACTCTTTACCTTTGCATTACACATTTACATATATGTCTATCAACGTCCAACATACACATCTGAATAGATTGACATAAGTCGATCTAAATATTTTAAAATGAAGTTTTAATCGGTAAAAATATTCAACCCCCCCCCCCTTCTAGTTTTCCACAAGGTTCTCTCTTGTCTTAATTGTTAGATGCTAGATTAAGGAAAATTGGCTTCTTCTTTCATTGTTGCGAGCTTGAACGTCCTAAATAGCAAAAAAGCCTTTGAGTGCACATTAGGCAATTCGTTGTGTTTATTGCATGAATTGTAGCTTTAGGATAGTAGTGTATTCGGGGGAGATGCTATTGCACTTGCCGATCCTTGATATTCTAGAGGAGATTTGACATTCATAGAACTAGGGAATTAGGCACCACCCTATGACCAAACGGAATACAACACACCAATTAAGATAAAGAAAGTGACAATTCAAATGACCAATAAGAGATAACTAGGGAGTAATAGCATCTAAGTGAACACATCTTTAATTATCATACGAGCACATCTAAAATTAGCATAATCCATCCACTAGTTAATTAGATAATTAGATAAGTAGTTAAGTAGTAAAATCGGTAGAAGTACCACCCCCCAATCATATACCCCGAGATTTTTACCCTTGCTTTCTCAAAAAAACATAAAAAAGACTAAAAAGAATATTCCTCAACCCCACCTTCTCGTCATATATCTCTTTCTAGCATTGCTATTCCCCTAGAGAACGAAATCAATCCCCGAGGCTTACCCCATACTACACTGCAACGATTAGGTTTACTGCCTAGAGGGTTGAAAAGCTTGCTTGTAGAAAAGGAGGTTTTCTCGACCCCGAACCCTACTATCACCTCTCAACTGGACTCTCGGTGTAATGGTTACGGCATAACTCTATCATAACGTTACACCGTAACTGGTTCCTAGAGCAGAATCTGCAAACAAAAACATCAGGAAAATTTGTACCCACCGGTACTAGATCATCATAATATTAGTCCTAATTTTTTAACTATTACAGACATAATCAGAATAAATATTGTTCAGAAATAAGGATAGAGAAATTGTTTTTGAAACAAGGGAGTCATCACTCCCGATCAAGGTCATGCTCTATGGACTGGTACTGGATGGGATGAAATGGGGTGCTTTTAATGCTTATGGGGGTCTGCTGAGGATGCATGTATGCCACTCCTTGTTGAACTCCGAGAGCAGGAACATCCGGCTGATACACATAGTGAGCTCCATGCCAACGAGTGTGACTCAGGTGCATTTCTTCAAGCATGTAGCTCGTACTCTCCACGTTCCACTGAAAGAAATCTTGTTGGAGCACCTACATTTGATTAAAATCATGAGAAAAACTATCAAACTGGGTGCTCAATCCATACATCTCCGCGGCCAAATCATCTATATCCTCATTAAAGCGACTCCCTATCCAGTTGAGTCGTCCATCAGTCCCCTGAAGTCTATCCCCAATGCTTATGGTATCCCTCATTCTAGCTCTCGGGGCTTCCTCCCAAGCGCCCGTTCGGCTACCACCAGCTTCACTGCCCCTGGCTTGACTCCCACTTGCTCCTTCACCTCTAAGCGGAGCATCCGGCATCATCTCAACTTCACCAAGTCCATTCAACCGACAAATCCCAAATTGCATTAGCTTGCTTATCCCAATCAAGCTAGTGTCCATAGATCGAGTAACCAATAACAAGGCTTGAGGAGTCATCAACCCAAGACTCCTAGCAAGCTTCCCAATCAAATGACCTCCTTGAATCATACTCTTCTTGGTGAACCCCTTTGCACCAGTAGACATGAACTTCGCCAAGTACCAAGGAACATCAATCAAATTCCCTCCATCCATACCATGTAACAAATACAAATCATCAATCGACATCTTCTGCTTAGCCGAATGTCTTCCTTTAATCGAACAGGCAATGAGCTTATGCACCAGACGCCGAATGGGGCTTTTGATCAAGGTGTATGATGGAGGGTGCCTAGAGTCATACCCAGGAATGGCAGAGATACTGTTGAAATAGTTGATTGGGTTGTAGTTAGCAGGCTTGGTTCTCCAACAATTATTGTAAAATTCATTCCACATATTGGACCCTAAATCCGCCTTAGTGTACAAACCCATGTGGATCATAAATTCCCTCAACGTCATCTCTCTCCTAACCCCTCCTAGCTGGAAATGAAGTGATCTTTGATTAATGCTCGAAACTCCCTCATCAAACTCAACGGATGCTAAAAACTCCCTGACATATTCTGGTATGACAGGGTCCTTAATCTTGAAAAGCCTCAACCATACTGAGCATGTAAACAAACCTCTGTTGCTTGAGTACTTAACCCTGCAAAACTTCTTTAGTAGCCTTCCCACTACACCATTGTTCACGGTTTCAAATTCGGAAAATTCAATGGCTTCAGGTGTATCAATTTCCGTTTTGACCAATTAACATAGTCATCCCTGCATGCTTGCCTTCCTTGATCATTGTAGGCCAAGAACTAAATCCATTGAGCAGGGTTGTTGTTGTTTCCTGAAAAGAGAAACACAATATATAAATAAGCAGACTGTTAAGGAATTACGGCGTAACATTATCGCATGGTTACGCGTAACTAATGCTATTATGCCATAATCCTAATAATGGGTTACGTCGTAATCCGTCCACAGAATAAAACATCCTATCTGAACACCAACAACGGCGTAATCTAATCCTACGATTAAGCCGTAATTCCTAATACGATTGATAAGGACCACAATGGTTACGGCAAGTTAATGATTACGCCGTAACCACCAAAATTTACCCAACACCAATAAAGGAACAAATTTTACTTATAAAGTCATGACTAGCGCATGCCTAGACTATTATATTCAAGTTTTAAACTAAAAAAAATCCTTAAAAATAATCAATTCACTACCCATTAACCAATAAGGTCCTAAACAGTTAATGAAAACATGAACGATTAATATAAGGCATCAATTAAGCAGGTCAATAGCATGAAATAATACGAGGGAAGCAAAATCTCCAAATCGATAATATAAACCTTAATTGAAAAATTAAAAAAATCAAAAGAGTTAAGAAGTAATTACCAACAATTCTTGAATGTAGGAGACGATTAAGATCACACAAACGAAATTGTTTTAGGAAAAACTTTTACCATAGTGATGGCTGTGAAAAGTTATGGTAAACCTAGAAGTTAAGTTGTAGCTTTGTTTTTATACAAGGAAGAAATTACGGCGTAATTGAAAGAGGGAGTTACGCCATAATTAGGTTTACGAATCTCATTTTTAATTATATAATAATTGTTATGCCGTAACTTGATAATAAAGTTACGCTGTAACTATGAATTTCATAATAAAATATTTAGGATATATCCAAAGATTGCAATACGAGATAGTGGATTACGTACCTTAGAAGTAGTTGTGTAGTACACACGTCTCTTAAAATAGATCAAATATGATAAATACATACCTTAGATCTTTAATTAAACTGCTCCACGGCAGCGGCACCAAAAAGCTGATGTGTTATTTCATCATGCCTTTAAATTTAT
This sequence comes from Chrysanthemum seticuspe, assembly GCA_019973895.1. NCBI lineage: Eukaryota > Viridiplantae > Streptophyta > Magnoliopsida > Asterales > Asteraceae > Chrysanthemum > Chrysanthemum seticuspe. The sequence goes on along the minus strand of BPTQ01000008.1, from coordinate 224,871,150 downwards.
AAAACTAAGATATCCAAGGATCAACACACACTAACGGGCAGAGAACCCGATCAGATGTAGTAAAGCCTAGGTAAATCCGAGTGTCGTCTGTAACACCCCCAAAATCACAATGTGACAGCGGAAGACTTTTTGGGGTATTACTTAGAGGATCATAGTCATAAGTTATAGAAAACGGCTCTAAAGAGACGTTTTAATAAAAAGTAGTTACCATTTCATAAATCTCAGCGTGTTAGAAACACAAAAGGGAATACCACATGTTTTGAAGTTACACAAAAGATAGTTTAAATATTTATGAAATGATAACTTTAATTGAAAACAACACCACTTCAAGTGTCCCACGACATCCGCTCCACGCCTTCATGATATTCTAATTAGTACCTGAGATGAACATGCTTAAAAAGTCAACAAAAGTTGAGTGATATTCATAGGTTTAAATAATAAGTTGAACACAAGTAAGAGATGATAATTGCTTCGAATACAATCACCATGGAAAAACATAGATTATTATTATGCACTAAGCTCATGACACCAAACTAACTGCATACACCTAATTACTGGTGTAAGTAATAATATTGCCCTCAGAGATGGAATTGCCAATTCCATAGTTAACCAAATATAGTGCGCCCCGGTTATTTCCGATAACCGAGTCGGGGTCGTTAATTCCCATAGTACTATCCACAATATTCGCGTTCACTAGTAAGTGATTAATGGTTCATGATGTAAGGGACTTATGGCAGGCAACTTAGGCTATAATAATAATGATCAGATAAGCATACAGTTTAAGAAAAGACTTGTGTTCTAGTTTATAGCATGCATCTCCCTCGCGGGGTTTGAAAGAAATAAGTAAAGGCGAGGCTATGAACTCACCTTTGCAAATGGTATCCGAGTAGTGTAAGGTCAAGTAGTATAAGCACGAAGTACCGTCACGCGACCTATAATTAGCATGGCAAGTCTTAGTTTATTGTTTTTATCCATGATTTAATGTATTGAAAACGGTTGAAGTATTTTCAAGAGTTTGAGTTTATCGTTGCTTGTGTTGGCAATGGTTAAGTTTAAATAAGTTTCGAAATGCTTATAAGTCTTTGGCTCTTGGAAAAGTGAGTGGGACAGTTTACGAAACATTCGTATAAGAGTTGGCTCGAGTATATTTATTAAAGCAGAAATAATTACAAACCAACTTATATTTATTTGATTTTTGTTTAGTTTTGAAAAGTATATATATATATGTACAATATATATTTATCTAAGTTGTGGGAAAATATTATATTTAGAAAAGTATAATATTTTCTAAATGTGATTGTCAAATAGAAATATGTATCAATTTTTATTTATGTGACGAAGACTCGTAGAAAATATAAATTTATTATCTCATAGAAGTTCTTAGTATAGGAAGCGTTAAGTGTAGAACTTGGAGGGATCAAAGTTGTAAAGATTTATATAAGTTTCAAATTTTATAAGGATTTTAAGAAAATGTGTTAAGTGGTTCAAAGTCGAGGGTTGAAATCGTAGATATCAATATTAGTTTACAAGGCTTATAAGAGATCTTGAGAAATATGATAAGAGGTGCGAAGTTTGGGGACTGGTTTTGTCAAGTTACGAAAGTTACAAGTATTACACAAAAAAAATGGGTAACTTCCATGAGGCAGTTTCGAACCCTCAACCTCTCCTGCCAACAGACAGCGCTCCCACCAACTGAGCCAAGGACCCTTTTGTGTTAGGTTTTACAGCGTTATACTATTTAATGGTTGGTTCGACTGTTTCATGTTTGCTATTTAATTCTTCTCAGTAGCAAGTTTCGAAGGTTTTGCATGCATATGCATTACTTCTTATATTCTTTGCATGAAGGTTTTTAAGGTGCAACTATGTATGTCGAGAGTCATAGATCATTCAAGAAATACATTTTTAGATTTTGCAATATTAGAAACAATAATAGATACTAACATGTAGTATTAATGTAGTATATATATGTATCTTTAACGAATCAAGGTAAGCACAAGGTTAATATTTAGAATCCTTAAAGTGATGAGGAGTGTGAGTCGAGTGAGTATAGGAACAATCTAAGTCTTACATTTGCGTGTGTAGTTAGTTTCGAAATGGGTTGTCAACAAAACGAGTTTCTATCCACACAAGTTTATTAGTTTGTTCCGAAATGTTGTTGGTTTCGAAATGTAGTTGGTTTGACAACGTAGCTAGTTATAATGAGGTCGTGTACAAGTGTCGTGAAAATGCATCGATGTGTTTTTAAATGGTTAAGAAACTACATCGTCTTATATACGGAAAAAGAAAAGAGGAAGGACTTACGACACCAAGAATGGTGGTGGAGAATACGTGTAGACAAGAATGGTAACCAAAGAAACCCGATATGCTTTCCAAAGTGAACCCGATTACCTTGCTTCTAAACCCTTATGCTCGTTATCAAGTAACCTTAGTTTTTCCTTTGAGTGTTTGGAAGTTTAATGAGTTTGAAGAGGGTGTGGAAGAGTAAGAGTGTCGACGTGAGCTAGAGTAAACCAAGAGAAAACCAAACTTCCAATGCTATACTTTGCATCCACTTAGAGGTTTTTGAATGAAATTTTTGTAAGTGGAATATGTGATGAGCTATGGCTCGTGGGTTTTTAAGAAGAAAAGAGGAGAGCCTTTGGTTAAAGACCAAGGGTTTATGTTGAGCTTGGATACATGCAATCTTGATTTTTCTACAACCTAGGAAGTATTTAGGAAACAAGCAAATGGGTTTATGGTTTTTGTATGGTATTCGGCTGCTACAAGGACAAGAAGGAAAAGAAGATGAGTTGTGTGCATGGGGAACATGTTTCCTTTTGTCTCAAAAGTCAATTTATCTAGATACATGATGGATTTTAAGTTTATTTCACTAACAACGTTTCAAGGTTAGTGCATTTACAAGGTTTTGGATGAGATGGGGGTACTTGTGGGTACATTCGGTTACAAGAAAAGAAAGAAAAGAAAAGACCTCAAATTTTCGTTATGTATATCGTGTCCCGTTTGAGCTTAAATGTGAGTCACGGTGTCCCGGTTTGATGTTTTTGACTAACGTGTAATATATATATTTAGCATGTTTTTATAAAGGTAACTAAAAAAATATAAAAATAAAAATAAAATATTAATTCTAACTCGTAGAAATATTTATTTGACTTTAGCCATAATTAATTTAGTGTCGGTACGCGTGCGGCTCGTAAGACAAGAAAATTTCTTGTGAGACTGATTTCAGTTATCAGTAATTATCAGGCATGATTAAATAAGACTACTCGGAGTTGCATAAATTTTTATGCAATAAAATGAAACGTACATGCTAAGATGCTCAATTTAGCTCAAATAAGTTTTGATAAACAATCTAGTTTATTAATATGAAGATTGATGATAGTGAAATTTTACAGGTGGCTACATCGTCCCAGAGAGCTGTTATCTGAAAGAACTTAGGTACTGCGAGATAAATAAGATAAAATGATAGTAATATGATAAAATAGATAAAAATATCCTAATTAAACAGGAGTAGAAATAAGGACAAAGAAGTAAGAGAATAAATCTTAACCAAGGTTTTAGATATGTTTAATTCTCAATTCCCAAGTTCAATATAGTGGGTAAATATTTCTAAACTCCCTTGGTCAATTCATCTAGCCTATGATTCTTAGACTCCTCACCTAGATAATTATAGGTCACCCAGGATCAATCAGCAATCTAATAGCAGTCATTAAGTACTAAATCTACTAGACCTAGTTCTATGGAAACCCAACCGTTATGATCTTAGATTTCCCCTAGCTTCTTAAATACCTCAACTTGATAGGTAATCCTTTGGTCAATTCGCACACAAAGGATGGTTGTACTATGGCTAATTTCTTCCATTCTTCACAATCTAGTGAGTTAGAGTCCTTTGGTCAATTCTCCCATCCCACTAGATACTAACAAGCTTATAATATTACCAAAACTAGCGATCTATGAAAACGCTAAGTAGATGTCTATAAAGAGTAGAAAATAGAATGAATAACATAAACGAAAACTTGAATTAATAACATGAATTCATAATATGATCTCTAGAAAAACATAAAGGAATTCAAACTCGAATACAAAAGAAATCGTAGATGAGAACTTCGTTCTTCAGACTCCTAAGCCATAATTCTTCTTTTGTGGTTGCTCTTCCCAAACCCTAGAAAGGTTTGGTAAAGGGGAGATATCTTCAAATGCAGAATTCACGATGTATTTATAGGCATGAAACCCTAATTCAAGTTACGGCGTAACTCTATGAAATAGTTACGCCGTAATTCATCTTAAACAAATATTCTTCGATGCTTGTCCAGGATTACGATGTAACCTTGGGAGGTGGTTACCCCGTAGTCTTCATAACATGTACGAAGTGTCAATTACGCCGTAACCTAAGCTGATGGTTACGGCGTAGTCTTTATAACTAGATTCAGTGTGGTAATTACGCCGCAACCTTATCTGATGGTTACGGCGTAGTCTTCATAAATGTAATTACGGCGTAACTTCATCACTTTGTTACGCCGTAATCTTCGTGATATAAGAATGATCCATCTTGAGCCCAATTTTATCCAAATACCGCTTCACATTAGATAACTACTCCTCAAATGAAATAAGAAGAAATAAGAGCGAATCTAATAGCATTTAAAGCATAATACGTCAATAAAGGGGGAAATTAACACTTAAAAAATTAGGATTATTTGATGTTATTAGTTAACAAAATAAATGTTTGTAAGTTATATTTTGTGATTTGTATAAAGTGATATATCTTACAAAATCTGCAAGTAAAGTCAATATTTTTTGTTTGTTTGTACTTTACGAAATTTACGAATACAATAAAACGTTATGTGAGATAGAGCAACATTGTCGTTTAAAAGAAAAGTCTTAGCGTTAGAAATATGACACAAAAACAAGTCAAATTAAATAAGAATTACATTGAGCAAGATTAAAAGTAATAGAACCAAACAGTTCGGTCGGCCCACCCCTTCCCAAAGCACCCCCCCCCCTTTACGCCAACCGAATCCAACGCGTCCCCCTAGACCAAACCATTCTTTTGGTCTGTCAGTGGACCAAAACTTTCAAATGGTTTGTGTGTGTGAGTAGGTCGAAGATTGCATTCTTTGAGTTGTTTAGTACAAAATGACAAACTATATATGAATTTAACAACCTTACAATGGGAAACTTGTTACAAATGAGTATGCGATTAGTGATGAACTTCATGCGATCAGTGATACAAAATGTTGTCAGTTGTAGTTGGAAGGAATATGTAGATGGTGGTGAAGTCAATAGTCATGGTGTGGATAATGGAGATGAGTGAAAAGTGAGTTTAGATATATAAAGAAGTTTATTGTTTATTGGAAGGAAATATTTTATACTCATTCAAGTATATAAACAAGTTTATAGTTATAAAAATATGTTTTTTGATTATTCATGTAATGTTTAATTTCGTATGTTTTTTTTTTCGTATTATAATTTGTATTTTTAATTGAATGAATAAAATTTTAATTAAAATAATGTTCGATTATACCTGCGACCCTCTTATTAGAAGTGTTTGATTTATATTGAATCAAGGAAGAGAAAGCTGAAGTAACATTAATGTAATATAGGTCTTATTACTATTAGGGAGGAGGGAGTGGGCACGGGTAAGGGATTCGGGTACCCTTACCCGAGCGGTAACACCGCCGCCACCTCGTTGGGTATGAAAATCGGGTACAAATTTCGGTTTACCAAGCCGAGTGTTAAAAGTGAGGTTGGATTGGGTTTTTTGACCGTTGGAGCCAAACGGCTCTTTTCATGCTTCGTATAAAAAAAAATAATAATAAAAAAAAATTCCCTTTAAAACCAAATATTACTCTCTTTATTTTCAAATTAAGAACACACTAAAATCTCTCAAAAACAAAAAATAATTACCAAAATGTCTTCCGATTCTTCCGAATTCGAATGCATTATTCCATCTTCGTCCGACGAGATATCCACGGGTAGCTCGTTGCAATACTTGCTTCAATCGGCTCAGTATCTTGCAGACACGGCAAGCTCTAGCCGAACTAGCGTAAATCGTCAACGGGAAATAGGTCTTCAAACGTTAGAGAATGATTGGTTCGTTGAAACACCAAAGTACAACGAATAGTACTTTAAAAAAAATTCGAATGGAGAAGAGCATGTTTTTGCAAATAGTGGGCGACATTGAAGCGAGATACCCATATTTTCAAGAAGGCTACGACGCGCGTTCGAAAAAAAGTTTCACGGCGAAACAAAAAATCACTTCGGCCGTTAGGCAACTCGCAACCGGTAATCCCCCCGATAAGTATGATGAATATTTATACATGGCTGCAAGAACGTCACGTGAAACTCTTGATTATTTTTGTGAGGCCATCATTCAGCTGTACGGTCGAGAGTACCTACGTAGGCCGACAGCACACGACCTTGCTCGCATTTTCCATGCCCATGAAGCGAAGCATCACCTCCCTGGGATGCTTGGTAGCATCGACTGTACACACGTCAGATGGAAAAATTGTCCTAGACATTTAAGAGGGCAATATACGAGAGGTGACTATGGTGTTCCCACTATTATGCTTGAAGTCACCGCGTCGCAAGATATGTGGATTTGGCATGCTTTTTTTGGTCCACCGGGGTCAAACAACGATATCAACGTATTGAATCAGTCTGACTTGTATCTTACAGATCGAAATGGAACGGCGATGAACAGTTCATTCAACGTGAATGGACGCTTTTACAAACGCGGCTACTATTTGGCAGATGGAATCTATCCTAAGTGGTCCACACTTGTTAAAGCATACCCGTATCCAAACGAGCCAAAGGAAAAGAAATTTACGAAGTTACAAGAGGGGGCCAGAAAGGATGTCGAGCGAGGTTTTGGTGCTCTCAAAGGAAAATGGAAAATTATCGATCGACCTCTCCGAGCTATGACCAAAGCGAAGATTGCCAATCAGGTTCATGCGTGTGTTATTTTGCACAATATGGTTATAAAACGCGAGGGTAGGGCAATCTCACCTGTTCATATAATGGATGAGCCGGTCCAGCCAGTGTTTGACGACAGTGTGGTAGCGGAGTTACTAGACGAAGTTCTCCATGACCGTCTTCGATATGATCTCACGGAGCACGTAGCACGTGAATACTTGCCGCATCTCGATGATTAGTGGGTTTTTTTATTTTAATCTAGTTATTTTTAAGTATTATGTTATGTTTCTTTTTTTTAAGTATTATGTAATGTTTTTATTTTTAATGAAATGGTATGTTTTTATTTTAAATATTGTATGTGATTTTATGTATTTAAAATATATATATATATATATATATATATATATATATATATATATATATATATATATATATATATATATATATATATATATATATATATATATATATATATCGGGTAGTATAGGTGACCACTCCCTCCACTTAGGGTAGTGTTAAGGTAAAATTGGGTAGTTTTGAGTTGGAGTGTTTTGATTGGATAGAGGTGAGGTGACACCTAGGGTATTAGGTGACCCACTCCCTCCTCTCTTAGAGTAACAAAAATCAAAATTTCCGTAAGAAAAGCCCAAAACTTGAAACACAAATAAAGAAAAGAAAAACCCACAATAGAAGTAAACACCAAACACTCTACTGCTTACTTATGATAAATATATAAAAAAAATATTTTATCTTGTTGTGGTGTGGGGTGGCCTTCTTATCGATTTCCGTGTCCACCAAGCATCCTCTCCATTCATCAAAAAACCTTTCTTAACTCACGGGCAAGCAACAAATTCACTTAACTTCATCTACAATCTTTCTTTCTTTCTTATCTTAACTTTTTTTATATAATAATTTCTTGTGTGTTAATACAGATCTTAAAAGAAAGAAAAGAAAGAAATGGGGGGTCATGAGCTGATGGGTGTAACATCACCTCCACCACCACCAACGTCACTAGCACCAGGGTTCAGGTTTCATCCGACTGATGAAGAGCTTGTGATGTATTATTTAAGAAGGAAAGCTTGTGGGAAGCCTTTTAGGTTTCAAGCTGTTTCTGAAATTGATGTTTATAAATCTGAACCTTGGGAACTTGCCGGTATACAATTTTCCTTCATGGGTTTTGTTTTTTTTATTTATTATATTTTTGTGGGAATTAGATTAATTTCTGGTTTGGGATTGGTTTCTATATGGGTTTCTTGAAATTTAATCATTTCTTTTTTTTATTATCTCTCGTATTAAGTTAATTTGTCAACTTTTTGGGTGTTTTTTTTTTAATGAGGTTTTCTGAAAATTAATCATTTTTATAATGGGTGTTTTTGTGGAAATTAAGTTGATTTGTGAAAATTTTGTTTTTCTTTTTATACGGGTTTATTGAAAATTAGTCGTTTTTATGTTTTAAGGATAAAGTTTTGATTTGTAGAAAAGATGGGATGTGAGGAATGAAAAAGTTCATTATGATACATTTGGATACAGAAATTGATTTGATTGATTGGAAAATGTAAAACTCAAATTTATAGAATTTTTATGCCTAGTTTATTATGGAGTTCCTGAAATTTAATCATTTTTACATGTTTAAGGAAGGGTTTTAATATTTAGTAGAAATGAGATGAGAGGAATGATAAAGAAGCAAACTTGCTCTGAAAAATTGGTGTACATTTTTAAGTTTTCTCCAAATTTTTGTTTTACTAAAAAAAATCAGTTGTTTCATAGTTTTTCTTTAGGTTTTTCCGTGTTTTGAATGTTTATGGTTGGAAGACTTTTTCTTTATGTTTTTGTTAGCGGATGAGATTATTAGAGTGAAGTTTGTCCGATTTTTATTTATTTTTTTAGTAGTTAACTGAAATTTATTCATTTCTGAAACTCTCTTTAAGTATAAACTTTTGATTTTTGGTGAACAATATGGAAGGAATGAGAAATTTGTAAACTTGCCCAGAAATCTGGTTACTAACGGGAGATGTTAATTTTCCCAAGTTTTCATTTTTGGGTATAGTTATTATGTTTATTTTGTATGATTGATTAGATATTTGACGTTTGTTCTTAAGGATGTTGTTAAAATACCTGATTTCAAGTAAAATGTTCAACAATATGCATAAAATTAAGAACTTTTACTACAGAAGTGCAAAAAGTATTAATCACTTAAAAGTCATAACATGTTAACCAAGTGAATTTAATATCGAATTCCGAGTGAAATATCAAAGATGTGGACATGAAACTGAAGATCACATGAATATAAAAACTAACAAGTAGTGATAAAAATGCAAACTTGAGTTTCCAAATTTTTAATTGTGTGTTTTGTTGAAAAGCTTATAAATGTACTGTAACCAGTAAACCAGATTATATGTTCAAGATAAAACGTTGATCTTTTGTAAATTTGTGGGTTTTATAGACTTTTCACCATTGAAGACACGAGATCAAGAGTGGTACTTCTTTAGCCCTGTAGATAGGAAATATGGCAATGGTTCACGGTTGAACCGTGCCACAGGCAAAGGGTACTGGAAAGCAACAGGAAAAGACCGAGCGGTTCGCCATAAATCAGAGACCATAGGGATGAAGAAAACGCTTGTGTTCCATAGTGGTCGAGCCCCTGATGGGAAACGGACTAATTGGGTTATGCATGAGTATCGTCTTTTGGATCAAGAATTACTTCGTGTCGGAGTAACACAGGTTTGAAACTTTTAGTGATGAGTTAGTTTTGTACCCTTTTCGGGATCTTCATTGAACTGATTGTTATTGTTGTTGGGTGTTGGGGGCGAAGGATTCGTTTGTGCTGTGTAGGATTTTCCAAAAAAGTGGGTTGGGACCACCAAATGGTGACCGGTATGCACCTTTCCTTGAAGAAGAATGGACCGATGATACAGCTCTTATGGTACCTGGTGGTGAAGCTGAGGATGATATGGCCAATGGCGATGAGACTCGTGCCGAAGGAAATGACATTGTGCAGGTATTTTTTTGTCTATCTACATTTGCCTGTTCTGAATTTAGTATAAAAGAAGTTAAGGCTTTATGGATTTGTTGTATTGTTGGCTTCTGGCTTTCTTATGAAGCCTCTGAATAAAACCAGACCAGCCACTAAGGTTTGGCCTGATAGGATTTGTGGTATATAATTCCTATATATAACATAAACCAAGATGAATTCATTCCCCCTTAACTTGGTGTACTGTTACAAACAAGATATGAGATTCCCCCTTAACTTGGTGTACTGTTACAAACAAGATATGAGTTACTTTTAGTACTACTAAAAGAGAAAAACTAAAGGGTATTACATAAATAAAGGAAACATTCAAAGTGCATGTCTTATAGCATGCAGATCATCGTGTAAACTTTAAACTGTATGTCATCAAACATTATTTTGATAATCATTGACTATTTTTTGTGTTGTGATAGCTGCCAGTTGCAGTGCATAAGTGAAGCAAGGTTGTATTAATGGTAGACAAACTTTAGTAAATGTAGTGAATAAGTTAGTTAAATACAAGATTAATGTCACTTGTAGACTGAACCTACTCATTGGTTCAACGTAGACTGAACCCTAAAGTCGATGATTGTTAAAAATGAGTTCTTTTTTTCAGGAAACTTCTGCCAAGAAGATCCTTGATCGAAGCGAGGATCCTCAACCCATTACGATTGTGTGCAAAAGGGAACGATCTGAAGAAGATCATGCTTTAACTCAGGAACCCGAGCTTGAAACATTCTCTTTGTTCCACAACAAAAGATCAAAGCCAAATGATCCAAACTGTAGCAATGCAAATGGTTCAGAAGATTCAACTACAACAAGTCAAGATCCAAGACGAGCACTCTTGGAGTTCCCTTTACTCGAGTCAATTGAAGCCAAAGAATGTCACCCGCAGACCACCCTACCATCATTTGATGCTGCAACACTAGAAAAATCTGTGCCTCCGGGGTACTTGAAGTTTATAAGTAACTTAGAGAACGAGATTCTTAATGTTTCAATGGAGAAAGAGACTTTGAAGATTGAAGTGATGCGTGCCCAGGCTATGATCGACATTCTTCAGTCACGGATTGAGGTTTTGAGCAAGGAGAACGGTGGGTTCAGGACTGGTGGTTAGGTGGTACTGGAGCGTGTCTTTAATGTAACTTGTAGCTTATGAAAATTGTTGGCCTGCCTATTTATAATAGCTTGTGTGTCCGAGTGTAGTTGAATAAAGTTGTGTTGAGACTGGTTGTATTATGTACGGCTTTTTTCTTTTGTTATGTTTTGGACATGAAAGATGGTTCTGATTAGCATATGTTGTTGGGATTGTACTATTTAGTGTAATTTGTCGGATGCATAAAAATTTCATTATTCGCCTAAATCTGCTGCATAAAAATGTGTTTATTCGCCTAAATTTGTTGCGCAATATGTATGTTGCTCGCTCACCTTTCGTCGCAGTTCCAGTTCCACCTCCTGTTGTAATTTGGGTGTGTGTGGGTGGTAATAATCCTGATCTCTGAATCGTGTAGAGATCACTTTCAAATTGAAGTATTTCGACCCTATATGCCTCGGGTATCACGAAATCCTCAATTGGATAAGACAGAGAACAACACTTTGTTTCTAAGGCACGAGAAATCAAAGCAATACATAGAAAGTTGTTATATTTGTCATGTTGTGTAAGAGATCAATAATATAACCAAAAACCATAACTGAAAGTTAATTAAAAACGGTGAAAACAGTTGGCGGAAAGAGTTGCAACGTTTGGGGAAAAGAGACGACTTTTGGTGGGAAAACCGTTCTGGAAGTATACCGGGTAATGTCCAAAGCCCAAAATTCGTTTAGGTTTTGGGGCGTTGCCCCAAACCTCGCGAGGGGTTCTGCCCCTTGACCCCCGCTCTTTGTTCGTGACGATACCAAGCTAGCTAGAACGAGTGTGCTCTCCGCACCTCTTAACTCGACTGTAAGCTGAACCTGATTAAGCCCTTGATCTCAAGTAAATTACAATTACATAAAATATAGATGATAACAGTAAAATCACCAACAAATCTTATACTGTAAAGGACTTTGTGGTTGTAACTCCAAACTCACACAGTGAAGACTATAGTGCGGTTGCACCAAGTTTTGTCTAACAAACTCGATCAAGTTTTGTGTAATTCAAGTAAGGTAACCATTTTGTTTATCCATCAAGAATTTTATGTGTATAAATTAGTTAATACTTGCTTTGAGTAGTGGGTGTATATAACTGTATATGTTAAAACTTCGTTTGTGATACATGCGTTTAAAAGCCATAAGCTTGGTCTTATATTCATCAAAATTAGCTTTCCGTACCTTATAAAGGCGGGATGTAATAAGTGGATCTACAAAGAGTATGATTAATAACACTTGTATCTTCACCATTTTTTTTCAACACCGTTGATCTTTCCTTAATTATCAACCCCTTTCCCATATTCAAACAATTGAACAAATTAAAGACAAAAACAAACACATCTAAATGAAATAAATAAATGGGTTTGAACAAATTGCGTACATAATACCGATTTTTTTTCGCGATTTCTTCTAATTTATATCTTCTACCCTTTTTTCACTCTAAACTAAAATCAAACAATACAATATATTAACCATACATACAACATCCTTAACAATTGACCAATTAGAAAGAGGTCAACAAATATGATAAACCTTAAATTACCTACTCGAACATTTATACACCAAGATTAAATAAAACAAAACATACACATCAACCAAAAAACATCAAAAATCAAAACCCACAAAAAAGACGGATTTTCGGCGGAGATGAAGGCATGAATGAAAAGCTGCGATTATAATAAAGTCGTGTATGTAGGTGGAAGTTGTGTTAACTTTGTGCTGAGATAAGTTTTGAGAAAGGCGGTAGAAGGGAATGTTCTAGTGAAGAAAGTTGTGAAACGGCAATGTTAGATGCCAAAGAAAAAGAAAATATCGAAACGACATTCTTAGGCCCAAACAAAAAGTAAAACGACATAAAACCTAAAATGATGTCGTTTTTTGGACCGCCTAAAACGGCGTCGTTTGAAACGGGAAATGATATATAGTATTGATGACGTATAGTCCGCATTCGGGTCATGAACCCGACCAATGCATGTTACTAGCAATCGAGCCCAGTACGGATGGGCTAACCTGGTAACGTGTAAGCTCCCGGAAAATTTCAATGTACTTAACGTTTTAATCAAGAATTAATCACGATCTATTCCGTCATGAAATTTTCTAAACATCACTTTTGCATATCATTTGGCATATGCATGATCAACGCAGTTTAAGCGTTCATAAATATACCGTTGTGATCTAAATAAATTTCCCCACGATCTTGATAACTTTAAAATACGTAATGAATACGTAAAAATTTGTAAAAATTACGAATTAAATTATAATAAAAATATATAATATTCGTATTGGGCCTCGGAACTCATTGGACTTTATACCACCTCGTGACTCAACCCGACTTGTTAATGGGCCTCGTAACCGGACCCAAAACTACACCATATTCTCGTTGGGCCTAGGCTTAACTCACGCACCACAAGGGAGCCCAACACCATTTATTTTATTTCTTCCCTTTTTGGGCCTCGCCTAGCAAGATCAAACAAAGCCCAAGTTCACCTTTTAAAGAGTTAGCAAATGTTTTGGTGCTTCTTCTGTTGGAACCGAACGAGCAAACAACAAACCAAACTAGAAATATACTTCCACCTACTTTGACCTTGCTTCTTGCGTGAAGACATGAACAAAAAGAGACAAACCATCATATTTAGCCACCCTAACCACATTATCTAATCACCTATACCTTTGACTACCCATTTGACCTCATAAACCAATGGATTTTATGTCTTTCATGAAATGACTAAACTATAAATATAAAACTCAACTCTTGGATTTCAAGGAGTTGCGTGTGTAGGAATATGGGAGACAAAACCATGCTTAGAGACCCTAACAATAATATTAAACCAAAACCTAGACCTTGACTCCCTTTTTAACTTCATTAACCATTAGATAATATGTTTAGAATGATTTGACAAAACCTTGAACATGCCACCATCTTGGCTGCCATCATCCCACGCCTAGAAACATACACAAACAAGACCAAATACATTTCAACATGTGACTAATGAAGTAGAGATTAGGAGAGCTACAAGTAAAATATTAGGAAAGCCATGCTTGAGTTTTCTTTAAAAAGCACACGACACACACACTCTTTCACATAAACTCTCAAAAACATCTACACATCTCTCACTCAAAAATATACCACTGTGGAAGTCGATCGAACTAGGATAAGGAAACATTGCAAGGAGAAAGCTAGGAGAAGCTTGGGTAAACATTCAAAACGAGTAACATTATAAGGAGAACAAGGGGTTCTCGTTGGTCATTCCTTTCGTTCACATCTCACTCGTATCATCACCACTCATTTCGAGTGAAGTAAGTCCCTCCCAACTCGTTTCCTTTTCATTCTTTGTTTACATTTAGTCCTCACACATTAGATATGATATGCGCACCGCTACAACACAACTCGTATGGTATGCTTGATCACAACACATAGTCACACGTTAAAAACTAGTCTAACATGTTGAGAACACATCACAAATCCTTAGAAACACAACACGAGCACATAACTATCACACCTACACTCGTTAAACACACGCCTAGACAAACGGGCCTAAAGCCCAACTGTCAAGCCCAATAAGCCCAATTCGAGTCCAATAAAGATTCGACCCGGCCCAATGAGTTAGTAATAAGCTAATAAACTCTAAAAATAAGCTAGGAATAAGCTTGTAAAAGTTTATAAAGTTTTCATATGTTAAAATGGTAATTCGGACCGAAATTGCAAAATAGATGAATTTCGGGTCAAAAGGTAACGTATTTAAAAGTTAAAGGGGTCATTTATAAGTGAAACAAATATTTCGTAAAAGTCTAAGGGCTGGAAAAGTCATTTTCGATAAGACAAGGGGAAATATGTACGTGCATGCGTATGCATGGAAACCACAAGGACCGATCATGTAAATCTCTTAAACTAGTTATAATATAAGTTTTGGGCTAAAAGTGTAAAATAAGAAAAATGAAGGTTTGAAGTGAATAAGTGGAACTTAAAGGGCTGATTTTGTAAAAACAGTTTTACCAAGGGTCAAAGTTGTCATTTCTGAAAGTTTCGGTATGAAATATAACTCGGGTAGAAAGTGTCATTTTCTAAAAGTATAGGGACTAAACTTGTACTGTTTGTAACTCGAGGGTAAAAAGTGTAAATTCGGGAAAAGTTTAGCAAAACTTATAAACCCATAATAACTTCGTAAAAACAAGTATTTTGATCTTATGAGTATTTTATTTCGGATAACGGTAAATGTATTACTTATATATATATATATATATATTAAGATTATAATTATATATATATATGTCAAATCCGATAAAACACACGGGGAATTTATTTCAATACGTTAAAATACTCAACAAATCTATTAAGATCACAACGGGGGAACATTTCACTTATGCGTAAGTGAGGATCACTAGTTAAGGCAATGTAGCTCATAAATTAACTTAAAACGTTAATCACGATCGCACACTATTGGATTGGACAATCCAATGATCTATTGAATAAGAATATTCAATGCTCTATTATTTTGGTCGCGAACCAAAATGCTCATTACTGAGACTCGCCATCTCATCATTTTAGGTTTCGAGTTGGAACCTCCGCTACATTGTGCTTGATCTTTTTGTGCGTGTGCATTATCATCAAGGTGAGTTCATAGCCTCGCTTTTACTTATTTTTATAAACCCCGCGAGGGAGATACATGCTCTAAACTAGAACACAAGGGTTTTTCATAAATGCTTGATCTTCTTGATTATTGGTACTGCCTAAGTTGTTAGCCACAAGTCCCCTGATCATGAACCATTAGTCACCGCGAGTGAACGTAGATATCGTGAATAGTACTATGGGGAATAACGAACCCCGTTTCGGTTATAGAGAAATAACCGGGGCGCACCATATCGAATATCTTTAGGTAATTGGCTATTACCTCCTTTGGGGCATATTTACGTACACTGGTAATTCGGTGTATGCAGTTGAGTTTTGGTTTCATGAGCTTAGCGCATAATAATCTGTGATATTTTCTTATGATATTGTTAGTTTACAATGATCATGATCTGATACTTGTGTTCAACTTATTTTAAACCTATGGACTTCACTCAACATTTTTGTTGACCTTTTTAAGTATGTTATCTCAGGTAATCAGTGAAGATTATGACCAAGGTGCGGAATGGGGCATGGCAAGGCTTATCTGGTGGTGTAAAACATAAAAGTTATCATTTCTTTCAAACTCATGATCTTTCTTTTGGGAAAAACACTTGATCTATTTACAATATTTTGTAACAAACTATGAGTTTTCGATGAATGATAACTATTTTAATAAAACGTCTCTTTTGAGTCGTTTTCTATAATTGTTGACTATGATCTCCATTCAAGTAACACCCGAATTAGTCTTCCGCTGTCATTAAGATTTTCGGGGGTGTTACAGATTGGCATCAGAGCCAAGGTTATAGAGAACCAAAGAGTTTTTCAAAATCATTTGGACTATAACCGCACTTTTAAAACGGGACTATTTTACACCACTGCCTTACGCCCTTCCGTGACCGCTCTATGCATTAGGATTGATGCATCACTAGATCATAAGTAAATGACATTCATTTTAAGTTAGGCATGGAGATTTGCTTAACTAACTAAAATAATTATATTATTTGGCATTTACTTACATTAATTTATGGGTTGTTACAGTACCATGTCTGCATCCCACCCAGTTGTTCTGTCCTCTGACACCGAGATGGATGACACCATGTCCTCCACGACTGTCACTATGCCAGCTCATCCCAGTCCTGTCATACCAGCTACTGTTTCGGACGAAACTGAACCTTTTGAGGAAGGTGAAGTTGCCCGAACTCCTACTGCTCCAGCTATGACTGCTCATCCTCAAGAGTACAATGCTTTTGCTTCCATGACCCTAGATCAGTACTATGAGTCGCAGCAATGGCTACCTGCTTCAGATGTTGCTGTGGATGATGAATCATCCAAATCATCAGAAAGCACTGACTCTGCTTCATCAGATTCTTCTGGATCATCTGCTCAAGCTATCCGTCGTCGCCGACGTATGATTCGTGTTCTTAAGCCTGATGAACCTGAGCCGTTTGGAGTACCTTATAGACTGCATCCTAATGGTAAGACCTTCAAACGCACTGCTAGGAAGCGTGTGCGACCCATCACCATGACTCATGTGATGCCACCAGCTCAGTCATCACCAGCTCAGTCACCACCTGCTCAGTCATCACCAGTTTCACCTGCTGTTCCACCTACTGCTACTTCACCACCACTGCCACTTACTGTGTTCTACCAACAGACTACTACTGTTCCTATTTCATCACCGCCTACAGCATCACCTCCTTTGGACACTTTTAGTGAGCCAATTTTACCGCTCTGCATCAAATGCTATCCACCATCACTATCTGATCCTGAAAAGCCTACTCAAGTGGACAACGAGGCCGGGCCAAGGAAGAAATCCGGTGCTAGAAGATGGTCATTCTTGATACCTTTACTCAGACGTTGGAGAGAAGACGAAGGAGCGCCTAGTTCCTTTGAGCTTGGAGAAAGCTCGACTACTGCACCAGCTCCAGTCATACCTGTTACCGGTGAACCAGTGCACCACACTATTCCTCTGTTGGCTACAAGACTTATCAGGCACGAAGATCAGCTGAATGAGCTCATGGCACACTATGATGAGATTCCACTAGTGAGGATAGAGAGTTTGGAAGAAGAGGTCGAGAACCTCGTGGTAGGTCGTTACTCCATCGAAATCATGTTTGATATGATGAGTACGCAGATTGTGGAGGCAAGAGAGGCCGTTAATCAATTGACTCGGAGATTGGAGACTACTATTCGTGATGCTAGCACTTTGAGAGAGACTGCTTTGGGTCGAGAGAGAGTCCTACATCACGAGCTTGCATCTGCTCATGCTCACACTGCCATACTGGAGGAGAGGATTGATAACCTCGAGGCGAGAGACCAAGCCCGTGAGCAGCAGATTCGAGACCTGACAGCTATAGTCGAGGAGATTCGTCGTCGTCAGGATGACGCATCGGGAGATGCGTAGATCCTAGTCATCTTTATCTTAGTGTGTGTCATAAAGCCGCCATATGAGGCATTAAGGCTTGTATCATTTTGGTTTGTAACCTTGGAACAAGTATTATGATGATGTAACTTATGGTTGTGAACAAACTATGTAACGATGTATTCCATGGTTGTATTTCTATTATTCTAATGTTATGTTATTATTCCTCGGTGATGTACGCCGAACCAATCCTTATGTCCTTATATATATTATGATTTGTTGAGAAAAATCATATTCAAATCATATCATTAATTTAAAGTGGTAATCTGGACTATTATGAAATGTATAATATGAAATCAATTTTATCATCGATCGATAATTTCTTAATCTTGGTATTTATTCTTGAAAATTTTAGAAAAATGGTCAAGAAGAAAGCTACCTCATCCACCATCACTCCCGCAGCTATTCAGAAAATGGTCGCTGAAAGTGTTAGCACAGCTATAGCTCAACATGTCGCTGATACTGCTAAAGCCGAAGCTGAACGCATTGAAGCTGAACGACTTGCCCAAGAGGCACGTGAAGCTGAAATTGCAAGGCAAGCTGAAATTGCAAGAGAAGCTGAGAATGCCCGAATTGCTCGAGAGGCTGAAGCTGAGCGTGTCGCTCAAGCAGCACGTGAGGCTGAAGCTGCTCGCATTGCTGAAGAGAATCGTGTCGCAGAAGCTGCACGCCTTCTTGAAATGGCAAACTCAAATGCAACTAACACTCCAACAAATCAAAGTGAGTCCACTTTAACTCGCAAGTGTAATTACAAAGAGTTCATGAACTGCAAGCCGACATTCTTCAAGGGCACTGAAGGTGCTATTGGTTTACTTCATTGGTTTGAGAGAACCGAGACTGTATTTCTGCTAAGTGACTGCACAAATGATTGCAAAGTCAAGTTTGCAACTGGAACTTTGTTAGAAGATGCGTTATCTTGGTGGAAAGGTCATGCTCAACCAATTGGAATGGAAGAAGCTTGTAAGATTTCATGGTCAGATCTGAAACAACTGTTAATGAAACAGTATTGCCCGAGGACTGAGATCAAGAAACTCGAAGATGAGTATTACCACTTGGCTGCTAAAGGTAATGATCTCAAGACATACTTCAAGAGATTCCACGAGCTGAGAGCTCTATGTCCTCATCTGTTTCCCACCAATGAAAAACTTTTGGAAGCTATGATCGGAGGTTTACCTCGAAGCATCGAAGGAGATGTCATCGCTTCGAAGCCAAAAACTGTTGAAGAAGTTGTCATTGTATCCCACCGCCTTATGGAACCAATACTAAAGCTTGCAAATGCACAAGGCTCAAGTGACAACAAAAGAAAGTTTGATGATCGGAAAACCTCAAATTCCAACCACTATCGATCCAACAACAACAATCGGAACAACAACAACCAATATCACCACAACAGAAATCAACACCACAATCGGCAAAACCGAAGGCAAGAAGCCGCAAGGGCTTATGCTGCACCCACTGCTGGAAAAGGGTATGTAGGACCACATCCCCAGTGTAACCGATGTTTGATGCACCATTCTGGACCTTGTACTGTGAAGTGCGATAAGTGCAACAAGGTAGGTCATCAAGGTAAACATTGTCGAAACCCTGGAAGAGGCAACACTGTGACAAACATGAACTGCTATGGATGTGGAGAACCTGGTCATTTCAAGAGTCAATGCCCAAAGTTAAATGTCGTTCAAACAAACAATGCACGTGCAAGAGTGTACATGCTAGGAGATGGAGATGCACCATTGAACCCTGATATTGTGACGGGTACGTATTCTCTTAACAATCATTCTGCAAAAATCTTGTTTGATTCTGGAGCCGATAAGAGTTTTGTATCTACTACTTTTGCACCATTACTTGAAATATCCCCAATCGCCTTAGATACAACTTATGAGATAGAACTTGCCGATGGGAAAATAATAGGAACCAACACTGTAATCCGTAATTGTCCTATTCTATTACAAGATCATTCGTTCCTCATAGATCTTTTGCCAATCAAGCTTGGAAGTTTCGATGTCGTAATTGGCATGGATTGGTTGTCCAAACACCGTGCTAGGATTGTTTGTGACGAGAAAACCGTTCATATCCCGATCAACGGTGAAACATTAGTCATCCAAGGAGATCAAAGTAGAAAGTACTTAAGTATCATGTCCTGTGCAAAGTCGATAAAGTACATGGAAAAAGGATGTTATGCCTTCTTAGCTCAAGTAACGGAAAAGAAGTCGGAAGAGAAACGACTAGAAGATGTACCTGTAATCAAGGAATTTTCTGAGGTGTTTCCAGAAGATTTACCTGGACTTCCACCTGCTCGACAAGTCGAATTTCAAATCGATCTTATTCCTGGAGCTACTCCTGTAGCACGAGCACCGTACCGTTTAGCGCCCTCAGAAATGCAAGAGTTATCCAAACAACTAGAAGAGCTATCCGAGAAAGGATTCATTAGACCAAGTTCCTCACCCTGGGGAGCACCGGTATTATTCGTTAAGAAGAAAGATGGATCATTCCGGATGTGTATCGATTATAGAGAATTGAACAAGCTCACAATCAAAAACCGCTATCCCTTACCAAGAATCGATGATCTGTTTGATCAATTACAAGGCTCGAGTGTGTACTCGAAGATTGATTTAAGATCTGGATATCATCAGTTACGGGTAAGAGAAGAAGATATACCCAAGACCGCATTTAGAACTCGATATGGCCATTATGAATTCCAAGTAATGCCATTCGGTTTAACTAATGCACCTGCTGTATTTATGGACCTCATGAATAGAGTCTGCAAACCATATCTGGATAAATTCGTCATTGTGTTCATCGACGATATTCTTATATACTCTCGTAATAAAGAAGAACATGCGGAACATTTGAAGACTGTCCTGAAATTACTCAAGGATGAAAAATTGTACGCAAAGTTTTCCAAGTGTGATTTTTGGATTGAGACAGTCCAATTTCTTGGTCATGTGATTGACAGTGAAGGAATCCATGTGGATCCCGCAAAAATTGAATCTGTTAAGAATTGGCCGGTACCCACTAATCCCACTGAAATTCGTCAATTCTTAGGACTTGCTGGTTATTATCGAAGATTCATCGAAGGTTTCTCGAAAATAGCTAAACCATTGACCGAGTTAACCCAGAAAACGAAGAAATTCGAATGGGGAGACGATCAAGAATCAGCTTTTCAACTCCTGAAGAACAAGCTTTGCGAAGCACCTATCTTGGCACTACCGGAAGGAGCCGAAGATTTTGTAGTATATTGTGATGCTTCACACATGGGTTTAGGCGCTGTTCTCATGCAAAGGAACAAGGTGATTGCTTATGCATCACGACAACTCAAAACTCATGAGAAGAATTATACTACTCACGATCTAGAACTTGGCGCCGTGGTATTTGCACTCAAATTATGGAGACATTATTTGTACGGAACCAAGTGTATAGTGTACACTGATCACAAAAGTCTTCAACACATCTTAGATCAAAAGGAATTGAATATGCGTCAACGTCGCTGGCTCGAATTGCTTAGTGACTATGACTGTGAGATCCGTTACCATCCTGGAAAGGCAAATGTTGTTGCCGATGCTTTGAGCAGAAAAGATCGCCCTAAGCCACTTAGAGTGAGATCATTGGGAATGGTAATCAATTCACCCCTACCATCGAAAATTCTTGAAGCTCAAATCGAAGCTCTTAAAGAAGAAAATAGGCCGAATGAGAAGATTTATGGCATGCCGGAGAATGAGAATGGATTCATGAAGAGATCGGACGGAACGCTATGTTTCAAAAATCGAAGTTGGATTCCACTCTTTGGAGGTATCCGAGAGCTCATCATGCATGAATCACATAAATCGAAGTATTCCATACATCCTGGTCCCAACAAGATGTATCAAGATCTAAAGCTTTTGTACTGGTGGCCTAATATGAAGGCTGATATCGCTGTGTACGCCAGTAAATGTTTGACATGCTCGAAAGTTAAAGCTGAACATCAAAAGCCATCTGGATTGCTAACTCAACCAGAACTTCCCGTGTGGAAATGGGAAAGAATCACAATGGACTTTATCACGAAGTTGCCAAAAACTTCTAATGGTTTTGACACCATTTGGGTTATTGTAGACCGCCTTACAAAGTCCGCTCACTTCTTGCCAATCAAGGAGAACGACGAGATGATTACACTCGCTAGACTGTACATCAAAGAGATTGTTTCTCGTCACGGTGTACCAATCTCAATCATATCTGATCGTGATAGCCGATTCACCTCAAGATTTTGGCAAACGCTTCAAAAAGCCATGGGTACCAACTTAGATATGAGTACCGCGTACCATCCTCAAACAGATGGACAAAGTGAAAGAACGATCCAAACTCTGGAAGACATGCTAAGAGCATGTGTGATTGATTTCGGAAAAGGATGGGATAAGCACTTGCCTCTGGCTGAATTCTCTTACAACAACAGTTATCACGCCAGCATTAAAGCTGCTCCTTTTGAAGCACTTTATGGAAGAAAATGCCGATCGCCAGTTTGCTGGGCGGAAGTTGGAGAAGTACAACTTACAGGCCCCGAAATTGTCCAAGAGACAACAGAAAAGATAATGCAAATTCGACAAAGATTGCAAGCAGCTCGAGATAGACAAAAGAGCTACGCAGATGTTCGAAGAAAACCAATGGAATTCCAAGTCGGAGACCGTGTAATGCTCAAAGTATCACCCTGGAAAGGGATGGTCAGATTTGGAAAACGAGGAAAGCTCAAACCTCGATACGTCGGACCATTTAAAATTCTTCAAAGAATTGGTCCAGTGGCATATAAACTTGATCTTCCCGAAGAACTTAGCCGAGTACATGACACGTTCCATGTCTCAAACCTTAAGAAGTGTCTTTCGGATGAAACTCTAGTCGTACCACTCAAGGACATCCAGCTCAACGACAAACTTAGCTTTGTCGAAGAACCAGTCGAGATCATGGACAGAGAAGTTAAAAGGCTTAAGCAAAGCCGCATTCCTATCGTTAAAGTTCGATGGAATCATAAGAAACGAGGTGCAGAGTTCACCTGGGAGCGCGAGGATATAATGCGTTCCAAGTATCCCCACCTGTTCATCTAGATCACCCATGACAGCCTCTGCGAGTTTAACCGCGGGACGCGGTTCTCTTAAGGGGTAGGTACTGTAAGCTCCCGGAAAATTTCAATGTACTTAACGTTTTAATCAAGAATTAATCACGATCTATTCCGTCATGAAATTTTCTAAACATCACTTTTGCATATCATTTGGCATATGCATGATCAACGCAGTTTAAGCGTTCATAAATATACCGTTGTGATCTAAATAAATTTCCCCACGATCTTGATAACTTTAAAATACGTAATGAATACGTAAAAATTTGTAAAAATTACGAATTAAATTATAATAAAAATATATAATATTCGTATTGGGCCTCGGAACTCATTGGACTTTATACCACCTCGTGACTCAACCCGACTTGTTAATGGGCCTCGTAACCGGACCCAAAACTACACCATATTCTCGTTGGGCCTAGGCTTAACTCACGCACCACAAGGGAGCCCAACACCATTTATTTTATTTCTTCCCTTTTTGGGCCTCGCCTAGCAAGATCAAACAAAGCCCAAGTTCACCTTTTAAAGAGTTAGCAAATGTTTTGGTGCTTCTTCTGTTGGAACCGAACGAGCAAACAACAAACCAAACTAGAAATATACTTCCACCTACTTTGACCTTGCTTCTTGCGTGAAGACATGAACAAAAAGAGACAAACCATCATATTTAGCCACCCTAACCACATTATCTAATCACCTATACCTTTGACTACCCATTTGACCTCATAAACCAATGGATTTTATGTCTTTCATGAAATGACTAAACTATAAATATAAAACTCAACTCTTGGATTTCAAGGAGTTGCGTGTGTAGGAATATGGGAGACAAAACCATGCTTAGAGACCCTAACAATAATATTAAACCAAAACCTAGACCTTGACTCCCTTTTTGACTTCATTAACCATTAGATAATATGTTTAGAATGATTTGACAAAACCTTGAACATGCCACCATCTTGGCTGCCATCATCCCACGCCTAGCAACATACACAAACAAGACCAAATACATTTCAACATGTGACTAATGAAGTAGAGATTAGGAGAGCTACAAGTAAAATATTAGGAAAGCCATGCTTGAGTTTTCTTTAAAAAGCACACGACACACACACTCTTTCACATAAACTCTCAAAAACATCTACACATCTCTCACTCAAAAATATACCACTGTGGAAGTCGATCGAACTAGGATAAGGAAACATTGCAAGGAGAAAGCTAGGAGAAGCTTGGGTAAACATTCAAAACGAGTAACATTATAAGGAGAACAAGGGGTTCTCGTTGGTCATTCCTTTCGTTCACATCTCACTCGTATCATCACCACTCATTTCGAGTGAAGTAAGTCCCTCCCAACTCGTTTCCTTTTCATTCTTTGTTTACATTTAGTCCTCACACATTAGATATGATATGCGCACCGCTACAACACAACTCGTATGGTATGCTTGATCACAACACATAGTCACACGTTAAAAACTAGTCTAACATGTTGAGAACACATCACAAATCCTTAGAAACACAACACGAGCACATAACTATCACACCTACACTCGTTAAACACACGCCTAGACAAACGGGCCTAAAGCCCAACTGTCAAGCCCAATAAGCCCAATTCGAGTCCAATAAAGATTCGACCCGGCCCAATGAGTTAGTAATAAGCTAATAAACTCTAAAAATAAGCTAGGAATAAGCTTGTAAAAGTTTATAAAGTTTTCATATGTTAAAATGGTAATTCGGACCGAAATTGCAAAATAGATGAATTTCGGGTCAAAAGGTAACGTATTTAAAAGTTAAAGGGGTCATTTATAAGTGAAACAAATATTTCGTAAAAGTCTAAGGGCTGGAAAAGTCATTTTCGATAAGACAAGGGGAAATATGTACGTGCATGCGTATGCATGGAAACCACAAGGACCGATCATGTAAATCTCTTAAACTAGTTATAATATAAGTTTTGGGCTAAAAGTGTAAAATAAGAAAAATGAAGGTTTGAAGTGAATAAGTGGAACTTAAAGGGCTGATTTTGTAAAAACAGTTTTACCAAGGGTCAAAGTTGTCATTTCTGAAAGTTTCGGTATGAAATATAACTCGGGTAGAAAGTGTCATTTTCTAAAAGTATAGGGACTAAACTTGTACTGTTTGTAACTCGAGGGTAAAAAGTGTAAATTCGGGAAAAGTTTAGCAAAACTTATAAACCCATAATAACTTCGTAAAAACAAGTATTTTGATCTTATGAGTATTTTATTTCGGATAACGGTAAATGTATTACTTATATATATATATATATATTAAGATTATAATTATATATATATATGTCAAATCCGATAAAACACACGGGGAATTTATTTCAATACGTTAAAATACTCAACAAATCTATTAAGATCACAACGGGGGAACATTTCACTTATGCGTAAGTGAGGATCACTAGTTAAGGCAATGTAGCTCATAAATTAACTTAAAACGTTAATCACGATCGCACACTATTGGATTGGACAATCCAATGATCTATTGAATAAGAATATTCAATGCTCTATTATTTTGGTCGCGAACCAAAATGCTCATTACTGAGACTCGCCATCTCATCATTTTAGGTTTCGAGTTGGAACCTCCGCTACATTGTGCTTGATCTTTTTGTGCGTGTGCATTATCATCAAGGTGAGTTCATAGCCTCGCTTTTACTTATTTTTATAAACCCCGCGAGGGAGATACATGCTCTAAACTAGAACACAAGGGTTTTTCATAAATGCTTGATCTTCTTGATTATTGGTACTGCCTAAGTTGTTAGCCACAAGTCCCCTGATCATGAACCATTAGTCACCGCGAGTGAACGTAGATATCGTGAATAGTACTATGGGGAATAACGTACCCCGTTTCGGTTATAGAGAAATAACCGGGGCGCACCATATCGAATATCTTTAGGTAATTGGCTATTACCTCCTTTGGGGCATATTTACGTACACTGGTAATTCGGTGTATGCAGTTGAGTTTTGGTTTCATGAGCTTAGCGCATAATAATCTGTGATATTTTCTTATGATATTGTTAGTTTACAATGATCATGATCTGATACTTGTGTTCAACTTATTTTAAACCTATGGACTTCACTCAACATTTTTGTTGACCTTTTTAAGTATGTTATCTCAGGTAATCAGTGAAGATTATGACCAAGGTGCGGAATGGGGCATGGCAAGGCTTATCTGGTGGTGTAAAACATAAAAGTTATCATTTCTTTCAAACTCATGATCTTTCTTTTGGGAAAAACACTTGATCTATTTACAATATTTTGTAACAAACTATGAGTTTTCGATGAATGATAACTATTTTAATAAAACGTCTCTTTTGAGTCGTTTTCTATAATTGTTGACTATGATCTCCATTCAAGTAACACCCGAATTAGTCTTCCGCTGTCATTAAGATTTTCGGGGGTGTTACATAACGGTTTGGGCTCACGAAGACCCAAACCCGAAGTTATTTATGGCCTTGATATTGGATATCTCTTATTTATGGGATATGCGTTAGCCAACCGACTTAGGCGGGATACGCCGAAGGTTGGGGAACACGAAACCAACAAAGATTTCGTGTATATATAAAGGGCATCTCGACCCTCATTAAAGGTACGATCTAAAACCCTAACTCTCCACTAAACCCTAAAACCGATTACTTACTCTCACGCCGGAGGATAATCGTGGGAGACAATCCCACGATAAGCCTAACGGTGTTTTCTGTTTATTTAGTGCGCAGGTCTCAAGCATCAAGATCTAATTGATACGAGAACCGGAGTCCAAACAAGGAACGCCCAACTTTTGTATCAACAAGTGGCGCCATCCGTGGGACCAATCACTAAGAACTAGAATGACAAGGCAAGGAAACCTAAGCCAGCGATCGCATAGCGACCTACAAGGGAAGAAGCAGCAAAGCGGATCATCCTCTAAGCAAGCCTCCGGAACAACCGGTACAACCAGAAACCAAGGGTCAGGCCCAGATCTGGTCTTCGCAACAGTAGAACCACGCACAGGGACAACCCATGCCGCTACGACAACCACCAACGCTGAGGTTCCACAGCGCACCCTTCTTACCACTCCCCTGCAATCGGTGCCAGAAACGAACCTCACAACCCCGCCAGGCGCACCTGAGGCATAATAGGGTTTCAGAGGTGGAAATAGAAAACCTCGCGCTAGAAGGAGTCACGCCTGAACTAGCACCAAGTGACTTCGTGTCTCAAAACTACGAAACCTTGGCTGCCCTCATGCAAGAGGAGGCGAAAAAGAGGTCGAGTCAGAGCCTGCAAGCCCGACTAAACTTCGACACAGAGTATGAGACATTCCCCTCGCGTCATCAGAGGGATAGGCGCGGGAAGGATAGCCGCCGGACCCCAGTGTTTACCAGGATCGGGAGGAGAGTTAAGAATGATGAAGCAGCTGACCTGCAGTATCTGGAAGAACACGAAGAGGACGAACGGCGTACCAATGTCCACGCTAGGCTTGGTAGCCGCAGGGTCCATGACAGACTTGGACGACGGCACTCCCCAAGTGAAAGCTCTTCAAGATCGGATTCTGAAGATAGTCGGCGCAAGCGCCGAAAGAGGGGAGGCTCGTCCTCTGGTGATTCCTCGGACAACGAAACAGGAAGTCCAGGGAAAGATATCGCGACCGGGGGGAGGAAGATATGTCTCTTCCCTGGCGCCGCCAAAAGGTGGATGCGTTCACTCGGCGCATCAGCGATTTCTCAGAAGATAAGAGAAGGCGCATGCCCGCCAATGTGAAAACCTACGATGGAACAGGTGATCCGGACGACCACCTAAAAATTTTCGAATCAGCTGCTACCATCAAAAATTGGCCACAACCTGTGTGGTGCCACTTGTTCAATTCCACATTAGTGGGAAATGCGCGAAACTGGTTCAGTAAGCTTCCACGCAGAAGCATTGATGGCTTTGAAGAGTTGCGAAAGGCGTTTCACCTGAACTTCACTCAAAGGAAGAAGTGCGCTAAAAACCCTGTCGAACTTGCCAGGGTAAAACAACGCCAGGGGGAATCTACAAGCGCTTATGTGGAGCGCTACAAAGATGAGTGCATACATGTCAAGGCATGCCCCGAAATACTAAAGATCTCAGGGTTCATGAACGGGATCAATAACCCAGAACTCATCAAAAGACTGAACGACAAGGTCCCCCAAACCTTTGATGAACTTATGAAACGCACAAGGTCCTTTATCCAAGGAGAAGTCGTCGCAGCAGACAACAAGAAAGGCTACTCAAACTATAGGTCACAAGAACAGCCTGGGAGACAATCCATCGACCAGAGTAGAAACTGCAACAAGAACTACCGCGGCCAGGGGAGCGGACGAGATAATGACAAATATATCCCGCTAACAAAAACTCCAAAGGAGATATTCGCGACAGAAGGCGCAAACTCCCCGAGACCCCCACCAATGCGCACCCCAGAAGATCGGCGCGTGGGGAACAGATACTGCGACTATCATGGACAGAAGGGCCACACCACCAATGAGTGTGTCCAATTGCGCCAGCTAATTGATAAGCTAGTAAAAGAAGGCATATTAGACCATTTGGTTAAAAACATCAAGGAGGGGAAAGATAAGCAAAAGACTGGGAACAAGAAAGAAGTACCCAAAGATAAGGCTGATACCATCTACATGATACAATCATGGCAACGAATGACTAGGCAGAAGATCAGCCAAAAGTTTTCCCGCGGAAACGAAATCTCCTTCCCCACCTTGACTGCGGACAACGAAGTGGTAGAACCGCTCACCATTGAAATCAATGCAGGGGGTCACGATATCCACCTCATGTATGTTGATGGAGGAGCATCCGCAGATATAATGTATGAACATTGTTTCAAGCGACTGCGACCTGAGATACGAAGTCAGTTAAGCCCGGTCATGACGTCGTTGACTGGTTTTACAGGAGAAAAGATATGGCCCATGGGGCAAATACACCTACTAGTCAATGTTGGTGATAAAGAACACTCCACGACAGCCTGGATGAATTTTATGGTGATCAAATCCCCTTCGCCATACAATGGCATTATTGGAAGACCAGGGATATCAGCCTTGCGCGCAGTACCATCTACAGCACATGGGATGCTCAAGTTCCCGGTGGAGGGAGGCATTGTTACTATAACAACCCGTAAATTTCCGGATTATTATAATAATATTTATCACGTCAGAAAATTCAAATCAATTATTTTCTGACAAAATGCCAATATCTAAAGTATAAAAACGAGAGGTCATTTCGTTCCTTTAGAAATAAGACACCGCACTTACAATACTTGCCCACAAAGTATCTGTGAAATTTATTATTGTCCAAGTTAAAATTTAAGCATACATAAGCTTAACCCATCAGTTATTTCGCACACTACAGCGCAATATCATACAAAACTAAAAATAAATACTGAGATAAGAGAAAAATACACTTTTTATCAATCACTAATAATTTACGAAAGAAAACGAGAAGTTATCTCGAGAATTTAGAAAGCCACGGCACCGCACGCATACCGACACAAAATTAATAACGGCAAACAATTATAATCAAATTTCTACATAATAAGAATGTCATAATATTACGGTTAAGAAATCGTTTCCAAAAATATAATTTCTATATCTTTCGGGTACCGGGAAGGTACGTTTACTCGAGGATTCAACAAAACACGGGGTACAGTTATACAGTATTAACAGTAAAGACAAAATAGATAATACTACCCCATTTATATCCTTAGCCGCCCACTGTTCTTCTTCTCCTTTCTTTTTTTCGCTTCTTCCAAAACCAGGAACCAGAAAGAGACTTGCTCCCCTTCCTCTTCAGTCACCATGATCCATCACCACATATTTCAGCCACATAACCTACCCTAAAGGGACACTAGCTCGGCTGTGAAAGGAGATGGTAGCCAAGTAGAGTGCCACGTTTAAATCAAGAAGAGAAAATGGATTCAAGACTATCCCTTTGTACATCTATAAAAAGGGTGGTTCTTCAGTCGAAGTCTCCATCCATTCCTCAAAATAAAATCCGAAATTAGGGTTCCAAGAATTAGGGTTCATATCAAAACAAAGGGCTTTTGGAAATTGATAGAGGGGTTTTGTAAATTGAAGCGTTGGAGGTGTAATTCAAGTTTCAATTGTATCAAATTTAAGAGATTCGAGTCCGTTTGGTGCGCGTATGATCTTCCTCTTCATTTCGGTATCAACCATTCGTTGTAAGAATTAATATCCTTGGTTGGTTTAATAATCTTGATGTCGAACCGTTTTGGTTTTGTTATAAATTTTTCATTCGAATGATATGAAAAGAAATAGAATTAAAAGAGAATATTTTTACTCTTTGTTAATATTGTTGTTGTTGTTGCAAACCGGTGGTAAAAGAAACATGATACAGAACTTAAAAACTTTATGTATTTGGCTAACTGGTATCCTCGGCTTAAGTCTGCCGTCTTACTCGAATCATAACTAGGGTGCGTTTGGTTCCTGTAGGTCAAATTATTGTTGGCTGGCACCAACAATAAGGTCACCTTTGGTCCTAGCTTTAAGACAATTTAAGTCGTGGTAGTTGTTGTGTTTGGAGGTTTTGACTTGTGCTCCTGAAATTCCTGTTATGGCTCATGAATCTGGCACTCTGCCGTCTCCCTCCTCCTCTCACATTCTCTTTGGTATGACAACCCTTAACACCATTTTGTTCTATAGCTTTCTAACTAAACCAGAGGATAGATCGATTCGTTGGTGTCATGAGATACAAAATGGGTCTTTAAAACAATGTTACCAATGAACTCGTGTGGTAAACAATAGTTAAAAATGGATAAAACTTGTGTTTAGTTTCAAAGAAATCAATCTAGAATCAGGTTTGAACAAATGCCTGGTGGCATAAGTTGGGAGTCGAAATTGTTAATAGCTTAGTGTAGATCGAAAATTTATAAAACATGTGCGTGATGTTTTGGTCACAGGACCCGAGTTGTTGGAGGTTCATATTGAGCTATTCATCTTAAGATAAAATTTTGATCACACAGAATTATGAAAAAGAGTTATACTCAGTACTACATCTTTCCTTTTGCTAAGCACATAACTATAAAAGCCTACTGAAAATCTTAAAATTTTTTGGGCCTAAGTAAAAATAAAAATGATTTTGGGCTCGTGAGTGTTAAGACCGTCAACCAACAGCCCACAAAGCGAGTCCAAGCAGCCAAGTAAAAAGGGTTGCGCTCAGATGGCGTCCGGATCACAAGCTGGTGAATGTTCGGATTTTGTATCGATCATGGAGTTAACGATTGATATCCTTCTTGTTCCAACTTAAATTTCCCGACATCTTATTTTACGTAGCGCGACTTATATCTAAATTACGTAAAGATAACCTACTTGGAAATCAAGATTTTTATAAAGACCCACAACCTTAAGTGTCCATATTAAAAGGTAAACTAAGTTAAAAACATGAGTGTAAACTCATCTTAAAACTTTGATGTGTGTTACCTTATTTAAACTACATGACTCATTTTATAAGCGGGTTACGGAAATGCAACATATCTAAAAACTTAATATTTCAAAGCAGACAAAGGAAAATGTAAACGTTAACTTATTTTTATAATTGATTTATATTTCATATCTTAGCTCATTCAAGCTTAATGAGACTTACTTTGGGTATAAAAACTTATGTGAGTTTTGAATATATATATATATATAGATACGGCTTATCTTTAAAAGTAAAAATTGCAATGTTATTTATCACGGAAAACTAAAATGCATACATGGGGGTATTGCCTAACTTTTGTCAAAATATAATTAGCTTGTTATATTTTTATAATAACCAATATAACTTATGATATTTTTATATAATAACCATCAATGAGGATTTTTTTTTTAATTCATAACTTGCACCATCAAACTATTTAAATACAAATATATTAAGTAAGGTTATTACTTAAATATTCATACGTTAACCAATGAATGTAATACTTAGAAATATCTGTACATGTGTGTACCCTTGGTAAAGTATATACCTTTGAAATAATAATTACATAATCTATTAACGTCTAAAATCATATGTAATAAATTCCGTACGTCATCTTCCTGTTTCCACTAAATCGAAGACTCATTCGTCTTTGGCATCTTCCTATTCCCTACTTAAGC
This sequence comes from Chrysanthemum seticuspe, assembly GCA_019973895.1. Classification (NCBI taxonomy): domain Eukaryota; kingdom Viridiplantae; phylum Streptophyta; class Magnoliopsida; order Asterales; family Asteraceae; genus Chrysanthemum; species Chrysanthemum seticuspe. Next base: position 224,838,901 of record BPTQ01000008.1, on the reverse strand, counting down.
ACTTCCAAGAGCCAATACTTAAAATTATTGGAAAAACTTTTCCCAACTTAAATGCTGCCACACAAGCAACAACAACAACAACAAAAACATTTAAAAATTTATAAAGTTAGTTAAACTTTATTGAGTCTTAAACATAAAGACTAAACATGCCGTACTATTAGGTTGCGTGTCGGAGCCGTGCACTATCACTCATTGATTTAATTCCCTTTAGACTTCTAATGGCCAAGGTGAGTTTCATAGCCCCTACTCTTACTTGTTTTATAACTATTTTGGGGGAAGATACATGCTCATTTTACTTAAATCATTTTACTTGTGCATTCCATGCATACTATGCTTTCACATGTTTAAAGTTTTCATCATACATAGATGTTTTATAGAGCATACCAAAATGTTTGACCTAGAATATTACGCAGCTTAGCCTAAGTCCTCAGATCCCAAATTGCCCTCTTCATGAACCGTCAATTCCTGTTGGGAAGCGCGAATGTTATAAATAGATCTATTGGGGGTGACTCCCCTGTTCGGTTGACCCCGCTTGGGTCAAGGCGAAACATATAGCATGTCGGGACCGAGTGTATTGGGATAAACACTCGCCATGGGCTCCTTATTTGTATGACTTCTTTGTGCATACAAGAACTGTCGTAGTTTCGGTTGCATGAACTTAGTGCTAGCGTAATAGATTCAATATATGACATTATATTCGTTGTAATGTCCATATACCCTACTCATGGTCCACTAATGAAATCTCTTTTATGAAATCCTTTTACGAATTGAAATCATAAACTTTATGACATTATGCAAGACGTAATGATCAACAAGAACCAAATTTGAAACAGTGTACTGAATTCCTTTTTAAATAAACCTATGAACTCACCAGCGTAAGCTGACCCCTTTTAGCATGTATCTTCAGGTTTTGAGGTGATAGCTTATCTTTGGAGGCGCAAGGCAAAGGCATGGCATGGTCATAGATGACTCTGATTTATGTATTGGGACCACTTGTTTATAATGGGCCATTTTCCGCACTAATCAATAATGTAAACATTGTTTTTAATAATGAATAAAAGTTTATTTATGAAAAACCAATTGTTCTATGCTTATGTTGTGATACCAATTAAGTAGCACCCCAATACATGTATGCTTCCGCTGAGTCATTTTTGGGGGTGTTACAGTTACTCTCTACAATACCACCGTACCACCTAGAGAATGTAACACGATTACATGTGAGGCGGCACACACTTCAGAACAGCGCGCAACGAGAATATCAAACCTGAGGGTCGCAATCCATCCTGATTACCCAGAGCAAGAAATATTGATCGGGGGATCGCTGTTTGATAACGGCAGGGCAGCCGTGTGCGCACTCTTGCAAAAGAATCTGGATATCTTTGCATGGGAACCAAAGCACATGACCGGTGTACCACGCTCGATTACAGAACACAAGTTGAGAATCCGACAAGGATACTCCCCAGTACGACAGAAAAAGCGCGGCCAGGCCCCAGAGCGCGCACAAGCAATTCTGGCAGAAGTACATAAACTTGTGGATGCAGGTATCATGCGACAAGTCTATTACCATGACTGGCTTTCCAACCTAGTGATGGTCAAAAAGAGCGACGGTAGTTGGCGGATGTGCGTGGACTTCACGGATCTCAACAAAGCATATCCACAAGACTGCTACCCACTACCAGAGATATACTGAAAGATAGAATCTTTGTGCGGATACCCACTTAAATGCTTCTTGGACGCATACAAAGGATACCACCAAATCCAGATGGCTAAAGAAGATGAGGAAAAAACGGCCTTCCATACAAGCCAAAGCGTCTATTGTTATACTAAGATGCCCTTTGGCTTGAAGAACGCAGGCGCCACCTACCAGCGATTGGTAGATAACGCATTTGAAAAACAGTTGGGCCGCAACCTAGAGGTTTACGTTGACGACCTTGTCATAAAAAGCCATACTGAGGACGAATTGGTGCGTGATATTGAAGAGACATTTAAAACACTACGAGAGATCAACATGAAGTTAAATCCTAATAAATGCACTTTTGGCGCTACAGAAGGCATGTTCCTGGGATATTTGATAGAGCCCGATGGCATTAAACCATGTCCAGAAAAAACGAAGGTTGTCATCCAACTTCCTTCACCGCGCACTTTGAAAGAAGTCCAGTCTCTGAATGGAAAACTAGCCGGTTTAAACAGATTCTTATCCAGATCAGCAGAAAAGTCACTTCCCCTTTTCAAAACGCTCAAGAAGTGTACAAAAAAGGGAGATTTTCGCTGGACTACGGAGGCGGAAGAAGCTTTTATACAGCTTAAACAACACCTAGCAACGCTCCCCAAGCTAGTCGCGCTCAGCCCAGGGGAAGAATTAATTATGTACTTATCTGCGACTCATGGAGCAGTCAGCGCGGTGCTACTGGCGGATAGGAATTCAGTACAAACACCGGTATATTTTTTAAGCAAAGCACTCAAGAAAACGGAGGTTAACTATAGCACAATGGAGAAGTTGGTCCTAACATTAGTATTCGCCGCTAAAAGACTACGCAGGTACTTCCAAGCGCACCCAATAGCGGTGATCAAAAACCAACCTATCAAGCAAATCATCTCCAAACCCGATGCATCAGGACGACTACAGAAGTGGAGTGTGTTGCTAGGTAAGCATAACATCTCCTACAGACCACGTACTGTGGTTAAGGGGCAGATACTAGCATACTTCATCATCAAAAAACCGGACACTGATGACACATCTTCACAAAGCAAGGTGGAACTACAAGAACCATGGATCTTATTCATGGACGGATCTTCATGCGTGGACGGGTCAGGCGCAGGCCTTATCCTCACAAGTCCAGAGGGAATGGAATTCACTTACGCACTGCGTTTTGAATTAACAACAACAAACAACGAGGCAGAGTATGAAGCCCTGATTGCTGGACTACGCATTGCAGCTCGTATGGGCATACGCAACCTAGAAGCAAATGTGGATTCCCATTTGGTAGCCAACCATGTGTTGGGCGAGTATGTGGCTAAAGAGGAAAACATGATTCAATACCTCGACAAGACCAAGTCCCTAATCCAGGGCTTTGACATGTTTACCATCAAACAAGTCCCTAGAGGGGAAAACAGAAAGGCGGACGCACTGAGCAAGATTGCATCCACAAGCTTTGTGCACCTGTCAAAACAAGTATTGGTGGAAACTCTGAAGAGCAAGTCCATCTCGGAGATGGAGGTATCCACGGTGATAGAGGAACAAGGTCCTACATGGATGACCCCAATCGTCGAGTTTATAAGCAAGGGCGTATTGCCCCAAGAGCAGAAGGACGCTCGACGAGTACGACGCACATCACAGAGGTTCGAACTTCGGGACGATATACTATATCGGCGTTCATTTCTACAACCATGGCTTCGATGTATCGGACCCCTTCAAGCAGATTACGTACTCCGAGAGATCCACGCCGGTTCATGTAGTATGCACTCAGGACCACGGTCCGTTGTAGCACGCGCTTTACGGTCAGGATACTACTGGCCTACGATGCACCGTGACACGCGGGAATTAATAAGAAAGTGTGGCGACTGCCAAGTTCACATACCAATTCCACGCCAACCACAACAGGAGCTAACACCTATTACGTCGCCATGGCCATTCTATAAATGGGGTATCGACATTGCAGGCCCCTTCCCTGTTGCAGCAGGGGGATTGAAATTCCTTATAGTGGCTGTAGACTATTTCACTAAGTGGATTGAAGCAAAGGCGGTCGCGACAATCACAGGAAATCAGATAAAACGATTTGTTTGGGAAAATATTGTATGTCGTTTCAGATTACCTGGGGAAATCATCTCGGACAACGGAAAACAATTCTGTGACAACCCTTTCAAGGAATGGTGCGAAAAGCTAAATATTGCACAACACTTCGCGTCGGTTAAACACCCACAAACCAATGGTTTGGTCGAGCGTGCAAATCGTAGTCTAGGTGATGGAATTAAAGCACGCTTAGACAAACACAAAGGAAGGTGGGTAGAGGAATTATCGCATGTTTTATGGGCGCACCGCACTACAATCAAAATTAGCACGGGAGACACCCCCTTTTCTCTTGTCTATGGGACAGAAGCCGTCATACCAGCCAAAATTGGGATGCCAACTATTCGCACTGCCGAAGTTAATGTTACAACCAATGACGATGAACGGCGTATTGACTTAAACCTGTTGGAAGAAAGGCGCGAGCACGCAGCTATATGTGAGGCGAGAGCTAAGTAAAAAATGAAGGGATACTACGATGCTAAAGTTCGAAGCGTCTCATTCAGACCAGGCGACTTCGTATATCGCGCCAATGATGCGAGCCATGCAGAAGATACAGGAAACTTGGACCGAAGTGGGAAGGTCCTTATGAGGTCATTGAAGCATTAGGAAAAGGCGCGTACAAGCTGCGTGACGTGGATGGTCGTGAGCTACCACGCACATGGAACATCTGCAATCTCAAACGATGTTATCTCTAGGAACGGCTACGGCCCAGCGCACGGATACTCCCGCACTTTTGTATAGTGCTCAATAAATATCTGTGTATTTACATTCTGTTTTACTTAGGCAAATGTCTTTTTTCTTTTTTTTTACAAAAACTTGCAAGTATTAATAAAACGTCACGGTTTCTAGCTAACTCCACGACACATTTTAATTTTTTATTCGCATCTTATTTATGTCTTAACATTGTTGTTATCTTATCTTTTGCCTACATGGCGTGCATGCATTTAATAAACCCACGATGGTAACAGGATGAGTAAACCTACTAAATAACTCGTTGAGTAAGAGGGTTGCAAACCCATCAACATTGGATCACGCATCCTTGTTAAACACCTTATTTTCAAGACGTTGGAATAAGTTCAATGCGCATTCCACGATGGATGCGCAGCAATGCATACTGTGCGCGTTTAACAAACTAGGAATCAAGAATCTTGACACCTTAATATGATATTTACACGCTGCATATCAAACCATACACGATTATGATACAAATACTTAGAAATTATGTTTTAAGTATGTTAGATCATGACTTTCATACATGATTATGGACTTCATATATTTTTCGCGCTTATACAACCGTTTGATTCTTAGACAACGAGAACGTTTTTCATGCAAAGACGGATAACCAAGTACAAAAATTATAAGTCGCAACCACATTCAGATCAACACACCTTCAACAAAAGGAAAATTTTATTAAGGACCACGAGTTCTTACAAAAGGATATTTACAAAGAGGCTATAACCTATATACTATTACAACGCATAAGAGATGAGCTCTCCACATGGCTTGCGGCGTCCCCAGCCTCCTTCAGTTTCTTCAACAAATCAGAATCCTGGCCGCGATACCGTGGCAACACTAACAGGTACCCCGTCAGATCTGGGGAGATGCGCTGCGCCAAGACCACACATAATGGCCTTCCCCTTTACGCCCTTCTTCTTTGCAAGCCTCATAGCATGGGCTTCTAAGGATTCCTTCAAAGGAATTTCTTTCTCAAGCGCAAAAGGGTTTAGGATGTCGCGGGGGCGAGCAAAGATAGGCACCTGCAGCTGTGACTCATCAGGCTTCAAAAAATAGTCAGGCTGCGCCTCTTCATTATCAGCACGATGGCGGGCCAAGGTCAATCCCTCCATAATCACACCTATGGGATAATCCTGGTCGCGCTCCAACTCCGCAATCAGAGGAAGCTCCAACAGCTTCATCTTCTCCATTGCAGCAACCAGATCATCATACGCTCGCTCATTATACCCGGGCACCTGCGTGGCAGGCACTTTCAAAAGGCCACCCTCATGAAGCTCTTCTATAGCCTCTGCCTTGCCACGCGCTAGCGCGCACTGCACAACCCCCCCAAATGTGTCTACCACCTCTCGAGATTCCAAGGTACTGAGGGCAGCAAGGCGCAAACCATGACTGATAAGCTACCTGCGCTCAGCGATAGTGGAAACCAGCTGAGGATACAGCTCTTCATCGTACTCAATGCTGAGCTTGCGAAGTTTCATCTCCTGCTCCTTCAGCATTCCATCCACAGCTTCACGAAACTTTCCCAACCGAGAGAAGTGCTCATCCTTCCCCTTCTCCAAATGATTAACAGCCCAGACGCAAGAAGCCTTGTACTCTTCCAACGCGGCACGCTCCTGGCTCACTTGGGTCAGCAACAGCATCTTTTCCCCTGCAAGTTTTTGGGAATAAGAGCGCGCCGACTCTGCTTCAACCTGAGCACTAGCCAAACGTGCCTCCAGCAACTCAATCTGTCTGTCCTTCTGCGCGCTCTGGCTACTCTCTCCAGCATATCTTGACTTTAGCTGAGCGACCAATGTAGCCTAGTGCGCAGCAGCCAAACCAAGCTCCTCAACAAGTTGGTCCATTGGCACATCCCCAGATGCCAATGGATCGGCGCCTTGGTCCTCTGGCGCAGGAGGGTCAGTGCGAATAGGACTCGCCTTCGGTGGCGACTCCATATAGTGCCCAACAGTACTCCCAACGGTATCAACACTGCACGCAAACAAAGACATTTTATGATTATTTTATACAACAAATAAAGATGCACTAAGTGTTTCGGCGACAACACTTACTTGGGAGGAGTAGTCTCAGTTACGCGGAGGGGCGATGATTCATCTGATGATGACTCCACATCATGAATGACAGGGCGCTTCCTCCTAGATGAGTTTGCGCCATCATCACCAGGCGCCCTCTTGCGTTTGACCCCTTGGTCTGCTTCCTTTGGCTCTTCCTGGAAGACTTCCACGCTCTCTACTACATTTGCGCGTGAAAGCTCTGCCACAGGCGAACGTACCCTAGGGCTGGGCACGCTGCGCAGAGGGATTGCCTCCAGCGCCACGGAAGAATCACCCACCGGTTCCTCCAGCTGCATCTCCATGGTGCGCCCCGCAGTAGCTTCCAGAATAGGGACTTCCCCCTCCCTCAAAGGGCGCACCCCCACGGTAACCTGGCGAGGTTTTGCCAAATGCACAACGCTAAACAAATCCATCTCTGCGCAGCAAGAAACAAACAAAAAACAATAGTTATATAAAGTACAAAGGTGAAAAGAAAGGCTCACATTAATAGAGCAAAGGAGTAGGAAGGACGAGCACCCACCCTGGTCTTCCGCGTCTAAGAATGTTGGCACCTCGTCAGGACTATCGAAATAGTTGCGACTGATGCCCATGTGCACCAAAAATTCCTCGGGATAAGAACTGATGGGAATACGACTGGCGTTTATCGTTTCCGCATCATCTGCGCTGTATGTTCCAGGGAGGGGGCACTCATCCTTTGGTAGCGAACCCTGGGTATAGAAGCCGAAGTCCAAGGGGAATAACGCCTTATCAACCCAGAAAAATTTCTCTCTCCAATTCCTAAGCGCGTCTAGTTTTTCGGTGTAACACTGCAGCCGTCCGGCGTGCTTGGCAAAAGAAACCCACCCGTTTGACCACGTCGTATGGTAAAACGCGCGGAAGAGATATATGGTGGGGTTAATTGCCAACAAACGGCAATTAACCTCAAAGTTTGTTATCTTTGCTGCGCCTATACAGTGCAATTGGGATATGTGTAGGCGATAGTAATTTAGAACGTCGCACAAGAAAAAGGAAATAGGCACACGTTGATTTGCGAATTCGAAAAAACGTGTGTATACCCCTATTTTCCCTTTAGGGAAATCCGCTATCGACGCCTGCGCAGCCGGTACTACCGGATGCAGCGCGAGCGAGATATAATAATCCGAAGTGAATTCACGAAGTTCATCCTCGATTATATCCGATGAGAAGTCACTTAAACCAAGAACCATGATGAGATTATGAATGCGTACGCGCTGTTACCTTTAAAAATTTCTAGGTTTCTTGGTTGATAGTTCGAGTTTTTTAACAATGGCGGAAATGATCTTTTACTGTGATAATCACAGTAAAAGGGAGGTGGCTGTTTATATAGGGTTTTACATCCACGCGATGATTGACACGTGGACCCCACTATCTCTAAATGTGTGGATAGGGTATGTTGACGTGACACACCTCCACCCACTTTTTCCCATTTCACAAGGCCTATATTTGACTTAATTGGACTGGATACACCGTATCTTCTCTTAGGCGGGAAACCTTTGAAGCTTCTCCGCTACACCTCGAGGGATATTTTGCTACAGTTATTAGTCTAGCATCCGTGGGTTTCACCCTGCGCATACTAGATTGGGGGGGACATGATGACGTATAGTCCGCATTCGGGTCATGAACCCGACCAATGCATGTTACTAGTGTCACACCCCGCCGGAGGCGGAAACGCGAGGTGTAACATAATCAATATACATCGCAAAGAGATATAGTACAATACCATAATTTAAATTTAAAGAAATATTGTAACATTACAACAAGGTTCTAGCCGACCTTGGCAATTGAAACATAAGTTTGACATTTGAAAGATGACACTTTAATACATAACGACCCAGTTGACTTGTGACGACTCCTTTATTTAAAATCTTCATAATATAAGCTAAACAACGATCACCTGAAATGCATGAGAAAACGGGTCAACTATGAAAATAGTTGGTGAGTACACAGGTTTTATGTAATATAAAATACCGTTTTTAGAAAGTCTGCCTGAAAAATGTCCTGTCAACTTACTACGTTACAAGTCCCGCCCATACAAGACTTGTAACATATAAGCTCACATACACTGCCTTATTTCAAGTCTAATAAACAATGCACAATAACGCCTCGTATATAATAAAGTATGCGGCAAAGCCCCTAAAATAAATAATATGCGTTCCGTAGACAGGGGAACGAGAGGTTGGCCGACCTCTAATAGCGCTACTCATACTATCTACTGCCCCACACAAGGAGGCCGTACGAACGGTACGTATAATTGGAGTGCGAACGGCAAACCAATAGGGGACTAACAATGCGAATGTACGAACAGTACATCATAACAACTATTATATACTATCAATTAAGACTGCTCCGAACATGGGAGACTCGGCAGTGCTCCGAACGGGGAGACTTTAGGTCAAGGACGTACGGTCCATCAGGTTCAAACAAGTCATAAATTTATAAGTTAGTCTAAGGGTTTAAAATATATCAAATAGTTCAAAGAAAACAATTTAATTTTATAATCATGCATTTCACCCCAAATAAGTAAAACAGTAAAAAGGGGGCTGTGAATACTCACCTTGGCAATTTAGCAGTCTAAAGCAGCAGTCTAATAGAATTATTGGATGGCACCGACACGCAACCTAGATTAGTGTGGCAAATTTAGTCTTTATTCATAGTTATGACTCGACAAGGTTTAATAAAGGTTTTGTTGTTGCTTGAGTGGCAATGATTAATGTTTAATATAATTTTTGTAGGTTGTGGCTCATGGAAGTGCATAAGTACATAATAAGAAAGTATTAATGACGAATAAATCTTCGGTTCGATGGCAACCGAAAGACGAAGTACGGAAAATAATTACATATAATATTAGACGTTAATGGATTAAGCAAATATTATTATCAAAAGTATTGTACATATGTATACATCTTTATATATTACATTTATTAGTTAAACTAAAAACATTCAAAAAGTTTATGTATTAGCTTTATTTAATCACCTTGCATTTAAATATTTCGATGGGTGTAAGTTATGAAATAAACTTCTCTTCGTTAGTTATTATATAAAACATACTACACTAACGTGTTAGATATGTTTTGCCGAAAATCGGGCATGACCCGTGTCTATATTTTTATTCAATAAAGGTGACTAATGTCAACGTTTTATAATAAAAATTTGGTTTTACCAAGTTTTAAACTATCGTCATAAGGAATGTGAATTAATGATTTCAAAATTAAGCAACAGTTTATATTTTCATTAGTTGCTCTATGACTTGAGTTTTTTTTTTTTTTTTTTTTTTATAAATTCGACGATATGTAGTAACAATTGCAAAATGTGTTGCGAACATATGAGGCGGATGAGTCGAGAATGTGTCGCGAGATATGTTGAGTACAAGGTACGTCAACACACATAAAATTTTACGTTACCCATTATGCGGAAAAGAAACACAAACTTAACCCATCGAATTGTAAGTTGCCAATTGAGACAAGAATGTAAAAGTTGTCCCTATTGTCAAACCACTTTGATACAAAAACACATTACAAAATTTCTTACTTAGTTTACTTTTTTTTTTTTTTTTTTTTTGGAATGCAAGTTGATGACAAAAACAATAAGTTACCAAGAATTGTTTTCACTTGTTGGTCAGCCTTGCGACAAACCTGAATCAAAAGTAAAATTTACCCATAATAATGAGTTATAGGTTGAAATTTTAATCACTTATGTTAATTGTTGTTTTCGACCCAAAGAGCAAACAAACCGGAAACACCTAAGTCGACTCAAGTAAGCAAACAACATCCACCCGACGATAACCAAAATAGACTCTTGCGCTGGGTTTCTCGGTTGGGTTCGCGGTCACGCTGTGGGTTAGGCTCGGCCTAACAGCCACCTCGACACAAAAACTCAAAGACAAACACGACCAAGTCTAAAACAACTCCAATTTAACCCAACACATTTAGTCTTCTATTTATTTTAGATTATAAAAAGATTATTAATAAGCACTAATTCCTTAAGCCAAATGGGTTTTAGTTATAACTCATCTTTTTCTTTTTCTCTTGTGTTTCGACAGTACCACAACAACAATAGCAAAACCATTTTTATTTATTAATACTACAACACCATTATCAATTCGACATATAAAAAAAATCCGAATTATATAACAAATTACAAGGTTCAATGTATTGAAAGATAGCAAAATAATGTGTTCTTACAATCAAACTCGTGGGTCGAATAGTATGAACACCGAAACACAAAACTCCAATTGAAGGTGACCCGTTTTGATTTAGACCAATTAACTTCTGGGATAGCTTCCTCTTTCACCCAAGAATAAAACCCCTCAATCAATTTTAAAAAGCCCTTTGATTTGAAGAAACCCTAATTTTTCGAATTGATGTGAAAGTTGATGGTGAGAAACTGAGTTTGGAGCTTTTGTAACTCGACTAGAGATATAGAAGTATATTGGGGAGGAGCTTGGTTATCATTTCTCTTTGCTCTTGGTTTGAAGCCAAATTCGGCTATCTTCCAAAAGCTTAGGAAATCTTGGACTTGGATCAAGGTAGATAGATGTGAAGATATGATTCTCTTGGGTGAATTTTATCTTGATTCTTCTTGGCTTATTCCATTCATAGCCGGCGCATCAAAGAGAAGATTTGAAGGACAAAAACTTACTTGGTTTTGGGTAAGATAGAGAAATATATGATGGGATAACATGTTGGGTTTTCCTTATTTGGAAGATTCGACCTATAAGGGAGGCGTAGGTCTAGAGGTTGAAGAAGGGGATTTTTGATATCTTTTTCTTTCCCTGGTTTGTGTTTTTGTCGTGGGTGGGAGAGAGGACAAAGAGAGATATATTTTTGTTATTATTATTATTTAGTGTATTATATGCACCTCGTACTGTATAATTTGTTCCGTACAGGATAACGTTAAATTATGTAGAATATTATTCGGGTATCCGTATTTTATAAATTTTATATTTTCGGAGACGTTTTGACGAGTGGATTAATATGGTATTATTATTACTTTGAAATTTGAAAGTAAATTTTACGTCAATTTTATTATGGTGTCGGTACGCGTGTGGTGCCAAGACTTGGGAAAACACTAGATAACTACTCGTTTAAGAGTTATAATGGTCAGAAAATAAATAACTCGCGTATTCTGATATAAATAATAACCGGAAAATTGACGGATTGTCACAACTAGCAATCGAGCCCAGTACGGATGGGCTAACCTGGTAACGGTTTGGGCTCACGAAGGCCCAAACCCGAAGTTATTTATGGCCTTGATATTGGATATCTCTTATTTATGGGATATGCGTTAGCCAACCGACTTAGGCGGGATACATCGAAGGTTGGGGAACACGAAACCAACAAGGATTTCGTGTATATATAAAGGGCATCTCGACCCTCATTAAAGGTACAATCTCAAAACCCTAACTCTCCACTAAACCCTAAAACCGATTACTTACTCACACGCCGGAGGATAATCGTGGGAGACAATCCCACGATAAGCCTAACGGTGTTTTCTGTTTACTTAGTGCGCAAGTCTCAAGCATCAAGATCTAATTGATACGAGAACCGGAGTCCAAACAAGGAACGCCCAACTTTTGTATCAACAAGTATGATATAGAATTTATTATTTGATTTAAGATCATTTGAGGACAAAAGATCATTTACATACCAAGGGATCAATTTTCACCATCTATCTTCCCTTCATTCTTATTTGATTTAATGGATGAGATTAATCATATCAATTTAAAAAACCCACTTTCACATTTTTTTCCCCCTTCAAATATTAATATCTTTCAAACCGTTAAGGCGTTAAGCGAAAAAAAATACCATTACGACAAGCATTTAATTATCTTTCTATAGATAAGTATTTTGATATACTTTCGACAAAATACTTTTTTCGTATTTTTCACCTTTTTTTATATTTTTTTTCGTTACTAAATTTGCATGAAAAAAATCACATGTGATTAAACACTAATTTGAATATTACATCTGATATTAGTGTTAAATCACATATGATAAATTTGAATATCACATGTGATATTAGTGTTAAATCACATATGATAATATATCATATGTGACCTCATATGTGACTTAACACTAATATCACATGTGATATTCAAATTTATCATATGTGATTTAACACAAAATATCACATGTGATTTTCAAATTAGTGTTTAATCACATGTGATTTTTTCATACAAATCTCATATTCGAAAAAAAAACTGAAAAAAGACGAAAAAACGTTACGTTTTTTTTTTCTTTCTTTTCTCGAAAGTATATCAAAGTGCCCGTATATAGAAAGATAATTAAATGCTCGTAACAATGGTGTAATTATTTTCATTTAATGATTAACGGTTTAAGAGATATTTAAATTATAAAAAATAAGTGAAATAATAAAATATTTTTAATTTCAACATGATGAGGACGAGTATTTTGGTATGTGAAAAATTTTTTAACCCAATGAGATAAACATTCTGAAATCCATTTATAAAATTGTATTATTTGCGATTATATCCAAAGAATAAACTAAATATTGGGTCGCACATTGACCCAAAACCAAGTCAAAATAACAAAGAGACGTCACACACCTTCCTGCAGATATAAATAGTCATCACACATTCCGCCACATTACAATTAAATTTCCCCCAAATGGGTCACCCAGTTTCAAACCCTAACCCTAATTAAATAAAACCCTAGTAATTTCACAATTCAATTCAAAACTAATACATGGCACTAAGGATCGATTCAGTATCAGCTTCATCATTAGCTCCTGGTTTTAGGTTTCATCCAACTGATGAAGAGCTTGTTAGATATTATTTACGCCGTAAAGTCTGCGGTCAACCCTTTCGACTTGATGCGATTTCGGTCGTTGATGTTTACAAAGTTGAGCCGTGGGATTTACCAGGTTCATTTTTTTAGTCTGAATTATGGTTTTTTGTATTGTTAGTTGTTTGGTTATTTAGGTTAAAGGTGTTTTTTTTTTTTTTTTTTTTTTTTTTTTTTTTTTTTTTTTTTTTGTTTTTTTGTTTTTTGGTTTTTTGTGTAGGATAGGGCTGCAAATGAATCAAATGTTTAGTTAACCGTTTGGTGGTTATTCATTAGGTTAAAGGTTGCTTTTTCCTTAGTTTTTGTGTAGGGCTGTAAATGAATCAAACATTTAATCAACCATTTGGCGGTTATTTATTAAATGAACCAAGTCTACTTGTTTGTTAAGGCTCATTTATGTATATTTGGGTTGAGTTTTAATCCAAGTTGTGGGTTTTTATTACTAGTTGTTTAGTTATCTAGTATAAAAGTTGTTGGTTTATGGGTTTGTGTTAGTTTATAGGACCATAAATGAATTGTACGTCTACTTTACTTTACTGTCTGGCGGTTGTTTATTAAATGAACTAACATCAAGAAAGTATTTTTTGGTTTTTTTTTTTTAGTTTCATTTTTGTATGTTTGGGTTCATCTTTTAGTATAAAGGTTGTTGATTTATGAGTTTTTGTGTAGAAAGTTTGTTAATTTATTAAATCAACAAACATGTGAAAATGTTTTATGTTTATTGTTTAGTTATTTAGTTAAAAAGTTTAGTGCTTTATGGAGTTGTGTTATTTTTTATTTAGGGCTTATGAACTTTTTTACCCCAGTAAATATTCTTCAACCTTTTTTCGAACAGAATGTATAAACTTTTAATTTATCCTATTGTATGTATAGTTACGGGTCAAGTTTGATACGTTAATGTATCTTTACTTGAAGGTAAAGGATGCACACGGTATGATATATTCAAAGCTTATACATTTGGTAGGAAAAAAAGTTTGATACATGCTAAAGGGCCAAACTCTGACACAATTTTAAATAATTAATCCTTTATTATAAATGAATGAACTTGAACAAGACGCGTATAACTAAATGAGTTTTAAGCTTTGTTTCTGTTTGTATGTATATGTTTGTTTATGGTAAAAAAATGTATTATTTAATCTTTTAGTAGTTAAGTAATACAATTCAAACAACAAAACACGAACAAACATATACGAAGTGAATAATAAGCATATCCGTAGTTTTGTATGCCGTTCATTTATGTTTGTTTAGCGTCTAATATAATGAACAAAATTATTTTCTTAGCGTTCATGAACACAGAAATGTGTTTGTTTATAGCTTTTTATGATTGTTAAATATCATACATTCAGATCATGTACTATAATTTTGTAAGTATATGTTTTCTGTGAATCAATTATGATACTTTTGTTTGTTATGATTTTGGGGAGTAGCATTGTCTAGATTGAAGACTAGAGACTTGGAATGGTACTTCTTTAGTGTGCTTGATAAAAAATATGGGAATGGATCCCGAACGAATCGTGCTACTGAGAAGGGGTATTGGAAGACTACTGGAAAGGACCGAACTGTTTATTTTAGGTCTGAATTGACAGGGATGAAGAAAACTTTGGTCTATCATAGTGGTCGGGCACCAAAAGGTGAGAGGACCAATTGGGTCATGCATGAGTATAGACTCATTGATAAGGAGCTTGAAAGTGCTGGAGTTGTGCAGGTGAGGTTATTAGATACATGTTATTAGTGAAAGATAATATTTTCACAGTTTGTTGTAGTATGAATCTATGATGTTGATCCTCATGTTTTGGCCCTAATTGATGCGCCCTTTGGGTCGGCAGGATGCATTTGTTCTGTGCAGGATCTTTCACAAAAGTGGTTCTGGGCCTAAGAATGGCGAAAAGTATGGGGCACCATTAATTGAGGAGGAATGGGAAGAGGAAGAGCCGATATTTGTTCCCAAGCAGGAAGATTTTACTGAGGAATTGCCTTTTGATATGGATTCTTATCTTGATGCTAATGACATTGCGCAGGTTTACACTCTTTTTGTCCCCCAGTTTTCTAGTTATGGTTTATTACACTTGGAAGTTTTATGGATAATTTCTAATTTTGATCTGTGTTACAGACTCACATTATGCATTACCTTTTGTTTTTGTTATTCTATTTTGAAAACGAACGATGCTATTTACATGGTTACAAAAAATTGGAGTTAAGAAGTCATAGTCAGTTTCCCGAGAGATTGTTTACGGTTTCATGTCGGGTTAAGTACAGTCAACCTTGTCATTCTGGATTTATTTTCTTATCATAAAAAGTCCAAATTGTTGGCGAGGAAGTGCATGAGATCTCTTTACAAAGTGAAGTGATACAGAATTCATCATATATATTTTGTACTTATATTCACATATTGAAGTTTTTTGTACTCTTCGTTTGTGGGAGTTGCTCTGCACTAGCTCCATAAATGAAAGAATTATACGGCACGTTACATGCTTACAATGGACAAGAGATATACTCTTACTTGGGTTCAGATGGTAAGTTCCCATAAAGTTTTCATTTTTGGGACAATATACCATATAATGAACTATATTCGATAATGTCTTTTAAAAACTATATATATTTACTTCATCGTCATGCATGTAAGCAATGATTAAGATAACTGGACGTCACCATGTCATCATGGTCATTTAAACGACATGTGAGATGGGAAATGGAGAAAATTGTGGAACTTTTTATTATTGCTTTTGTTAACTTTACATGTCTGTTTTCGAGTTATTCACGATTGTGGCATGAACTTTCAGGTGATCAAACATGTATGTATTTAGATCATTATTGGCTATCTACAGAATGCTAGACACCTTGAAGATACTTTCTTCATTATCTCGAATTCTGTTATTTATTCAAAACATAACAGTATTCTCTTTCTTTTTTGTTCTATTTTTTTAATCAGATTATGCACAGAGACATGCCAGGGCAAGATGGTCCTCGCCCATTAAGCTTCCATCAAGGTGATAACATCAACTATGCTGATGTATCTGCGGCAGTGACTAATGACCCTCAAAATTCCTTGGTGAGTGTGGGTGAATATTCACCTAAGGTTGATGAAAGTGATGGGTCCAAGTCGTTTGGTCTCCCTTTGCAGACTCTATTGGATCCTGTGTCTGTCGACCATGGATATATTGGAGAATCAAGCAACCCAACAAATTTTGACATAGATTCTTTAATTAACGGATCATTCTTCGATGCTGCTGGTGAATTTCATGATGATAGCTTATACTTTCAAGAGGATGACCTTAAAAATGTTGTGTGCCCGGATTCTGGCTTTGACATGCTTGAGTACTTTAATCAAAATATTGACAACTTCCAGTATAGTCTTGATTCAACAGGAGACAAGAACATTCCCCCTGACTCATTCCTAAATCTTGAGGTGGTAACGCCTAGAATATATTTGTTTCTCTCTTTTTATTAGAGTTGGCATTTTTGACCCATTTATATATGAGTCGGCTGGTTTAGGTTATGTTTTATTTTAAATGGGTCGAGCTAGCAACCTAGTTGACAGGGCATCGTGTTAAATGAGTCAAGTCATTCAAAGTTTTTTCTCAAGAACATTAACATCCTAATGATTATTTACTGAATTTGGATAGTATTGTAAAGTACATGTATTTTGTCATTATTAATGCATTAATCAGATGTAAAAATGTTTAGAATAGATTGTTTTTTGGCCAACGCAGCAACAACATGAACCCTAATTTGTCTGTTACTCAGACCATCTATCATGCCACTTTTTCTGTGACAAGTTTTTTTTTACTAATTATATGCTTATTGATATTCAGAATTTCACTGATGGAACCAATCAAGTGAGCGACGCAAGCCAGCCCTTTGAAGGACAGAATGACTTTGTTGCACCTTATTCAAAGGAGGAGCATCCTGCTCAACAAGCAGGTAGAAAGCGGGGGTGTCAATCTCAAGAAACAGGTTTACAAGTTGTTTGTTCTTTTCAAAGTGTATTTGCTCCCAAGTATCTCAAATTAAAACCTTTTTATTTGTTGGTATACAGCTATTGCACACCCGTTTCTCAAAAAGGCGAGTTACATGTTGGGCAACGTTGCTGCTCCGCCTGCATTTGCTTCAGAGTTCCCTACAAAATACATGGCTGCTGCTTCTCAGGCTTCCAGTTCTGGTATGATCCAATTTGGCAACGTTTCCTTCAATGGAGGTGCAGTGGACCTATCGTTGGGCAAGCACACTCATGTCAACATTGTTCTCTCATTTGCCTTGGGACAGAGGGAGGTCAATTCTTTCAATTTACATCAAGCTGGGAAGGTCAACTCAAGTGCATCTCGAGGTTGGTTTTACTGCGCGTTTATCTGGATTTTGATGCTTTCTTTGAGCTTCAAGATCGGGAGTCTGGTATGTCCAAGGGCATTTATGAGCTGAGGGACTACTCTATCTATGCCCTAAGAACCTTAGCGATATGCTTATTTGGCTTGGTTATCTAGCGAGTTAAAAAGGAATAATTGTGGTGGACGTGTTTTGTGACTTGTTATCCTTGACTTGAGCTGTCTTGTTGAGAACGATGTCGTGGGTTTAAGATCTTATACATATATAGTACAAACTTAAGTTTGTTGCTTGTTATTTATTTATTGGTCATATTCTAACCCTGATGTTTAGTACCCAAAATACGTATCTATCGGCCAACTTTAGGTGTCTAAACTTGTAAGTGAAGACTGGGGACCAGATGACCACCCGATGGGCTCTACCCTAAAGTTGGTGTGGACTAGTTAGGGCCGAACGAGATCAGCCAGTCTAGTTCTGATTATGAGTGTGACAAGTTTGGACCAGTTGTTGCTTAGGACCACTCCTAAGGAGCAGTATCTGTTTGTATTTTATACGGGGCCTTTTTTTTTTTATGGTGATGGTATGCATCGTAATGGGGTTTTGAATCGATAAAGTCTCAGAATTTCTTAGCTGCTTTTTCTTTTATACAGTTGTTTTAAAAGATAAGCTCATATTCCTATAGGTAACAAAATGTGAGAACAGCTTAGGCTTAACATACGGCTCTTTCACTGTATACTTTTTAATTGTTATATATAGGATATGATAAGTATGTTATCAAGATAGTAAGGTATTTCTTATTTGTAGAGTGATCGAGCAGTTTGTGATATTATGCATACAACTCAAGTGAATTCATCTTGTTCGAGACATTTTCTTGAATTCTACTAATCTAATTTTTTGGAAATAGAATCAAACAGTCGACCTAGTATTTATTTGAGTTGATTGGGATTGTACAACAATTGGCATGGAAGAACCTTTACGTGTACTTTGTCCAGTTTATGTGGATGAATCCTAGTTGACCACGAATACTGAGTGCAGTTTATATGGCGACTCTCTGAATCAGAACTAAGTAGGTGTCAAGACCACAACGTACAGAGAAAAATGTCAGCCCATCCACAGCACAATGGAAAGTCTCCCATACATGAGATTTGTTTTACATCAACTCTAGGAAATACACGAACCAAATGTACGATTTCTAAAGAAGACCAAACACATGGTTACAATAGAAACCGTCATACCTAAAATAGATGACAGGTTTGTTTAGCAGACGAGATAATCTCATGGGTTACGACTCATAAATGAAGAGGGTTAGTTTTTTTTGTATAATGTTCCTGTAAACATGAAATTGTATGGCTACAATTTTGCATGATAAACGATTGACAGAGCAAGTGCATATCATAATTGTGTTTCTCCAAGTTCGGCCAAGATAACATGATCAAAAACCAGCTGACAAAATTATAAATATTTTAACTAGCAAGACTGGCGTTAATTGCCCATTATTGGCAACTATAACGGTTCAATAATAGGAACATAAAACATGATTCTAATTCTGTTTCCCCTGAGATCTCAGTAAAGGGGTGGTGTGCCAGATAGCGTTTCGATCAATGATTCTATATACCTTGTTCTACACTTCTCCCGGAAGCATTGTATCCTCTGGTAGGTCACAGACAGCAATTCCCTGTTAAAATAAAGGAAAATCTTTTATAAGCATTCACTTCCAATTTAAGACAGTTACGCGTTCTGGCCCCATTACCAACCAAGATATCCTGATAACATGATACTCACCTCCCCTATCAGATGTGCTACACATTTCTTCTCGGCAAGCAGCTCGTCTTCGGACTGAAAAATAATAATGAAACCCAGTTATAGAATCAAACTTCATTGAGTGATAGGAATTTAAAAGTGAGGATGTTACAAACCTTCTTAATTTTGCCACGAAGGTAGTCATCAAATATCACATCTTTAACAAGCTCATAATCACCATCCCCCTGACCAAAAAGTTATTTTAACGAAGTTTGAGAATAAATATAAGATCAATGAAGAGTATAAACTTTAGGTATTACGTACATTGGATCTACAGGGCATGCTGAAGACAATATCCTCTGCTATTCCATAAGGATTTCCATTTGTATAAACCTGCATTTTACCATTATACAACTTTAGCTTGCTGAAGAAAAAAACCCGGCTTAGCCAAAAAGGTAGAGGTCAAACAACGGGAAACTTACTCCACTTGAAAACCAATCACCCTCGGGTGTTGGTGTTACAAGAGACCTTATTGCATCCACAATAGAAACAGCAGTTGATGCGGCTGAAGATCTTCCCCATTTTTTTATTAATGCCCCACCCCTCTACAAAACATTTTTTAACACTTGGTACTAAGAACTCATAAATAATAGTGTACATGCTAACGTTAAATTACACTTACTGTCTGAACCACTTGGGTAAATTCCTCTTCTAACCATTTTCTATCTCTAATAACTTCTGGTACAGGTATTCCATGTATTTTAGCATTTAAGAAGTCGGGAACCTAAGACAGAAAATTACATTCAGGTTATGAAACAATAACACGAATGCAGAATCATAAAAGCAAAGAAACCAAACTTGTAAAGGTTTTTCGCATACAATTCTAATTTACATTCATTCCTGTTTTAGTCACTGAACTTTTTTTTCTGTATCCGAATCACTAACGTGTTAGCTAGAAAAGCCCTTGAAACCAGCTTTCAAAAATGACAATTCTTTATAATGTTTATAAATATATGTATAGAAGTGTAATTTATCTGTAGTCAAGTTTTGTCGAAAATATTACAGATACGGGCAAAACCATCTTTTAATGACTAAATAATCATCTTTTAACGACTCAAATTTACAAAAAAAGGAAAGTACAATTACTAAACAGGAAAAAAATGAAAAAGGAACTGTAGTATTTTACGCAAAGAGAACCCGACTTATAAAGTTGATGAAACCATTCAGTTACCTGAGTTGTCGAGTGGTTTCCCCAAATGGTGACATTAGAAACTTTATCATAAAAAACTCCTGCTTTGAGAGCCAACTGCCAAACAAATACAGATTAGAATATATTCGAAGACATGGTTAAAGTTAGGGTGGTGATTTAAAACACTATTTAGTACCTGGCATTTTGCTCTATTCTCATCTAGTCTAGTTAAAGCATGAAAATTCTTTGCGGGTACGTTTGGAGCATTTTTCATACAGATCAAAGCACTGCAAGCAACATCCAAAAAGATCATCACTTTGACCTTCCAAGTTACTAGAAAAGTCAAAATGTATAGAAGATAGCTTTGCATACTTGGTATTGCAGGGGTTTCCCACCACCATAACTTTGACATTACGTGAAGCAACAGCGTTGAGAGCTTTTCCCTGTCATATCTCAATTAAATTATAAAACTTTTGATGATTTTGAAGGTGTTTTTTTAGTGTATTAGTTTCTTACTCATTTATTTCCTAGTATTAGTCGGTTATGCAAGTGAGTCACTTAACTTTGGTTTTTATTAGAAAGGTGACTTAAAACATATCAGTGACGTAAATTTTCGTTGCTATTGGTCACTCAAGTGATGTTCTTAACACGAAAACCAGAATTTGGTAATTGACATTACATGTAAATTATTAAGAGTTTTTTTTAGTACGGCTAAATTATTAGAGTATTGATACTCATACAGTCAATTTACCCAATTTCCAATGAAATATTTTGAGCTACACTTGTGGAAAAGAATTAAATTTACCTTGTAAAACCCGGAAAAATCGCGTAATTCTTTTTTGCGTCTAATTTAAAGTTTATTAACTCGAGTTACTAATTATGAAATTGATCAAAAATAATTAATAAACATTTGAAATAATACTTTTAATTTAATGACATTTGATAAATTAATAATAAGAGTAAATCTATTTAATTACCTAAACTAATTTCCATAAATAATTTAATTACAAAATAAATAATATCCCTAAAATATTACACCATAAATCGGCCCATCCCCCTCGGCCAATCCCCCCCTTGACTGACCTTTTTGTGATAAGAACAAATCTCCCCATCAATTACAATATACGGTATTTACTTATGCCCTAAATTAAAACATACGCTTTCTCTATAAACCTATCCTCTTTCCCCCTCTTCTCCCAATCGACATTCAGAAACAAACACACACACCACACGAATCTGGAGGCTGTGAGATCAAGGAGAGATTGGCCAAGGTCGGAAGAAAAGTTGTTAGGGTCTCTTGTAATCGAATTTCTCTTAAACCGCAACTAGGTATTCGTTTTCCTATTTATTTTAATAGATTCGACTCATGAGAAAAATATTTGGTTAATTTTTATGAAAACCCTAACCTATGTGGATGATAAAAACGAATTTGTATTAATTTTATTGTGCTAGGATCAGTTTATAAAAATTGTGGAAGTCGGATTAGGGTTTTTAGGTCAATTAGGGTCTTCGGTGTGGTTTTACATTTTTAATTTGTTATACAGTGGGCAAAAACGAATGAGACCAATGTTAGGGTGTTTAGGGGACCTTAATACATGTACATGATGATCGGTTTAATTATTGGTATTGAATTGGAGTCGTTATAAATTGTTATCTATCATGGGTCAAAACTGTGATTTCATGTAAGCTGTCCTATAAATTTAGTGTTTTGAAAACTATATAATAAATTGTTAACGACACATATTTGGGTGGTTTTTGATTCTAGAATTGAATTTAACCTTTGTACTACTTGTGTGTCGAGTCTCGGGGTCATTAGGGGTCGGAAAGGCTCCCGTTTGATTTTTCAAAGTTAACATGCCAAAATTGTTATACGGGTCTGTGAATTCAGCCAACTTGTAGGATTTTTCATAAATTATTGGTGAGGTCAGGGAAGCCTTAATTTTTATATGATGTTAATTAATGTCTTAACTAATTTCTGAAATTTTTGGGATAGTTTAAATAAGGTTTAAAAATGTAAACTTACAAGGTGTCAAAAGCTGAGAAATCTGGGATAGTTTGTGAAAGTGAATTTTTATAAAATACTTAGACATGTCTATAAATTATGGGAAAATTCACATAAATACTAGAGACCTATATGTAGTACTGTGTCGAATTGGGGAACCTGAATTGCAACCTAACTATTTTATTTAAATCATGGGAACTAGGTCTGAGTTGGGGGAAATTATTCTGAATATGAATGAATACTGTTATGATATTGTTTATAATCCTATAAATGATCACTAAAACCCTAATTTGATAATATGTGAACATTAGTTTGATTATTAAGTAACCTAATATACTTTCGTGCATAAGTGTAACTAGCAGGGTACCCGCGCAACGCGCGGGTACCCTGAAATAAAATTTTCGGTAAATCATGTAGTTTAGTTTATTATGTTCTTTTTGACAATGAATTTAGGGGGATCAAGAATTTTGTTTAGCCCGTGCCTGTTCGAGCTCGAGCCCTTTTGGCCCGTTCCCGTTTGATCTCGACCCCGTTTGGCCCGTGCCCGTTCAGGCTCGACCCCGTTCGGGCTTGAATATTTGTATAATGTGTTTTATTATTGTATTAGTGACATTTAATGTAGGAATTGTGTTTAAGTTGGTTGTACAATATGCTTGATAATTTGTATTTCTTGTGTAAGAGGTGTTTTAATAACTACATTAATTGTATTTATTGAGTTAATTAATTGACTACATTAAATATCTTGACCACATTAATAGTGCTTTGTATTTTGTACATTAAGCTTTAAGACTTGTAAGTCTTAAAATTAAGATTAATGAGAAAGATCGTTAATAGTGCATTGTGTATTGTACAATAGGCTTTGTATTTTGTAAGTCTTAATTTTAAGACCATGAGGAGAGAGATTCATTCCTCTATTATAATTAGTATAGATATAGATTAAATTCCGCTATGAAACCCTAATTAACTGTTAATACTCCCTCCGTCCCATAATAATTGTCCACTTTGACTTTTTTGAGTCTTTCTTGTTCAACTTTGACCACTAATGTTTTTATTTATGTTATATAATACTTGATGAAATGTATACCAAATGAAAATACATATAAAACATAATCTATTAATATATTTTTCATCAAATATTATCAGTGTTGAAAAACAAGGCCTACAAGGCCGATTAATCACCGATTAGATGCTACTGGGCCACCAACCTTGCCGATTTGTGTAACTGGGTCAAGCAAATCGGTCAACAACGGTCAATGGCGGTCAACGACTGTTAGTGGTGGTCAAACTTGCCGGAAACTTGCAAATCTTGTCGGAAATACCCAAAACTTGTCTTTAGCAAGTTTTAATCAATTGTATTTGATGTTTTTATCTGTTACAAGATGATTTTCAAGGAAACTCTTGTCTAGAATACCCAAATCTCGCTGGAAATACCCAAAACTTGGCAAAAATGCCAATCTGATTAATCACCGATTAATCCCGCCTTGACCGATTACAAGCTACAGGGGGGTCGACCGCCCGACTACCGATTCACGATTTTTGCAACCTGGAGTATTATATTACACAAATAAAAATATTTATGGTCAAAGTTTAATAAAAGGGACTTAGAAAAGTCAAAGTGGACAATTATTATGGGACGGAGGTAGTAAAAGAAAAACTCATTTCCCTTGTAATTAATCATTTAATTAACTTAAACCCTATATGATTAATTCGTAACTAAAATCCGTAATAACCGTAATTATGACATTAATTTGTATGTATAAGTAATATGTTATGATAATTCGTGTAGATTGGGTGAAGTCGGAGTGATCCTACTCTTCTGGTCATTTCTCTTTGTTGCTTTTGTACGGTACAAATATTCTGACCTTTCTCTTAAGGTTTCTCATGATCTCTTACACATCTTTTGATCTTTAACTATCTTGATTATGAACCTTGAACTATTTTATGTGAACCTTTGAATTGAGCCTTTATCATGAACCTTTGCTATGAACCTTTGATTATGCTATTCTGATGACTTAGACATTTGCCAAACTTTGACTTTGCCTTTGACCCTTCAGTTTGATACCCAAGCCATTTTCCTAGCCATGAAGGTAACATGGCTATGACATTGATGCACCAATGGCATGACTCCAGGGTGGTCAAGTGATGAACCATCCCGTCCGTTTTTCGTTATATATATTATGAGCTCAAGATTATTATATATGTTTGGCCACTAATATTTTCGCAGGGGCGTATGGATGCATCCTAGATTTGATTTGTATTTGATTTGGATATGATATGATTTATTTGGTGACTGATGCTTGTGTGCAATACACGTCTTTCACATTTTGGGAGCTACCTACTCCATGGTTACTTATGATATGATATGATTTGATTTGTTTGGGCTCGTGGTAGATTACTGATATTTTCCTTTCATGACCTTTCATCTTTGTTATGCCTCATGTTATTCCACAATGCACCATATTCTATATTTCTCGTTTTTAGTTTTCCGTTGATTACTCATTCATTCATTATCCTCATGTGATTCATCCGACTACCATACTATACTCCAGTTCATTTGATTTGTCATACTCTCATTCCATTTTGGTTGACTACCAAGCTTATACTTCAGATTACCACTTCATCCGTTTACCCTGCTATTATATGATTAATATGTGACTATCTGTTTACCATGCTATTAGGTGACTAACTGATTCACCCGTTTAACATGCTAGTATGTAATTATTTGACTCATCCGTTTACCCTGCTATTATATGATTAATATGTGACTTATCTGTTTACCATGCTATTACGTGACTAATTGATTCACCCGTTTGCCATGCTAGTATGTAATTATTTGACTTATCCGTTTACCATGTTATTCGTTCAATTATTTTTGTGGGCTATGATTATCATTTAGTATTCCTATTTGTTAAATGTGACTGCCATTCTTGTACTTTTGGTTGGTATTTTTCCATTGCTTATGATATTGTTTTGACTTAATAATTGATGTTTACCTGACTTATTGATCTACCATGTTTACACTTCTGTTCATGCTACTGGTTGATGAAGGAATATGGTTCAACTTATGTTACCCGTCTAGTTGACTTGTTTAGTTCGACATGCTATATTCTTGTTTAGTTAATTTATTCACTTATGATGTTCGTTTGGTATTCCTACCGGATACATGTGACTATCATGCTTATACTGCTGTTAGTATTTTCCGCTTGTTATGATACTTGTTCTGTTTATTAACTGTGGGTTATCTAAATTGTGTGATTGCTATGCTTACATTCAATTTAGTTGCTTCCGCCTGCTTATAGAATTCAACGTGGCTTATATGTATTCTGATTATCTGATTTATTTGTGTTTCATATTTATGTTTAGTTGATACGCTGACTGCTGTGCGTGTACACTGTTTCGTTACTTGTTTTGTTTATGATATTGTTTATCAACCCCTATTTGTTTATGTTCGGTATCTGTATGTTTGGTTATTTATATGTGCTTATATCTATTCGCTGATGCGCTGCTTTGTTTTGGTCTCCTTTGATTGTTGTTCTTCTTGTTATTGTTAATATTGTGTTCTGCAGGTTCCTCATTGACTCATTTTGTTCATTACTATGACCTTGATATCAGTTTCCTTTGATTCTCTTCATATCTTTATTTTGTTTACTCATATCTGGGCTTTTTAAGCTGAGCCGCACTTTCTTTTCCATGCGGCAGGTACCTAGTAGGATGCTGGGCTTGATGGGCTGAGAGTAGGAGCATTTGAGTGAACCGACCCTAGTTTCCCTATCTTATTGTACTCTTTTTGAAGATCATTGTTTTGATATTACATTTTTTGACATATTGGATTTTGTATTTTTCCTTGTAAGTCATTCGTTTATACGACTTGGTATTTTATTTTATAAGACTTCCGCTTGCAATTTTTATTAGTATGTTCTGATAAGACTCCATAGTGTGACATTCGGACCCTTGTCGGGTTGGGGTGTTACATACCTGCTCAACAAAGATTTGCCCGTTGATATCTAACAAAGCTGCTCTTTCCATTCCAGGGCCTCTAGGCTTTGCGCCAATTAGAAGAGCCCATTCTGCATTTTCAAATACCTCATATGGATCTATCCCAATGCTCACCTCTCTTAACAATGGAAATAAAGAGTCCTCAAGTTCCATAGCCACTCCTAGATAATCATTGGTATTATTATATTGCAACCTATAAGTTCGGGAAGGAGTTAGAAATAAATAGAAGTGTTACTACCTTCTAGAGCACCAAATGATCGTTCAGATCCCAAAAGTTTCAGGGCTATAGGTTGATCCGGGCCAAAAACCTCACCAGATGCAAGCTGTTGATCAAACCTCGAGTCATAAATTTTCATTATTGCATAGTGTAAAATTACACACATCTGCTTTTAAAAAAAGTGTAAAAGTAAACACATACAGTAACCGGTAAACATTTGATGAATTTTATGCACAATGATTGATTAAACTGAAGTAAACATATGAATATGGACTAAATTATCAAACAGATACCGAAGAATGTGTTACCTTGAAGAGTAAATGGTTGGATATCATCCCTGCAGCACCAGAAACTGCAACATTAATCATTTTCTTCCATGATTTTGTTTTCTCTTCCTGATGATTTACAAGCACACACAACACTTGTCAGCACTTATGCTATATACAACAGATTATATATCTTTCGACAGTTGACTCAGTTTTACTTTTTACTCACTGAGAATCGTAACAAAACTTTTGAAACTTAGCTTTTCGTTCTTATTTTGACGCTTTTCATTTAAGTAATGGTAATGAAAGACAAACTTACACTCTTACAGACGAACAAAGTACAAGCTCTGATTGAAAACAGAACAAGTATGAGCACCTAATGTTTGTCAAGCAAGAAGGTTTTTTATTTATTTATTACTGTATTTATTATTTTATTATTTTTTTTATTGCCGATGTGGAAAACAGCCCTTCTACGCCGTTTTAGGTGAGTTCGGCATGCGGACATGACTTGGGATCACGGCTCGTACCAGTAAAGCCACATAAATCAAAAAAGGTTTTCTTTTTTTTTCTTGTTTTTTTTTGGTAACCATGGTTAGTTTTTGGCCGACGGGGTGTGAATAATCTATAAGTCATAATTTCTTAGCAAGACATAATTCAGGACATGGAATCATCCAAGGTAAACCTAATTTTCGATCATACAAATTCATATCCTTATAGGCATGAAATTATTTGTAGTAACAAAACTTTATCCAGGCATATCAAATCACAGAAATAAATAAACTAACTAGAGTAGAGTCGAAAATCGAAAACTTACAGCTTTGAGATCATAAGTGAGGCAGAAAACACCGAAACAATCCTGTTTTGTTTTCCCATCATTAATAACACCCGGTGCTTGTATTTTACTAACACAAAAACAACATATTAAAAAGCAATAAAAAAAAAAGTACAACATACTACAAGTGACTAACACTAGCTAAAACATCTAAGCTTACTCAGAGGTAACAGAACATCGTATCCCAGTGGACACAGTACGAGGAACATGTCGAAAACTCAAACGTCTATGATATGATAAACGAGCTGATGGTTTAACATATGATGACTGTGAGCTAGTGAAACTAGCGGCAGGGCTTAGCTCAGCAACCGCCATAGAAGCAAGCAAAAATGTTTAAGGAGATAAAATAAAAAATTTCAACGGAAAGTGTAAGATAAATTTTGGAGGGAGGTTTTATAGTATTGAAGAGATTATGTTTGTTTATGGGAAAATATGGATGTAAGGTGTACTCATATGACACTTGTCACCTTCATTCAATCCACTCTATAAAATCCAAAATGCCAATGCAGCGCATTTCATATTATTTTATGGAAAATTAGTCAAATAAATTACGCGTCCTGGGGTTTATCACTTTTCGGACCATGCCCTTTTCTAATTTGAAAATAGACCGGTTGCCCACCGATTTTTTTGGACCCAATCAGGGCCTGCCATGTGTCCGACAACTAATGACACAAGTACGTATTTTGAAAGTATATGTCATATATTGTAAGGTATTGTTTTTTGGGTAACTTATATTGTTTTTTTGGGCATCTTTATATTTTTTGGGCAACTTGTATTTATACACGAGGATAGTTGGGTCATTTTACATTTTAAATTAAAAAAAAATCACTGGGCACCACACCAAAATCCAATCCAAGTTTTCATCTCCTGGATATAATTCATTTGAAAAAGTAGCAGCAACAACAGCAATTAAGATCTCATCAACACTCGATTCTTGATCCAACCAAAGATCAAAGTACACAACAACAACACTCGCCAAATCCAAAACCCGATTCTTGATCCAACCCGTTTTTGTTTTTGTTTTTGTTTTTGGGATTTATTGATGATGTGTTTTTATGTTTAAAATGTTGAAAGGTGAATGTGTTTGTTTTTGTTGTAGAGATATTGGGTGCTACTTCTTCAATTCGGCCACGAGCAGATGTGAAATATTCTTTACATGCTCTAGCAAGACGATTGGCGAAAACAGGCAATTGGACGGTATTGTTAATTTTGAGTTTAAGATGAAGTGTTTGTGTTGATATGAGTTGGGGGTTTCTGCTACTTTTTTGTTATTTAAGTTGTATTTTCGGGTATAGATTTGGGCTAATTACACCAAAATGTGAAGCAACTTTAACCAAATTGTCGCTGAATGTAATGAACAATTTTTTGTACCTTTTGATGTACAAAACTTTTTATTATGTTACCAATGTATGTAAGTGACATTCTATAGTACGTAAAATGGTGACGTGTCACCATTATATTGGTAATAGGAGGTCACTTACATTCATTGTAACCGAATAAAACTTTGTTCCATCAAAGGTAAAAAATATAGTCCATTACATACATCGACAATTTGGTTAAAGTTGGTTACACTTTGGTGCTTTTCCTAACGTAGAACTGCGAGTATGGGCTGTATAGGTCTGATAGTAATTTGTAAATTTTGTTACTTATCAGGTAGCATTGAAGACATTGATAGTTATTCATCGGGCATTGAGGGATGGTGATCTTACTTTTAGGGAAGAACTTCTGAATTTTCAACAACGGGGGCATGTTTTGCAGTTAGCTAATTTTAAAGATGATTCAAGCCCAATTGGTTAGTATTGACACCATATATTTGCTTTTATTCATTTCCTAGGGGTGTTTGGCATTACGTTTTGAAGTGGTTATCTAATTATTATGTTTTCAGTTTAGGGTTCATTTTACATGTAAATCCTTGATCAATCAGAATTTGGTTGTGATTATTTCATATCACTTTGAATATGTATTTCCAGCTTGGGATTGTTCTGCTTGGGTTCGTACGTATGGACTCTTCTTAGAAGAACGACTTGAATGCTTTAAAGCTTTAAAGTATGACATTGAATCAGAGCGTATTCCTAAACCTACTCCAGGTGAAGATAAGGTATGCACACAACTTTCAACGTATATAACCAAGTCACACTCGCACACTCTTAACAAGAGGTGGCAAGACAGGAAAAGTAGGCTGGTAACGGGTCAGATCGGGCTTTTCTTTATGGGTTGGGTTGAACCAAAAAACACTTATTTGGTAATCTTCCTTTGTTGTTTTCTTATAAGTGCAGGGTTATAGCAGAACACGCGATTTGGACAGTGAAAAACTATTGGAGCATTTGCCTTCTTTACAGCAGCTATTGTATCATCTTATGGGATGTCTGGTCAGTTACCTTCTCTATTGTAACAACCAGCATTTTTCGTAAAATATAAGTTTAATGTTTTCTTTTTGTGCAACCTGAAGGAGCAGCTGTTGGTAATTATGTCATACAATACGCCTTAGCTATGGTACTCAAAGAGAGCTTTAAAATATATTTTGAAGTAAACGATGGAATTATAAATCTTATTGATAAGGTGATTTTCATTATTGATTCTAAACAAATATGGACTTCACATTTTGTATGTTATTCTATCATTTTATTAATAACCATTGATTGATCAACATTTCTTGATGTCAGTTTTTTGAGATGCCAAGGCACGAAGCCATCAAAGCCTTGGATATATATAAACGAGCTGGTCAGCAGGTGACAGTTTCATATTGTTAGATATTGGATTTCACAAACACACTAAACCATAATCACATGAGGTGTTAAATATGTTTAGAGAGAGAAAGTTCTAGAGAGAGAAATGGAAGAGAGTTGGGAATTATGTGAAACAAAGAAAAATGGTATTGAAGCTCCAACCCTCTACCTTGGGAGGTAGAGGGTATTTATAGTGCTTTACAAATAAACGCCACCTACGGGCTGTGGATCAGGCATACAGTGGGTAAAGACCCGTCCGTCCTCCACGGTGTTACAAAACAAACTACTTGCTAACATAACTTGACTACGACTACGAGCTTTCTAACGAATACATATAATTGAGGTGACCGACTCTTTAACGACTGAATTTTCTAATTCCTAACAATCTCCCCCTAAGGGAGGTCACCTCAATTTATAATGAATACAAACAGATATTACATTAGATTGTTCTAGGATTCTTGATCAAGTTCTTTGCTCAGTAGCTCGTAGTCTTTGATTCTTCATGTTCCGCATGTTTGGATAATTACAAGTGGAGGTCTTTAACTGATCCACGTGATGAAGAGCTTTGAGCCAGCATTGAGAACATCAGCTAACATAAATCTCTGACTCTTCCTTTGTGGTGTTGGTATTATGTGACGTTGTGACAATTGGACCGACATGCTCACATTCTGGATCATGATATATTCTTATCAGAGTAGCGGAAGCATTTACTGGTTCATGATATTTGCAGCAGCATAGCAGAAGCATGGAGTGAAAGTATCATAGACATTGAAGCACCTATCATGATTTCTTTAGAGATGAATGTGTAGTGTGAGCATGCGGCTATGGATTGACCGCATCATTCGGATCAGCTGCAAACGTCGGGCGTACCTGCATACAACAGTTAGCAATAAAGTGCACAAAAGTGTCTTTGATCACTTTCGTTGAATTGAGGTACACGGCCCACGGTTCCCCGTTGATCAGTACAAG
Organism: Chrysanthemum seticuspe; assembly: GCA_019973895.1. Lineage (NCBI taxonomy): Eukaryota > Viridiplantae > Streptophyta > Magnoliopsida > Asterales > Asteraceae > Chrysanthemum > Chrysanthemum seticuspe. Next base: position 224,807,250 of record BPTQ01000008.1, on the reverse strand, counting down.
TACTGCCTGTGATCAGGTATAATTCCGAAGAATTTCCTTGACACGGTTTCGCAGCTGCTCTAGCTGTTCTCAAACCGGAACGTCTCAAAGAAGACAACACGGAGTGAGTGAACCAGCGAATTGAGATTCACTGATTGATGAAAAGATATTTGAAAAACAATCGTGTACTGCTCAATATAAATTGTTTTTGCAATACAGCGAAGGTTTTAATGATAATCAATTATCAATCATAAACACCTTTTATTTTGAAATATGAGTACACAGTCGTTGTGCGTAACGTACAACGACTGGTTTTACAAAGGTATCCGTCAATCCATAACCTGAACCAGGATTGATTCAAAAGATTGAATCGCCCCATTGTTTCTGTTCAGTTGTCACATGGTTGATCTATTGAATAGATCTCACATGCCACCCACCAGGAGCTTGTTTGTTGGCTCCAGAAGGCTTTCCATCTTCATTGTGAATATGTTAGCATATCACTCAGATGTTCTGGCAATACCACAAGGATAATGCGTAGGACTCATAAGATTAAATCTCTCTTTCCACATTGTGTGAAACAGAGAGTCTTCATTGACAGTGTCCTAAAGAGATTCATTTGATGATCTCGTGGCTCTAGACTCAATTGTGCATATTTGGTTCCTATGCCGGAGACTAGGGAGAGGGTCTCCTTCTTCAATATCAACAATCTCTAAGAGAAAGTCGATAGATAATGTCGGTTCCCCGTGAGAATGAAACAAGCCCTTTTAAGAGGAACTTGAGTAACTTGGGAAGTTGTAGTGCAGTGCGTCACTGGGTCCATGACGTCTTGTCTTCAATACCGATGTTACCTTGGTAACCACCAGTAGCATATGAATTGAACCCGGTTTCTGCCCTAAGGTTGAATAAATGGAGGGCTATTTCTTTTCACCCTTTTTCTCATTCAATTCTTTTTCATTCTTCAACCCCTTCAGTGTTTACCGAGACTTCATAACTAGAACCTTGTTGGGTTTATTCCAGTACTAGCTCAGTCTCAGTCCGCACTCTTCCCATATCTCATTTTTCTCCTTTTTATCATCATACCTAAGGACTTCTACACTAACTAGTGGATTGTCCCTGGGTAGATCCCTCCGGTTCTGGCGGATCATGGGAACAAATACCTAACCTAACCATCCTTATATCACCATACATAAAGTAAATTTGGTCGGTCTATTTGGTATTGTTCATCTGCCGTTGGAACCAATTGAAAACCATTTGAAGATCAATCCAGATACTTGTGATATATTATCAAAGCATTTTTGTACCTGAAATGTTTTTGAAATTTTAGAACAAGAGCTCCCCCTCAACATTTGCATCAAGCATCATTTTGTAATGGAAATAATTTTCATGTTTTGAGGGGTTGGCTTGCATCTAAGAGTAGTTATATAAAGACTGTGGTTTTCAAAATAGTTGCTCCCCCTCAATATGTGCATAGATATTTGAAAATGTTTTGCACATATTGGGAAAAGACTGCACATTGAAATAAATTGATCACGTTTAAAATCTTTGTGGTTTAAGATAGATGCTCCCCCTCAACATGTGCATGGAAAATTTGAAATCGTTTGGCACATGTGGGAAGGAGAGCTTGTGCATCCTTATAAAACCATTTATCGAATTATCAGCTTAAATCAAATTTAAATCACAAATTCTCCCCCGATCACAATTATCAAATCATTTGAGATTTGTGATCTCTGTAGATTTAAATTGATTTTGAAAGCTTTTAAGGAGAATTGTGACTTGATTATCAAAACGTTTTAACTAATAAGGATCGGATTTTGAGACTTTAAACTCCATTGATTAAACATGCATGATTATCTTTTGAAAACAATTATATGACAAATAACCTTTTGATTTAATTGAAATCATTCTCCCCCTCAATCAATGACATAAGTTGTTGATTGAGAGATAGATATTTTTGACAAACAATAAGTCCAGATGATTTTCAAAAATAGAGTCCGAGTTATTTTACAAAGCAATTGAGTTTTCATTAGATGGCAAATATTTTTCAGAAGAATCATTAGACGGAAAAATATTTGGAAAGAGAAACATTTGTCTTTTTGATGACAAACATTTGTGTTAAGAATCAGAGCATGAGATTTGAAAAATAAGTTAAAGCATGACTCTGTTCTTTACTTTTAAAACGGGTTACTGCCTGAAATGACAATAAACCACCATTTTTCTCCGCCTCATTTAAAAAAAAAAAAAAAAAAAAAAAACTATGTACATTCGAAGAACATTTAAAGACCCGTGACATTCTTTGAATGTCAACACAAAGTCCGTAGATGATATCGAATAAGGAAAAATATGGCAAAATAAGAATATTTTTGGAATTTTTCAAGATTTTTCAAATTTTTATGGATTTTAGAGAATTTTATATTTTTATATTTTCTTTTGAGGGTTTTTAAATTTTGTATTTTGCTTTTTGAATAAATATATACAAGAGATAGATGAATAAAGACCTTTACTCCTCGTCTTCCTCTTGAAGACGCTTGAGTGTTTCCGGTTGTAGACTCTTTAGACCAAGACGTGGAAGGATAAACTCAAAACGTTCTCTAGGAAGAGCTTTGGTGAAGATGTCTGCTAACTGGTATTCAGTCCTCACAAAGTATAGTTCCACCACACCGTTTTCAACTTGCTCCCTAATGAAATGATGTCGAATGTCGATGTGCTTTGCTCTTGAGTGTTGTACGTTGTTGCATGAGAGAGCAATAACACTTTTATTATCACAGTACAGAGGAATTTTGTTGAATACAAGGCCATAGTCAGATAATTTGGATTTCATCCATAGGATTTGAGCATAACATGATGACATGGCAATGTATTCAGCCTCTGTAGAAGAAATAGAAGTACTCATTTGCTTCTTTGAACACCAGCTCACAAGCTTATCACCCAAAAACTGAGCACCTCCAGACGTACTTCGACGACTGTCTTGACATCCTGCATGATCAGCATCTGCATAGGCTGTTAGTGACATACCGGTGTCCTTCGGGTACCAAAGTCCCATATTGATGGTTCCTTGGAGATAACGAAAGACCCGTTTAACTGCTTCAAGGTGCCTTTGGGTAGGCTTAGCCTGATATCTAGCACACATGCAAACAGCTAACAAAATGTCTGGTCTACTGGCTGTGAGGTACATCAAGGATCCAATCATACTACGATATTTCGTTTGGTCTACCATGATCCCTGAGTGGTCCTCATCCAGTTTAGTACGCTCTATCATGGGAGTGTCAACAGGGTCACTAGAATCAAATCCAAATTTCATTAAGATCTCATTTGCATATTTAGATTGATTTATAAAAATGCCTCCGAGACTTTGTGATATTTGTAATCCCAAGAAAAATGACATTTGTCCCATCATTGACATTTGAAATTTGGAACCCATTTCATTTGAAAAACGATCACATTCATTGGGGTCAGTAGAGGCAAAGATAATATCATCAACATATATTTGAACGTGAATTAAATGTTTGCATGACTTCCTAGTGAACAATGTCGGATCAACTGCTCCTTTGCTGAATCCAGTAGATAGAAGAAACTTTGATAGCGTATCATACCATGCCCTTGGAGATTGCTTCAAGCCGTAAAGAGCCTTCTTCAAGCGATAGACATGAGTAGGATGCTCTGGATTCACAAAACCTTCCGGTTGGCTGACGTATACGACTTCTTTAAGATCTCCGTTAAGAAAAGCCGTCTTTACATCCATCTGATAGACAATCATGTTCTTACTTGCAGCATTAGCAAGGAAGATTCTGATCACCTCGATGCGTGCCACATGAGCAAATGATTCTTCAAAGTCAATACCTTCCTCCTGACGGTATCCTTTTGCAACCAACCTAGCCTTGTTCTTTAATACATCGCCATGCTCATCAAGCTTCACTTTGAAGATCCACTTTAGAGCAATAATCATAGCATAATCTGGAGCAGGTACTAATTCCCATACATCAAGTCGATCAAACTCATGAATTTCTTCTTGCATGGCATTGAACCAGCTGTCGTCATTCATGGCAGTTTTCACGTCTTTTGGTGTAACACCCCAAAATAATGGTTTGCAGCGGAAGTAAGTGTTACCGGGGTATTACTCGATTGGTACAACAACACAATATATAGAACAATGGTTTAACTTAAAAATCTTATTTCATAAAGATTGATGTTTACATCTTTAAAAAAAATGTATATTGTGGAATGTAGCCCATAAAAGAATTTAAGTGGTCCCTAGTTTTATATCAGAGTCTTTTATGATCATGCCATGCCAATGCCCAAGCGCCTCCAAAGTTTAGCTACCACCTGCAATCCTGAAAATGCATGCTAAAAGTGTCAACACAAAGGTTGGTGAGTTCACAGGTTTTTAGTACACAAGTAGTTTCCAAAACAGGAAAATCAATTGGTTGTCAAAGTTTCAAAGGGTCCATTATGTATGCAGCGCGTTCATGGCATAAAGGTTCCACTACTTAAGCCGATTCAGCCGAACTGCCCCTACGCACAACATGCTCTAACCTAGCATGAGAACTGATTCTATGCACTCCGGTTAGTAGAGTGAGGGGATGGCTCTACCCCTAAATAGCGCTATCCATAGACATCAACGGCTCGTCCCGTACAGTGGGAAGGAGTTAATAAGTAGTGTAGTACCAGGGGACTTTACAGTCGTACATATATATATATAGGCGCCAAACATAAGCATACATACCAGTTTGCACAGTATAGCAGAGCATAGCTCAGTAAATTGAATCCGTTCAGTAAATCCATAATTTCATGAATGCACAACCAATTTAGTTTTAATAAATCATAGCATGTTTTTCACCCCAAAACGAGTAAAAGAGTAAAACGGGGCTGTGAAACTCACCTTAGTCCGAAGAAATACAAGAATCACAACTAACACGACTGGCATCGAGAAATGTAACACAATAGTATCACAAGGTAGCAACGCACAACGATATAAGAGTGCGGACGCAACGGCGCGTCAATGGCACAACCTAATAGTATATGGATTATCTCAGAATGCGTATCGTAAAGTTAATAAGTTTTCAAAAGATAGTTGTTTTAGTTTTCGTGGAAGTTTCGTATCAACGTTTGTAAAGAGTTTAGCATCATCATTCGTGTGGTGGTTTGAAGATCTAGACTCGAAACACATATCAAAGTATAATATATATAGTACACATATGAAAGGAAATAAACATGTAAAGATCAAATAGCAATTAAGTGAGATATAAATAGATTAGTTAAGTTTGACGAATAATCAGTCTTTAGAAGTTTAATTTAGATTTATTGGTCATTTGTTTTATAGTCCGATAACAGTCCAATAGGCGTATGTCCAATATCTCGAGTCCATCACGAGGATAATAATCCAACATGTCCAAAAAGAATGTACAAATATATAGTCCAAATAATATCAATTCGTTACGTTTAATATGTCCAAGTCCGATAGTTTAAATAGTATCAACTTGATATATGTCAAATATATGTAGTCCAATAAGGTTTATAGTTCATTAGTAGTCTGTAAATTATTCCAATATAATCCAACAGACCAATGCCTAAGTTTACTTAATAATCCAATAAGTAGTATAATAATTCCAAGTCTAATATCCGATGTCAAGTGTATGTGTTTTCTAATACAAGTCTAGGTACCAACGTTTATAAGTGTCCAAGTAATTACATCTCGATAGTTCAAATGTTTAATGAGCGAATATGTAAGACTCAAGTTTTAACAAATTGATCGACACAAATACACACTAAGGCACAAGTTTAACACATAACACGTATACAAAATACAGTTATACCACAAGATTAAACGCCCCTTTGGTGTTTTTGTTGATACTAAAACTATATTTTATTTTATTTTTATTTTACAAATTGACGCAGAAAACTGACTTCATTTGGCGTTTTTAGGCCGAGTTCCAACGCGGTAGATGGAAAACATTTTTCCGGACAACTTTCATGTTTTAACTTTTTGATGAAACGGATCAGAAGGGCCTCGAAATGGGTGTTTTAGTTTCTGTTACAGAAAGTTTGGCAGGGCAGAAATAACAAACAAACACCCCATGTTGCGCAGAAAATAAACAAGCAAAACCAAACACCCTAAGTGCAGAAAATTCAGCAGTTAGCGCGCCCTATATGTGCAGAAAATTTAGCATCAATCGCGCCCTTTTTGGGGCTGTATTGCAGCAATTAAACGCCCTTGTTGGGGCTGCGTTTCAGCAACAAATGCCCCCTGTTGGGCTGCGTTGCAGTAGACAAACACTCTTTTTTTTGTGGGCTGTGATGGCGGACAACAAACAAACCAAGTGCACCCTTTTGGGGCTGGTGGCTGAACTGAGAAAAACAAACACCCCAGCGTGGGTTGTTGCTGGTTCAAACCTAAGCCAAAAACCAAACACAAACAACAAATATGCACCCCTTTGGGTTGCATCTGAGCCGGGAACCAAGGCAAACAAACACACCCTTTTTTTTGGCTATGTCATCCCAACATGCGCCATACATCACCTGTGGTGTGGCTGTACATCGAGAGCAGCAAGCCACAATAATCACAACGACAACCCTCTTGGGCTATCGCGACTCGAACCAAGCAAACGCCCTCTCGGTTTCTATATGAAACCGAGGTCAAACAAAATCAATAAGCACATTTAACCAAAGTTAATCCTAAATGAGTATTACAAGTTAACAAACAACCATACTCGATCAGAGACTCATTACAGGTCTCGACCCAACCCCAAATTGGGTATACACGCGACAAGACGCAGAAATCAAACAAATTCATATAAGCAATACATCAAGTGGATAATTTATACCAACACGAGACCAAGTCGGGTTTAACCCGTAACCCACACGTGGGTGTCTTGACCCGACCTGAGAGTAAAACGGATCCAATGAAAACACCACTTGACGAGTTTCACCACACGAATGACTTTTCAAAAACCTTATTAAATTCGTTTTTAATTCCACGAAAACCATATATTATGATTTAACAATCGGTTCTAATTAAAGAGCCAGATGAGGAAGATTGATGTGTGGTTTAACATACCAACGAGAGGAGGGAGGACACGAGATGGTGGTGCTACTGTGGTGATTAATTCGAACCAAAAGCAACTTGAATGATCTCCACACTAAAATCCGACCCCAAATACGATCCCTTGGTGGTGGTCTTCAAGGTATACCGGCGTGGCAGAGGTGGTGGTGGCTGAGTCGGTTTGGCAGAGAGGAGGAAGGGGAGTAGTGAGGCGGTGGGAGAGAAAGAGGAAGGCTGCAAGTGATAGATTTGATCTATCTTCTTTATATATATATATATATTAGTAACATAGGGCGGTTGGGTTTGTATTATTAATATTGTAGCGTGTACTCGTGTCCCGTTGAGCTAAAGTGCAAACACGGCACCATAGTTTGATGTTTTTAATTAAATTGTGTATAAAATATATTTTCGTGATCGTTTTATAAAAATAGTACCTAAACAAAATTATCAATTCCGAAAAGTAGTTATCGAGATTAAACCATAACTAATGCGGTGTCGGTACGCGTTATATATAGTTTTCACGTTTTTTTCGAGATAGCTTCTCGTTCAATAGACAGAGGTGAACAAAAATGTTTAAAGAGTAATAATTCGAATTAGGGTGAATTTATTAACTTGGGAAGTTACCGGTTAACTACCGATTATACTATTTGATTTTACGTCACGGTAAGAGTCAAATAGAAGAAATCAAAGGGGTAAAATAGTCATTTTATCTTATGAAAATTTATGTCACATTAGTTGGTTTTCTTAATCAGATAAACTGATAACGTTTTATCTAAGAAAAATTGACGTAGAAAATGGATAAGCATTCTTTCATTAGAATATTATATGAATTTAATACAAGGTTAAGTTTATCGGTGGTTACATTTGGTTCGATCTTAGAGAGTACGGAGTTGAAGAAGCACCATAAGGAATCGGTTGCAAGTTGTTTCCGTGTGGATACTGGACGAGAAAGGTTTCCAATGATGTTGTCCAATGGATGATCATGTGTCCATTTCCTAAGATGTTCATGTGGTTGTTGTTGAGAAACTGAAGTAGCAGAGTCTATATCTCCTGATGATGATGGTTCTGATGATGATTTAGGAGCAAATATGTTCTCAAAGGGTTCATCTTCTGGAGGAGGAAAGGGGTTTTCATCATCTGTAATGGCAGTAACATTTCCATTGTGTACACTAGATGATTGATGATTTGTTGATGAGACAGAGTGATCAGCAGCAGGCGCTTCTTGACTTAATGACATTGAAACTGAAGGGTTAACTTCATTGACAGGGATAGAGGCAGCCTCTGTTGATGGAACTGACATATCATTAGCAATTGGCTCATAGTGTTCATCAAACATTGGATCAAATAATTTCTTCAAATCATCTTCTGAAGGAGGTACATAAGGTGTTGCTGGTGATGGATTAGAAACAAGAGTAGAACTGATAGGATTACTTGATAAAGGTTGAGATGCAGGTCCAGAACTAAATTGTCCTGGAGCCATTTGACCGATCAGCTCATCGAATGTAACGTGAATTGTTTCCATGATATTTCGGGTTCTTTTGTTGTAGATTCGGTATCCCTTTTTGTTTGGTGCATATCCTACAAATACTCCAATGTCTGCTTTAGCTTTAAGCTTGCCTAAGTCTTGGCCCTCATTAGTTGGATAGCACAATGCACCAAACACACGAAGGAATGAGAGATTAGGTTTTCTATTGTGGACAAGTTCATATGGAGTTTTTCCATGAGCAGTGTGAATTAGGGATCGATTTTGTGTGTAGCATGCAGTGGCAATGGCTTCAGCCCAGAGAAACATTGGAACCTTTGAGTAAATAAGCATTGTTCTTGCGGCTTCCACAAGAATTCGATTTCGTCTTTCAACTACACCGTTCTATTGAGGAGTTCGTGGAACACTTCTTTGATGACTGATTCCAATACTTTCATAAAACTCACTAAGTTGTTTATTAACAACTCAGTTCCATTGTCGGTTCGGATGATTCTGACAGTTTTGTTAAGTCGAACCTGCAGCTGTTTGATAAGTTTGATGATGATATCTGGAGTTTCATCCTTTGTCCTTAAGAACTTAACCCAGGTGAATCGAGAGTAATCATCAACCACGACTAGCACATATTTCTTCCCAAAGATATTCTGCACTCTCATGGGTGCACATAAATCCATGTGAATTGTATGAAGAACTTCTGTAACTGAGTTTGTAGGTTTGGGTTTGTGGGCATATTTCTTGCTTTTTCCTAATTGGCATGCTGAACAAAGATGATCCTTTTCATACTTTAGTCTAGGTAAACCTACAACTAAGTCCTTTCTGGAGAGATCATTGATGGTGCCGAAGTTCAAGTGATTGAGACGACGATGCCATAACCATGACTTTGTTTTCGAAGCCTTTGACAACAAGCAAATTGGAGAAGACTTCATCATATCTTCGATAGAGATGGTGTATAGATTTGAACCACGTGTTCCTCTTAAAAGCTCTTTACCATCAAGTTCTCTAACGAAACAAGTATGTTTTCTGAAGGCCACTTCTAGATTAGAATCACAAAATTGACCGACAGAAAATAAGTTATGACTAATCTTCTCTCTCTCCAACCTTGTATTAGGAACCCAAGTCTTCAAGAACACACTCCCTAGAGGGGATTTCCGGCCGCCACCATCATTCTTTTTCCGGCCAAAAACTCTATCCTGATACGTCCTCTCTACCTCTTTGGTATGCAATACGGGTTATCAGGGTGGGTTTCTTTTTAGGGTGGTTGGTTATGCGTTCCCACCAAATCTATTAGAAATCCTCTCTACCGAAACCCTAACTATTTTTTATTCAATCGATCCTGTTTGAGGGTATCGTTATTATTCTCTTTAGGGTTTCGTTGTATGGTTATTGCAATCGTATCTTCCTTATGTCGGTTTAATGATTATTATTTAAATAATCTTATTTTTGATACGATCTGTGGGTTTGTACATGGTTGGATCGATTCCATAACTTCTTTAGGGTCGATCTCTGGTTGCTGAAACCCTAACATGTTTTATGTATATCGCTATTTAGGGTTTCGACGTATTGAATTGTGTTGTATATTCGATAGCCTTTTGGCTTTCGATATCATCTTTTTGCAAGTAACCCTCTTTAGGGTTTGGTTATTGGTTCGTTCCATATGGATGCTGCTGGTTTGAACGTGGGTTATGGGAGAGAGGATGTTGCATTGGAAGTTAGGGTTTTGATAACCCTATGCGTAATCTGATTATCAAATACATCTGAATATTGGTTTATCTTGGTCTTTGTGATCGTTTTGATGGGAGTTAGGATTCTGTTCTGTAAAATCCTAGTTATTGATTATGTGTAAGTTAAGTTTTGTTGGGTTCTTGTTCAAAAACCACCAACTGGTTGTTAAACCCTAGGATCTATACACGTATCTGGTATTATTGGATATTAGGGTTTTGATGACCTTTGTTCTATGGCTATGGTTGGTCGTTTCTGCATGCTCATGCCGATGGATCCATTTTTGATGCTTATTGATGATTAGATCATTTATGGCATGTAGAAATGGGGAAGTTAGGGGTTCTCGTACACCCTATGCATTGTGTTGATTGGTTCGGCTGCAAGTTGCTGGTGTATTACATGTTTATTTAGGCTATTCTTTATTAATAGCATGTGCAATGGTCGTGTTCTGGAAGTTAGAGTTGGTTGCAACTCTATTATCATGTTTCAAGATCCGTGGCAGATTCTAACTTGGAACTCATGTTGAGCCACTTCTATGAGTGGTCACTGATGGTTAGGAGCTGCTATGGTGGATGTGCGTTGGTTTTATACGTATTTATTGGTTATTCTTATTGGTGTTCAGTTTTGCATCTCAACATACACCTTTGGAGCGAGTTTTGAGCTTGCTGCTCTATCCGTGGTTTTAGAGTCCCTCACCAACCGTTGTGTGAAACTTGTGAACTGTACTTCAATTTGAGGACCATCATATTGTATATTTGGACGACACTGGAAGTTTGGACTACTATGGTGACTTGAAGATTCAAGTATTTCTACTTGAAGTGCATTTATTTTAATTCTTTTATCGTTGTAGTCTGATGTTTAGTTATAAGTGTGGTCTGTCACGCTTATATTGTAAGTTATAGGAATGATGTTGCATTCCTATAGGAGAGTCTGTAAGTGTCCTAAGGGACTGAGATGAGGGATCCACCCTCATCCTTTGTACTTCAATGTTTTTGGCGTAATATATTTTACCGGGGTGAATTAACCCTTTTACCCAAAAAAAGAAAATAAGTTATGACCAAGACCTTCTACGTAATATACTCTGGAGATAACACTATCACCGACAACATAATCTCCATAACCCATAATAGCAACGAAATGATCGTTCCCGAATCTAACAGTCCCGATGAATTTACTCACGAAGTTCATGAGCCGTGACCGGTCTCCAGTCATATGCTTGGACCAGCCTGAGTCCAGGTACCACATAACGATTTGAACGATCTGCAGTTGAACACAGACAAAAATGGATAACTGGATAATTGGGAACCCCATGCAATAATGGGTTCCACTTGGTTAGTAACAGTAATTGGAACACCCACATCAGAAGTAGAAACAATGGAATCATCAGAAATAGATGCAGTGCTAGTGTCCATATTTGACCTATTCAAAGTATGTTCACTTCTTAAGGGAATAGTTCTACCAGTAGGCATCCATTTACTAGTGGGCACTGTCTTAGCAAATTTAGGGCGGAACTCATTAGCCTTATGGCCAGAAGGTATCCATTGATAACCTATTTTACTAAATATTCTTCCTGTGGGTTTCCACTGTTTACTAACTTTCTTTCGCCTTTGCCTTTTAGCCTTCTTAGCTTGATTTTTTGCATTAACAATTTTAACAGGGCATTTAACAGCATTAATCAAATCATTCACACCACATTCATGATTAGTAACAGAATTCAAGCAATCATCAGTACATGGTTTGCAGATAGTAGCAGAATTTGAATTAATTACAGTACGCTTAAAGCTAATACTAGAATCAACACGATTCGTCTTATTCAAATCCTCCCTAAGGTGATCTTCTACTTTCTTCCACTGAGCATTCCTAGCATGCAAGGTCCTATCATTCTTTGTGTTGCCTTGAGGCTTTGACCCGCTTGCTTTGGTGTCACTTCTTACTCCTGTAGAGGGAATTGGAACATTAGTTGGTTTTGCTACTTTTTGCATTCCTGAACTAGAAGTGCAGGGATCTGAACTACTTGAAGGCACCTAATTGTCCACTTTCTTAAAACTGGGCATAGAATGGTTTGTATGCTTGACACTAGGCATAGAACAAGGCATCACAGCTTTTCCTTTTGGACCTAAGGATTTAGGACATGTTGCTATTAAACATTCTAGCAGTTCTTGAGATCGTTTGGCTTGAATGCACACAAACCTAATTTCACTGTCAAGAGGCTTATTTATAAAATCCTCTTCCACTATCTCACAGAGACATTCTAGACTATCCTTAAGTTGAGCACAATAGTTGTGAAACACAGGTTCATTATTTCTAAGAGGAGGAGGAATGTATTTAACAGTCACAATATATTTGCAGTCTGAGGATGACTTTGATGCAACATTCTCATTAAAAACTAGTGGCAGTTTCCCTTTCTCCTGACTCCTCAGATTCTCAATTTCTTTTTGTAAAGATGTTATTTTTTCGCTGTTTTTGTCACGAGTGACTTTCATTGAATCATATAACTCTTTAAAGTGTCGTTTAACTTTTTCATTTTCTTCTAGAAAACTTTCGTTTTCTTTTTGTAAAGCATTAACTAGGTTTTGAAGATGAAAAGTTTGAGAATACTGAGAATCTAAAGGAGGAGGCATTTGGGAGCCAGTCACATTGTTCTTTTCACCCTTTAATTAAGAGATTTGGGCTTTCAACTTTCTGATCGTATTACAATGAGCTTGAATCTGTTCGTCACGTTTGTTTATCTGAAAAACTGCATCAAACTCTGGAACATCTGAGGATGTCTTGATATTTGAGGTTTTGACATTTTCTTTAAGATGTTGATATTTTAGTTGTAAATCAAAATGTTCAACTTCTAGTTTAGAAAAATGTTTTACCAAATTATCGTGATCATCCTGATCAATTTTCTCACTTAGTTCTGAGTTTTTGTTTTCAAGCTCAATGACACGATCATGGGAAACTTTCAATGCAATAGATAATTCATGAAATCGAGAAGCAGTAATAGAGTGTTTAGTAACAGTATAAAACACATCTTGAGCAACACAACTCGAAATCAAATTCTCATTTAAGATGTGCAAGTTCTTTCTTTCAACTTCATTATATTTGAGTTCCTGTTCATAATTATTGACTTCAACTATCATTGCATCAAATTCCTTTTCCATTTCTTTAATATCTGAATTTATCCCTTTTTGAAGACTCTCAAATTGACCTTTTAATTGTTTGAAGAAAGGCATGACCTCAGTTAAATAACATTCTTTAGTTTGCTCAAAACCCCTTTCCCCCTCAGTAATCCCAGTAGGTGTGATTCTCTTTTTACACGTTTTCTCAAAATCAACAAACAGTTGATAAACAACATATAGGCTGATTAAGGTCTTGCTATTAGTGGCAATAGATCTAGGAACTAGATGCATTGGTGTATTTGGAGGATACACAGTAGCTACAGGCATTTTCCTAAGGGGAGTGTTTGTTTCAACAAGCACATTAACTTTTAGCTTATCCATGTCTTTCTTCCAAAAAATCTGTTCAGGGGTTAATTGAGTTTGAGGCTTAAACATTTTCAAGGATATCCAATTTTCCTTAGTGTAATCATGGGGTTTGATCGTTATGTTTTTATCTTTACACGCAGAATCGTTAAGCTTCTTATTCATTTTTTCCCTAGATGCATCATCTAGTTTTCTATCTTCCTCAGTGCACTCAATGCAACTAGGTTTCTGTCTAGGTTTAAGAATCTCATTGCCATCATAGATTACATAATGAGCAGCTTTTGCTATCTTACCATACTCAGGGTTGGATTCCTTTATAATGGGGATACTATGCTTATCGCTGAGAACTCTATGCTTAGTGATCATGTGAGCAGTCTGAATGGTATTCCCTTGTACGTACAACTTATTTTCAAGGTTTTTAGATTAGAAAAATTATTCAAAAGTTTTGATTCCTTAGCACTGAATTCTTGCTTAAGCATTTTAACATTTTAACGTTTTAGAGAGCTTTTCTTGTAAGGAGTTTAATTCTTGTTTTAACACTTCTTCGCTAAACTTACTTTTTCTGATAGTTGTACGCATTTGGTCATCCATTTCCTGCTCACGGGTGGTTAACTCAAACTTAGTACGCTGTTCATAAATAGCAACTTGTTCTTTATAGGTATTCAGTTCAGAAACAACAGAATCATCATGAGCACATGCAATGTATTCATCAAAAATATAGTCATCATTGACTGCAGAAGATGCATCACTTGGTACAGTCTCACTTTCACTTAGTTTTACATATTGATCTTATGGGACAACATTGATATTACCCATATTTTCAATATCTGACTCAAAAGTTTCAGTTGATTGTACTTTGTCATGCATCTTTTGCTCATCAACATCATCGTATAGTTTTAATACCTCTGAGATGATTGATTCTTTGGATAGACTAGCTTGCTGTGATGATGAGACCTTAGGAGAGACCATTGGAGAAATGCTAGCCATGAAAATTGTTTGTGCAGTAGGTTCATCATCGACGTCAGAGTCGTATGCATCACAGTCAGCGACTTGAAAGGCATTCTGATGATTGTGACCTATCTCCTGAATTGGCTGCTCATCCACATCTGCATCATATGTCTTGGCATTGCCCTCAGCAAGAAACAACAACTCCTCTTCATCCAAAGCTGCACCATTATCCTGAGCTTGTACAAGCAACATCTTGTCTCTGAAGTATTCTGCATTCTGTGGACGTTTTGGAGATGTGCAGTTCCTAGCAATGTGTCCCTCACCACCACAGTTGTAGCATTTGACTGGCTTTGCTAGTCCTTGATTTGGATTCCTTCCACGATTCTGATTTGCCACATATCCTCTACCAACTCCACCTCTTCCTTGTTCGTACTGCCTTTCTTGAACTGGGTGCACCATAACCTTCCCATCTCTGACAGTGGCTTGATTGTGTGGATTGGATGCTGTTCTGAGGTTGTTGTTGGTGTGTGGGAGAGAGTTCATGTTTTGACTAATCATAAGAGCTAGTTGATTAATGAAGTGTCCCACGCGTGCATCAGCATCAGCTTGTTTGAACATTGGATTGGGAATGAGTTTGTGATTACCATTACCAATGGGTATAACTTGAGAAGCTTTGGTGGTGATTCCAACATTTGTATAAAAAGCAGTTGAATCATTTGATGAGCTTGTCTCTCCCTGGTTGGTTTTGAACTGATCAAGAATCCTTTTTTCAAACATAGCATGTCTCTCATTCTGAAGAAGGAATGCATAAAGTTGCTCATAGTTTGTATTCTTCAATCCTTTGGTTAGCTTCACAGAGGTGACAAACTTGTGCCATTCAGGATTCATGTTGTTCACAAATTTTGAGTTCAGTTAAATGTTTGGCATGGTCATTTTGATGTTCCTCATGTCATTCACAAGCTTATGGAATCTCACGTAGTACTCATAGACACTCTCATCAGGTTTCATCTTGAAGTGTTCAAATTCATCATACAGTTGTGATTCTCTGTCTTCAATAGTTAATTTAGAACCTGAGAGGAGCATCTTGACATTATCCCACACTGCCTTGGCTTCGGTGTTGTGATTGATAAGCTTGTAGATATCTTTTGGAAGACCCTGAAGAATAATGTTAGAAGCCCTGATATCAGCATCGAATCTCTTTTTATCCTTATCACTGAGCTCATCATACATCTTTGGTCTGTCCATTCCATAGATTATTGTTCCATCTGCAGCAGTATCAATTAAGTCTCTTGTAGTTTCAACCTGAAAAGGTCCTTCATCAATGGATTTGAGAATGTTGACCCCATTTTCCTTTCCAAGACAGTACAATCGGATTCGTTGAGCCCATGAGTCATAATCAGTTCTATCAAGCATAGGTGGACGAGTATCTGATCCAACTGCTTGAACGTCCTCAGCTACAGAAGAAACGATAGTAGGTACGATGTTTGACATGATTACAAGTTCTACGGGATTTTACTATTCCTTGATTAAACCGGGAAATTGATTCTTTCACGGGATTTTACTAAACCAAAAGAACAACCGTAAGAATGTAGCACGAAGAAGTAACAAGACTTAATAGACAAGTAGCTAAACAATCAACTCGCTTAGTTATCAACTCGCAAACCAACCAACTCGCTTAAAGAAAAAAGTCGCTTAAGGAATCAACTCGCTTAATAGCCAAGTCGCATATAGAGACAACTCGCTTAATAGCAAGTCGCAAACAGACACAACTCGCTTAACCACCAAGTCTCATAAACTAACTCGCTAGCTATACAACTCACTTAATAGCCAAGTCGCTTTAGAACTCAAGTCGCTGAAAGAAACAACTCGCTTAGAACCCAAGTCGCTTAAAGAAACAACTCCCTTAGAACCCAAGTCGCATAAAAGGTCAACTCGCTAAATAGCCAAGTCGCATATACCAACTCGCATCCAGTAACGAAGCAACTCGCTTCGAAGAAACAAAAGTCCGAGGCTCAACTCGCTTTGTACAAAGTTCACAAATAACCACTTTATCAATCAAAAACAACCAAACCACAATGATTTAAGCCTTCCAATTCAAAACATAAACACATATGATGATCCTAAACACAAATATACAAGCAAAATTCAAACTTTAACACTAGAATTTATCCAAATGATTCAAACTCTCCTAAACACTTAATACCCCAAAAACCTTATGAAATCCACCAAAACAAAGAGCATGAAAGATGAGTGATCAAACCATGGCTCTTGATACCAATTGTTAGATATTGGATTTCACAAACACACTAAACCATAATCACATGAGGCGTTAAATATGTTTAGAGAGAGAAAGTTCTAGAGAGAGAAATAGAAGAGAGTTGGGAACTATATGAAACAAAGAAAAATGGTATTGAAGCTCCAACCCTCTATCTTGGGAGGTAGAGGGTATTTATAGTGTTTTACAAATAAACGCCACCTACGGGCTGTGGATCAGGCATACAGTGGCTAAAGACCCGCCCGTCCTCCACGGTGTTACAAAACAAACTACTTGCTAACATAACTTGACTACGACTACGAGCTTTCTAACGAATACATATACTTGAGGTGACCGACTCTTTAACGACTGAATTTTCTAATTCCTAACACATATCATTCAATTTTGATCTAAAAGCCTTCTGTTTTGTTATAACCATTAGATGTGGCAAATGCATGGGCCAGTCAAAACGTTGTTTCAAATTTTGAAATTGTAGAGTAAAAGTTATAGTTTGATACAAATATAAGTTTTTGAATATATGGGCGATTTTCGGCCTGTGTCCTTTAAAGCTAGGTTATTACTAGTTTGACCCGTTAGTGATTAAATATAATCGGAATCAATCCTTTCATAAGTAAATGAATCAAAATGCCACTCTGAAAAGTTATGAGATTGCCACTTATATATTGAATTTTTTTCAGGCCGGGAGTCTTTCTGACTTCTATAAAGTTTGCAAGGGATTGGAGCTTGCTAGAAACTTTTAGTTTCCCGTTCTTAGAGAGGTAGATTACGCACTCCTATTTCATCCAACTTGGTAAAGGGGTTTAATCGGTAATTTAAACTTCTGCAGCCTCCACAATCGTTTCTTGCAACTATGGAAGAGTATATAGGAGAAGCACCACGGATGTTATCTATCCTGGCCGAGACACTGGTGCATCCGTGCATGTATATTTAGTCTTATATATACTTGAAATTAGATTTTTTATTTATATTAATGACATCTCATTATATTTTGCATGTCCATGAATATCCGGAAAGGCTTATGCTGACTTATAAACCAGAAGACGACATTGAGCCTGCTGAAGATGGAAATGCATCTGTCGAGGAAGCAAAACCCGAGCTGACGGATGATTTTGATGTGTCAAATGATGACCCTACCCCTGCACCACCGCCTCCCCCACCAACTTTTAATAGTCAAAACCCTGATGATTTACTGGTAATTTGGCTAAGGTCGTTCGTTGGGAGTGTTTGGATGTGATTATCAAATTGATTATATGATTTTAGTAGGTCTATGCCTTGAATTGGTATTAATTTTACGACTATGTCAATTATCAGTTCACAATGCCATTGTTACTCATTGAGGTCAATCACATTTTACGGTATTAGAACTGATTCGTACCAGCTCAGTACATATAAACCAAGTGAGGTATAAACATTTCTTGATGCTAGTAAATGGTCCCCTGTTTGGTACAAATTAATATCTTATTTTTAAGTTAAAAAAATTAGTAAAAAAATTGTTTGGGCAACTTGACGTGTTTCAACCATCTGTTACAAGAATGACAGTAAAAGTATTAGTAGCTAAATGAGCTTTATCTAGCAGTAAGCCAGTGAGATAAGAGAAAAAAATTCACAACTATTTCACCACTTCCAAAGACGATATCACGAACACTTTGATGTAACTTGGGATGCTTTGGTCTGGTTGTATGATTTTGTATAGTTGCCATAATGATGCACATATGCATGATATAAATTTTAAGAACATGTTACTAGTTGCACCAACCTTTCTTGCTTTTATTCACGCAAAGAACGAGCTCGTAACATAATTGTAGATAACTTTATGCTTTTTCTTGAGTCGGATCTTGTGTTTATTACAGCTGGTATGGGTGGTGGTACAGTGTCTGGTGCTGCTCCTGTTGTAGCTCAGATAGCAAAGGAAGCGGGATACTTGACTGTTGGTGTGGTTACCTACCCTTTCAGCTTTGAAGAGCGTAAAAGATCAGTTCAGGCAAGTGACGGGATATGCAATTTTGGGCAGTTGTATACCATCTTATGCATATAAATCTCAACATAAATATTACCATCTTATGTCCCAAAGTCACACTGTAGTTATGCTATAGAGGATTATAAGCTTTTTACTTTCGTTGTTTCTAATTGTTGGAATCACTCCTAAACTTGATTTCAAGTGTTAGTAATTAATATGTAATAGTTAGCTTAATATGGCTTTTATGTTAGTAATCATGCCAAGGCTTATGTAGAAAGCCCATGAGCCTTGGCCCAAGCCCATAAAGGGAAGGAAGGGAACTTGCATGTTGCCCTAGTTCCTTCCTATAAATAATGATTGTAAACCCTCACTTAAGGGTTGGTTGTTCATTTTATTCATTCACTCTACGCATAACATTTCTCATTCATACGTGTGTGTGTTTAACGTGTTCATCCGATCACTTCTCTTCTCTATTTCTTATATTGATTCTTGTGTTATAAATATGGGAACCTAACAGTGGTATCAATCGCCAAATAGTTGGGTGAAAAGGTTTTGTTTTTGAAGTTATTTTTGGTCTTACGCCGTAACTCACGGTTCTCAAACTTTGTTACGCTTAAAAACTCATTTTTTACACTTTTCAATCCAAGATTCTGGTACTTTCAACGTTTTTAGGTGTTAAAATATCTGTTTTTGGCAAAACGTTTCGAACTTTACATGTATTTCTTTGATTTTAAACTTGGTTTTCTACGTAGGATCATTTCTACGCATAAGGTGTTTCTAAGTTTTGGATCATCAAGTTTCACACTTTTGTGTTATTTTGGTGATATTGAAGCTGTCTCATCTAAAAAATCTGGTTTAGAAACACTTTGGGCTAAAAAATCTGTTTTGGTTAAGTTTTACGCGTAACAAAACCCTAAAGTTACGCATAACTTTTCCTTGGATCGATCTTCAGTTTTCGTGGTTTACTCAGTGTTTTCTTGCTTGGATAAGCCTGAAAACACTTCGACTTTGGATATCGTTTACACTGTGATAGTGTAAAGGATTTTTGGGCAAAACCCTAATTTTACGCATAAGCTCACTCTTACCCGTAGAACTCTTTACGCCTAAGCTTAATCTTACGCCTAAGCCTTGTCTTACGCATAAACTAATCTTACGCATAAGTTTTCTACGCCTAACTTTCAGTTTACGCCTAATCTTAGTGTTTCTCATTTCTTACGCGTAAGCTAATCCTACGCGTAAATATCACTTTTACGCGTAAGTTTGGTGTTTTTACGCATAAGCATTACTTTGCCTTAACGTGGTTTCTACACCTAAGGATACTTCTTCAACAACGTTTCATTCGACTACAAAGATCCATTTTCCAACACAAGTTTTCAACATGTCTCAACCACCATACTGTAACTACTTTCCCTACACGTATAATCAACAACAACAACAACAACTAAGTCCACAACATCAACAATTTAATCAACAACAACAAATTTATCAACAACAATTTAATCAACAACATTATCCACGACAAGGAGCAATTCCACCTCAAATGGTTCAACCACCACCTAGTCTTCAAGTACAACCTTACACAAACGTTTACAATCAACATCCATCCAGGAATACTATGAAGGAACCGACTTGGTTTGCAAAGATGTGTGAAGCTTTAAATAGCCAACAATCCATTCATGAGGCAGGATCACTTGATAGACCTCCAATGCTCACTCCCGGAAACTATGATCAATGGGTGATTAGGTTCTTTAGGTTTTGTGATCTAAAGAAGCCACATGGAAAGTTCTTAAAGAAGGTCATCTTGGAAGGTCCATTTCAGATGCCTATTATCGTTACACCCGGAGATCCAAATGCTATTCCACCAAGAGATGATCTCACAAACATTGCAACTGTCGCTGACCTTTCTAGAGATGAACTTCTACACTACGAAGCTGATGAGCTAGCAATGCAATATATCCTTTTAGGATTACCCAATCCAATCCTTAGAAGTGTGGATGCCCAAAAGACTACAAAAAAGATGTGGGAACATATTCATCTTCTCATGGAAGGCACTGAACTTAATCAAGAAGATATGGAATCCAAAATTTACTTGGCTTATGAACACTTCATGATTTAACCCGGAGAGACATTTGAGTCATATCATCATCGATTCTCTGACATCATCAATGACTTGGACAAACACAACATCATCATGCCAAGAATTGCTGTTAACACTAAGTTCCTAAGTAGTCTTGGTCCTGAGTGGGAAAAATATGTCATTTTCATCCGTCAAGCGAAGAATCTTCATCATGCTACTTACGGATTGTTGTACGACTATTTGAAGCCACATAAAAAAGAAGTTGACAAAGAAAGGATTATCCGTGGACAAACTGTTTCACCATCACTTCCGGACAATCAACAACTTGCTTTGTGGGCTCAAACTAGTTATCCCTCTCAACCCGCTCCTCAACCAACTGCAACAATTACACCATATGATCCGTCACAGCAACAATCTCAACAAACTCAATTGGTTCCATACAACAACAACAATGATCAAGCACTTTACAGTGAAGCTAATGAGGACTCCGAAGCTTTCGATGCATTGCAACAAGGATTTGTTATGATTGCCAAAGCCTTCGGCCGGTATACAAACAAATCCAACAATCGCATTCGCTCCTCATCAAACACAAGGAATCAGGCTATTGTGAACAATGGACGTGTTGAAGTTCAGAATCGTGGTTATGGTCGTCAGATGGGAGGAGGTCAAGGGTTTAATGCTATGGGAAGGAATAACATGGGTGCTCCACAACAACAGAGAGCTCAAGTGGTTGAACAGGGAAATGCTCAGAATGGGATGAATGGTCTTCGCTGCTACAACTGTAATGAGAAGGGTCACCTGGCTAATGCATGCCCAAAACCGAGGACTAGAGGCAGTGCTTATCACAAGGAGGCTTTACTTTTGGCTCTTAAGGATGAAGCTGGTGGAACTCTCACAAACAAAGAACAGAGCTTTATGGGAGATGCAGACTCAGATGATGATATGGAGGACTTGCAAGCTAATGCAGCAGTGATGTTGATGGCACAAATGCAAGCTCTCTACATGAGTGACACAGGCCCAATGTATGACACTGATGGCTTGTCTCAGGTACCCGAACAAACCATATTCATCACTGATCTAATATCTCAACCAACATCTGAATCCGACGAGGCTCAGAATGTTCAACATGAGCCGTCCACATCTCACTCTAACGATTCTCAACTAGACCCCGTAGTTACATTTGACGATCAAGATGACCTTATGGTTACCTTTGATACTCAAATTGACTCCGTGGTTATACTTGAGGATCTGAATAGTGATCATGTTGTGACTCACGTTGAACACGCTGAACCTTTGCCCAATCCAGATGTTGATCTCTTACTTAAAGACCAACAATCCCGCATGGAAGAATGTCGTTCATTAAATCAGCAATTACACAGTAAAAATGCACTATTAACCAGGGATATTGGATGCTTAAAACGGCAACTCAATTTTTTCAAAACTCAAGAAAAACGTGAAAAAGGTTTTGAAGTCGCTTTTGCGAAATCACACCAAAACGAAAAATCTTTAGAACGACAGATTTGTGATCTAGCCGCATCGAAGAATGCTTTGTTGTCTCAAATAGAACAACTGAAACATGAACATACAAAATAACTTAACGCTCTTACTTTGGAAAATCAAAAAGCCAAAGCTGAGTTGTTAAATTGTCAAAAACAGTTCTCTGCATACAAAAAGCATTCAACGAAACGAATAGATGACCATCTTGAAGAAATTATCGGCTTACAAAACAAACTCAAAGAGTTTTTAAATGTTGTTTACAAACATGGTGAGTCAATCACAACTACTCAAAAGTTTACTTTAAAACCTAATCCAAATGGATATGGACCGAATATTGCTGATTACAAACCAAAGCTTTCAACCAAAGCATTCAAACCAAATCCTGAAGTTTCCAGTGCAGAATACAAAATTGATAATTCTGTTATGAGTGTTGTTGAATATCATCGTCAAGAGGAATTAGATGCAGAGGACGAGAGTCGATCAAAATTAGAAAATGTTGTGTATAACAAACCATTTAACTATTCAAAAGCCTCACTTTCGTCACACCAAAGGATTCTTCTAACACACCCAGGATTATCACAAATACGTCTGAGTCTTCTAATGTTGCTCCCCAACCAAATTATGCACAAATTTATGGTCCTTTACCTTCACTCAGTGAAGTAAATTCAAAACCCGAAAATCGTCAAATTCTTAGATATTTTGACATTTTTACTTCTGACCTCAAACTTTTAGAACGTGAGATTGAATTTCATTCTGAAATAAAAGTAGAACACTTTCAATCGCCTCTGGCGCGAGAACAAAGATATATTTTTTAGAAAAGAATTTTACCCCATGTTAAAAATTTGAAAAATTGTGTATTGTATTGGGAAAGGGAATTTCATAAGGAACTTGGATTGATGAAAATCGTTTTCGAGAAAATAGAAACATCTATTTCTAATACAAAACGTAAAAAGAAAATGTTATGAAAAGATGTTGATCGACTCTTGGAAGATGTTATCTGTGCCGATATCCATAATGTTGTGTTATTGCATTTTTGTCATATGCATTGTGACAATTCGTATTTTCAGGTCATTCTCAAAACATTACTCATGTTTCATTATTTATCATTTATCGTGAACTAGGTTTACGAGCATCAAATTCACGTAACCGTAATGGTTTAGCGGTGAATTCATGATCATATCATCGAGGTCATTTCATATAGACTAAGTTTAGTCTACATTTTATTAACATCATTTTCATCATATTAGTTCATGCATGGTTTTGCATTTTACATTAAACGTATAATTTTCATATTAAATAAACGTTATCGCGTAATTAATTATTTTGACTAATTGATCCATTACTTCCAAAAATTATTCCAATATATTTTTATACTCATATTAAGTTTATAAAATAATATTATGAGTTTACCCAATGTTTTAAATTTATTTTGTAATTATAATAAAATATTTGAATTATACTCATATTTTTATATAACCTTATTAAAAACCTTCATTACCTAGTTAATCAGTTTTATTAATTAATGCGCTATTGCAAATAAATTATACTTTTAATATGCAAATTACATTTTACGTTTTGGTACGTACTTGATTATACTACTTTTACTACAATTATTTTACATCTGATTTGAATCAGATATACTTTACTGGAGCTACTATACTAGTACTTAAGTGGCGATTTGGTAATGCCAATGCACTTAAACTACGAGCATTTGGATCAAGTGCTATTTACTATTTATTACTTTGTACTCATTACAAAACTCTTACTGGACTTTTATGCTTAACAGTGTTACGTATACTGTTTTTACGTTATTGTGTTGTAATACCTATAGCCGTGTCT
>BPTQ01000008.1:224660469-224782966 GCA_019973895.1 Chrysanthemum seticuspe | reverse complement strand
TTAAATATATATAATCCATCCTATAATTACTCCTTGTTATATTTTAGTTTTGGTGATGTCTAGGAACCCATGACACCCTAAGAAGGTGTATGGTAGGATTAGAATAGCTTCGGAGTTGTTTTGAATGGGTTAGAATAGGTTTGGCGCGAGAAAAACTCATTTCGACACGTTTTGAAAAGGGTCTGTCCTTAAAATTTAATTCTGGAAAATCCGACAGTGAACAAAAATATTTGGCCTAGATATTTAGAAAATATACTTTAAAACGAAACCGTGGCCGCTTGAACGGATTAAAACGGAGCTATAACGAAGAAGTTATGAATTTTTCAATTTGGCGACGAAAAATATAAATCCTGAAAATTTCAGCAAACTATATTTGTTTTGTACGAGTCAAAAATGAAGCTTGGACGTTGTAAATTATGTCGATTTGTTAAAAATATGTTAGTATACTTCGATACGAAGTTAAGGATCTTTAAAACGTAGAAAATGGATTTGTAACGACTAAATTACACAAGTTTACAAAAGTTGTCGTAACTATTATCATATAAGAAAAACTATAACTTGATTTCTAATAAACAAGTTTTGCGGCAAAAACTAGTCCCAAGTAAAAGGTTGTTTTTAACATTGAATTAGAACTTTTTATGAAGAGAAGTCTTCTAGTAAAAGTGAAATCGCCAAGTATACTTTCCAAAATGTCCAATTGTTTGTTTAGCGGAGTTGTAATGAATTAATTACGTTCGCTCAAACTTTGCCGAAAAACCATCCTTAAACTATATTTTGGACTAAAAGTACCATATTTAACCTCTATTATCTTTATGTTCGAGACCTCTAGGACGAAAACTCATGTACTAAAACTTTGAGATTATCATACGAGCTTCCCAAAACCGTTGAGTTCGTTTCCTAATGCTCGACGTGCACCATTTTACGACTAGCTTTTAGAGGCTGTTTTTGTCATTTTCATGGAAATTTCAATAACAATGTTTTACGACGAAAAGTAATATTTTCACAACAAATCACTAAATGATTATCGTCGGATATCATTTCGATGCAAATACATGTGAAGTAATTTAAAAATGGTCAAGACGTTAAAAGATTATATTTTTGACGAGAAGTATTGTTTTCAAAAATTCATAAGTGGTATAAATATCATCCGAATCGCATGCATAACATTACATCATGACTTATTACATATCATATCATTCATAATAGGTCAGTTTCGAGATCACGCTACATTTCGGTGTACTCACTTTTGTCATCACTTCAATTCATCAAGTGAGTTTTCATAGCCCCGTTGTATACATTTATACTTATTTTCAAACCTACGGGGGAGAATACATTGCACATCATTTTTATTACGATACCAAGTATATCAAATTCATTACATTGCTTAAGTTACCTCATGCCAATTGAATGTCCCCATTATATAACATGAGCCGTTAATTTCATAGAAGCGAGGGTGAGTGGATAGATCTATCGAGGGTGACTCCTCCATCCGGGTTGGTGGATCCCAACTAGTCATACGGATGCATATCATTTAATAACATTATTTGAGTTGTTTGGCAAACACTCTGTTGGGGCGAACATCATGATCAGTCTAGTTTCGGTGTCATGGACTTATAGCAATTGTAACATTATTTTTGTGGCGACATTGTCATACATTATCTATACTTGTGTAGTCGTATAATTCATTTTCATAAACCTATTATTTCTCACCAACATTATTGTTGACCGTTTTAGCAATGTATTTTCAGGTAACTAGACATACTCATCATGGCACGATAAGGAACCCTTTTAAAGTCGCGGCGTCGACTTATATCATTGTATATTATGGCATTTTCTTTCAAAACATCGTTTGGACTTGTAATATACTTATGTTTTCCGCAAACTTTATCAACTTTTGGGACCTATCTTGTAACTTTGGATGTTTTAAATAAATGTCAAACGATGTGTTTTTAAACGACACTTTAGGTCGTTCAATATAACTGTGATGATGATGCTATGACAGTCAATCCCCCAGGAATTCCAATCCGCTGCAAAACAGATAATTTGGGGGTGTGACAGATTGGTAATCAGAGCTTCAGTTATAGAGAACTAGGTTGCATCATTGACCCTAGACTATAACTACATTATCATAACATCTCATCATTTCATCACGAGTGCACATTCATTTTATATGCAGATTCATATACATTTTTATTCGAGTTATTTACTTTTAATTTACAACGGTTGTCACAGAGATGTCTTCAGATTCTGACACTATCCCTATATCATCTGACACGAACATGGAGGATGTCTCATCCGACACCAACATGAACGATGCCTTATCCAACACTATAGTTGTATCTTCTATTGGCTCTACTTCAGACTTTCCACTTATATTGACTGACACTGAGATCGAACCCTTTGAGGAGGGCGAAGTCGCACCTACACCACCTGTCAGCCCTACACATGGCCCGATTCATCCACCATCACCACTATTATCATCATCATCTTCATCATATTATCTTAGGGAGCCTATACCTACACCGGACTTGCCGCTCAAAAAGTGAGCACGTTTTGACATCCCTGCATCATCTTCTACAGAACCCGAACCACCAGTTAGGTTCGAGATAGGTGAGAGCTCAAAGGCTGCTGCTGCTAGACAGCCTTCCACTGAGACATTAGGGGGCGTATAGATAGCCAATAGGTTCAGATTGATAGGATGTTAGAACAGTTGGAGGAACTGTCATTAGATCGAGTGGAGAACATTGAGGAGGAGGTTGAAGGCCTCGTGATAGGTAGAGTTTCGATTGATTTGGCACACCAGGGTTTAGAATCGAGACAGTTACAGAACAGGGGGCATATTGTTGAGTTGAGGCAGGAAATGCCTGAGTTATATGACAGAGCCGAGATGGCCCAGGACGAGCTTCAGCGTCATGCACAGGAGTTGGCACTAGCTCGTGAGAGCATGGTTACCGCACAGACTCAGATTAGCGAGTTGAGGGATTTGGTTGTGAGTTTGACTACACAGGTCCGTGATCTACAGGATCGAGCTGGAGGAGCACCAGGAGGTGCCTAGTGTAGACCTTTATCATGTATAGTTTTTATTTACTGTTATCCTAGTCACAAGGTGTGTGACGTAGTTTAAAGAACTTGTTGTCTTTTGGTTGTTGTACAAACAAAATATCAAGTATTGACTCAACTATGTAGGAATGGTTTTACTATCTATGATATCGGTCCACGAAGGCCGAAATTTTCATGTATATTATCCACGTGTGTTGTGATTTTATTTGTGATATTTCGTGGTTGTTCCGTTGTGATTTCATTTATATTATACATGTTGTGGTTGTGGATATATAGGTATAATGTTTGTTTCTACTTACGAGTTCTCATAATTGTTTCATCTTATGGTTTTGAAGAATTATGGCGCCAAAGAAAGCCACACCTGAGTTGACTCAAGATGCTATGCAGAAGTATGTGAATGATAGCATAGCTGAAGCGTTAAGGACTGAGAGAGCATCGGTGGCGGCTGCTGCTGAGGCTGCGGCAACTGCCGAGGCCGCTAGACTTGCTGCTGCTGCAGGTAATGCAGGAGGTTCCGGAGTTAGGAGTTGTACGTATAAGGATTTCAAAAGTGGGGATCCTACTAAGTTCATGGGTACTGAAGGGGCAACTGCCATGGTTAGATGGTTCCAGAAAATGGAATCCGTGTTTTTGTTATGTAATTGCCCGGAGGATAGCAAGGTTAAGTTTGCTACAAGTACACTACTGGACGGAGCAATGTCGTGGTGGAATTCGTATGCTCAGCCGATGGGAATGGAAAATGCGTATAGGACCACATGGGTGCAATTCAAGAGTTTGCTAACAAGGAAGTATTGTCCACGTACCGAGGTGAAAAAGTTGGAGACTGAATTCTATGAGTTGATAACTATTGGGTATGATATTGATGCTTACGTTCGAAGGTTCCAAGAATTAGCAGCGTTATGCCCATCTATGGTTTCAGATAACGAGAAGCTACTGGAGGCTTTCATCGGGGGACTTCCCGAAGTTATTCAAGGAGATGTGATTTTGTTTGATCCACAAACGATTGAGGAGTCCATTCGAGTGTCGCAAAAGCTCATGGCTCAAGTGGTAAAGAGAGGCAAAATCGCTAACATCAACCGAAACAACAACAATACCAACAATCGTTTCAATTACAACAATAACTGAAACAATTACAACAACAATAACAACAAACGAAAGTGGGACAACAACAATCGAGGTGGAAATGTCGCTCAACGACCACCTAAGAGACAGGAGATTGCAAAGGCCTATGTTGCAGGCCCAATGGAGAAAAAGGGGTACACTGGGATTCTACCGAAATGTGAGAAGTGTTCAAGTCATCACAAACAGGGACGTTGTCCAGATGCATGTGGGAATTGTAAAAAGACGGGACATCAAACTAGGGATTGCAAGATGCCAACTACGGGGGAAAATCAGAAACAACAAGTAACATGTTTTGGTTGCGGAGAAAGGGGACATTTCAAGAGTGAGTGTACAAAGGGAAGGAACCAAGGAAACAAGAATCAAGGCGGAATGGCACAGGGAGGAGCCTATGTCATAGGAGGTGGAGAAGCTAGGGAGGACCCGAATGTTGTAACGGGTACGTTCCTTATCAATAATTGTTATGCATCAGTTTTATTTGATTCGGGAGCAGATAAAAGTTTTGTGTCCACTGCATTTGCACCTTTACTCAATATCAAACCAACCACATTAGACACATCATACAACATTGAATTAGCTAATGGTAAATTAATTAGCACCAACACCATTGTCCGTGGTTGTACACTCAATTTTCTAAATCATCCCTTCAATATAGACCTTATGCCTGTAGAACTTGGTAGTTTCGACGTCATCATAGGAATGGATTGGTTATCCAAACATCGTGCAAGAATCATTTGTGATGAAAAAGTTGTTCATCTTCCTTATAATGGCGAAACTTTGATCATTCGTGGGGAACGAAGTGGAACTAGACTCAGTATTATATCGTGCATCAAAACGGAGAAGTACATAAAGAAAGGTTGTTTTGCTTTCTTAGCTCATATAACCGAGAAGAAGTCGGAGGAGAAGCGACTTGAGGATGTACCAATTGCTCGAGAATTTCCTGAAGTCTTTCCTGAAGACTTGCCAGGATTACCACCGGCACGTCAAGTAGAATTTCATATTGACTTAGTGCCTGGAGCTGCACCAATTGCACAAGCACCTTATCGATTAGCACCATCGGAGATGCAAGAGTTGTCTAATCAGTTGCAAGAACTTTTAGACAAAGGATTCATTAGGCCAAGTTCCTCGCCTTGGGGAGCACCGGTCTTGTTTGTGAAGAAGAAAGATGGATCTTTCAGAATGTGTATAGATTATAGAGAGCTGAACAAGTTAACGGTGAAGAATCGTTACCCACTTCCCAGAATCGATGACTTGTTTGATCAGTTGCAAGGCTCTAGTATCTATTCAAAGATTGACCTTAGATCAGGTTATCATCAACTTAGAGTACGAGAGGAGGATATTCCGAAAACATCGTTTAGAACACGTTATGGACATTATGAGTTTCAAGTAATGCCGTTCGGATTAACTAATGCACCTGCAGTATTCATGGATCTCATGAATAGGGTATGTAAACCGTATTTGGACAAGTTTGTCATAGTGTTTATCGACGACATATTGATTTACTAAAAGAGCAAAGAAGAGCATGAAGGGCATTTACGAACGATTTTAGGACTACTCAAGAATGAGGAGTTGTATGCCAAATTTTCAAAGTGTGATTTTTGGAACCGTAAAGTACAATTTCTTGGTCATGTCATTGATAGTCAAGGATTACAAGTAGACCCTGCAAAGATTGAAGCCGTAAAAGATTCCAACAAATCCTACAGAAATCCGACAATTTCTAGGACTTGCCGGGTATTACCGAAGATTCATCGAAAGTTTTTCAAAGATAGCTAAAGCTTTGACCAAGCTGACACAGAAAAACAAGAGGTACGAATGGGGAAAGAAACAAGAAGCTGCTTTTCAGTTGTTGAAGCAAAAGCTTTGCAGTGCGCCAGTTTTGGCACTACCCGAAGGAATTGAGAACTTCGTTGTATACTGCGATGCTTCACATAAAGGGCTTGGAGCTGTATTAATGCAAAACGAGAAGGTGATAGCGTATGCTTCACGACAACTTAAGGTTCATGAGAAGAATTACACCACACATGATCTTGAGTTAGGGGCCGTAGTCTTTGCACTAAAGATTTGGAGACACTACCTTTATGGTACAAAGTGCACAGTGTTTACTGACCACAAGAGTTTACAATATGTTCTTGATCAAAAGGAACTTAACATGAGGCAACGTCGTTGGTTGGAATTACTCAGCGACTATGATTGTGAAATCAAGTATCATCCGGGAAAAGCCAATGTTGTGGCTGATGCTCTTAGTCGGAAAGAAAGACCCAAACCTTTAAGAGTACGATCATTAGGAATGACGATCAGTTCACCTTTACCATCAAGAATACTTGAGGCACAGATCGAGGCACTCAAGGAGGAAAACCGATCAAGTGAAAAGCTTTATGGTATGCCTGAAAATGCAAATGGCTTTGTAAAAAGAGCAGATGGAATTTTATGCTTCAAGGATAGAATGTGGGTACCATTGTATGACGGGATACGAGAATTGATTATGCATGAGTCGCATAAGTCAAAGTATTCTATTCACCCAGGTTCTGACAAGATGTATCAGGATCTCAAGAAACTTTATTGGTGGCCGAACATGAAAGCGGAAATTGCCACGTACGTTAGCAGATGTCTTACTTGTTCTAAAGTAAAAGTTGAATATCAAAAACCTTCAGGATTACTCCAACAACCTGAAATTCCACAATGGAAATGGGAACGCATTACAATGGACTTTGTTACAAAACTTCCTAAGACATCGGGAGGTTACGACGCTATATGGGTAATCGTTGATCGCCTTACCAAATCAGCCCATTTCATACCAATTAGAGATACATATTCCATGGAACAACTTACTAGACTTTATGTCAAGGAAATAGTCTCGAGGCATGGAACGCCAATTTCTATCATTTCCGACAGAGATAGTCGATTCACTTCAAACTTCTGGAAATCATTACAAGATTCATTTGGAACCAAATTAGACATGAGCACAGCATATCATCCACAAACCGATGGCCAAAGTGAAAGGACAATTCAAACATTAGAAGATATGCTGAGAGCATGTGTGATTGATTTTGGAAATGGTTGGGTTAACCATTTGCCATTGATTGAATTCTCGTACAACAATAGTTATCACACCAGTATAAAGGCGGCACCATTCGAAGCACTTTATGGTCGAAAGTGTCGATCACCTGTTTGTTGGGCCGAGGTTGGAGACGCACAACTCACTGGTCCAGAAATGGTACGGGAAACAACAGAAAAGATAGTTCAAATTCGAGATAGACTCAAAACGGCCAGAAGCCGACAGAAAAGTTACGCAGATGTTAGGCGCAAACCATTGGAATTCCAAATTGGCGACAAAGTGATGTTGAAAGTATCGCCTTGGAAAGGCGTGGTACGATTTGGAAAGCGCGGGAAATTGAACCCGAGGTACATTGGACCATTCAAAATTTTGAGCAAAGTTGGTCCTGTAGCTTATCGACTTGATCTTCCATCAGAACTTAGTCACGTACACAACACGTTTCACGTTTCAAACCTGAAGAAATGTCTTTCGGACGAATCACTCATTATTCCATTGGAAGAAATTCAACTCGACGATAAACTAAATTTCGTGGAGGAACCGGTAGAAATTATGGACCGCGAGGTCAAGCAGTTGAAACAAAGTCGTATTCCTATTGAAGGTTCGCTGGAATTCTCGAAGAGGTCCTGAGTTTACTTGGGAACGGGAAGACCAGATTCGCCTCAAATATCCTCATCTTTTCACCGACAACACCGTAGGACCCAACAAGGACTGAATTCAGGGACTGAATTCCTTTTTGGTTGGGCGAATGTGACAATTCGTATTTTCAGGTCATTCTCAAAACATTACTCATGTTTCATTATTTATCATTTATCGTGAACTAGGTTTACGAGCATCAAATTCACGTAACCGTAATGGTTTAGCGGTGAATTCATGATCATATCATCGAGGTCATTTCATATAGACTAAGTTTAGTCTACATTTTATTAACATAATTTTCATCATATTAGTTCATGCATGGTTTTGCATTTTACATTAAACGTATAATTTTCATATTAAATAAACGTTATCGCGTAATTAATTATTTTGACTAATTGATCCATTACTTCCAAAAATTATTCCAATATATTTTTATACTCATATTAAGTTTATAAAATAATATTATGAGTTTACCCAATGTTTTAAATTTATTTTGTAACTAAATTGTTGTATTTATATAATTACGACGTTTTTCTTAAATTCGACACGATTATTATTATTTCACTCAAATTTTGCAAGAAATGTATTTTTATAATTTTTATGACCTAAAAATATTTTATCTTGACCCGTGAAAATTTATTTTTATTCAACGCTACCCTAAATATTTACAAATGCTACAACTTACCATTTAACATCAAATCTCTTACAATTCTTACACTTATGCAAGTTAAAAAAAAAAACATAAATAAATGATGACTTGCACCCCTTGTCGACACAAGGGGTGAATCATCAAAGAGATATTTGCAAAATATTACAAGTTAATGTCTTAGACATGTATTATACAATACTTTTCACTTCATTTCTTCACTTTGCAAACCAAAAGACCAAAGTTTCCTTTGCTTTTCTCTCTACATATTCGGCAGCCAAGGGACCAAAAGAAAGGATCACTCCAAGTTTTCAAGTCAAGTTTAATTACACACTAGTATCATTTGTTGCAAAGGTTTTGTAATACAAACCTCAAGTGATTAGGAAAAACCTTTTGTCCATAAACCTCATCATATCACTAGTAAGCATTCATATTCATATTTTTATTTCATATTCATTTTCATGGTCATATCATTTTTATTGAGAAACATGCAAGTCTCATGATGTTTATACCATTTTTAAGGTTTTTAAGGTTTTTATGTGTTAAATATATATAATCCATCCTATAATTACTCCTTGTTATATTTTAGTTTTGGTGATGTCTAGGAACCCATGACACCCTAAGAAGGTGTATGGTAGGATTAGAATAGCTTCGGAGTTGTTTTGAATGGGTTAGAATAGGTTTGGCGCGAGAAAAACTCATTTCGACACGTTTTGAAAAGGGTCTGTCCTTAAAATTTAATTCTGGAAAATCCGACAGTGAACAAAAATATTTGGCCTAGATATTTAGAAAATATACTTTAAAACGAAACCGTGGCCGCTTGAACGGATTAAAACGGAGCTATAACGAAGAAGTTATGAATTTTTCAATTTGGCGACGAAAAATATAAATCCTGAAAATTTCAGCAAACTATATTTGTTTTGTACGAGTCAAAAATGAAGCTTGGACGTTGTAAATTATGTCGATTTGTTAAAAATATGTTAGTATACTTCGATACGAAGTTAAGGATCTTTAAAACGTAGAAAATGGATTTGTAACGACTAAATTACACAAGTTTACAAAAGTTGTCGTAACTATTATCATATAAGAAAAACTATAACTTGATTTCTAATAAACAAGTTTTGCGGCCAAAACTAGTCCCAAGTAAAAGGTTGTTTTTAACATTGAATTAGAACTTTTTATGAAGAGAAGTCTTCTAGTAAAAGTGAAATCGCCAAGTATACTTTCCAAAATGTCCAATTGTTTGTTTAGCGGAGTTGTAATGAATTAATTACGTTCGCTCAAACTTTGCCGAAAAACCATCCTTCAACTATATTTTGGACTAAAAGTACCATATTTAACCTCTAAACTCTAGGACGAAAACTCATGTACTAAAACTTTGAGATTATCATACGAGCTTCCCAAAACCGTTGAGTTCGTTTCCTAATGCTCGACGTGCACCATTTTACGACTAGCTTTTAGAGGCTGTTTTTTGTCATTTTCATGGAAATTTCAATAACAATGTTTTACGACGAAAAGTAATATTTTCACAACAAATCACTAAATGATTATCGTCGGATATCATTTCAATGCAAATACATGTGAAGTAATTTAAAAATGGTCAAGACGTTAAAAGATTATATTTTTGACGAGAAGTATTGTTTTCAAAAATTCATAAGTGGTATAAATATCATCCGAATCGCATGCATAACATTACATCATGACTTATTACATATCATATCATTCATAATAGGTCAGTTTCGAGATCACGCTACATTTCGGTGTACTCACTTTTGTCATCACTTCAATTCATCAAGTGAGTTTTCATAGCCCCGTTGTATACATTTATACTTATTTTCAAACCTACGGGGGAGAATACATTGCACATCATTTTTATTACGATACCAAGTATATCAAATTCATTACATTGCTTAAGTTACCTCATGCCAATTGAATGTCCCCATTATATAACATGAGGCATTAATTTCATAGAAGCGAGGGTGAGTGGATAGATCTATCGAGGGTGACTCCTCCATCCGGGTTGGTGGATCCCAACTAGTCATACGGATGCATATCATTTAATAACATTATTTGAGTTGTTTGGCAAACACTATGTTGGGGCGAACATCATGATCAGTCTAGTTTCGGTGTCATGGACTTATAGCAATTGTAACATTATTATTGTGGCGACATTGTCATACATTATCTATACTTGTGTAGTCGTATAATTCATTTTCATAAACCTATGATTTCTCACCAACATTATTGTTGACCGTTTTAGCAATGTATTTTCAGGTAACTAGACATACTCATCATGGCACGATAAGGAACCCTTTTAAAGTCGCGGCGTCGACTTATATCATTGTATATTATGGCATTTTCTTTCAAAACATCGTTTGGACTTGTAATATACTTATGTTTTCCGCAAACTTTATCAACTTTTGGGACCTATCTTGTAACTTTGGATGTTTTAAATAAATGTCAAACGATGTGTTTTTAAACGACACTTTAGGTCGTTCAATATAACTGTGATGATGATGCTATGACAGTCAATCCCCCAGGAATTCCAATCCGCTGCAAAACAGATAATTTGGGGGTGTGACAGATTTGATTATATCTCTGCTGATACTGTTGATTCTGTTGAAATTGTTGAGAATACTGATAATGTGCATCAGATCGAATCTTTAAAAGTTGAAAATGAACGATTGTTAAACGAACTTTCAAATGCAAAACGTCGTCTTCAATGATGTCAAAAAGATTGTCAAAATCGTGAACTTTCTCTGCAAAACAAAATTACTCAGTTGCGCTCAAAATCTTTTGATCCTAAAATTGAGCAACTGGATGATCAAAACGTGTCTTTGAAATGTCAAATCTTAAAATATGAACAAGAACTTGCAAAAGTTAAAAAGGAATATGGTGTCATATTTGATTTACTCAAACAAACTCGTGATGAAGCATCAAACGAACTTGATCATTATCTTGCACACACTAAAGAAGTCACAAATGTTTATGGAAACCTTCGTTCTGAAAATCAAGATTTGTTGCACACTATCATTGAGTTAAAAGAGAAGTTAGGAAAGTATGAACAAGTTCAGCTTAGCAACATTAAGAAACTTGCACCGATAACACTTAGAAAAAGTGACACTAGAATGCCTACTGACAAATCACAAGATACTAATGTGCTTCCTTCTACTGAAACATGAATAGTTGCCTCTTTTCCCAACGTCCGCACTTCACAGCCTAGGAGCAATACAAGGAAGAATAGGAAGTTGCGACCTAAGAAAAGAACAATAAAGAATGCTGAAGTAGAAGAACACCCTAGGACTTTGAATAAGACCCAAGTTGCATCCACTTTAGATATTGCGTCTGACAAATGTAATGAAAAAAGTGATGTAACAAATGCTGAACCTTTAAGTACTTTTGATATTAAGTCTGAAGCTTCTTGTGTTATATGTCGTAAAAGTATGCTTTCTGATTGTCATGATAAATGTGTTGCTAAAGCTATCTTGTCTCGTTTACGGAATCCTAAGAAACGGAATACCTCTAGGCCCACTAATGCTTCTAAGTCTGTGCTTGGTAAACCGCCCTCTTTAGATTCTAAGAACCGCATTGATGTCCCTGTAGCTCCATTATCACCTACAAATTACGTAGTACCACCTAGTGCATTCACTAAGACTAAAGCAAAGACTAGCTGGAGATGGCAGAAATGGATACATAATATACTAGGATTTAAATGGATGCCTAAAATCATTGATGTGTGTATTTCTACTATAACTGCTTCGGAACCCTCTAACACTTCGGGTTCCACATCTACTTCTATTCCATCTGTGTAGTCTGTGTGTAATGCAGGTGATACAGATCATCCTTTAGATTGTTGATAGTGGATGTTCCCGACACATGACAGGCAATCTCAAACTGTTATCAAACTTTATTGCAAAGTTCATTGGCACTGTCAGATTCAGGAATGATCACTTCGCAGCTATCATGGGCTACAGAGATTACATCAATGGAAACATCGAAATTAGAAGGGTTTATTATGTGGAAGGCCTCGGTCACAATCTTTTCTCAGTAGGTCAATTCTGTGATGGAGATTTGGAAGTTGCTTTTCGGGAGAAAACTTGTTTCATTCGTGATCTACAAGGAAACGATCTTATGTCTGGCACTCGCAATTCAAGTCTCTACACTATCTCCATGCAAGACATGATTGCTTCATCTCCCATCTGTATACTTT
Source organism: Chrysanthemum seticuspe (assembly GCA_019973895.1). NCBI lineage: Eukaryota > Viridiplantae > Streptophyta > Magnoliopsida > Asterales > Asteraceae > Chrysanthemum > Chrysanthemum seticuspe. The sequence continues at coordinate 224,770,240 of BPTQ01000008.1, read as the reverse complement.
CAAAGGCAACATCAACAAAATCTTGGCTATGGCACCGTCGTCTCTCACATTTAAACTTTCAAACCATAACCAATCTTGCTCGATACAAACTTGTTGAAGGTCTCCCGAGATTCCGATATTCTAAAGATCACCTATGCTTAGCATGTGAAAAAGGGAAAAGCACTCGTGCTCACTTTCCTTCAAAGATGGAACACAACTCTCAGCATGTGCTTCATCTTCTTCACATGGATTTGTGTAGCCCGATGCGTGTGCAAACGATTAATGGAAAATGCTACATCTTGGTAATTGTAGATGACTATTCAAGATGGACTTGGGTCTACTTTCTTCGAAGCAAAGATCAAGCTCCACAGATGATCATCACCTTTCTCACGAAAATACAAGTTCAGCTCCGGAACACAGTCCGACAAATCAGAACAGACAAAGGAACTGAATTTGTGAATCAAACTCTTCGGGAATTTTATGAGAAAGTGGGAATTGAGCATCAAACATCTATTGCACGTACACAAGAACAAAATGGAGTTGTTGAAAGACGAAACCGCACGTTAGTGGAAGCTACAAGAACGATGTTACTTAATGCTAAAATTTCGGATTACTTATGGGCTGAAGCCGTGTCAACTGCATGCTACACTCAGAATCGATCAATGATTACCAAGCGCCACAACAAAACACCTTATGAGCTTATCCACAACCATAAACCGAACCTCAAACACTTTCATATATTTGGATCCCTTTGTTATCCGAATAATGATCGTGATGACTTTGGTAAGATCAAAGCCAAAGCTGACATTGGAGTCTTTATAGGATATTGTGAAAATTCTAAGGGTTTCCGGATCTGAAATCGTCGTACAAAGCAAGTTATGGAAACGATTCATGCAAATTTCGATGAGCTTACAGAGATGGCTTCTGAGCATAACAGCTTGGAACCCGGTCACAACCGCTTAAACTTCCCCCAAACCCCATCATCAGCTGAACCAAGCACCCAGCTTACTCGTCAACAAATGGAAAAGCTATTTGCTCCTCTGTTTAGTGATGATATTAATGAACGTGCTCCAGGTGTATCCAATGTTTTCGCTGCTCAACCTGATTATATTCCAATACCTGATACACCTGCTACAATAACTGCTGTTGAAGAAGCACCACCAGTTGACTCTACAACAACAGTTGAACAAACTGCTTCCAACGACGCTGAACCAGCTGATGATGTTCTAAACAATGAAGTACCCCCACCTGCAGATTTTGATCTAAATGCGTTCTTCAACCCGTTTGCTAATGAAACTGCCACATCTGATGTCGCGGAATCATCTACAAGCCATTTGAATCCTCCAAATCTGCACAATGTATATCAACATCAACCTTCCACACATCGATGTACGAAAGATCATCCTATTGAGAACATTATTGGAAACTCGAATCAACCAGTGGTAACAAGACAACGTCTTCACGCAGACGGTGAACATTGCATTTATGCACTCACTGTCTGTTAATCTGAACCTAAAAACATTAAAGACGCAATGACCAAAGACAACTGGATTGAATCCATGCAAGAAGAACTCAATCAGTTTAAACGTCTTGAAGTATGGGAATTGGTTAAAAGACCAACAGAGGTCTTCGTCATTGGTCTAAAATGGATTTGGAAAAACAAATTGGATGCTGAAGGAACAGTAATCAGAAACAAGTCACGTCTGGTGGCTAAGGGTTATAGACAGGAAGAGGGTATTGACTTTGAAGAATCATTTGCTCCGGTTGCTCGTCTTGAGGCTGTTCGGATATTCCTAGCGTTAGCGGCACACATGAACATCACGGTCTTTCAGATGGACGTCAAAACTGCTTTTCTGAATGGTAAACTGAAAGAAACGGTCTATGTCAGCCAAACAGAAGGATTCGTTGATCCAGAGTTCCCGAACCATGTTTACAAACTAAACAAGGCTCTCTACGGTCTCAAACAAGCTCCTCGGGCGTGGTATGATAAGTTATCATCCTTTCTTATCGCCAATAGTTTCTCTAATGGCTCGGTCGACCCTACACTTTTCATACAATATCACGGGGAACACATTTTAATCATTCAAATTTATGTGGATGACATCATTTTTGGGTCAACACATCTAAAATACTCAAACACTTTTTCAAAACTTATGACAAAACATTTTGAAATGTCCATGATGGGTGAACTTACATTCTTTCTTGAATTGCAAGTTCATCAATCACCCCGTGGTATTTTCTTGAGTCAGTCCAAATATGCCCTTGAACTTTTAAGCAAATTTGGAATGCAAAACTGTGACTCCTATGCCACACCAATGGCTCATACCAAGAAGCTAGACGCTGATTTACATGGGAAATTGGTGGACCCTACCAAATACCGAAGTATTATTGGGTCTCTCATGTATCTAACAGCTAGCAGGCCTGATATTGTTTTTGCCGTATATCTTTGCTCCCGTTATCAGTCGAGACCAACTGAAACCCACCTCTCCAAGACTAAAAGAATCCTCCGATACATCAAGGGAACCATTAACTTGGGGATCTGGTATCCGAAGGATTCTGGTTTTGAACTAATAGCTTTTTTAGACGCTGATCACGCAGGATGCTTAGATTCACGGAAAAGTACTTCAGGAGCATTACAATTTCTTGGTGATAAACTGGTGTCATGGCAATCGAAGAAGCAGGATTGTACATCGCTGTCATCAACAGAAGCAGAATATGTAGCCATGTCGGCGTGTTGTGCTCAAGTCATTTGGATGAGAACATAACTCAAAGACTATGGTTACGTATTTGATAGAATCCCGATGTACTACGACAATCGAAGTGCTATTGCGATCTTGTGAAACTCTGTTCAACATTCGAAATCAAAGCACATCGATCTTCGATATCATTTCATCAAGGAGCACGTGGAAAAGGGTACTGTTGAATTATACTTTGTGGGTACTGAATACCAACTGGCAGATCTCCTCACCAAAGCCTTAGCTCCTGCTAGGTTTAATGAGTTGGTCCACCGGATTGGTATGCGGTGTTTGACTCAAGAGGAACTGGATGAACTCTTAAAACATTCTTAAAACCAGTCAAACACCAAAACCTCTTTTGTAAATATTTTTTAAAAACAAAATACAAAAATATAAAATCAGATAAAACAACAAAAATATTCTTCTATCTATATTTCTTTTAACATTTCAAGTACAAATCCTTCGTCAACACTCCTATCTTTCAAAATTCAGTATTTTTTCGATCAAGTGTTGAGGGGGAGAAAGCAAATATTTTTCGGTTTCATAAAACCTTGTACTTGCATGTTACCTCATCCCCGGTTGTTTCTTTAAGAATGGTGGTCACATTTCTGGTTTACTGACACTCCTTGGACTAAAATTTATAAAATGTCATTATTTCTTAAGTCGAGGGGGAGTGTCGTCATGTTTCTTTCCAAATATCATTCGTTTTGTAACCAAAATGGAAGATGGGCAATGAATGTAAATGGTAAAGGTGGAGGGACTAATTGTGTCAAAAGTTCAAAGTAATTTTAACAAAACATTCCACCTAACCACATTAACTCTTCACATTTAATTTTACACCTACCATATCCTACGCATAAAAATCATCCGGTAATCCGTGTATTTGATCATCATTTTGTAAGTGTTTCTATGTTTTTAACATGATTTTAAACAAAGGTTTTGAATTGTTTTGAAAACCAACGGTTAAATTTTAACCTAGAAAGGATTTTGTATTCTACGCATAAGCGTATGAACACACAATCAAGTGTGAGTGTTTGTGGTTGAAATGGTAGTGTCAAAACGTTTGTATAATCATTTTGAATCCATTTTCATCATTAATTCTCATCCAGAAACACGAATTGAATGATTTTTGAAAACTAGGGTTTATGCGTGAATTGGGTATTTTCATGTGTGAATGTTTCTGGGTAATTAGTTGCTTGAAAGATGTTGTTTACATGTTTAATTGATTGTATCTAGGCTTTGTTCATACCCAGAAACATCAATTGTTATAAAACTGAAATTTAGGGTTTATGTTCTTAAGAATTAGGTACTTTTGATTCACAAGTCCATTTGTGTTAAAACTTGGATAAAACAACTCAATAGGCTTCCTAGACATCCCAGAAAAACTTTGGTGCAATTCCTATGGCTAGAACACTTACTCGTAGAAATTGAACTTTAGGGTTTTAAGTTTACGCGTAACCTGTTTCTACGCATAACTGTTTTGTTGCGAATTCATGATTTGAACTGAAAAGAATTGAATGTATGTGTTAATATTGGTGCTATGATTAACTTATTTCAGGTTTTCTACGCGTGAAAATTCAGAATCAAGGTTACTTGAACATCTACGCATAAGGATCACCTTACGCGTAGAATGTTATGCATAAGAGAAATCTTACACGTAACCTTTACGCGTAAGGTTCTACAATGGGGACTACGCGTATCCTGTGAAGGATATGCGTAAACAGTAACCTCTACGCATAAGGTTCACTCTTACGAGTAAGCCTTACGCGTAAGGTTCCATATACGCTTACGCGTAAGTTTTACGCATAAGGCCCTCTTTTCCTACGTGTAATATTTTTTACGCGTAAGACAAGAACCTACGCATAAGCTTACGTTTACGCGTATAATCACTTCTGTTTACGCATAAGCTTGCAAAATCTACGCCTAAGCCTAGTTTTAACCAAAATTATGAATTGTTACACATGCAAACTTGGAAATAAATAAATCATAACGTCACGAAACCAAAATGTCACTAATAAGCTTAAAACGTTTAATAAGTTGTGAAAAATAAGTGAAAACTTGGACTTTAAAACTCAAAGTTAACCAACTCACGAATCTTATCATGACATCTTTGGACTATTGGACTAACAGGTGACATTGGACTCGTAACAATCATCGACATATCACATTCAAATAATAGACAATAAAATCAACTGTTGACTAACGTAATGTCTTTCGATATGTTGGTTCTTTTGGCTAAATATCTTTCAGATCACGACATGGACTCTCAATGCAAAATGTGGAAGCACCAAACGTTCTCACTGTTGAAGATATCTTCCCTAATGGCTATCCAATGAAGATAGGAAAGAATAACCTTCGTGTTGATTTTGATAGTCTCACCTGCTCAGAGTCTTCTTGTCTGATTGCTGTGGACATTCTGAAGAATCACCCTTATCAGAACATGCTCACCAACTCTGCTACAGTTCCGAAGATCTACATTCACCAATTCTGGCATACAATGCAAAAGATCAAAGGTCAAAATGCTGTGACGGTGACGCTCAACCACAAACAAGTCACCATCACACCAGCAGACTTAAGGGCTATTCTTCTCATTCCTGTCATCGAGCCAACCGCATACAATGCCACACCAACTGAAGAGGCCGTTCTGCAATTCATGATCGACATTGGTTATGACGAAGCTTCAGGAGTAATCACAAAGCATTCATACGTGGATCTTAAGAATATTCCCCAGCCATGGAGAACCCTCTACATTATCATCACCAAATCCGTTTCTGGACGTGACAGTGGTTATGAGCATCCCAAGCTCATGGAACTACAAATCTTTTGGGCTTTGGTCAACATGAAACACATTGAAGTTGAAGCTCTGATATGGGACGACATGATGACTTTCCTCAAAAAGCTTGGCTCCGAGATTCCATATATCAGATATACCAAATTGTTGATTCAAAGAGCTCTAGGGTATAACCCTGATATCCCCTTGAGAATCAATGACCCCAACAATCACTCCATGTTGTATGAGCCTACACTCACAGTCAGATTTAAGGAATCTACAACAAAGAAACAAGGTGCAGTGTTGCCAGATCACCTTCTAACTGATGCAGTCAAACAACTTTATTCATACAAAAGGTATCTGGTAGCGGTTGATGAAGGCAAAGTAGGATTTCTTGATGATAAGTCCTCTGGTACACCTACTAGGAAAACCAGGAGAGGCAGTGCTGGGAGTGTTACAAGCACTGAGAGTCAGAAAAAAGTTTCCTAAGAGGTCACATACTCTCAAAAGGAAAGTTCCCTCTAAGGAAGCCATCCCAATTCCCAAGCCTGAACCGCAACAAAAGATAGTGGATGAAAGCTCTGAGAATACTGAATCAGACGAAGAGGTCTTCTACTCTGAAACTCCAACCGATGACACACAAACAGTAGCAAAACCTCCCAGTCCAAAAGGTGATAAAGGAAAAGGGAAAACTCATGTGCTTGAGCATGATAAGGAAAGTTCTGAAGAAGAACCATTTGACGAAGAAAATGACTATCAAAAGAAGTTGAAGAACCTCAGACTAAAATATCTTGTCGATGAATTCGTACTGGATCAAACTCGTGGCCCCGGAGGGTCAAGTGGTGGAACGCAAGCCACACAGTTTCCGATGCGGTTAATCAACCCGATAAGGAAACTGGTACCACCACCCACGAACAACAACAAAGGCAGATAGAGGATTCCATCAACTATGACATAGAGGAACCAGACATGGAAAAGACTGAGAAAACTCCTGGTGATAATACTAAGGCTGATGAAACGGCTACGTCTGGAAATGATGAAGATCTTGATTATGATAATTTTCTTCTAGACAGTCCCGCACGCTCCAAGGAGGAAACTTCTGAGCCACCTAAGGAACCGGAGTCACCTCACGTCTCCTCATCATCAGACTCGTCTTCTCACTCTTCACCTCCACCATCCAAAGGAACAACAAGATCCACATCTAAATCTGTGAAGAAACCAACTGACTCTTGAATATCCCGGGCTAAAACCAAGATTGTCAAAGCTGTCAAGTAGGTCACGAAGAAAGACGTGACCAACAAGAAGTTGAATCAACTAGCTGACAGTATCAATCTTCTAAATGACGAGATAGACAACATGTCAAGTGAAAGGGAGTATATCCAGAAGTTTATGCAACGTGATGTCCAAGGGGAACTGAACGAGATGATTAAGGGATATACTCACAAATTCCTTCTCGACACTGTTCCTGGTGTGACAAGAGAGATGTTTACCAGACAGCTCTATCCAAATCTCTTGAAATTGGTCAAGCAAATAATGCAATCCACTCCGGTAACAATGACGATCAATCCAATGGAGCCTGCAGTTCTCTTTGATGCAGAGTTAATTTCCAAGCTGGTGCTACAAATGTCTCAACGATCTGCAACTTTCACCTCTGACGAAAGTAAACTATTTGATGCACTACTGGAATATCAACTCAAGACTTCATGCAAGGAGCAAGCTGAAAGGCCTAAGCATCCAAGAGACGATGATGATAAGGATAAAGATAAAGATAAAGAGTCTAAACGTCCGAAGAAAACTGGTGAATCATCCTCCATGCCACCTCCACCCCAAAGGACTCCAACCGCAAGAAGATCTCCACCAAGCTCTTCTGCTGACAAACCTCAGGACTCTGAGTCACCACCTCATACAGAGAAAACCAGTGATCATTTTGAATACACTGGTGGTGACTATGAAGATGTCCTTGAGCCCCAACAACAACCCACCTCTCCCGCTTCAGCAAAGAAACCAACATCCTCATCTAGACCAAAGAAGAAGAAGAAGTCGACTAAGGCTGATGTCGTATCATGGCTAGACGAAGATGACACCGAGTATGACTGGTTCTCTACACTTGTTGATGCTACTCCCGCCCTAACTGATGATCAAGATATGGTAGAAGGTCGAACATTGGAGCATGCTAAGTTATTTCAAGAAAAGTTTTGGGTGAAGAAGATGACCAAGTCAGAGTTAAAACGCATCATGAATGAAGCTTTTCAACTGCTCAAAGACAGCTCGGAAAATGCTATTGAAGTTGAATATCATCTTGAAAACATAGCACGAGCCATGTCTAACAACATTGATTGGCTCAACCCTGAAGCAAACATTGACTTCACTAGAAAAGACAAGGCTCCATACTACACCGACTGGACCAGACCTCTACCAATGATTGGCCAACCAGATCAACCTAAGATTCCATTCCGCTACTTCTTCAACCATGACATGGAATTTCTTCTACACGGTAGCGATGGTTCAAAGAAATACGCTACATCACTTACACTTCCGTTCCCGGCAGCCATATACTCCAACTGCATAGCCATCGAGGAAAAGGCTACTCACATGTTTGCCAACAGCGTGGAACAGTATGACATCGATGCAATGTATGGGATTCACCATTGGCCGGAACGCCGAAGAATCTACTACAAAAGCTGCCAGGTTCGAAGGTCTAAACATGAAGTGTACAGTGATAAAGGGATCGTTGCTGTTAAGCATGTAGCTCTCTCGTCTAAATGGGATTACAATTTCCTCAAGAATATCGTGGTCAAAAGACAAGACGAAAGGGACTATGATTTCTGTGAAGCGGACTTTCAGAATTTGTCTCTCAACGACATTGAAGATCTGTACCTTGCCAAGGTACAGGGACAAATGAGACAATTCTCGACAGAAATCCAACGTGAATACATCAAGTCCTTGCTACTCTTCATCAGAAGCATAGTGATCCATGAACGTGTAGAAGACTTGCAACTTGTCGTTGAATCGTATCAGACACGTGTCAACCTCACCAAACCTCAGCTCGACCTCCCCGACATCAATCATCTTCCTCAATACACTCTCATCAGCAAACCGTTTGGAGTAGTCTACCGTAGTGAACTACATCGCAACTGCTTGATGGCGTGTAGAGATCTTCATAAATTTGGAGATCACACACTGAAGAAAGTCAGGGACGGCTTAGCTTATAGGTTGAAGGCGATACATGAAGGCATTGGGTCACCAAAGCATTGGAATTCTCAGGAGAGACGGGATGTTAAGAGGATCATAACTCGGATTGATGAAAGGTTGTACAGAAGGGACCAGTTCAGAACTTTGGAGAGCTTCGTAGGTGGTCGTCCCAGGATTACTCTCACAGGCTATCAACGCCCAGTTCGCATTCCTGGACTACCTGGTACCCCTTAAACTGTTTCATTTTCAATATTGATTTGGATGTGTGATTATTTAATGACAATGGCTTGTGCACACATAACAGTGTACAACCCGTACTTGTCAAGAAAGGACCCTGTGGTACGCTTCAGTGCCACAATCCTATAAAAGGAGCGAAAGCTTCTTACTTTTGAGTAAAACTTATCAAAACTTTCATTTTTCAAAGTTTTGCTCAAAAGAACAAGTACTTCCCCTTACGTTTTCAAAACCTCAAAAGTTAGTATTACTTGTTGAGGGGGAGTATTTACTAAAATCTTTGTTCAAACAAAATCATTCTTCGTGATAATCTTCCCACAACACTCGAAATGGACATATTCGATATCAAACTTTCGTCAAAAATAACATTTATATGCCATTTTTGAGGGGGAGAAAAATTATGTGATAAGAAATATGTTGTGAATTTCTATTGAATCTTCGTGTGAAAAGACTTCAACCCATGAATTGACGAAATCTGAACAGTCATACATCAAAAAGATTTGTCTTCCAAGACTTATCCGAGTAGATCGTACTTTTCGAGAAACTCCTGATAGACATAAACTTTGACGGGTTTGACAACCTTTCGGGGTTGTCCACATCTTCAAGGTAGTTATTAGAGCTAGTTGTCATCTAAAAGCTGACAATGTAACTCTTTAACTATGCAACGTAACCGTGTCTCGCGGGAGATTGTCTATCTTGAGTCGATCAATTCAAAAAGTGCGCGCTCTTCTCTCACCGTGCAAATTTCTGTTTAAATACTTAAGCACGTGTGGAGGGGGAGTATTTCTGCAAAATATCAAACTCTTACAGTGGTACAAAATATTTTTCAATCATAACCATTTTGAGAGATTTTTCATGAAAATTGGTTTTATGGCAATGGAGTTATAAGGTGACTAAGGTTAGGAATGACCGTCCTATGATTCGCCAGAGCCGGAGGGATCTACCCAAGGATACTACTAATAGTTAGAATTAGAAGTCCTTAGGTATGATTATAAAAAGGAGAAAATAAGAACCGGAGAAAGAAGGAGTTGAAGAATTAAAAAGAAAAGCAAAGAAAAGGGTGAAAAGAAATAGCCCTCCAGATTATTCAACATTAGGGCAGACACCGGGTTCAATTCATATGCTACTGGTTGTCACTTGATGACACCAGTATTGAAGATCAAAGTCGTCTTGGACCCAGTGACTCATGCACTAAACCTTCTTAGCCACTCAAGTTTCTCTCAACAGAAGCTTGTTTCATTCTCACAGGGAACCCTACGTAAACTATCAGCTTTCTCTTAGAGATTGCTGGTATTAAAGAAGGAGACCCTCTCCCTAGTCTCCGCTCAGGAAAACCAAATTGCACTATTGAGTCTAGAGCCACGAGATTCATCAAAAGATCTCTTAGGTACACTTGACAATTCATCGCTTGTCGTTCAACAATAAGAACGTAAGTGATATATTATCGTGTCCTTCACAGATCTTAGCAATCTGTCGAGAACATTTATGAGAGGTTCACATATGTGATCTTCAGTGATTTAAAGGAAACTCCTGCCAGGGTCAACATCAAACAGCCCTGACAGCAGGTCACTTCGGTAACTCCCCGTGGATTACGATTAGTGTGTCTCAAACGATCTACAGTCGTGAGGTGATGCTTCGGTGTACCTCAGCGACTCATCTGAACTGTAGGTGTACTTCGGTAAATCGCCTTGTCTCACTTGTGGGACTCCAGTTCAGGAACAGCCTTTGTGAGAATTAGAGTTGTGTTTTCACACTATGCTGTTAACACTCTCGAAGTTCAAACTTGTAAGTGCTAGAATCCGCTTATCACTAACCTTTCTTATGTTTTCTTCTTATGGAAGCTCTGGAGCGGACTGATCATGCAGATTCTCCACATGCTCATACCAACAACATCACTAATGGAAGTTCTCTCAAAAGGCAACACAAAGTTAGAATGATTCTTCGTCTAAGTCAAAGAATCTACAAAGTTTAAAGACTAAGAGAACTACATCAGTACTGAAATCTAACATTAAAGAGCGTGTGAGCATGTTGGAGAAAGACGTGGAGACACTGGAGCAACGAAGCAGACCTGATGCAGACAACAACATGCTATCACTACCATCACAAAGAACAAAGATCACAGAACAAAGAAAATGATGACGTCAAAGCAGAACTTTTCAAAGGAAACAATTTCTCTACACTGGGGAGATTGTTCGAATCGAGGCAATTCTTCTCACAAGAAAGAAGAATGTCAGAAGACGTCAAAGCTACTATTACATCAGCACCTTCAACGTTTATATTATCAATCACTAACAGTTAGGGGGAGATTGTTGGAATCACTCCTAAACTTGATTTCAAGTGTTAGTAATTAATATGTAATAGTTATCTTAATATGGATTTTATGTTAGTAATCATGCCAAGGCTTATGTAGAAAGCCCATGAGCCTTGGCCCAAGCCCATAAAGGGAAGGAAGGGAACTTGCATGTTGCCCTTGTTCCTTCCTATAAATAATGCTTGTAAACCCTCACTTGAGGGTTGGTTGTTCATTTTATTCATTCACTCTACGCATAACATTTCTCATTCATACGTGTGTGTGTTTAACGTGTTCATCCGATCACTTCTCTTCTCTATTTCTTATATTGATGCTTGTGTTATAAATATGGGAACCTAACACTAATTGCAAGCCAAGGCTCTTAATATCTTTGAAACATGATCAGGCTTTGGAGGCTATTGAGAAGCTGTAAAAGAACGTCGACACGCATATAGTCATCCCAAATGATCGCTTACTAGGTATTGCTGATGAACAAACTCCACTTCAGGATGCTTTTCTTCTTGCTGATGATGTGCTTCGTCAAAGAGTTCAAGGAAAATATAGGCGACACGGATTAATGATACAACACATCAACTGAGCTAATCGTTCTTGATAGTTTCCACTGCTTGCTCAACAGTTACCACTGCTCATGAGTTGATTACCACTGCTACGTTTACGGTCTATACCACTGCTAGCTTTACGTTTCCACTGCTAGCGTTACTAAACCACTGCTAGTGGTAGTGATTAATGGGTTTGGGCCAACACAAAATGCTGGCGGTGGCAATGTGTAGTGGTGGCAATTCTGGCGGTTTGGATAAGGTGTCAACATAGAATACAGATCAAACTGTGTTTGGTTGACCTGCCAACACCTTATGTCCAACTTTTTTTGAATTATATAATTACTTTGGTCTAAAATATGATGGTAAAAATTGTTTATTAAAGTAGTAAACGTTTACTTATTAATTGCAACAATCTGGGAGGTAAGCATTTGACTACAGTTTAAGAGACTTGCAAGCTATTTGACTTATTTGACCCATTTTCTTCATAGCTAGAGTTTAGTTTATTTTACCTGCTTGGCCCATTACTTGATTTAATTACACAAGATAACCCACTGGTTGTTAATGCCACCTCTAACACTGGATGTTTCTCTATTTTTTTGCTATTGTTCATCCTTTTTCTGTCCCCTGATCTCTATTTGTAAATGTTGCTGACATGAAGAGGATTTTGTCGATGACAAGGACGATGATGGTTCACCCAGTGATGATTCTGGGGGAGACGACTCGGATGGCAGTGACAGTGGAGGTGAACAAGAGGTAATAGATGTACAAAAAAACAGTTGATTTTCTTTGAGGTATAATTTTATCAAGTAAGAACCATTCTTACGCTGGCATACCGTTGATGCATGTATCAGAAAATTCCAAAAAAGGTATCCAAGAAAGAAGCTACTACTTCCAAAACTTCTTCGAGTAAGAAGAAAAATACTGATGAAGGTTCCTCAAAGAAAAAGAAACAGAAGAGGAATAAGGATCCGAATGCACCCAAAGGAGCAATGAGCAGTTTCATGTTCTTCTCACAGCTTGAACGAGAGGTTGGTAATATATATATTTGGTTTTGAGGGGGTAGATTATCTGGTTAATGTTTATGCTTGCAGTTTTTTGGGCTCAGATCTGTACGCTATATATTTTGATTATTAGTTTGCTACTTGTTAATATTGCTGGATAAGCGTGTTATTGCTGGGCTTGCACAAATTTGTGTATATGCCAACATAATTTGCACAGCTTATGCTCAACATAACTGTAATATTAAAAAGATGAGTTGTTAATGTCTTTATTTTTCTTTCAGAATGTGAATAAGGACAAACCCGGGATTGCTTTCTCAGAAATTGGGAGGGTTCTTGGAGAGCGATGGAACAAAATGATAGGTTTGTTAGCTACTTCATAGAGTTGACGTATGGTCAGAAAATTTCCCTGGATTGCCATTATTTTGTGTTGATTTACAGCTGAAGAGAAGGCACCATATGAAGCAAAGGCTCAGGCAGACAAAAAGAGGAATCTGAATCAAATGGGCGACTACAACAAGAACCCCTCACAACCTGCCCCTATGGAGTTGAGTGACGAATCTGACAGTAATTAGGTTTCAGAACATATTCTAGTAAAATGCTTCTATAGTCTATGGTGGTTGTCTAGCCAGTAGCTCTAAAATCTCTAATGTTACCCAAAATAAGATTCTGGTAGGTTTATTTGGGTCTACTCTGTCAAAACTTAATGATATGTTGACATTGTTGTGCTGTGTAGCCGATTTGGATTATGGAAATCTGGCAGATGGCGTTTATGTACTTGAATGTTGCTCTGCTTTGTTTCTCCAACCTTGTCAATTTTATTATATTGGAACAGTGCTTTCCTGCTGATATAAATCCACATTCTAGTCAAAAGAAGATAAATCTAAATATTAAAGGTGTAATAGAGTTGCTGAAAAAATAGGGGCAATAATAAAAACATGAACAATGCTTTCTTAAAGCCTACATGTTACACAGCATAACATGACAACTGTACATGTTACGTATGTATACATTCGTAAAGCCTACAACCAAGTGAGGCACCAACACTTTTTGTGAGATTTGCACTTCTATTGCTGGTAGCGCCGGAATCAACGGGTAACCCTTATATGTTTTAGCCCAATGAGGGTTCCCTGACTGCCGGAAATACGCTCCATTCAACAACAAATCTCCTTCATTTCTCCATGTCCATTTTCACCATATGGTTTCTGGTACTTGCTCTCTCTTTGTGATCTCCTTGCATGCACCATCGGCCGCAACAAACTGGTTTCCTTGGCTTATGATTGTGGCACCATCAGCACCTCCAATTGCGTAAGATGGACATTCTGTGTAGTCGTTGTTTACCACGTGAACAAACCCAAATCTTACTGCGGGTAACCTCTGTGTCAATCCTCTTCCAAAGTGGTTGTAAGCAAGTGTCACCTTTATAATTTTATCCTCTGGGGTCTCATCACTTGCACCAAAAAGCAAAGCCTGTAAATATGCATGCGTCAGGTTGGGCTATCTTTGACTATAACTGGTTCAGTGGGTCAAATCAAACAATTTAGCCAGAACACAAAAGGGTCAGATGAGCTAACAATTTCGAAAGCTTGAAAAGTGTATTTTCAATGCCCCTTATTAATATATTTATTGTAATGAGACAAAGTGTTTTGATCCAAACCATTTTCTTAAGTAATAATAAGAGATTATTTCAGAGGGGAACCGTTTTGACCAGTTACAACGTACCTTATCGTGCTTGACGAAGTGGCAGTTTGAAATGGTGATGTTAGTAGAAGCTGCAACGATGTCAATAAGCCCGTCATAGCTGCTAGCAAAGGAGCAATGGTCAATCCACACCTGTGACGATTTAAAGATAGAAACAACATCACCGTCACTTCTTCCTCTTATACCAACATGATCATCTTTGGATCGAATCATGCCACCTGACCCCTCAACAATATCATACATGTGAAGACCATGAATAATGATATTATGGACAAACTGGAACATAAAACCAGCTCCACCCGTGACATGAATGTCAAAACCACGACCATCAATGGTTTTATCAGACATAAAGATTAGCTCCTGGCTGAGCTTGTATATGCATTCCCTTGTTATATATATACCTGACCCAACCCCCCAACCCAAAGAAAAAAATTGAAGGAATTCAATAAACAAATATAAATAAGGGTTCAGATAGCCAAATAGGGCCTACATCAAAAGAGAGCTTACCAATGTGGTTACACAAAATTGCTCGCCAGCACCTTCACAATCTGAACCGGTAATAATAGGACTTGCAACACAAACAAAACCATTCTCTTGAAAGAACTTGTGTGTAGCATAAGCCAAAGCATTCCTAACCCTTGCAACCTGAAGTCAAATGAATAAATATTTAATGTTCTAACATTTCACAGCAAAAATTTGCTACTACATAACGAAATATGAAAGAAAATGATATAAAAATCATAAATGGAATTTCATTTCAAGATTTACAAACAATCTGACCAACTAAGGACCTAAGGTAACACAATCTATAAATAGATGTTAAAATCACTTGTAAAAAATCTAAATCATACCGCACCAAAAGTGTTTGTTCTAGGACGAAGATGTGCCTTGCTTCTTAAAAATTCTGGTGCGACCTTTTTCTTCTGGATAGGAAATGATGGGTCACTCTTGCCAATCTACAAGTTAAACTAAGATAAATATATTTATCGATAAGATAAAGTAAAGAAGATCACAGAAAGCACTACAAGTAAACCAGTGACATTGCATACCATGGTGATTTTATTTTCTTGTTAGGCGTTTCAGCAAAGGATTTCATCGACGAAGACTCCACCACCGTTTCACAGAATGATACAACTGGATCCGCCACCTGTTTAATCCATTAAAACAGTCAAAACATAAAATTGGTAGATTCAGAGGGAAGTATAAATTACAATAATAACAATTACAATACCTTGACTTCAACTTCTGAATAAAGTTCCCTAAGATCCTTCATAATAGAATCCAGATACAACTCTCCAGTACCTAAAATAGTATGCTCACCAGACTCCTCAACTTTAGTGATAGCTAATGGATAGCGCTTGCTGATTTTTCGAAGACCTTCAACCATTTTTGGCAAGTCACTTGGATTTAAAGGCTCGGTTGCAGTTTTCACCACCGGAAGAGTTGAACTGAAGAGGCCTAAAGATGTAAACATCTTCATCATATTCAGAATTACAAAGTGTGGCAGTTTTCATTATTGAAGCGTTAACACCTTCTATAAGAACCCAAGAACCAGGAGTGGCTTTGCTGACAGGTATCCTGTAACGAGATTGATAAACCCATAGTTTTGTTACTTCTTTTACTGTCATATCTTTTTCATCATCTAGTGAATAACCTTCTTCAAGTACATGAACAGTCTGTCTTGCATGGATTTCACCACTATAGACCCTTCCAAAAGCATCAAAAACACTATAGTCTGATTTCGGATGCAATTTGGTAATGTTACCATAAGTGGCCCAGAAGGGTCACAATCTTCCATGGCACTGTAGATATTAGAATTCTTAGGTCCAGTATAAATATGATCAACTCTCCGAGGTGCAACCTCTTTAGCAGACGGGATATGATGAACCAACATGTCAGTAAAACCAGTAGCAGACCCGAAAACCGAGCTGCAAGGTAATCTAAGCAAAGGTCTCACATTTAGCTTATAGGCAACATTGCTTAGAGTCACACCAAGTTCTGCAAGTGTTGTTTCCACACTTTTTTTTGTGTTCTCCTATTACTTGGTTGTAAAGCTTGTAAAGAGGTTCGAGAATGAACTGCACAAATGACCTTTCTGCCCCACCTGGAGGTTGTGTTTTCTTAAACGTTCTGGTAGCAGGGGCATAATAGTAATCTCCCCAAAGTCGAGATGCAAACTTGTTAGCATCGAAAGGTATGCCGTGAAGCATAACATATAGCTTCGCGAAAGACTCAAGACTGAAGCACCATCCTGCATTACCACTAGCAAAACATATATTTCCTGCTGCTTGAGAACATTATTCGGCTTCACACATCTTATGTAGTGAGGTTCTGTTGTACTCAAAGTATCCCTTAAAGATTAAAGTTGCAGCTGCATTTAGTTGACACGATCATCATTATGCAGCTTTATTTTAACATATTTGACGCACTCATTATTTATAAACAACTTCAATTTTTCAGGAAAAAATTCGTGTCAATCAAACCAAGCCCACACCAAGATTACCTATTTTGGGACAAACCGTTTATCCAACTGCCCGACCCACCCATGTTGCCACCTCCAACTTATCTATTAAGAGTACAAAGTCAACTCACCATGTAGTTCATATCAGGCCCATCGTCGTCAATTATGATAAGAGCACCACCAGCTAGAGCTGAGGTGGACACGATCTCAACCATTCCTCCTACATTTGTATGCAATAAAGCACCCTCAATCAAATTGCTTAAAGCCTGGCGCAAAGCAGGTTCTTCAACAGCAACCTCCAAAGACTGGGGAAGTTCAGATATTTGTACGGCACGTTGTTGCTTAAGAGCCAGGGGTTCAAGCGCATCCACAAGATCAGAGAGTACATCAGAAGCATTGCATGGCCTAATCGACGTGAAAGAAACATATCAGTAATAGTATATGTCAAATTTTATTATATATGCAACGTTTAACTTGGCAGACTTTGATAAAATATTTTACTAGATCAAATGTAAGAACGCGGAAATCCTAAGAAGGACAAAAGAAAGAAAACTAATGTATACCTGATGTCCTGTGATAACAGAGGCTTTGGATTTAGAAGAGAGAGAAAACGGTCCACTATACTCACGCCCGGTAGTGATAGAAGTGTCTTATGAGAGGACATTGGATAACTGATTCCTCAATGACTCGTGCATTGACTCGTCTATTTTCACCAGGTTTTCTTCATTGTAGCGAACTATATTAGTCTGAAAAGAAAAACCAAAAACTATTATTATGTATACTCCTTGAATCTCGAACAAAAATACCATGTAAGTGAATAAAACATTAAACAAATAAAATGTTCCCGTACAAGAGCAAACCTTTGTCACTTGAACAGCATCTTGGAGTTGTTGAAGAGTGTCTTTCATATGGTCGCCTAATAGCATTATGTCTTCAACAATATCATATGGAATCTATAATAACAAAATCACAAAAACACACTGTTAACTTAGAAACAAACTTAAGATTACATTTTTCAGGTTTGGTGATGCACCTCATTTTTCTTCACAGTGGCTGCTAACATTTTGCTTAAGGTACAAATGCTAGAAAGTGGACCGCGAATCTGCAGATAGACAAAGAGATGATTATAAGCCAACAAAGAAGAAGGGGTTCTTTATTTGTTTTTTGAGTATGCGGTATTAGAAGAAAGAAGCTTACTTGCTCAACCAAATTATTCATCCTAACATTGTTTTGCCATGAAGATTGATGAAGTAACATTGCTTTTTGTCGTAAAACATAAATAGAAAAAAATTAAGTTTGAATTATAGAAGTCTTTTAAACATCCAGTCTCTGACATTAGAAACCAAATCAACAATTTTCAGTAATAATATAACAGAAATTGTGCATTTCCAATGTTTTATCTACAAAGCTTTGGATTTCCCATGATTTTGGGATTAAGTATGGGTAAACCGCATAAGAATCCTCAGAGGACGAGCCTGGTTTTACATCACTCTCTTCTTTCCTTATTTCCAGTTTTGGAAGTTCGGCAACCAGAAATCCCACAACAAACGGATGCTTCACCATAGGGAAAACCAACGCTCTATGCTCGGGAATAATTTCTGCCTACAATTTACATTAACATGTATCCTAAATTGAAGAAAGAACAATCAGAAACAAAAAAGAAAATACTAAATCCTATTTGTTAGGAACATTAGACTGCATAAATTATGTACCCGCTGTTTCAAAAGAGAGGCTTCTGCTACCCTTAATCCTGTTGGGATACTAAAATTACCGATTACTATCAAGATATAAGACACATTCCTTCCTGGATAAACAGTAACTCTACGCAACTCTAGTCTGTCCATAACATAACTTCCAGCTGGTCTCACATACACCTGAAAAACCATGGCAATATTGATCAGGATTCAAACTATGTACTCAATACCACAGTAGAAGACATCAAAAGCACACAAGCTATGATGATCCTTAAGAATTAAATCTATCTTCTAATAACTAGGAACAATACTATTCTCATCCAAATGTGTTTTGAATGGTCGTATAACACAATTGGCAGCGAGTCTTAAGTTCAAAAACACTAGCTCAAGAGGTTCAGTTAGTACCAATTAGCTGTAGGCCACTGGTTCCCTCGTTAACATGTTAAAGGTCTGGTATATTGCAAAAGGTAAAGAGCTTGGGCATAAGACATATGAATACTAGTTAAAGTGAAATATCTATAATAGATGTGAGACGTCCTGTTTGCATGAGGGTAGAAAACGGCTAGACACAAAGAGCAAGGAGGAAGGCCTATCTATCCAATTTGAATAAAATAACAATTAAGACCAACTATTTTACAAAACAGATGGAGCATGCAGTTTCGCCAACAAAAGATGACTTGTTTTTTACTTAGAACTAACAAAACCTACATCAATTGATTCAGTTCTCAAACCCCGTGTTCCACATTTTGTGTAGCTGTGACTAGTATTATAGCACGGCCCTAATAAGTCCGGTGTAGCAAACTTCTAAGGATTTCCAATATTATGGTTTAAGCTGATTAAACATATTATGGGCCAACCCATGCTTCGGAAACCATAAATGGTACTATGGTTTTTCCAGATTAATGAGGGGAGAGTAAGACATCTTGTCATTGCATACCAGATTCACTGCAAGCCTCTATCTGCAGGTCACTGCCACTAAATTATGAGTTATAAGGATGCTAAAGCAACTCAATTCAAGTTAACAGGTTTTCTTCAGATGTTACTAAGGTTTCTTGCAATAATTATTCGAACTATAACCGTCACTCCAATCACAGGATCAAAGTCAACCACTATAAGGGGAATAACCTAATAATCTAACTGTCCGACCACTCTACTAGTCTGAAATGGTGGTCGCACCTCTAACCATTATAAGGGAAATAACCAAACAATCTAAAGCTATTCACCAAACTGACACGAGAAACTTATTACCTAATTGTACATGCTCCTGTTTTAATAATATCTGATATAACTAAAGCTAAAATCATCAAAATCGACATTACGAAACTTGTTTATGCATAAAAAGTTAAAAACAAACCTATAAATGACAACAATCACATAAACGCATTACGGCTAGGATCGAATCGCTACATGTAAAGCATTACGGCTAATAATGATCATTGAAACAATCATTAGGACTTAGAATTATTAGTCAAAATCAGGTCAATTTAGGGCAAAATCAGGTCAATTAGCCAACAGAACATCAAGGCCAAGTTAGGGAAAACTGATTTATAACAATTAGGGCAAAACAAAACTCTCAAAATTAAGAAATAAACCTTGATGAAAGTGATCGAAGGTTGAACGACGACGGACGAACGGTGGCCATGTGATCGACGGTGGTAATGGTGGATCGAGTAAAGGATTGAAAAGGAAGACTCCTTCTGAATTGAGAGTGAGTATCTATTAGTTTATGCTACTATTTTATATCGTAATTTATTCCATATGTTGATTAATGTGATTGATGATTGGATTGAATTTACGTCGAATCTCGAATCGACACTAGTATTGTAAGAATCTGTGAAAGGTGATTTAAGTTGTATTAAAGTAAAATATATCAGGGAGAGTGATTTTGAATGGGGGAAAATAGAATTGTAGATTTGAAACTTGAATTTGTGTAGAAGAGGCTTTAATGGCAGTAGTGTGTGTGTTTGAATGAAGAAGCAGAGAAGAAGAAGCAGTGGTTTAAAAAATATGTATTAGGAAAGCAGTGGTACGAAAAATATGTATTAGGACCACAATTTTACCCAATCTTTAGTATATAGAATATTTTATTTATGTTATGTAAAATGACCAAAAAACCCTTTTTAAAAAATACGGTTGCCCAGCGCTTTTTGGTTGCCCAAAAAATAATACCTTGCACATACGGGACACTTGTCACAATTTCGATGAGTTGCCCAATGACAGCGGTTTCCCTCGGTCTATTCTCAAATTAAAAATAAAAGTGGTCCAGAAAGTGATAAGCCTCAGGGCGCGCGGTCTATTTGCATCATTTTCCCTTAATTTATTGTAAACAAATGATTTTCCGATGAGTATGTAACTTGTTAACCTTATATTTTTATTTTGTATTAACGATGAAAGAAAGAAAAAAAATATTTGTTCTAAACGCGAGAGTGTTTTAAGGAAAATGATACGGGGAGAAATAACTTTTTAAAAAATATTTCGAAGAATTTCTTGTATGGAAAATATCTTGAGTTTTTAAAAAATATTTCGAAGAATTTCTTGTATGGAAAATGATACGGGGAGAAATAACTTTTTAAAAAATATTTCGAAGAATTTCTTGTATGGAAAATATCTTGAGTTTTGAAAATAAATCCCCCTATTATTTGTAAGTTGTGTGAAATAGAGATCCTAGACTCAGAAGAGAAGGCAAAAGTTTACGTACCTTGTAGAATGAAAGTATTTGACGACGATTGTTTCATAAGACCAAGACCTAGACGAAGCAAGTTGAATTGTTCCCGCTTCAACGGTTTGGTGAGGACGTCGGCTATGTTGTCTTCAGATGATACTTTCTCAATCGAAATGTTCCCTTTTTGAACATTATCTCTTAATTCTCCCATCTTACTCATTTCAAACCCATCATGCATGATTCTTGAGAAATCATCACACATGTCTTGACAAGTCGATCCGAATATAATATCGTCCACGTATATTTGAACAATAATTATTTGTGACTCTTTTTTCTTTGTAAAAAGTGTATTGTCAACTAACCCCATGGTATAGTCGTTTTTTTTTAAAAGGATTTGAGTCTATCATACCAAGCTTTTGGGGCTTGTTTAAGACTATAGAGAGCTTTCTTTAGTTTGTACACGTGATTAGGTTTTTCGAAATCGATAAAGCCCGGAGGTTGAGCTACATAAACTTCTTCATTTATAAAACCATTTAGAAAAGCACTTTTAACATCCATTTAACAAAGCTTAAGATCATGAGCACAAGCATAAGCAAGAAAGATTCTTATAGACTCTAATCTAGCTACAGGAGCATAGGTCTCATCAAAGTCTATGCCTTCTTATTGGTTATATCCTTAAGCAACAAATCTAGCTTTATTTCTAGACACGACACCGTTTGCATCTAATTTGTTTTTATATACCCATTTTGTTCCGATTATGGTTTGGTTTTTAGGTGGAGGGACAAGTGTCCAAACATTGTTAGAAATAAATTGATTTAATTCCTCTTGCATAGCTATTAACATCAAATAGTCCTGACTTTTAAGTGTCAATTTTCTCAGTAATGCTCATATTTTATGTCATTTATATAGATTTACGCTTGTATTCATTTATATTTCACTTTCAGGTAAATTATGAGCATTGGAGCTTAAGAGAAGCGGATTTGGAGATTTTCCTAACGGTTTATGATAGTATGCTACTCATGAAGAAGCTATGGCGTAACTTATTCTCTCACATTACGCCATAGCTAGTGTTTTATCTTGGATTGCCTACTCAACAGCAATTACGGCGTAACTCCCAACTAAGGTTACGCCGTAATCATCTAGGTCAAGAAATATTTCGCGCCTCCATCAACTATGCCGTAACTCCTCAACAAGCATTACGCCGTAGTCCACTTAAAAGAGTTCTGTATTGAAGATACGACGTAACCTTTACCAATTGTTACACCGTAGCCTATTTAACGAGAGTATCATTTGGAGGATAATTCAAGTTATAGCGTAACTCTCAACTCAAGTTACGCCATAACTAGGATCGTGCCTATAAATACAAGCCCTAAATTCTGCATTTCACATCATTCACTCACAACTAAAAGTCAGAGTACGTGAAGAGGGTTCCAAAGGAAGATCCTTCGGAGCATACAGAGCCATCTCCAAGGGAGGAATCACTCCATATCGATAAGCATTAGCGATCATTTCTATCTTTTACTATCAATTCATGTCATCCATTATGTTAAACATTGAATTCATTATTTCTTTTAATATGATCAACTAAGCACCTTTGGTGCTAGCCTAATTATGATTCCTTGAATGTATTGTTTATGTTTTCATGCTTCTGTAAAATAGTTTCTAGTGCATACATGCATAGTTTGTTAGTAGTTACCCTAGCTTCAATAGTTTTGAAATGCGGTCGTATCTAGTTGCTTAGGAGAATTGAACAACTGACCCTAAGTAGTTAGGTAGAGTTTAGAAGGGTAAGAATTGACCAACTGACGACCCTTCCTCTCTTGTGCGAACTGACCAAATGATCACCGGTCGTCCGGACGAACTTAAGAAGTTAGGGATGAGTGTCTAAGATGCTAGCGCCCGGGCACTCATTATTTCGAATCTTGCATGTAGGGTACTTAATGACTTGGCTTAGGTGACTTTAGACATTCGACTCCCCAAGGGGTAAACTTTGACGTCGGGTAGGAGCCTTTGTTGATAAGTTAGGACGAATTGACCAAATGCCGTCCTAGCGACTTAAACCCCCACTTGAATCAATTGGAAGTAATAAAACATAGACATTACACAATAGGATGTGTAATTAGGTTAGCACACTTTCTCTCCATTGATCAAAACCTCTATTTATTTTACACTTTTATTTCTTGCTTTTAGTTAAATTAATCATTTCAACCTCAATCAGTTAAAACCAGTGACACATAGACTTAATTTAGAATCCGCTCACATAGCTCTTGGGACGACCTCGGTTTTACCGATTACTACACTACACACGACCGGGTACACTGCCTGTGAGTGCATAAGGTAGACCATAGGTAAACGAGACAATTATAAATATTAAAACCTTGTCAGAAATCCCGCATCAAGTTTTTGGCGCCGCTGCCGGGGAGCTATATTAGGATTTTTGTTAAGTCTTTTTCTTTTTTGTTTTTGTATATTTAAAATTTTGTTTTCTCACGATTTCCTTTAAGTTTCCGCTACCATGGCAGTTGTGGACATTGATAACCTCACTCTTGAGGAGTATCTTGCTATGACTCGGGATGAACAAGGGCCGGGACCTGTTAGGCCAGCCATTGCTGACGACACTCAGTTCGAAATCAAGCCACAATTCATGAGGGAGCTTCGTGCGAATCCCTTTTCCGGAAGCATTACCGATGATGCTTACGAGCACGTGGATAATGTGGAATCATTGTCAACCTATTTAAATTTCCAAGAGTCTCTAACGATGCTATCATGTTACGTGTGTTCCCTATTACAGTCACTGGAGATACTAAAAGATGGGTCGACAGATTGCCAGCCGGGACAGTTAATTCATGGGCTCTTCTAAAAAGGTGTTTCATTCAAAAGTACTGTCCTCCATCTAGGACATCAAAGCAACTCGAGGACATCCATAATTTCAAGTAAGAAGGTGATGAGACTTTGTACCAGGTTTGGGAAAGAAACAACGAACTCCTGTAAAAATGCCCTACTCATGACCTTAATAGCCAGCAAAAGGTAAATGTCTTCTACAAGGGTATAAACATCTCCTCAAGGAAGATGCTCGATTCGCAGGGACCAATTCCTGGAATGACTCCTACAAGATCTTTGGAGGCTGTTCAAAAGATAGCTGACCACTCTCATAAGTGGCACAACGGAGGAAGCAATAGAAGCATAAGTGGGAATATGGAAGGCATTGCAGCAATAAATAATAAACTTGAAAGTATTGGTAGGGACATGAAGAAGCTGAAAGAGAATGTGCACTCTATACAAGTTGGTTGAAATAATTGCAATAACACTCACCTCGCTAATAAATGCCCGCTTAAAGAAGAAGTCAATAGAGTTGAAGAGAAAAAATATGGGAATGGTAGGCCGTTTAACGGATATAATGGTAACGGAGCTAAATACCGTGAAGGACCCCCGGGATATTATACGAGAATTAACAACAACCCGTCTAAACCCAGTCTTGATGAGTTGGTTCATAAACACATCGAAGAATCTGCAAGAAAAAATGACAGGTTCAAGGAATGGATGATCAAAGTGAAAGAAGACACGGATATGAATCTACGAAACCAGGATGCCGCAATCAAAAACTTAGAGACCTAAATTGGGCAGCTTGCTAAGAATTTCAGGACTAGGAATGATGAAGCTGTCACATGCAAAGCCGTGTTTGCAAAAGATGAGCCTACTGGAAGAGCAGCGTACCCCTACTATTACAAATGACCTTTGTGGGATTAATTACCTAAGAGAAGATGACGAATTTGAAAATGACGAAAACTTGCCATGCCAACTTCCTGAAAAATAGCTTTATCAATAAATCTTTCTATTGCCTTGCACTACCGGTAACCTAAAAATTTCCGCTTTAGCTGATTTTGGGAGCTGGGGTAAATCTTATTTCCACTTTATTGTTTGATATCTTGAAACTAACCAATTTAAAAGAAACAACAACGATGATTGAAATGGCTGATTCTTCTAAGGCTGTACCTCGGGGGGTTGTTGATAACGTTTTACTAAAAATTAGCAAATTCTTCTTTCCTACTGATTTTATGGTTATTGACATGGGCAAACGGGAGCATTACAACTTAATTGTTAGGAGACTCTTTTTAGCTACTTGTCGCGCTCATATAAAAGTTTTTGAAAAGCAAATTTCTTTAGGAACTGAGGGGGAACAAGTTACTTTTGACATGAATGAAAAATTGAAACCTCATCAGGATTTTTCAAAAAAGGTTGACGTTGTCAATATACCATTACTTGACCCACCTTTATGCTATGAATTCGAGACTAACAATTGTGAAAAATATGTTGTTAGTTGTAAACAGGAATAGGGAACAACAAATCAAATCAAGGACATCAATAAAGCTTCGGATCTTAACAAGCATTACTGCATTCCTATAGTAGCCAAGAATGACGTATCTATGACAACGTGGCCTAAGTGTAACCCTTTTCACGAATATTGTAACGGGGATATGAATATGGAAGAATGGACATGCCCTCATGAGATTGAGAGACATGACATAAAGTTTGGGAATCCATCCTTTCAAGATTGGTACAAAATTAGGTTTGGGGACTCTAATCTCAATACACGTTTGATCAAAAGGCTAAAGCTCGATTACAACGACTATCGTCTTCAGGATAAGAAGACCGCTGATAAAGGGTCAACCAAAAATGACGTCCTTTATAACAATAACTCTATGATTGAAGACGAAGACTATGGAAAGTCGTGTTTATCATTCAACAAATGGCTTTTGCAGAAGTTTGGTACCTGCAGCGTCGGCAACATAGTCAGGAAAAAGGTTTTTGCCGAATGGATGATTAATTGCCACTAGAAAATAGGAGAAGCTGGGATGAATGCTGAAAATCTATGAGCTCCACTTCTGGTGGTGGGTGACATAAAACCCCATGGCTTGGAGTCTAACTTAAAGACTCGGTAATAAAGAAAAGTGCTCTTTCGGGAGACAACCCGAATTATACCTTTCATTTTTATTTTGTTGGGTTTTGTATTTTTAACATTTTTGCAGGAATTGGAGACGAATTCACAGTGATTAAAACGTGGACCTGTTCTGTCCTAACGTTACGGCGTAACTCATCCTTATGGTTACGCCGTAACACCTCCTTAGTGGCCGATTCTCTCCAGGTTATCAACCATTACGGCGTAATCTCATTCCATGGCTATGCCGTAATAGCTTCTCAGTAGCTGATTTCCAGGTTTAACCACAACTATGGCGTAACTCCTCATTATGGTTATGCTGTAATTCTCCTTGCAGTATAAATTCTTCCTATATTAACATAATAACCTTGTATTAGTTTTAAATGAACTTTGTGGTATGTTCTCTGTAAGCCCTTACGAGACTACACTCGTCCACTTGGGACAACAAGTGGTTTAAAAGGCTTGTTGCATATGCTAAATGCAATCGTGATTCCTACGAAAGTGAGTTAGATTTCTTTTGTGTATTTTTTTTTCTATTTCTTTTTAGAATTATGCTTGTTGGTTAGTTGTGATTTCAGGGATTGAATTTTGCTCATGGATGCTTAAACGAAGGCATGATTTTCTTCGTGAGCCTTCTTTCTTTTAGGAGCAAATTTCAGAGAAGTTATCGCTCTAATTCTACTTTCTCTTCACCTTTATTTAACGTTTAGTACAAAAGGGACTTTGTACATCTCAAGTGGGGGGACGGGAGTAAAATTATTACTTGAACTTATTTTCCCTCGTTTTTCTAGTTTATTTTGAAAAATTATGCCATTTTAAAAATTTTGACATGTTTTTCTTAACCTAACTAGATTAGACCTTAGCCGAGCACATTATAACCCTTGATATTTTATGGTGAGATTAGCCTTATCCGTTTCCACTTATTTACCCAAATCCGCCAAATTTTGAGTGTGCCGGTAGTTTGTAAACTTTAGAACTTTGCCTTTTCATCACTTCGTGAACATAGACGAGGTAGGTTGAGTTTGCTTGATATATATGGAATAATTAGTTTGAGAAGGTAATATTTTTAGGATTATCACCCAAATAGCCTATTTTTGCGTATCTATCGATTAATTACCTCGAATTTTTAACCCCCATGTTAAACCCTTTTGTTGCACTCACCTTTAGTGCAAGATACCCCTAGATACACCCGTCTGAGCCATTCCTTTCATTTTGTTCACCCAATATATATTGTTTCGTTACACTCATTCACCTTAGCCTACCGTGTAGTCTTATTTTTTGATCTGGAAGTCATTATTTGCCTAAGTTCAAGGTTCAACTAGAGAGGTTTAGAAATTACGCTTCCGTTAAAGACTTATATTTGAAGATCACTGAAGACCCCCCAGATTCTCATTATATGTTCATCTCAAGTGGGGGTAGTTTATTGTTTATTGTAAAGTGCAATGTTATAAGCACTATGATAGGAGCTCATAAAAGATTAAGCATCGAGGAGGCCACCTCGGTCACATTTGAAGAATTGAGTTGGAAATTATTACGCCAACAGTTGGAGAACAAGTAATGTGCCCATCATGACGTCCGCTAAATGGCACATCTACTTGTTATATCATGATCCGGTTTCTTCACCTTAAAACTTAAACTTTGGATGAACGGTAGGCGGTGACAACTTGGTTATAGGTTAAGAATATTTGTTTCGTTATTTTTATTTTACACCAATTATTTCTCATGTCTTATCCAAACTTTTAGTCATGAAGCGTCTCTAGGTGATGAAGCGAGCAATCTTTGGTGTCTTGGCCATGGATTTGGTCATGTATCATTGATTTTGTCCATTTTTCCGTGACACGTTAGTAATGACATTTCACCCTTAACCCATGTTTTGTCCACCCATATTTCCTTCAAAAATTTTTTAGTCCTTAACTCTAGTGGTGGAGATTTGTGTAACCGCCAAGCTTATGATAGAATACATGCTATGACTGTGCTTTGAGTGATCACCCTGAAATTGACATTTAGACTAGATGAGAGAATTTGAGTGTTTTGTTCCCATTTCGTGAGGTGTTTGGCTTTGATTTATTCTAGCATAAAGGATTTTTAAACTCATATCTTCCAGGTAATGGGGGACATCTTTTTAGAAAATTTTCTAATAAGGTCTACTTGAGGGCAAGTAGAGTTCAAGTGGCAGGATATTTGATAACATCAAATAGTCCTGACTTTTAAGTGTCAATTTCCCCTGATAATGCTCATATTTTATGTCATTTATATGGATTTACGCTTGTATTCCTTTATATTTCACTTTCAGGTAAATTATGAGCATTGGAGCTTAAGAGAAGAGGATTTTGGAGATTTTCCTAACGGTTTATGATAGTAAGCTACTCATGAAGAAGCTACGGCGCAACTTATTCTCTCACATTACGTCATAGCTAGTGTTTTATCTTGTATTGCCTACTCAACAACAATTACGGCATAACTCCCAACTAAGGTGACGCCGTAATCATCTAGGTCAAGAAATATTTCGCGCCTCCATCAACTATGCCGTAACTCCTCAACAAGCATTACGCCGTAGTCCATTTAAAAGAGTTCTGTATTAAAGATACGGCGTAACCTTTACCAAGTTTTATGCCATAGCGTATTTAACGAGAGTATCATTTGGAGGATAATTAAAGTTACGACGTAACTCTCAACTCAAATTACGCCATAACTAGGATCGTGCCTATAAATACAAGCCTTAAATTCTGCATTTCACATCATTCACTCACAACTAAAAGTCAGAGAACGTGAAGAGGGTTCCAAAGGCAGATCCTTCGGAGCATACGAAGCCATCTCCAAGGAGGAATCACTCCATATTGATAGGCATTAGCGATCATTTCTATCTTTTACTATTAATTCATGTCTTTCATTATGTTAAACATCGAATTCATTGTTTCTTTTAATATGATCGGCTAAGCACCTTTGGTGCTAGTCTAATCATGATTCATTGAATGTATATTTTATGTTTTCACGCTTTCGTATAATTGTTTCTAGTGTATGCATGCATAGTTTGTTGGTAGTTACCCTAGCTTCAGTAGTTTTGAAATGCGGTCGTATCTAGTTGCTTAGGAGAATTGACCAACTGACTCTAAGTAGTTAGGTAGGGTTTGGAAGGGTAAGAACTGACTAACTGACGACCCTTTCTCTCTTGTGCGAACTGACCAAATGATCACCGGTCGTCTAGATGAACTTAAGAAGTTAGGGATGAGTGTCTAAGATGCTAGCGCCCGGGCACTCATTATTTTGAATCTTGCATGTAGGGTGTTGGGATATAAAAAGTTAAAGTGCTGAAGTATTAAAGTACTGAAGAGTTAAAGTACTGAAGTCAAAGTACTGCTCGATTTATCAAAGTACTGCATGCTTGAAGGGCTGATATGCAAAAGCATTAAGGATCATTATGTAATTCTAGAATGTTCTTAGATTAGTATTGTATTTTGATAGATCATTGTGGACGAACCTGTAGACATTCCTGGACAACCTAAAGCACCTAAACCCATCTTGCCTGCTGCTACAATAAGGAATCAAGAGAAGGCTCTCAACATACTCTTGTCTTCCATTCCTGATGGACACCTACTCAAGTTTCATGGTGCTAACGATGCAAAATAGTTATGGGCTGCTCTCAAAACAAGGTTTGGAGGTAATGATGCTTCTAATAAAATGCACAGAAATCTGTTGAAGCAACAGTTTGAAACTTTCACTATTGGTGAAAGAGAAGGTCTTGATGCTGCCTATGATAGATTTTAAAATCTTCTCAGTATGCTAGAGTTATACAAGGCAGAGGTATCTGTTGAAGATGCCAATATGAAGTTCTTAAGGAGTTTGCCATCTACATGGCATGTGATTGCTACTATGATCAGAGGACAACCTGGATTGGATGTTATGGACTTTGATGATCTCTACAACCATCTAAAGGTGTATGAGCATGAGATGAATGGCCAAACAAGTTCAAAGTCTCACAGTATAGCTTTTGTGTCATCTGAAAAGAGAGGCAGTACTTCCACTAAAAGTACTGCTCACCCTACTCAAAGTACTGTTGCTCAAAGTACTGGATATCCTGCTCATTCTATCACAACCATGACCAACCCCACATCATCACCATCAAGCACCATCCATTCTGATGAAGTCGTATGCTCATTCTTTGCTCAACAAGCTACACTACCTGTTACCTATAAAGAGGATTTTTCACAAATAGAAAAGGATGCACTTGAAGAAATTGATATAAGGTGGCAAGTTGCTATGATCACTGCTCGGATCAAGAAGTTCATGAAGAAAACAGGATGAGGCATAGACTTCAAACCCAAACAGGGTATCACTTTTGACAAGTCCAAGATTGAATGCTTTAACTGTCAGAAGACTGGACACTTTGCAAGGGAATGCATGTTTGCTAAATATCTGGCAAGCAGGATGACTGAGAAACCAAAGCTTGAACTAAAGGAAATTCCTATTACTGAAACAAAAGCTTTGGTTGCTCAAGAGAATCTATCAGAGGTTGACTGGAGTGCTGAGTTTGATGATGAACCAGTAACCTACTGTATGATGGCAATGGAGGAGTTTGATTGGAGCACAACGTTTGATGAGGAACCTGGATTTGCTGCGTTGGAGTCCAGAGATGGTCTAGGAAGCTTTGATTGGAGCATGGAGAGTGAAGATGAACCTGTTCTGCTTGCTATGGTAGCCACTTCACCAAGTTCACCCCTATCTCTAAGGTATGTTCTAAGTGTCATGACTTTTATCAAAAAGTGCTTAATAATTATGTGACTGAAAGAGATAAGTGTAGAACGGCTAGGTCTGAAGTAGCTGGTTACCAAATTACTTTAGAGTCAATGGAAGCCAAAATAATAACACATGAAAATAATGAAATGGCTTGGGCTGAAAAGTATGTACAACATGATTATCAGTTAAAATTAAGTGAATGGATGCTAGGATGTAAGATTTCTGAAATTGAGAAGCTAACTAAGGAAAGAGATGAATTGTTAGAAAAGTTTGCTGCTTGGGGACAATCTGGTCTCTCTCATGTTAGTTATGTTGAAAAACAGAGAAGAGCTTACATTAGAACTGGACTAGGATTTGGTATGGACTTTAGTAGCATAGATGAAAACCCACCTAGTGATGAGAACCAACTTGATTTTGAGGATGTAACAACTAGTGATGATGAACTCATTAATTATGTAGATAACACATCTAGTGATGAGGAATCAGTTAGTCAAACACCTCCAGAGTTTAAGAAAGAAAATGGTTATCATGCAGTCCCTCATCCCACTGGTAGTTTTCAACCACTTAGGGCAGATGTTTCTCGTTTTGGAATAGACAATCTAGAGTTTAGGAAAAAGCTTACTGGTGAATCTAGGTCTGAAACCCCAAAAGAAACTGTTGAAAAACCTAAGGTTGATGATGTTAAGAGTCAAGCAGCACCTTCAACTCAAAGTACTGCTGCACGATCAGCAGTACCTTTAAGAAAACCTTTTCAAAATACTGCTAAACCTTTTTGGGATAATTTTGGTCAAAACAGTTTTCATGATTCACCAAAAAGACAGGATACTTTTAATCATAGATCTAAAGGAAGAAATTTTGGGAGTATGGGTCAAAAATTGTGTTTTGTTTGTTATAGTTCTGATCATCCGATCAAGGACTGTGACTTTCACTCAGACTACTTAAGCAAATTCCCAAAGACCAGATCTGCAAACCAAAAACCTAGGGAGAATAAACCAGTCTGGAATCATTCACATAGGGTTAACCATAGCAACTTCTCACAAGACTATAGGTACCCTCACCAGAGAAGACCTTTTTCAAAACCCCCAGTACCTTCAAACACTTTCCAAGGTACTGTTAAGCCAAATACAGTACTTTCTCAAAGTACTAATCAGTTTTCACCAAACACTTTTTGGAATAAAAACCCTAGGAGATCTAATTACTATCAATCTAGAAGGCGTTACAACTCAAAGAAAGTAACTAGATCAAGGAACTCTA
This sequence comes from Chrysanthemum seticuspe, assembly GCA_019973895.1. Taxonomy (NCBI): domain Eukaryota; kingdom Viridiplantae; phylum Streptophyta; class Magnoliopsida; order Asterales; family Asteraceae; genus Chrysanthemum; species Chrysanthemum seticuspe. The sequence goes on along the minus strand of BPTQ01000008.1, from coordinate 224,738,040 downwards.
CACAAGAAGTTAAAACCAAATGGGTTAAGAAGGAAAGTACTGATGGGGAACAAACAGTACTTTCAGCAAGTGTGAGTGAATCAGAAACTTTTGTTAAAAATAAAAAGGAAAACTTGGATGAAAAAGAGATTTTTATTGAAAAACCAACACAAGTTTTTGAACAACCAAAGATAATTGATCATGTGCTTAAAGACAGTGGGAATTACATACTTAAAGAATTTAAGTATGTAACTCCACAAGGGGAACACAAGTCAGTAATGGCTTGGGTTCCTAAAATTAACTAACTCTTTTATCTTTGTGCAGGGCAACCCAGAAGAGGCGCTTAAAGATCATTTAATTGTGGATAGTGGTTGCTCTGGAAGCATGACAGGAGACAAAGATATTCTGTCAGATTTTAGATCCTATTGTGGAGGAAGAGTTGCATTTGGGAATGATGCTAGTGTAGGACGAATTACAGGCAAAGGAACTATTAAGGCAGGAAGCATAGACTTTGAGAATGTTAGATATGTGAAGGAGCTCAAATTCAACCTTTTTTCAGTTTCTCAGATATGTGATAAGAAACACCCTGTGTTATTCACTGACACAGAATGTCTCATCCTTTCCCCTGAATTCAGGCTTGTTGATGATAACTTGGTAATACTGAGAGTACCAAGAACCAATGATGTGTACAGTCTGGATATGAAGAGTCTTCACTCTTCTGGAAGAGCAACATGTTTAGTAGCAAAGGCAACACTTGAAGAAGCACATCAGTGGCATAGAAGATTGGGCCATGTAAATTTCAAGAATATCAACAAATTGGTCAAAGGAAATTTAGTTAGAGGTTTACCTTTCAAGACTTACAAGAATGATCACTCATGTTTGGCGTGCAAGAAGGGTAGACAACACAAAGCTTCATGCAAGAAGCTTGAGGATAGATCTATTAGAGAACCTTTGGAGTTACTGCACATGGATTTGTTTGGACCTGTTTCTGTTGCTAGTCTAAACAAGAAGAAGTACTGTCTGGTTGTGACAGATGATTGCAGTAGATTCAGTTGGGTATTTTTTTTGGGATTTAAAGATGACACCTTTGATGCTATTCATGATCTAATAATAGCCCTTGAAAACCAACTGAGACTTAAAGTAAGAGGTATTAGATGTGATAATGGGACTGAATTCAAAAACAAGCTTATGGATGAATTTTGTGCTAAGAAAGGAATCAAGAGAGAGTTCAGTATTGCTAGAACTCCTCAGCAGAATGGTGTTGCAGAAAGAAAGAACAGAACTTTGATTGAAGCAGCCAGAACAATGCTTGCAGATTCATTACTACCTATTCAATTATAGGCTGAAGCTGTAAGTACTGCTTGCTATGTGCTTAACAGAGTATCTGTCACCAAACCACAGATGAAGACACCTTATGAGTTACTAATGGGACTCAAACCCAACATTATTTTATGAAACCTTTTGGATGCCCTTTGACTATTCTCAACACAATTGATAATTTGGGCAAATTTGATGGCAAGTCAGAAGAAGGATACTTATTGGGATACTGCACCAATAACAAAGGATTCAGAGTGTATAACATAATCACCAAGAAGGTTCAAGATTGTCTTCATGTTGAATTTTTAGAAGATCAAGAAAATCAGAAGGGTAAAGGTCCTGATTGGATGTTTGATCTTGAAGTTTTGACTCCTTCTATGAACTATGTACCTGTTAGAGAAGAAAAGCAAGTAGATCACAAGGAAGATGAATTACAGTACATTGTTCATGGAGTCAATATTAGACCTGATGTTGTTCCTGATGAAGAACCTATAACTATTGAGAAGGACAAAGGTACTGATGAGCCAAAATCTACATTGTCTGCTGAAGATCAAGCTATTCAAGATGAGCTTAACAAGATGCTTTTTCAAGACATAGTAGCACAATCTTATGATGATGATCAAAGAATAACTTATGAGGAAGCAAAGAAAAGGAACAAGACTGCAGAATTCTCTCACAGTACTTTGGATGACAGTACTTTAGATCAAAGTATTGCTGCACCTGATGACAACACTTTGGATGATTTGGATGATCCTACCATGCCTGGCTTAGAAGATACTGATGATGAGTATGATGATAAAGGTATTTTCTCAAATTCCAATGAAGGTGTTGATTTCACAAATTTGGATGATAATGTTGAAGTTCCACATACCCCAATCTTAAGAGTTCATAAGAATCATCCTACTGGTCAAATCATTGGACCTTCTAACTCTGGAGTGCTTACAAGAACCAAAGCTAAGGGTTTTTCTAAACCTCACAATGCTTTACTTAGCTTTGTTTATAAACAGAACAGGCTAAATCACAAGGATCATCAAACATGCTTATTCACTTGCTTTATTTCTCAAGAAGAACCCAAGAATATAGCTCAGGTATTATCTAAAGAGAGTTAGGTTGAAGCTATGCAAGAAGAACTTCTTCAATTCAAACTTCAAGAAGTTTGGGTATTGTGTGATCTACCAGATGGAAAGAAAGTCATTGGTACAAGATGGGTGTTCAGAGTAAAGAGAGATGAACGAGGGAATGTCATCAAGAACAAGGCAAGGTTAGTAGCACAAGGCTACAGACAAGAAGAAGGAGTAGATTATGATGAAGTGTTTGCTCCAGTAGCAAGGATTGAAGCCATTCGAATCTTCCTTTCTTTTTCATCATATATGGGATTTCAGGTTTATCAAATGGATGTCAAGAGTGCCTTTCTTTATGGCACTCTTACAGAAGAGGTATATGTCAAACAGCCTCCTGGTTTTGAAGACCCTGCTCATCCAAACAAAGTCTAAAAAGTTGTTAAAGCTCTTTATGGCCTACATCAAGCACCTAGAGCTTGGTATGAAAGGCTTTCTACTTTCTTATTGCAACATGGTTACAGAAGGGGAGCTATTGACAAGACTTTGTTCATCAAGAGAGATAAGAATGATATCATGCTGGTTCAAGTTTATGTCGATGATATCATCTTTGGAGCTACCAAACAGTCCATGGTGAAGGAGTTTGAGCAGCTGATGCAACATGAATTTCAAATGAGTTCAATGGGTGAGTTAACTTTCTTTTTGGGACTTCAAGTTAAACAGTCAAAGGAAGGAATTTTTATAAGTCAAGACAAGTATGTATCGGACATACTTAAGAAGTTCAATTTTGATGCTATGAATCCAGTTACTACACCTATCAAGTCTATCAACTCACTGGGCAAGGATGAAGATGGTCAACCTGTTGATGTCAAGTTGTATAGATCTATGATTGGCTGTCTTATGTACTTAACTGCATCTAGGCCTGATATCATGTTTGCTGTTTGTTTATGTGGAAGATATCAAGTCTCACCTAAGGTCTCCCATATGAATGCAGTGAAACGAATTTTTAGTTATTTGAAACAACAACCCAAGTTGGGGTTGTGGTATCCAAAAGATTCACCTTTTCACTTGAAAGCTTTTTCAGATAGTGATTATGCAAGTGACAACTATGATAGAAGATCAACCACTGGAGGATGCCAATATCTTGGAAGAAGATTAGTTTCATGGCAATGCAAGAAGCAAACTATTGCAGCAACATCCTCTACTGAAGCAGAATATGTGGCTGCTGCAAGCTGTTGTGGACAAGTGTTGTGGATGCAGAATCAACTCTTGGATTATGGATTCAACTTCAAGAATACTCCTATCAACATTGATAATGAGAGTACAATCTGTATTATGAAGAATCTAGTTTATTACTCCAAGACCAAGCACATTCAGATTAGGCATCACTTCATCAGAGATTGTTATGAGCATAGGCTCATTAATGTTGTCAAGGTTCACACGGATGATAATGTAGCTGATTTACTCACCAAAGGCTTTGATGTTTCAAGATTCAATCACTTGGTGGTGAGCATTGGAATGATTAATTACTAAGCTACGTTTAAGGGGAGGACTGATTAGTGTGTTAGACAGTCCTATGCTTTGCTTAAGGGGAGGCAATACCATGCCTATTTGGAGTTTTTGTCATTATAGAACAGAAGATGGAAAAGTACTGCTGTTTTGTTATATGAAAGTACTGAACTGAAAGTACTGCTCTAGAAAGTACTGCACACGTGGAAAGAATTGCTTGTCTTATCAACGTAATGTTCCAACGGTCAAAAAGAGGGGTGAATTCAACTAACGGTAACTTTGTTATTATGGGCTGTGATTTTTTAAATCCTACATATAAATAACTAATTTTCGATTTTCCCTCTCATCTTTAATCATATCAATATTTTCCATATATTTCTCTCTCCCTCACAATTACTTAATCATCGAATCAATCACTTTTACAATCATCAGTGGCGAACCGTAACACCGTTTCTACACACAACATGCTGGCGAATTTAGATAAGACTGAAGCTAATGTCATCTTTCATGACATCATTGATTTTCTCACTGGATCACCAATTAGTTATGCACTTTTGGTTGAACCAGATATCATTGAGCCCTGGATTCAACAGTTTTGGGCAACTGCTAGAGCTCATATGGAGAATGATGATCCATATATTCAGGCTAAAGTAGATGGAAGGATAGTGAAGGTTTCTGAAGCTTCAATTCGTGAAGATTTATTATTTGATGATGAAGAAGGAGCTGTTCGTTTTGATAAATAATTGATTTGGGATACATTCAGAGACATTGGGTATGAAGGGTCCTTAACTGAACAAAATTTCAAGAAACCCTTATTTAGTCAACATTGGAAGTACTTGGTTCATGTATTGCTTCATTGTATTAGTGCTAAAAGTACTTAATGGGAGCAATTTGGTTCCAATATAGCTTCTGCTTTAGTGGGATTGGCTACAAATCAAATTTTCAATTTTTCAAGGCTCATTTTGGATTGAATGCTCTCTCATATCTCTCATGGATCGCGCTGGTTGATGTATCCAAGATTTATTCAAGTGTTCTTGAATAAACAACTTGAAGATGTACCAAAGCCTTCAAGCCTATTACCTGTTGTGGTACAACCTGCCAAGATTTTCACCTTCATGGCTAGGAAGAGTGATTTGTTTACTGGTAGGAACACTCCATTGACTACTTCAATGATGGAGATTGTTCAAGCTATTAGAGATGAGGCTGCAGCTAGTGATGAAAGAGAAGGTACTGCTTCAACTCAAGGTACTGCATCTCAAGGAACTGCTTCTCAAGGTACTGATGTCAACGAAGGTACTGCAGTTTCTCCTACCTCATCTCATCATGATACTCCACCTATTCAGTCAAAACAAGATATCCCTATTCCCTCATCATCCTCTAGAGGAGATGCAGCTACTATACCCCCTGAAGGATTAGTACTGGATAATTATATTCTGACAAGGGAGCTAGTCAAATTGAAGAAAACAACTGAGGCTCAAGCTGCACAGATAACACAGTTGAAGACCAAGTTTAGAAAACTTAAGAGGTCTGTCTGGCCTTTAGTAAAACATCACAGATTATGGGTCAAGGCTGAAAAGAAGAAACGAAAGCATTTTAAGAAGGCTTCTATAGGCAAAACAGTTCAACAGCATTCTTTTGTCCAATTGGGGAGGAATTTAGAGCAAGAGAATTTGAAAGAAGATGCTGAATTTCATGAAGAAAAAGAAGATGAACCTCAAAGTACTGAAGTACAGGTTAATATTCTAAGTACTGAGTCTGAAAGAACTGAAGTTCAAAGAACTGGTGTTCAAAGTACTGATGATTAAGGTGCTGTTGATCAAAGTACTGGTATTCAAGAAACTTATAGGCAAGAGCTAATTACACCAAGGGTGTTAGATTTTGAAGAAGAGGCTGGTCCTTCGACTGTTATACATGAAGAAGAAGCTGGTCCTTCCACCATTATACAAGAAGAGGAAGCTGATACACCAAAAGTAGTGCACACTGCAAGTGATGATGAAACTATAGCTGAGATATTGCATAACTTATCAAAACCAAGAGGTGTTAGCATTCCAGGAGTTAATGAAGAACAACCACAAGTTTCTCAACCAGTTATAGATCCAAAAGATAAAGGCAAAGGTAAGCTGGTGGAAACAAGGAAGAAGAAAAAGCTGACTTTGGCAGAAATTAGAGCAATTGAAGTGGCTAAGAATGAAGAAGCTGCTAAAAAGGTACAAGCTGAATTGGATGCTGAAGCTGCTATTGAAGAAGCTAAGAATAAAGAAGCAGCTAAGAAATTACAAGATGAATTGAATGCTGAAGTTGTTATATCAGAAAAACCATTTAAAGTATAAAGTCAAAGTACTGCTCGATTTATCAAAGTACTGCATGCTTAAAGGACTGATATGCAAAAGCGTTAAGGATCATTATGTAATTCTAGAATGTTCTTAGATTAGTATTGTATTACTTGTCGTATAAGGTTACAAATTGTAAACCGACTAGGGTTATCCTTAAGCCTATAAAAGGACCCCTAGGTTGGTATTAGACATATGTGTTTTTAGAGTTTTAGAGAAGTACGACATTAGAGTTTTAGAGTTGATAAAGAATCTGCATAACAAGCAGATTCAGAGTTATTAATAAAATCATTGAAAGTTATAGTTAATTCTTCTTAGCTTTGTTAAGTAAATTCCGCATACTTAATAGAGTTTGCTCAGTGTTTCATTGTTAATAACTTAGGATTTATCCGAGGTTATTAAACCCTTAACAAGCTATATACGTAGTTTGGTTAGAGTACATCGATCCAACATAGGGTACTTAATGAATTGGCTTAGATGACTTTAAACCATCGACTCCCCAAGGCGTAAACCTTTGACGTCGGGTAGGAGCCTCTGTTGATAGGTTAGGCCGAATTGATCAAATGCTGTCCTAGCGATTTAAACCCCCACTTGAATCAATTGGAAGTAATTAAACATAGACATTACACAATAGGATGAGTAATTATGTAACACCCCGAAAATACGGTCTAGCAGAAGCATACGAGCCTTTGGGTGCCACAATCTTGGTATCACAACATAAGGTACAAAGAATGGTTTTTATCCCATTTATTTAGAATAAGATTCATTAATTGAAAACATTAAATTTACATTAATGAAAGTAGTGCGGAAATAGGCCCAAAAGATAATTAAAGTGGTCCCGTTTATTCATTAGAGTCGCCTATGACCATGCCCCTTGCCACGCGTCATCCAATAGTGAGCTATCGCCTTAATCCTGAGAACACATGCTAAAAGGTCAGCTTACGCTGGTGAGTTCATAGGTTTAAGTTCAATTAAAACATAGTGGACCTGTAGGAGTTGATTTGCTATGCGAGACTTAAGATAGATAAAAATCGTTCACAAACCGTTTCATATCCGAAATCACAATCCATATCACGCATCCAGTGATTACACGGGCCCAACGACTCTAGTCCAACACTGTCGTGGCGAAGTCTAGAACAATTGCCAACCCCAGACTAGGTCGAGGTAGAAGTCTATTCTTAGCTAGGCAACAATTATAACAATTAGGATTGCTACCCTAGTCTAAGTCAACGACTACCGCACATCTATCTAAACAGTCAAGCACATAAGCAAATCAAAATAGTTTTAAAGGTCCAAAAATAGTAGCATGATTCTCACCCAATTTAGTTAAAAACGTAGATAAAAATGGGGCTATGAAACTCACCTTAGCCACCGCAATGCACTATATACTTTTGACACGACTGGCATCTAACGCTATTCTCCATGGCATACAGAAGAATGTACGACGATTACAATAGAACAGAAGTGACGCAACCTAATGCGTATACGATATTCTTAAAATACAGCTCATAAGATAAAGAAATCACTAGAAAGTAATGTGTTGTAGTTTTCGTGGATCATTGATGTCGTTACTTTCAAAAGTACATTATCGTTCCCAAAAGTTTATAATTATTATCTCAAAGTTTAGTTTTAACGTTTCGTGTGGTGGTAAGGAACCATGACTCGACAATCAACTCACGACAAAAGAAAATAAGATGTTGACATGAACGAGACATACCAACTAGAACGCACATCAAATGGGAAAAAGACATCGACAAGGTCAAGAAATACCGACAATACTCAAGCTAGTCAAAGGCTAGGAAATGACGACATCTATTCAAGATACATAAATAGGTTAACTTTCGATAATTTCCCCATAATCCCAATATACATGTTCACTATACAAGATAAGTTTCCATGTATCGCTCAATCAATAAAGGTTTTCCAATTGTTATTCGTATTTACAAAAGTTTATAAGAAAGTACTTTCTATGTTGTATATTTAGTAGGGTACTATAAATGACGCGTTCGTTTATTCCAACGTTCCAAAACCATTACGACTTTAATAAGTTATCTTATCAAAATAATATTTCCAAACAAGTCTATAAAAGCTAACATATGTTATAAAACACGTGTCACCATCGTATTTAATAAGAGTTTATAATAGATTAAGCCATATTCGTTAATAATATATAGTTATATAATTCAATATCGGCTTAAATGTGAAAATGAAATATTTAGTTTTATTGCAAAACAAATATTGAACTCATTTAAACCAAAACGTTTAATAAAGTACGACATACTAATCAATATAACTTGTTATCACTAGTTATTCCAAGTTTATATGACATAGTTAAATACTTAATAGTTATAACATATGTGTATTACCCGATATCAATTATTAGTCACATAATTAGTCCTTAAATGCTTATTATTCCGCTATAGTCCAATATTAACAACTCAATTGTTTTCAATGTGTCAAAGTAATCTAACTTATGATCAATATAATATCCGTATTAGTGTATGGCTCCAATCCAGGTTACGATTCTCGTTATGTGTACCAAGTATCTACTTATCTGACACTTACCAATATCGCTCTCGTCAACTAATATTAACTCGTTAGTTTGTTGTTTTAATGTTAGCCGCTAACTAATTATATTTAGACATGGTATTACTCGTTTATTGCCTCATATCTATATATGCTATATGTAAATTGTAACATATTGGATTTCACATACACATCAAATCACTATCACAAGGGGCGTACAAGATGAGTTTTAGAGAGAGAAATTTAGAGGTTTAGGAACTTTAGTGAGAGAAAGAAAAATCTTATTATGAGCTCCAACTCTCTACCTTGGGAGGTAGAGAGTATTTATAGTCTTACAATAAAACGCCACCTGACGGGCTGTGGATCAGGCATACAGAGGGTAAAGACCCGTCCGTCCTCTACGGTGTTACTTAAAATACTACTTAACATTAAATAACTACGACTACGAGCTTTCTAACGAATACATATACTTGAGGTGACCGACACTTTAATAGCTGGATTTAATAAATCCTAACAATCTCCCCCTAAGGGAGGTTACCTCAGACACACATTAAGATTACATAGAATACAAACAAATATTATATTGAGATTGTTCTTGGATTCTTGTTCATGTTCTTTGTTCTGTAGCTCGTAGTCTTTGATTCTTCATTTTTGCATGTTCGGATAATCTGAGTGGAGGTCTTTAACTGATCCACGTGATACTGAGTTTTGAGCCAGCTTTGAGATCATCAGCCACAGTAAATCTCTGACTCATCCATTGTGGTGTTGGTATAATGTGATGTTGTGACATTTGGACTGTCATGCTCACATTCTGGATCATGATATATTCTTATCAGAGTAGCGGAAGCTTTCGTTGATTCATGATATTGGCAGCAGCGTAGCAGAAGCATGGAGTGATAATATCAGAGTCATTGATGCACTAATCATGATTTCTTTGGAAATGAATGTGTTGTGTGAGCATGCGGCTAGGGATTGACCGCTTCATTCTGATCAGCTGCAAACGTTAGGTGTTCCTGCATAAAACAGTTAGCAATAAAGCGCACAAGAGTGTCTTTGATCACTTTTGTAGAATTGAGGTACACGGCCCACGGTTCCCCATTGATCAGTACAAGTACTGCCTGTGATCAGGTATAATTTTGAAGAATTTCCTTGACAGGGTTTCGCAGCTGCTCTAGCTGTTCTCAAACCGGAACATCTCAAAGAAGACAACACGGAGTGAGTGAACCAGCGAAATGAGATTCACTGATTGATGAGAAGAGATTTGAAAAACAATCGTGTACTGCTCAATAGAAATTGTTTTTGCAATACAACGAAGGTTTTAAGGAAAATCAATTATCAATCATAAACACCTTTTATTTTGAAAAATTAGTACACAGTCGATGTGCTAAGGAAAAGAATTTTTTTAAGCACAACGGCCGGTTTTTCAAAGGTATCCGTCAATCCATAACCTGAACCAGGATTGATTCAAAAGATTGAATCGCCCCATTGTTTCTGCTCAGTTGTCACATGGTTGATCTATTGAATAGATCTCACATGCCACCCACCAGGAGCTTGTTTGATGTTGGCTCCAGAAGGCTTTCCATCTTCATTGTGAATATGTTTGCATATCACTCAGATGTTCTGGCAATACCACAAGGATAATGCGTAGGACTCATAAGATATAATCTCCCTTTCCACAATGTATGAAATAGAGAGTCTTCATTGAAAGTGACCTAATGAGATTTGTAGATGATCTCGTGGCTCTAGACTCAATTGTGCATATTTGGTTCCTAAGCCGGAGACTAGGGAGAGGGTCTCCTTCTTCAATGTCAACAAACTCTAAGAGAAAGTCGATAGATAATGTCGGTTCCCCGTGAGAATGAAACAAGTCCTTTTAAGAGGAACTTGAGTGGTTTGGGAAGTTGTAGTGCAGTGCATCACTGGGTCCATGACGTCTTGTCTTCAATACCGATGTTACCTTGGTAACTACCAGTAGCATATGAATTGAACCCGGTTTCTGCCCTAAGGTTGAATAAATGGAGGGCTATTTCTTTTAACCCTTTTTCACATTCAATTCTTTTTCATTCTTCAACCCCTTCAGTGCTTACCGAAACTTCATAACTAGAACCTTGTTGGGTTTATTCCAGTACTAGCTCAGTTGCAGTCCGCACTCTTCCCATATCTCATTTTTCTCCTTTTTTTCAATATACCTAAGGACTCTACACTATCAAGTGGTTTTGTCCCTGGGTAGATCCCTCCGGTTCTGGCGGATCATTGGACCTCAACCTAACCTTATCATCCTTATATCACCATGCATAAAGTAAAGTTGGTCGGTCTTTAGATATAGTTTTTCCGCCTTCAAACCAATTGAAAACCATTTAAAAATCAATCAAGATACTTGTGATATAAAATCAAAGTATTTTGTATCTTAATTTTTTTGATATTTTAGAAATGCTCCCCCTCAACATATGCATAAAATTCAGAAATTGTTTAGCACATGGAGGCAAGAGATTTTTGAAATCGTTAGATTAAGAATGAAAGGTCCAATCTTTTGATTAACATTTTCTAAAATAATCATCATCACTTCCCAATCAATTTGAGTAGATAAAACATATTGAGGAAGGATGAGGTTGTCAAAAGTTTGCTCCCCCTCAATATGTGCCTTGAAGTTTGAAAGGGTTTTGCACATATTAGAGGGAACCTGCACTTAGAGACAATTCAATCACGTTTCAATAATTTAAGGTTTAAAGTAGATGCTCCCCCTCAACATGTGCATGGAAAATTTGAAATCGTTTGTCACATGCGGGGAGGAAAACTTGCTAAACACTTATGAACCCATTTATCGAATTATCAGTTTAAATCTAATTTAAATCACAAATTCTCCCCCGATCACAATTTTCAAAACATTTGAGATTTGAGATCTCTTGTTGATTTAAATTGATTTTGAAAGCTTTTGAGGAGAACTGTGACTTTCTTATGAAAACATTTAGCCGATAAGGATCAAGTTTGAAACATATGACTCCAAAGATTAAACATGCTTGAGTATCTTTTTAGAAAACATTTTTAATAATCAAGGTCTTGTACCAATTGTATAAACTTATTGTAAAATATTTAGAGTAGACCTTGCTCATTTACGTGCCAATTGATTGAAAAAAAATATACTTTGATTTAATTGAAAAATTATTCTCCCCCTCAATCAATGACGAAAGTTGTTGATTGAAGGAATGAGATTTTGACATCTGAAAGCTCTGATGATTTTCAAAAATATTTTTCAAAACAATTGCGTTTTCATTAGATGACGAATATTTTTCAGAAGAATCATTAGAAGGAAAAATATTTGAAAGAAAACATTTGTCTTGTTAATGACAAACATTTGTTTTTAGAATCAGAGCATGAGATTAGAAAAACAAGATAAAGCATGGCTCTGTTCTTTCTTTGAAAAGCGGGTTATTGCCTGAAATGACAATAAACCATTGTTTCACTATCTCTAATTTTTTTTAAACGAATATGTACATTCGACCAACATCTAAAGACCCGTGTCACTCTTTGACTAACAGCACAAAGACCGTAGATATTAATCGAATCAAGAAGAAACATAAAAAAAAGAAAATAATTTTATTTATTTATTTATTTATTTATTATTTTTTTTAGAATAAATATTTACAAGAGATGGATGAAGAAAGACCTTTACTCCTCGTCTTCCTCCTGAAGACATTTGAGTGTTTCTGGTTGAAGGCTTTTCAAGCCAAGTCGTGGAAGAATAAACTCAAAACGTTCTCTTGGAAGAGCTTTGGTGAAGATGTCTGCTAACTGGTATTCTGACTTCACAAAATAGAGTTCCACCACACCATTTTCTACTTGTTCCTGGATGAAATGATGTCGAATATCAATGTGCTTTGCTCTTGAGTGTTGAACATTGTTGCAAGAGAGAGCAATAGCACTTTTATTATCACAGTACAGAGGGATTTTGTTGAATTCAAAGCCATAGTCAGATAATTGGGATCTCATCCAAAGGATTTGAGCACAACAAGATGACATGGCTATGTATTCAGCCTCTGTAGAGGAAATATAAGTACTCATTTGTTTCTTTGAAGACCAACTCACAAGCTTATCACCCAAAAACTGAGCACCTCCTGACGTACTTCGACGTGTATCTTGACATCCTGCATGATCAGCATCTGCATAGGCTGTTAGTGACATACCGGTGTCCTTCGGGTACCAAAGTCCCATGTTGATGCTTCCTTGGAGATACCGAAAGACCCGTTTAACCGCTTCAAGGTGCTTTTTAGTAGGATTAGCCTGATACTAGCACACATGCACACAGCGAACAAGATGTCTGTCTACTAGCTGTGAGGTACATCAGGGATCCAATCATACTACGATATTTCGTTTGATCTACCATGATCCCTGAGTGGTCCTCATCCAGCTTGGTACGTTGAATCATGGGAGTGTCAACGGTGTCACATGAAACAAATCCAAATTTCTTTAAGATCTCATTTGCATATTTAGATTGATTAATAAAAATACCTTCGGGACTTTGTGAAATTTGTAATCCCAATAAAATTGACATTTGTCCTATCATTGACATTTGAAATTTGAAACCCATTTCTTTTGAAAAATGATCACATTCATTGGGGTCAGTCAAGGCAAAGATAATATCATCAACTTAAATCTGAACATGAATTAAATGTTTGCCTGACTTTCTGGTGAACAATGTCGGATCAACTGCTCCCTTGCTGAATCTAGTAGATAGAAGAAACTTTGACAGCGTATCATACCATGCTCTAGGAGCTTGCTTCAAACCGTAAAGGGCCTTTTTCAAGCGATAGACATGAGTAGGATGCTCTGGATTCACAAAACCCTCTGGCTGGCTGACGTAAACCACCTCTTTCAAATCATCATTAAGAAAGGCGGTTTTCACATCCATCTAATATACGACCATGTTCTTACTAGCCGCATTAGCCAAGAAGATTCTGATAGCTTCGATACGAGCAACAGGAGCAAAAGATTCGTCAAAGTCAATACCTTCTTCTTGACGATATCCTTTTGCCACTAACCTAGCCTTATTTTTCAACACATCACCATGCTCATCAAGCTTCACTTTGAAGATCCACTTTAGAGCAATGATCATAGCACAGTCTGGAGCAGGTACTAATTCCCATACATCTAGTCGATCAAACTCATGAATTTCTTCTTGCATGGCATTGAACCAGCTGTCTTCATTCATAGCAGTTTTAACATCTTTAGGTTTGATCTTAGAGAGTACGGAGTTGAAGAAGCACCATAAGGCATCAATAGCAAGTTGTTTATGAGTGGATACAGGACGAGAAGGGTTTCCAATGATGTTGTCCAATGGGTGATCATGTGTCAATTTTCTAAGGTGTTCATGTGGTTGTTGTTGTGGAACTGAAGTAGTAGAGTCGATGTCTCCTGATGAAGATGGTTCTGATGATGAATCAGGAGCAAATATATTTTAAAATGGAGCATCTTCGGGAGTAGCAAAGGGATTAACTTCATCCTGTGAATCAGAAGCAATTCCATGATGTACACTCAGTGATTGAAGGTTTGTTGATGAGACAGATTGATCAGCAGCAGGCGCTTTCTGACTTAATGACATAGAAACTGAAGGATTGACTTCATTGACAGGGATAGAAGCAGCATCTATTGATGAAATTGACATATCAATAGCACTTGGCTCAAAGTGTTCATCAAACATAGGATTAAACAATTTCTTTAAATCCTCTTCAGAGGGAGGTACATAAGGAGTTGCTGGTGAATGATTAGATACAAGAGTAGAACTGATAGGACTACTAGATGAGAGTTGTGATGCGGGTCCAGAACTGGATTGTCCTGGAGCCATTTGACCGGTTAGCTCATCAAACGTAACGTGAATTGTTTCCATAATATTTCGGGTTCTCTTGTTGTAGATTCGGTATCCTTTTCTGTTTGGTGCATATCCTACAATTACCCCAATGTCCGCTTTAGCTTTCAGTTTACCTAAGTCTTAACCATCATTAGTTGGGTAACATAATGCACCAAACACTCGAAGGTATGATAGATCAGGTTTTCGATTGTGGACAAGTTCATATGGAGTCTTTCTATGAGATGTGTGGATTGGGGATCAATTTTGAGTGTAACATGCAGTGGCAATAGCTTCAGCCCATAGAAACATTGGAACCTTTGAGTAAATCAGCATTGTTCTTGCGGCTTCCACAAGAGTTCGATTTCGTCTTTCAACTACACCGTTCTGTTAAGGAGTTCGTGGAACACTTCTTTGAGGACTGATTCCAACACTTTCATAAAATTCATTGAGTTCTTTATTAACAAACTCAGTTCCATTGTCAGTTCGGACGATTCGAACCGTTTTGTTGAGTCGGATCTGAAGTTGTTTAATGAGTTTAATGATGACATCTGGAGTTTCATCCTTTGTCCTCAAAAACTTAACCCAAGTGAATCGGAAGTAGTCATCAACCACTACTAGAATGTATTTCTTCCCATTTATCGTTTGCACTCTCATTGGTCAGCATAAATCCATATGAAGGGTATGAAGAACTTCCATTACTGAGTTTGTGGGTTTTGGTTTGTGGGCAAATTTCGTGCTTTTTCCCAATTGGCAAGCTGAACAGAGATGATCTTTTTCATATTTCAATCTAGGTAAGCCTCTGACAAGATCCTTTCTGGAAAGGTTATTAATGGTGCCGAAGTTCAAGTGATTGAGACGACGATGCCATAACCATGACTTTGTTTTCGAAGCTTTTGACAACAAGCAGATTGGTGAGGACTTCATCATGTCTTCGATAGATATGGTATATAGGTTTGAACCACGGGTTCCTCTGAGAAGTTCCACACCATCAAGCTCTTTAACGAAACAAGTATGCTTTCTGAAAGCCACTTCTAAATCGGAATCACAGAATTGACCAACAGAAAACAGATTATGACCAAGACCTTCTACATATTATACACTGGAAATTAAACTTTTACCAACCACATAATCTCCATAACCCATAATTGCACCGAAATTATCGTTCCCGAATCTAACTGTCCCGATGAATTTGCTCACGAAGTTCATGAGCCGCGACCGGTCTCCAGTCATATGCTTGGAACAACCTGAGTCCATGTACCACATAACGATTTGAACGATCTGCAGTTGAACACAGACAGGAATGGATAACTGGATAATTGGGATCCCCATGCAAGAATGGGTTCCATTTGGTTAGTAACAGTGATTGGAACTCCCACATCAGAAATATAAACACCCATATCAGAAATAGAAGCAATGGAATCATTAGGAATAGATGCATTTCTGGTGTCTGTATTTGACCTATTCAAAGTATGTTCACTTCTTAAAGGAATAGTTCTACCAGTAGGCATCCATTTTATAGTGGGCATTGTCTTAGCAGAAAAAGGTATCCATTGATAACCTATCTTTCTAAATGTTCTTCCTGTGGGTTTCCACTATTTTCTAACTTTCTTACGTCTTTGCCTTTTAGCCTTCTTAGCATGATTTTTTGAATTAACAATTTTAACTGGGCATTTGACAGCATTAGACAAAACATTCACACCACATTCATGATTAGCAACAAAATTCAAGCAGACATCATTAAATGGTTTGCAGATAGTATCAGAATTCGAATTAATTACAGTACGCCTATGGCTAATACTAGAATCAACACGATTCGTTTTATTTAACTCAAACTTAAAGTTCCTAGGTTGGTCTTCTACTCTCTTCCAATGCACATTCTTAGCTTGCGAGGTCCTATCTTGTTTGGTATTGCATGGAGGCTTTGACCCGCTTGCTTTAATGTCACTGATTACTCCTGTAGAGGGAATTATGGGAATATTAGTTGGTTGATCTACTTTTTGCATTCCTGAACTAGATGTGCAAGGATCTGAAATACTAGAAGGCACATTAGTGTTCACTTTCTTAAAGCTGGGCATGGAATGGTTAGTATGCTTGGCACTAGGCATAGAACAGGGTATCAAGGGATTGACTTGCTCACCTAGGGATTTAGGGCATATTGTAGTTAAGCATTCTAGAAGTTCTTGAGATCGTTTGGCATATAAGCAGGCATGGCCAATTGCATTATCAAGTGGTTTCTCTAACTTATCCTCTTCTACAATCTCACAGAGACATTCTAGGCTGTCCTTAAGGTATGAGAAATATGTTGAATAGCAAGTTTGTTATTCCTAAGATGAGGAGGAACATATTTCACAGACAAAGCATATTTATGACAACCATGCACCTTTGATGCACCATTCTCCCCATTGGTCATTGGCATTTTCCCTTTTACCTGACTCTTCAGATTCTCAATTTCCTTTTGCAACGAAGTTATTTGTTCATTATTTTTGTTACGAGTGACTTTTATTGACTCAAATAACTCATTGAAATGACGTTTAACCTTTTCATTTTCTTCTAGAAAACTCTCATTTTCCTTTTGTAAAGCATTAACCAAGTTTTGAAGATGAAAGTTTTGAGAATTCTGAGAATCTAAAGGAGGAGGCATTTGGGAGCCAGTCACATTGTTCTTTTCACCCTTTAATTGGGAAATTTGGGCTTTCAACTTTCTGATCTTGTTACAGTGAGCATGAATCCGTTCATCACGTTTGTTTATTTCAAAAACTGCATCAAACTCTGGAACATATGAGGGTATCTTGATGTTTGAGGTTTTAACATTTTCTTTGAGATGTTGATATTTTAGTTGTAAATCAAAATGTTCAACTTCTAGTTTAGAAAAATGTTTTACCAAATTATCGTGATCATCCTGTTCAATTTTCTCACTTAGTTTAGAGTTTTTGATTTCAATCTCATTGACACGATCATGGGAGACTTTCAAAGCAACAGATAATTCATGAAATTGAGAAGCAGTAATAGAACAATTAGTGGCAGTATAGAACACATCTTGAGAGATACATTCAGAAATAAGATTCTCATTCAAGGTATGCAAGTTCTTCCTCTCAATCTCATTATATTTTAATTCTCGCTCATAGTCACTAACCTCAACAATCATTGCATCATATTCCTTTTCCATTCCTTTAATATCTGTATCTATCCCCTTTTTAAGACTCTCAAATTGATCTTTTAGTTGTTTAAAGAAAGGCATGACCTCCGTTAAATAACATTCTTTTGTTTGCTCAAAACCCCTTTCCCCTTCAGTTATCCCAGTGGGTGTGATCCTTTTCTTACAAGTTTTCTCAAAGTCAACAAATAATTGAAAAATAACATATTGACTGATTAAGGTCTTGCTCTTAGTGGCAATAGTTCTAGGAACTAAATTCATTGGTGTATTTGGAGGATACACAGTCGCTGCAGGCATTTTCCTAAGGGGAGGGTTTGTTTCAACAAGATTTTCAGCTTTTTGCTTATCTAGATCCTTTTTCCAGAACACTTGTTCAGGTGTTAACAAAGTTTGAGGCTTAAACTTGTTTAAGGAAATCCAATTTTCCTTTTTGTAATCATGGGGTTTGACAATGATCTTATTCTCTTTGCACTTGGGATCGTTAAGCTTCTTATCCATTTTCTCCCTAGATGCATCATCTAATTTTCTATCTTCCTCAGTGCAATCAATGCAACTAGGTGTATGTCTAGGTTTAAGAATCTCATTGCCATCATAGATTACATTTTGAGCAGCTTTTGCTATCTTATCATACTCAGGGTTGGATTCCTTTATAATGGGGATACTATGCTTATCGCTGAGAACTCTATGCTTCGTGATCATGTGAGCAGTCTGAATGGTATTCCCTTGTACGTACAACTTATTTTCTAGCTTGTTTTTCAAGGTTTTTAGATTAGAAAAATCATTCAAAAGTTTTGATTCCTTAGCACTGAATGCTTAAGCATTTTAACATTTTCTTGAAGTTCTTGTTTTTCCTTAGCAGTTTTAGAAAGCTTTTCTAGTAAGGAGTTTAACTCTTGTTTTAATACTTCTTCTCTAAACTTACTTTTTCTAATAGTTGTACGCATTTGGTCATCCATTTCCTGCTCATGGGTGGTTAACTCAAACTTAGCACGCTGTTCATAAATAGCAACACGTTCTTTATAGGCATTCAGTTCAGAGACTACAGAATTATCAGGGATACATGCAGTGTATTCATCAAAAATATAGTCATCATTGACTGCAGAAGATGCATCACTTGGTACAGTCTCACTTTCACTTTGTTTCACATATTGATCATATGGGACAACATTGATATTACCCATATTTTCAATATCTGACTCAAAAGTTTCAGTTGATTGTACTTTATTATGTATCTTTTGCTCATCAACATCATCATATAGCTTTAATACCTCTGAGATGATTGATTCTTTGGATGGACTAGCTTGCTGTGGTGAGGGGACCTTTGGAGAGACCATTGGAGAAATGCTAGCCATGAAAATTGTTTGTGCAGTAGGTTCATCATCGACGTCAGAGTTGTATGCATCACAGTCTGCAACTTGAAAGGCATTCTGATGATTATGACCTATCTCCTGAATTGGCTGCTCATCCACATCTGCATCATATGTCTTAGCATTTCCCTCAGCAAGAAACAACAACTCCTCTTCATCCAAAGCTGCACCATTATCCTGAGCTTGCACAAGCAACATCTTATCCCTGAAGTACTCTGCATTCTGAGGGCGTTTTGGCGATGTGTAGTTCCTTGCAATATGTCCCTCACCACCACAGTTGTAACACTTGATCGGCTTTGCTTGTCCTTGATTTCCATTCCTTCCCCTATTCTGATTTGCCACATATCCTCTACCAACTCCACCTCTTCCTTGTTCATACTGCCTTTCTTGAACTGGTTGTACCATAACCTTCCCATCTCTAACAGTGGCTTGATTGTTTGGATTGGATGCTGTTCTGAGGTTGTTGTTGGTGTGTGGGAGAGAGTTCATGTTTTGACTAATCATGAAAGCCAGTTGATTAATGAAGTTTCCCACGCGTGCATCAGCATCAGCTTGTTTGAACATTGGATCGGGAATGAGTTTGTGATTACCATTACCCATGGGTATAACTTGAGAAGCTTTGGTGGTAATTCCAACATTGGTGTAAAATGATGTTGAATCATTTGATGAACTTGTTTCTCCCTGGTTGGTTTTGAACTGATCAAGAATCCTTTTTTCAAACATAGCATGTCTCTCATTCTGAAGAAGGAATGCATATAGTTGCTCATAGTTTGTATTCTTCAATCCTTTGGTTAGCATCAGAGAAGTGACAAACTTGTGCCATTCGGGATTCATGTTGTTCACAAATTTTGAGTTCAACTGAATGTTTGGCATGGTCATTTTGATATTCCTCATATCATTAACAAGCTTGTGGAATCTCACGTAATACTCATAGACACTCTCATCTGGTTTCATCTTGAAGTGCTCAAATTCATCATAGAGTTGTGATTCTCTGTCTTCCATAGTTAATTCAGAACCTGAGAGAAGCATCTTGACATTATCCCACACTGCCTTGGCTTCGGTGTTGTGATTGATAAGCTTGTAGATATCCTTTGGAAGACCTTGAAGTATGATGTTAGAAGCCCTGATATCAGCATCGAATCTCTTTTTCTCCTTATCATTGAGCTCATCATATGTCTTTGGTCTGTCTATTCCATAGATCATTGTTCCATCTGCAGCTGTATCAATTAAGTCTCTTGTAGTCTCAATCTGATAAGGTCCTTCATCAATCGATTTTAGAATGTTGACCCCATTTTCCTTTCCAAGACAGTACAATCTGATTCTTTGAGCCCAAGAGTTGTAGTCAGTTCTGTCAAGCATGGGTGGACGAGTATCTGAACCAGCTGCTTGAACATCCTCGGCAACAGTGGAGATGATTGTAGGTACGTTGGTAGACATGTTTAAAGATTACACGAGATTTTATAACTCAATGATTAAACCGGGAAATAGATTCTTTCACGGGATTTTACTAAATCAAGAGAAAACCGTATTACACACAAGAGTCAACCAAGTCGCTAAGAATCCTTGAACCAAGTCGCTAAGCACCAAGTTGCTAAGTAATTAGAAGACAAGTCGATAAGTTCCAAATCACTACGAATTTTGACAGCAAGTCGCTATGCACCAAATCGCTAAGACATCAAGTCGCTAAATAGCAACTCACTAAGGTCCAAATCGCTAACACCAAGTCGCTAAGAAACTTAAGAACAAGTCGCTATCAAAATTGAAAGCAAGTCGCTACCTTACCAAGTCGCTACCCATAGTGGAGAATCCACTAAGTGTACTGTTTGTCGGCTTGTCTCAAAAGACAAGTCGCTAGGACTAACTCGCCACCAAATAACACTACAACTCGCTACCTTTTACTGAAGAAAGTCGCTAAGTAGAAATTCACTCCGAGAGCCAAGTCGCTACCAAGAAAAACTTTAAAAACACACTTTTCAATCCAAAGCGAGCTCAACCACAATGATTCAAGCTTACCAAATCAAAACCCAAGCACATACAATGATTCTAAACACAAAAGTACACCCAAAATTCAAACTTTAACACAAGAAATGAACCAAATGATGCAAAAACCACTAAACTTTTTCAAACTCAAAAACCATCTAAAAACCACTAGAAATCCAAGGATATGTAAGAGATGATCTAACCATGGCTCTTGATACCATTTGTAACATATTGGATTTCACATACACATCAAATCACTATCACAAGGGGCGTACAAGATGAGTTTTAGAGAGAGAAAGTTAGAGGTTTGGGAACTTTAGTGAGAGAAAGAAAAATCTTATTATGAGCTCTAACTCTCTACCTTGGGCTGTGGATCAGGCATACAATGGGTAAAGACCCGTCCTCCACGGTGTTACTTAACTAAATACTACTTAACATTAAATAACTACGACTACGAGCTTTCTAACGAATACATATACTTGAGGTGACCGACACTTTAATACCTGTATTTACTAAATCCTAACATAAATGTTTCCCCATTAGACCAAGAAGCTACCGTGACCCATAAGCTTCCCAACTCATACTAGACAAGAACCAATATAACAACATAAGTTTGACCCGATACATATACCACTTGAACACTAACACCCAAGACTAAGGAGATAATCAAACAAACACCCATGAACTCTTATTTAATTTCAACTCAACTTAACACCACAAATCTTGTTATGTCGAGTACAAATTCAACCCCGAAGCCTCAACATGACAAAACGACAACTTCTACCTGACCCGTTCATTTCTGACCCGACACTATTTCTGACCCGACAAAAAAACTATCGACCCGACCCGGTTTCATACCCAAACAGGTTATACATTATCCGGTTACCAATCAAAAACAAAAAACCATTACCCTTAACCCCAACACCACACGAATCTGTTAACCAATTTATCTTGTAAATTTGTACCATGTCCATAAGTTTGTTAACTCATTTTTATTAATTTGATTCCACAAAAAACAACACAATGACATAGGAAATCGTTTAGAAATAGAAAATAAAAGAGATAATGGGGCCTTTAGGGTTTACCGAGAGATAAGGGGGAAAACGAGGGCTATGATGCCTTTCACGAGTACAACTCGTGACCAAGCCAAGCTAGAGATCTTTTCAACTTGTTTTACATCAAAACCCTAGTTAACCAAATCTTAAAATCAAGATTTGGAGCGCGTTATGGGGTTAGGAGGCGCGTACGAGAAATATATGTGGTCACAAGGACCCGATCTATCATCTAGGAGTGGCGGTGTAAATATTGGAGGTGGCCGGATTCTGGTGACGGCCACCGAAACCCTAGTTTGGGTGGCCGAATTTTAGAGAGAGAGAGAAATATTTGTGTGTGTGTTGTAGTGAGAGAGTGAAAGTGAGGAATTGGGAGAAAGGGTGAAGGGTGTGGGTATTTATATACCCAGGAGGGATTAATGTTGTAATTAGGATAAAGATAGGGATGGAAATGAAACTAGCAAAAGGGACCCTAGATGAAACTTTGTAAATATTTCGTTATATTAGGTTCGGGGATCATTTTGACTAGAAAATGAGGGATTCGTGACTCGAGAGTTACGCCATTGTTTTTAAAATATTAATTCCAAGAAAAAAGATATATAATATGACTCGTAACTCAAATTAATTAAAACGATCGCTCTAATCGTTGTTTCTCCAATTACGATGCATCGAGGAATTTACGAGTTGTCACAGCCTCACCTCCTTAAAAGGAATCGTGTCCTCGCAATTCAATTCAAGTTACTCATTGAGGTTTAAAAGAGGCGAGTGCAAAAGCACAAGGATTTATCTTCACGTTCCCTACGTGAATCGAGGATCTTACTGCGAGTTTCTATGAGCTTCGAAGATAGAGATGCGACTTACTAAGGTCACTCGGTTTCATAGTCTATGATTTCGATAGGTCAACAAAGTTTTAAACGTTCAAAGATTAGGATTTCCTAAAGGGATAACGATTTCCTCATCGGCGAATCATTTCTTCCTATTACATACGAAACATTGGGAACTCTACTGAATCTTGATGGTAGCTTAAGGCTCTGAGCTACTTGTCTCAACCTAGTAAGAATTTTCAGAAGGGTCGATATAGCGGGGATTAAGTTTTCATGTTTACTACTCGCTTCACACAATCTCATGGTGGATCCATAAGCTTAATTCTAGGTTATCTCGGAGGGTTCAAGAGATTTACGTTATCTATCACAACTTACATATCCATCACAACTTAAAATGGGTTCCTTGGTATTATTTCGAACAGGTTTAGGGTTGCTAAGTTGGGGTATTTCCATTTCTTCCCAATCATCGGAATTTGCTCTTACGTCCATAGAGGATCTCTTACGGTGCCTTTGAGGTACTAAAGCGATAGATATGGTTATAGGAGAAGTTGGCCAAGGGAAGGTGTCTATCCCAACCATTGTCAGACTCGAGAGATGTCGATAAGAGATTTTAGCCAACGAGAGGTGTCTATCCTAACTGTTGCCAAACTTGATAGGCACGCTACGTGTTCTGCTAGGGTTCGAATGGTTTCTCTACTTCAGCCATTAGTCTGGAGATAATATACTGCAAGCATATCCAGATCGGTTCTCTCGGCTCTAGGAAGTGATATATGAAAATGGGTGTGTGGCGATTGCCATAATCTGAAAAGGATAGAAATCAGCATTTCCTACAGCACACGGTTTCCTTTACGTGTGGAGAAGTCCATTTGTATAACTTAGGTTTTCCGATCGCACTTCCTTAAAGAGTGTGACAACCCGTACTTTCAGGTCATTTCTCGAAACAATTTATGCCTCACTATTTCAACATTTATCGTAAACTTGGTTTACTTGTTCCAAATTGCGTAACCTTAAAGGTTTAGCGGCGAATTCATGATCATATCATCACGAACATTTCATATGAACTAAGTTTAGTCTACATTTCATTAGCATCATTTGCATCATGATAGTTCATTCATGACATTTCATTTCACTTGAATCGCGTAAAATTTTATATTAAGTAAACGTTATCGCGTGAGTTATTATTTTGAATATTTAATCCGTTATTTCTAAAAATGATCCCGACATATTTTTAAACTTACAGTTAGTTTATAAAAACTATATTTTGAGTTTACCTAGTGTTTTAAATTTATTTGGTATATAAATCGTTAAAGTTATATTATTACGACGTTTTTCTTAAAAATTACTCGATAATTATTTTATCACTCAAATTTTACAAGGAATGTATTTTTACAATTTTTATTATTTCATTACATTCTATTTTGATCTATTAACAATTACTTTTACCTAAAAATTTCCATTTACCTTTACTTATACATTTAACTACACAACACTTTACTTACATTTTTTAACAAATTATATACAAGTATATACAATATATATAAAAAAAAAAAATATAATTTTTACCAAATCCCTCCCCCTTGGCCGACAAGGGGAGGGTTGGCATTTATGGTGGTTAGTAAAATTATTTTGATAGTATAGTTTTATACACAAAGACTTATTTCATTCACTACATAAAGTCTTACTCACTTATTTTCAATCATCTCATCTCATATTCACAAGTAGCAAAAATCATTTCTTCTCTCTTTGTTCTCTCATCCAAAACCGGCCATAGGTGTTTTCAAGAAGGGATCATCATTTTTTTTCAAGTTCAAGTTATATACAATCTAGATAATACTCTTATTAAGATTTTGAAATAAAAATCTAGAGTATTTAGGCTAAACCTTGTTCCTTGCACCTCATCATTATACTTGTAAGCATATCATTTACATTTTTCATGTTTCCTTTTCATTTCATATGTATCTCTTCATTTTTGGAGCAAGCATGCATGATTTGTGTTGTTTATACCATTTTTTACATGATTTTTAGAAATATATATATATAAGGTCATCCTATAATTATCCCCTTGGTATACTTTGGTCTTGATGATGTTTAGGAACCCATGACACCCTAAGAAGGTGTATGGTAGGATTAGACTAGCTTTGGAGTTGATTTGAAGGGATTAGAATAGGTTTAGTACGAGAAAAACTATTTTCGATACGTATAAAATATGTTCTGTCCTTGTTTTGATTTTCTGGAAAATCCGACTGTAAGCACGACTTTTTGGCCTTGATATTTAGAAAATATACTTTAAAACGAATCCGTGGCCGCTTGAACGGATAAAAACGGAGTTATAACGAAGAAGTTATGAATTTTTAAAGTTTGACGACGAAATTATATAATTTTCAGAAATTTCAGCAACATGTTTTTACTTTGTTCGAGTCAAAAACGAGCCTTAAGCTTTACAAATTATTTCGACTTGTCAAAAATATATTAGTATACTTTGATACGAAGCTAAGGACATATAATACGTAGAAAACGGATTTGAAACGACTAAGATATGCACGTTTTCATAAACTTGCCGTAACTATTATTTTTAGAAAAACTATATTATTTTTACGAGATAAGTGTTACGGTAACTAAAATGACCATGTTGACGGCTGTTTTTAACTATGATGTAGAACTTTATGAAACGAAATGTCTTCTAGTAAAATCAAGATCACCAAGCATATTTTTCAAAACGACCAACCGTTTGTATAGCGGAGTTTTAATAAATTATTTACGGATGCTTAAACTTGGCCGAAATTCACTTTTTACACAACAATTAGACAAAATCACCATCTTTAACCCTTATTATCTTTATGTTCGAGACCTCAATGTCGAAAACTCCTGAACTGAAACTTCTAGATTTTGATACAAACTTTCCAAAACCGTCGAATTCGTTTCCTAACGATCGACGTACACCATTTTACGACTAGTTTTTCGAAGCCATTTTTGTCAATTTCAAGAAAATTTCGACGACATTGTTTTACGACGAAAAGTGAAAATTTCACAATAAATCATTACGAAACCATTGTAGGATGACATTTTGATGTAAAAACTTGTAAAGTGATTTTTGATTGGTCAAGACGTCAAAAGAGTATTTTTCGACGATAAGTAATATTTTTCAAAACTCGCAAATGGTATAAATAACATACGAAATGCATGCATAACATTACATTGCAACTCATTACATATCATATCATTGGTAATAGGTCCCGGTTAAAGCATCACATTATACCTCGGTGTACTCACTCTTGTCATCATACCAGTTTATCAAGTGAGTTTTCATAGCCCCGATTTATTCAAGTTTTTACTTCATTTCAAACCTACGGGGGAGAATACATTGCACAACATTTTATTACGATACCAAGTATGTTAAATTCATTTACATTGCTTAAGTTACCGCATTGCCAATTGAAAGTCCCCATTACCTGAACATGAACCGTTAATCTTAGAAGCGAGGGTGAGTGGATAGATCTATCGAGGGTGACGCCTCCATCCGGGTTGGTGAATCCCAACTTGTCATACGGATGCATCTCATTTAATAACATTATTGAGTTGTCTGGCAAACACTCTTTTGGGGCCTACATTATGAACAGTCTTGTTTCGGTGTCATGGGCTTAAGCAATTGTAACATTTTTACGTGACATAATTGTCATGCCTGTAACATTTTTACGTGACATGATTGTCATGCCTGATCTATACTTGCGTAGTCGTATAAAACATTTACATAAACCTATGATTTCTCACCAACATTATTGTTGACCGTTTTAGCAATGTATTTTCAGGTAACTAAGGTATTATCATCATGGCATGGGTTAGGGACCTACCTTTTGAGTCGCGGCGTCGACTTATATCATTGTACATTATGGCACTTTATTTCAAAACCATCGTTTGGACTTGTAATATATTTGTATTTCCGCAAACTTGATAACTTTTGGGACCTATGTTGTAACTCTGAATACTTTTATTAAATATCAAACGATGTGTTTTTAAAACGAAACTTTAGGTCGTTCAATGTAACTGTGATTGTGGTGCTATGACAGTCTATCCCCAGGAATTCCATTCCGCTGCAAAACAGGTAAATTGGGGGTGTGACAGATTGGTATCAGAGCTACAGTTATAGAGAACTAGGTTGCATCATTGACCCTAGACTATAACTACATTATCATAGCATCTCATCATTTCATCATAAGTGCGTGGTCACTATACATGCGGTTTTATACGCACATTTCACGAGTTATTTACTTTCATTTCGAACTCGATTGTCACATAGATGCCTTCAAATACCCATCCCATTATACTCGTATCACTTTGACATGGAGAATGCCTTGTCATTCCCTATCACAATTTTAACATCAGTTGACTCAACACCGATAACATCAGATGATGACACTGAGACCTTTTAGGAGGACGAAGTTGCACCTACACCATCACGATCACTATTGATTCACGGTAGGATCAGGACAATTTTTATCACTTAGTTGGGACAGATCATACCATTGGGTAGAACTTATAGGTTTAGTCCTAATGAACCTATTTTCTTAACTCACCACAAGGATTTCCATTATCATCATTGTCATTATTTTCATCATCATTATCATTTCGAGCACCATCCGTACCATCACATCTCATACACGATACTCATATACCTGACTTGCAGCTTGGGAAGCGTGCATGATTTGACACACCATTACCACCTACCACTAAGACTATAGACACTACACCATCTCATAGGTTTGAGGACTGTGAGAGTTCTAGGGCTATCGTTGCTAGACCGCCTACTACTCCTACACTTGAAACACGATTAGACCACCAACAGGAACAGATAATAAGCACCTTTCTACCTAATGTAATCTTTATCATTTATTATCTCTACGATAATCACCACCTTGTTTATTTCATTCCTTACTCCAATTGCCCAATTTTCCATCATTTCACGACGATACATCACTATCTTACTAGGGGTTAGGCCAACTTTATTCTCGACCAATTAGTAGACTATTACTACTCGATAAGGTTCTCCTATGTATCCTATAAACCATCCAACAAATTTTATTCCAAATTATCCTGCTACTATTTCATGAAATTATTTCACTTGATTTTATTTCGAACTATTTTATCACCATCTCAGAAACGTTGTTTCATAAAGTTTTAACGCAAGTTGTTTTATTACCAACTTATCAATTGGTTTCAGTCATTTTTTTTTCAACTATTTTATATCCTCATACGAAACGATTTTTATGTTACTCTGAAAAATCATTGAGCCATTATCTTACAAAACAAAACGTTGAATACCATCTAAAACTTCGGAGGAACATAATTGTCACACCCCCAATTTACCTGTTTTGCAGCGGAATGGAATTCCTGGGGATTGACTGTCATAGCACCACATCACAGTTATATTGAACGACCTAAAGTGTCGTTTTAAAAACACATCGTTGGATATTTCATAAAAACATTCAGAGTACAACATCGGTCCCAAAAGGTTTACAAAGTTTGCGGAAATACAATTATGTTACAAATCCGAACGATGTTTTTGAAATAAAGTACCATAATGTACAATAATGTAAGTCGACGCCGCGACTCAAAATGTAGGTCTCTAAACCATGTCATGATGATAGTGCCTCAGTTACCTGAAAATACATTGCTAAAAAGGTCAACAATAATGTTGGTGAGAAATCATAGGTTTATGTAAATGTTTTATACGACTACACAAGTATAGATCAGGCATGACAATCAAGTCACGTAAAAATGTTACAATTGCAATAAGTCCATGACACCGAAACTAGACAATTCATAATGTATGCCCCTGCAGAGTGTTTGCCAGACAACTCCGTAATGTTATAAAATGAAATGCATCCGTATGACTAGTTGGGATTCACCAACCCGGATGGAGGCGTCACCCTCGATAGATCTATCCACTCATCCTCGCTTCAAAGATTAACGGTTCATGTTCAGGTAATGGGAATGGGGACTTTCAATTGGCAAATACGGTAACTTAAGCAATGTAATGAATTTAATGTACTTAGTATCGTAATAAAAATGTTGTGCAATGTATTCTCCCCCGTAGGTTTGAAAATAATTAAAAGCATGCGACGGGGCTATGAAAACTCACTTGGTAAACTGGAATAATGGCAAAAGTGAGTACACCGAGGTATAATGTAATGCGTCAACCGGGACCTATTACGAATGATATGACATGTAATGAGTTGCAATGTAATGTTATGACATGCATGCACTACGTATGTCATTTATATCATTTGCGAGTTTTGAAAATATTACTTATCGTCGAAAAATACTCTTTTGACGTCTTGACCCTTCAAAAATCACTTTTCAAGTTTTTACGTCAAAATGTCATCCTACAATGGTTTTATAATGATTTTTGGTGAAATTACCACTTTTCGTCGCAAAACAATGTCGTCGGAATTTTTCATGAAATCAACAAAAATGGCTTTGGAAAACTAGTCATAAAATGGTGTACGTCGATCGTTAGAGAACGAACTCGACGGTTTTGGAAAGTTTGTATTGATATCTAGAAGTTTCAGTTCAGGAGTTTTCGTCCAAAAGGTCTCGATCATAAAGATATTAAGGGCTAGAGATAGTGATTTTGATTAATTGTGTGCAGAAAATGAGTTTCGGCCAAGTTTGAACATCCGTAATTAATTTACTATAACTCCGCTTTACAAACGGCTTTTTGTTTTGAAAAATATGGCCGGTGAACTTGATTTTACTAGAAGACAATTCGTTCCAAAAAGTTTCACATCATGGTTAAAAACAGCCGCAAACATGGACGTTACAGCTACTAAAATACTTGTATCGTAAAAATAATATAGATTTTCAGAAAATAATAGTTACGGCAACTTTATAAAAACGTGCATATCTTTGTCGTTTCAAATCCGTTTTCTACGTATAATATGTCCTTAGCTTCGAATCGAAGTAAACTAATATATTTTTGACTAGTCGAAATAATTTGTGAAGCTTAAGGCTCGTTTTTGACCCGAACAAACTAAAAACTGCATGCTGAAATTTCAGAAAACTATTTATTTCGTCGTCAAACTTTAAAAATCCATAACTTCTTCGTTATAACTCCGTTTTTATCCGTTCAAGCGGCCACGGATTCGTTTTAAAGTATATTTTCTAAATATCAAGGCCAAAGTTTCGTACCAACAGTAGGTTTTTTCAGAAATTCGAAATAAGGACAGAACATAAATATATAGTTATCGAAAATAGTTTTTCTCGGACAAAACCTATTCTAATCCCTTCAAATCAACTCCAAAGCTAATCTAATCCTACCATACACCTTCTTAGGGTGTCATGGGTTCCTAATCACCATCAAGACCAAAGAATACCATGGGAATATTTATAGGATGACCAATATGTATATATAACTCAATAAATCATGAAAAATGGTATAAATCACATATCATGCATACTATCTCCAAAAATGAAAAGAAACATATGAAAATGAATAGGAAACATGAAAATGATAAAAAACAAGCTTACTAGTGAAAATGATGAGGTGAAAGTAACAAGGTAAAACTTAAATACCCTTGGTTTTTATTTCAAAACCATATAAAGAGTATATACTAGATTGTAAAAACACTAGAACTTGAAAATCTTGATCCCTTGGATTTCTTGAGTGTGGCCGGTTTTGAGACGCCAAAGAAACAAAGGAGAGGATTTTTTTTTCTAACACTTGAGAATGATTGAAGTAAATGAGATAAAAAGGTGTTAAGTAAGCCTTATAAGTTAAAAATCACAAACCAAACCTCATTAATTGTCACCTCCCCCTAGGTCGGCCAAGGGGGGAGGGACTTAGATATTTTGTATATATATTTTTTTTTAAAATGTATAAACTATATACTTTGTGTATTATTTGATAAAAGGTATAAGTAAAAGGTGTAGGTAATTGTAACTTTTTAGTACAAATAAGTTTTTAGTAAATCAAAATAGAATGTAATGAGTTAATAAAAATTGTAAAAATACATTCCTTGTGAAAATTGAGTGATAAAATAATTATCGTATAATTTTTAAGAAAAACGACGTAATAATAAAATTTTAACGATTAATATACCAAATAAATTTAGAACACTAGGTAAACTAAAAATATAGTTTTTATAAACTAAACGTAAATATAAAAATACCTCGGGATCATTTTTGAAAGTAACGGATTAAATATACAAAATAATAACTCACGCGATAACGTTTATTAAATATAAAAATTACGCGATAAATGTGAAATGAAATGTCATGAATGAATTAATGAGATGCACATGATGTCAATGAAATATAGACTAATCTTAGTCCATATGAAATGTACGTGATGTTATGATCATGAATTCGCCGCTAAACCTTTAAGGTTACGCGAATTTGAAACAAGTAAACCAAGTTTACTATAAATGTTGAAATTGTAGGGCATGAATGGTGTCGAGAAATGACCTGAAAGTACGGGTTGTCACAATAATACCATTTCAACAAAAACAAGCATCACATAATTTGTCCTTGATTATACATGGCCTGATCACCTATGTATAATTCAGGAAGAGTTATGTCATGAAAGTAACAAGCATCATTTCAAATCTCCTAAAACAATTCTCATTTAAAAGCAAAGTTTTATAATCAGATAAATCGTGCATAAACATTTCTTTTTGTTAACACTCTATAGATGCTTACGCCATTTATCTCTCACTCAACCGATAAGCTAGGATTTGACGAATGACCTTTCTAGGAACGACTTTTTATACCATTTACGAGGAGGATTCCTCGATGCAGGAAAAACAATGATAGGGTTTCAGAATTTCCACAGGACTAGAACTAGGAATTAGGATGATTCAAACTCAACATAAAGCTTAAGACATCACGAGACATTCCGAACCACCATCTTGGATTAGAATCCAAACTCTATCATTCCAAAAGTACTAGCTAGACCGAGTTACGAGATTTAATACGAAGCGAATACCCATGAATCAACACTATAGGGATAAACCAAGTATTCTAATCGAGACTACAGAACATTTCACTAAACATAGCTTCAACAATAGGTGAACTTTCCTACAATGAGTGTCCCTTAAAGGAAAATTTGGTTAAATTAAGGTTATCGATATAAATTTCCCCTAAGGCATTGTGTTCTCTAGAAATTCCAAGTAACCTCACTTCCATATCAAGAGATGCCACAGGTTTGAACATGTCGGACAATTAATGACTCCCCATCTACAAGTGAAACTAGAACAAACATTCTTCAACATAGTATAAGCTGATGTCTATTTTCTTGCTAGCATGATAACAATTTTATGAATGAACTATTTTTGGAAGCACACAATATCGGAACAAATCTTGAAAATCAACCATTACACCACCTCACTTAAATATTTAAGGTTTGTGACTTTACAACATGGAGCATGGAAACACTTCGATAATCAAACAATAAACATTTTAGTCATAGAGACTAAGCACCTTAGGCAAGTAAGACTCAGGTCATGACATTCGATAGGACTAGAAACGCGAGGAATCACAACTGTTACCTATAATCTATTCTTTTCAATAAGGTTCTTTCCGACAGATTTAACATTTTGAAATCTAACCCGTGACACGTGGTATCAATTCCGGTTGTACCTATTATAAGCTATTCAATTCACCTTAGACTGCTGACAGTCATTTCAGGATTTCCATGAAACCTACTAGGACATGATTAACGCCTACTATCCTCAGCTCAATGGTTAGAGCTAGAGAGAAATTCCCACATTAGATAATATGCTCAAGTCAGTTTGACCTTCTAGAAATGGTTAGGCAAATCATTCTCCATCGACAAGTTTCTTTGCAACAATAGTTAGCTCATGAACATATTGACTACATCATTTGAAGCACTGTAAGGTTGAAGTATCAATCACTTAATCAAGGATTAAAATCAGGAAAGTCCGATTCATTAGTCCATAACTCATTCATGAAACAAACACAGAAGTTATACAAATCAAGAATCAGTTACAAGTAACAACATATAGCTAGATAGGCTACATCGTTATACGATGCAAATTTTGGAAATATGTCTCATAAGCCGCAAACCATTAGAACCTCAAGTGGGCAACAATTTATGCACAAGGACCCGTCTTGGAAAGGCGTGGTACGATTTAGAATAACATTGGACAAACCGATGCGACTCATATATCCTCACCTTTCACCGACAACACCGTGAGACCTAACAACGATTGAATTCAGGGACTGAATTCCTTTTTGGATGGGCGAATGTGACAACCCGTACTTTCAGGTCATTTCTCGAAACAATTTATGCCTCACTATTTCAACATTTATCGTAAACTTGGTTTACTTGTTCCAAATTGCGTAACCTTAAAGGTTTAGCGGCGAATTCATGATCATATCATCACGAACATTTCATATGAACTAAGTTTAGTCTACATTTCATTAGCATCATTTGCATCATGATAGTTCATTCATGACATTTCATTTCACTTGAATCGCGTAAAATTTTATATTAAGTAAACGTTATCGCGTGAGTTATTATTTTGAATATTTAATCCGTTATTTCTAAAAATGATCCCGACATATTTTTAAACTTACAGTTAGTTTATAAAAACTATATTTTGAGTTTACCTAGTGTTTTAAATTTATTTGGTATATAAATCGTTAAAGTTATATTATTACGACGTTTTTCTTAAAAATTACTCGATAATTATTTTATCACTCAAATTTTACAAGGAATGTATTTTTACAATTTTTATTATCTCATTACATTCTATTTTGATCTATTAACAATTACTTTTACCTAAAAATTTCCATTTACCTTTACTTATACATTTAACTACACAACACTTTACTTACATTTTTTAACAAATTATATACAAGTATATACAATATATATAAAAAAAAAAATATAATTTTTACCAAATCCCTCCCCCTTGGCCGACAAGGGGAGGGTTGGCATTTATGGTGGTTAGTAAAATTATTTTGATAGTATAGTTTTATACACAAAGACTTATTTCATTCACTACATAAAGTCTTACTCACTTATTTTCAATCATCTCATCTCATATTCAAAAGTAGCAAAAATCATTTCTTCTCTCTTTGTTCTCTCATCCAAAACCGGCCATAGGTGTTTTCAAGAAGGGATCATCATTTTTTTTCAAGTTCAAGTTATATACAATCTAGATAATACTCTTATTAAGATTTTGAAATAAAAATCTAGAGTATTTAGGCTAAACCTTGTTCCTTGCACCTCATCATTATACTTGTAAGCATATCATTTACATTTTTCATGTTTCCTTTTCATTTCATATGTATCTCTTCATTTTTGGAGCAAGCATGCATGATTTGTGTTGTTTATACCATTTTTTACATGATTTTTAGAAATATATATATATAAGGTCATCCTATAATTATCCCCTTGGTATACTTTGGTCTTGATGATGTTTAGGAACCCATGACACCCTAAGAAGGTGTATGGTAGGATTAGACTAGCTTTGGAGTTGATTTGAAGGGATTAGAATAGGTTTAGTACGAGAAAAACTATTTTCGATACGTATAAAATATGTTCTGTCCTTGTTTTGATTTTCTGGAAAATCCGACTGTAGGCACGACTTTTTGGCCTTGATATTTAGAAAATATACTTTAAAACGAATCCGTGGCCGCTTGAACGGATAAAAACGGAGTTATAACGAAGAAGTTATGAATTTTTAAAGTTTGACGACGAAATTATATAATTTTCAGAAATTTCAGCAACATGTTTTTACTTTGTTCGAGTCAAAAACGAGCCTTAAGCTTTACAAATTATTTCGACTTGTCAAAAATATATTAGTATACTTTGATACGAAGCTAAGGACATATAATACGTAGAAAACGGATTTGAAACGACTAAGATATGCACGTTTTCATAAACTTGCCGTAACTATTATTTTTAGAAAAACTATATTATTTTTACGAGATAAGTGTTACGGTAACTAAAATGACCATGTTGACGGCTGTTTTTAACTATGATGTAGAACTTTTTGAAACGAAATGTCTTCTAGTAAAATCAAGATCACCAAGCATATTTTTCAAAACGACCAACCGTTTGTATAGCGGAGTTTTAATAAATTATTTACGGATGCTTAAACTTGGCCGAAATTCACTTTTTACACAACAATTAGACAAAATCACCATCTTTAACCCTTATTATCTTTATGTTCGAGACCTCGATGTCGAAAACTCCTGAACTGAAACTTCTAGATTTTGATACAAACTTTCCAAAACCGTCGAATTCGTTTCCTAACGATCGATGTACACCATTTTACGACTAGTTTTTCGAAGCCATTTTTGTCAATTTCAAGAAAATTTCGACGACATTGTTTTACGACGAAAAGTGAAAATTTCACAATAAATCATTACGAAACCATTGTAGGATGACATTTTGATGTAAAAACTTGTAAAGTGATTTTTGATTGGTCAAGACGTCAAAAGAGTATTTTTCGACGATAAGTAATATTTTTCAAAACTCGCAAATGGTATAAATAACATACGAAATACATGCATAACATTACATTGCAACTCATTACATATCATATCATTGGTAATAGGTCCCGGTTAAAGCATCACATTATACCTCGGTGTACTCACTCTTGTCATCATACCAGTTTATCAAGTGAGTTTTCATAGCCCCGATTTATTCAAGTTTTTACTTCATTTCAAACCTACGGGGGAGAATACATTGCACAACATTTTATTACGATACCAAGTATGTTAAATTCATTTACATTGCTTAAGTTACCGCATTGCCAATTGAAAGTCCCCATTACCTGAACATGAACCGTTAATCTTAGAAGCGAGGGTGAGTGGATAGATCTATCGAGGGTGACGCCTCCATCCTGGTTGGTGAATCCCAACTTGTCATACGGATGCATCTCATTTAATAACATTATTGAGTTGTCTGGCAAACACTCTTTTGGGGCCTACATTATGAACAGTCTTGTTTCGGTGTCATGGGCTTAAGCAATTGTAACATTTTTACGTGACATAATTGTCATGCCTGTAACATTTTTACGTGACATAATTGTCATGCCTGTAACATTTTTACGTGACATGATTGTCATGCCTGATCTATACTTGCGTAGTCGTATAAAACATTTACATAAACCTATGATTTCTCACCAACATTATTGTTGACCGTTTTAGCAATGTATTTTCAGGTAACTAAGGTATTATCATCATGGCATGGTTTAGGGACCTACCTTTTGAGTCGCGGCGTCGACTTATATCATTGTACATTATGGCACTTTATTTCAAAACCATCGTTTGGACTTGTAATATATTTGTATTTCCGCAAACTTGATAACTTTTGGGACCTATGTTGTAACTCTGAATACTTTTATTAAATATCAAACGATGTGTTTTTAAAACGACACTTTAGGTCGTTCAATGTAACTGTGATTGTGGTGCTATGACAGTCTATCCCCAGGAATTCCATTCCGCTGCAAAACAGGTAAATTGGGGGTGTGACAAAGAGTATCGAAGGGATTTGAAGTTTGAGAAAGAAGAATCAGAGGTGCTAATCAAGTGAATCTCAGGTAGGGTAAGCGGATCAAGGGGGATTCCCTTTTTAATCAGAGTTCCATAGTGGAAAGAAGGTAAGGAGCTAGAGTTCGAAAGGAAGGACTAGCTTATTGGAGCAAGTCACTTTACCGGAAGGAGAGGAGTAGGTATCCTCTCACCTCCTTAAAAGAAGATAGGAGGATTCTCTATTACTGCTATAACTTATGGGAGAGAGAGCCGAGCAATATCATCCATAATTTCCATCTTACTGATTGGCGGGAGGTGAACAGGTTAGGTAGGGCTACCAACAACCACTCAGGTAAAGGCGGGGATCTACTCCTAAGGTTTCGTCTATGGTGTAGCTTATCATTTGGTGAGAGGTCCGAAAGGTTAGCAGGTGCTTCTCGAAGGATGAGAGAAGGATTATGTGAATGTCCTAGAGAACGGGGTTCAAGTTTCTCCTTAGGATTTCAAGATTTCTGCTGAGCACGGAATCTCTACTAGATGAGAAGTCTAGGAAGTTCAGAGTATGTCTCTATTAGAAAGTGTTGATTGCTACCAGCAATCGGTCAGTTGACTTAGCATGATATCTAGGTTAGAGACGAAAAGTACGACTCCTAAAAGAGTGTATTGGTTACTAACCACAGTCAGTCGATTGGCTCATTGATGCACTTAATACTTTACGCAGAAGGGTTCCATATTCAACTTCAAAATCATGATTTCCAAAAGAGGTTCGACTATCGATCAATATCAATTCAACTCCTAAATACGATTGAAGGTTAACGGCTCTAAGTTGATTTACTAAGGAATTTCGCATCGATGGAGTGTAAGGTACGACATCGATAGGACAGGGTTGGTAGTACCACAATTGGAAGTAGGATGTAGCAGACTATAGTTGATAAAATACTGTTGAGAGTTCAACGTTGCTAGAGCAACATCGACGGAACAATTTCTAAGGATTATCCTCGGTTAAAAACTTTACTAAAACAAGTCATTAAATCGTTATCGATAGGGGTACCTAAATAGAGGATAAAGTACGACATCAACAACATGTAAGGTACTACCTTAACTGAAAGCTGTTGGCGAAGCAACGTTGACCATAACATTATCGGTTTAGGAAATGAGCAACGTCGACTAGATGATGTCGCTAAAATAAACATCGAGTGAATGGTAATGTTTCGGAAGTTTTCTCAACAATCGGTTCAAGACTAGGCTTGAGATATAACTGTCGGTAATAGGGTTACCAACGAAACGAGGCTAGATGACAAATCCATGGTGTTACTACTAAAACGATGTGGAATGATAATTCCAACAAGATTACTATCGAAATTCGGTGGAATGATAATTCCAATACGGTTACTATCGCAATGCGACCAGATGAAGTTTCGAAATCGAATACCGATTAAAGGTCGAAATATGATTTTAACAAGGTTATCAACAAAACGGAGCCGAATAATAATTCGAGGCCAAATGATGATTCGAAGTCAAATGATGAGTTAAAACTCGGAATGAGATCAAAATCACAAAATCAAAAACCCAAGGACCAAAACCCAAAACCGGATCCAAAATAGTCAAGACCAAATCTAAAACAGCTCAAAACAATTTCAAATGCTCGAATAAGATCAACGAGGCTTATGTCGAAAAACAATTCGGATGAAAATAGTGCCAATCGGGTCTCACCCGACTTAAGGCGACCTACGCTCAAGTGTTACAAACAAGAATTTCACAAAAATGGAGACGTATAGCGATGCCAGAAGTGTTACGATTCAAGAGGTGTTACGATGCCAGTGTGTCGTGTGTGAGTGCGGGCTTTCGTGATGTTTGGTGAGTGTGAGTGTGCGAGTCCACCTAAAGTTTATCGTTCTTAAAACCAATCTTAAACCCGAACATAATTTTGTTATAACAGCTCCCAGTATTTGCAAAATTCACCTCTGAGACGGACATAGGTGATCAGTCCATGTCCTGCTGTCTCTGGCTGAATATAGGTGATCAGTCTATATTCATTCGAGGTTCGATGAATTTTTATTAAGCAAGGCACAACCAACTATTATAACCAATTCTTAATATATATTCCCAACTTCAATGTTATATGCCCAAAATGTATTCATTTTCTTATCTCAAAAATATCTTGTTGCTCCATTTAGTTATTAGCGTTAGGTATCATCGTGTGTGTGTGTGGGATCGACTCGACAAGACACCATGAATGCACTCAAATAACCACAATGCGACTCATAATGACACAATGAGACGTCTAAATGATAAACTTTATAGCATAATAAGTTTCGGAATAAATAGTTAGATATTATCGAATTCGTCAACTCGATAAACTCAACCATTTATTCATGTTGCTTATTATCCCAAAACCAAACACATCCTAACGAGTCATAAGGATAATTCACCCATTAGTAACGTTATTCCACGTACATAGCGGGCGCTTATTAGGTTCGTCAACCTAATAAGTCCGTAATCCACGTGGATCAACGCTATTAATGTTAGGTCATCCGTAACCCATGCACAACACATAAATGATATAAAATACTCATAAATGTCACACTTCGATAAATGTGCCCTCGAAACATTTAATGACTCATTAATTACAAAATATTTCTATTTTTAGGCGTTAGTTTCTT
This sequence comes from Chrysanthemum seticuspe, assembly GCA_019973895.1. Classification (NCBI taxonomy): domain Eukaryota; kingdom Viridiplantae; phylum Streptophyta; class Magnoliopsida; order Asterales; family Asteraceae; genus Chrysanthemum; species Chrysanthemum seticuspe. Next base: position 224,698,936 of record BPTQ01000008.1, on the reverse strand, counting down.
CTTTTTTTTTTGTCGAATAACAAGGCGAGCCTTGTTATCGAAGGTTTAGTACAAAACCATTTATCATCTATATTTTCTAGCATTATTCACTTGTTCATATATATATATATATATATATATATATATATATATATATATATATATATATATATATATATATTACGTCAAGCTTCAATATAAGTTTCGAGTCATTATTCGTTTCGAGTTCACAAATCCAAGTCATGACTCTCGGCTTTTACACGTCATATTGACCAATAAATATTAAAATCCATGTTACGGCGTTGTCGGGGTGAGTCGAGACTAAAGTCACGATAACACCGACGTAGCGCAAAGTTGACATATATATTATTAAGTTCAAAATAGCAATTTCACAATTCCAATTAATTCTTCAAACAATCTCATACCAATCTTACCATATAAACCGACAACCAAACATACCCAAAACCACTAAACACTTCCAATTGACTCTTTCAATTCCCCAAACTCAGCCGATTAACGAGTATCAAATCTAATGTTTGTTAATAACTTACGAATTACCCAAATCACCACCATTAATTTGTTATCCAATCAAGGCTATTAATTAAAATATAGTCCAATCCCAAATAACCGTTACGTACCAATGATTTACTGTTAACCAAATAATTACACGTTCGTCCAATTTATTATTTGAAAATACTTACTGGTTTCGCATATTATTATAACACTAGCAGACATAAATTTATTATTAATAATCAAAACCGATTACCACATGTTCGACAATACTTAAGAACAAAACAATGGTTTACAAAAGTCTCGACCCAAAATTTGTGACACGAAACTATACACCAATCGACATCCTCAAAACCATTATAACCCATCATCTAGTTATGACCAAGAATACATAATCATGATAAAAATGTAAAAACACATGAACATGGCACAACACACGATACCAACACACTAGTTTACATGTTTTATTAGTTTTAAACGCGTTTTAGACTCGTGTTCATCAAAACTTAATTATGGAACTCATGTTCACAAGACAAAAGGTCTCGCTCGTGACTCCCTAACTTAGTTATAATAGTACCATTTCCTTTATATTCCCAAATCATTCCCACGACCACTACTAATGTGCAAGTTTTAAATCAAGTGGTGAGATTACGTAAGGAAGTTGTGTAACTTTGATACTTTGAGAGTCTTCGTATTATTGATTAGTAATGTTGAAGCATTTGTTATCACAGTTTGTGTTCATTTGTTTACTTTCATCTTCTAAGTATGTTCCAATAGATTCTACGTATTTGAGTGTATTCTAACAAAGTTTTCTCTTTGTTGTTTTGGGACTATCCAAGGAAACTACTTAATACAAGCCAAGTGTTATAGATATAAGGTTTGGGACTCCACACTCTGTGACAGGTATAGTGCGTGCAAAAGCATGAGGACATGCTTTCTGTGTGTATATAAGCATGAGGACATGCTTATAGGGCGTGCACAAGCATATAGAAATGCTTATGGGGGTATGCGTAAGCATGAGGACATGCTTACTGTATGTGTATAAGCATGTGGAATGCTTATAGTGAACTACTAAGGTAGGCATACTTAAATCATCTACTAAAAAGGCACACATTAGACAAGTGTCCCATCAATCAATTCATCAAATAAGCCATGAACATCTCATCAGTCATCTCATCAATCAGCTCGTCTAATGTGTTCTCAATCATCTACATCCTTAAATAAGTCATACGAGAGGCGTCAGCTTGGCAGGCAGGCACGTGGTGTGACAACCCGTACTTTCAGGTCATTTCTTGACACAATTTATGTCTCATTATTTCAACATTTATCGTAAACTTGGTTTACGTGTTCCAAATTCGCGTAACCTTGAAGGTTTAGCGGCGAATTCATGATCATAACATCACGTACATTTCATATGGACTATGATTAGTCTACATTTCATTGACATCATGTGCATCTCATTAGTTCATTCACGACATTTCATTTCACCTTCAACGCGTAATTTTTATATTTAATAATCTTTATCGCGTGAGTTATTATTTTGAATATTTAACCCGTTACTTTCAAAAATGATCCCGGTGTATTTTTAAACTTACATTTAGTTCATAAAAACTATATTTTTAGTTTTCCTAGTGTTTCAAATTTATTTGGTACTTAAATCGTTAAAGTTAAATTATTACGTCGTTTTTCTTAAAAATTATACGATAATTATTTTATCACTCAAATTTCACAAGGAAAGTATTTTTACAATTTTTATTAACTCATTACATTCTATTTTGATTTACTAAAAACTTACTTGTACCAAAAATTTCCAATTGCCTATACTTGTACATTTCTTACACTTTTACTACACTTTCTTTACAAATAATACACAAAATATATATATGTATAGTTTAAAAAAAAAAAAAAAAAGATATTTGGAGACAAGAGCTCCCAAAAATCCGGCCCTATAAGGGTGTAGTTATTGATTGGTATGGTTCATGTTTCTAAATAATTTCATTCAATCATAAAAAGTCTAAGTCATCTCATTTTCACTTCACTTCATCTAATTATTTCACCAAGTTAGAAAAGATTTTTCTCTCCTTTCTTTGGGTCTTCAAAACCGGTCACAACATCAAAGAGCAAGGGATCAAGATTTTTATCAAGTTCAAGTGTTTATCAACCTAGTTTATACTCTTTTTATGGTTTTGAAATAAAAACCAAGGGTATTTAAGTTTAATCCTTGTTACTTTCACCTCTTCATTATCACTAGTAAGCATATTTCTTTCATTTTCAAGTTTCCTTATCATTTCATATGTTTCTTTTCATTTTTGGAGCTTATATGCATGTTATGTGATTTATACCATTTTTCTTATGATTTTTGAGTTATATATATAATTATGGTCATCCTATAAATATTCCCATGGTAATCTTTGGTCTTGATGGTGATTAGGAACCCATGACACCCTAAGAAGGTGTATGGTAGGATTAGATTAGCTTTGGAGTTGATTTGAAGGGATTAGAATAGGTTTTGTCCGAGAAAAACTATTTTCGATAACTATATATTTGTGTTCTGTCCTTAATTCGAATTTCTGGAAAAACCTACTGTTGGTACGAAACTTTGGCCTTGATATTTAGAAAATACACTTTAAAACGAATCCGTGGCCTTTTGAACGGATAAAAACGGACTTATAACGAAGAAGTTATGGATTTTTAAAGTTTGACGACGAAACGTACACTTTTCAGAAAATTCAGCTTTGCTGTTTTTAGTATTTTCGGGTCAAAAATGAGCCTTAAGCTTCACAAATTATTTCGACTTGTCAAAAATATATTAGTTTACTTCGATACGAAGCTAAGGACGTATTATACGTAGAAAACGGATTTAAAACGACAAAGATATGCACGTTTTCATAAAGTTGCCGTAAATATTATTTTCTGAAAATCTATATTACTTTTACGTTACAAGTATTTCATTAGCTGTAAAGGCTATGTTTGCGGCTGTTTTTAACAAGGTTGTGAAACTTTTTAGAACAAAATGTCTTCTAGTAAAATCAAGTTCACCGGCCATATTTTTCAAAACAAAAAGCCGTTTGTCAAGCGGAGTTTTAGTAAATAAATTACGGATGTTCAAACTTGGCCGAAACTCATTTTCTGCACACAATTAGCAAAAACCACCATCTTTAGCCCTTGATATCTTTATGATCGAGACCTTTTGGACGAAAACTCCTGAACTGAAACTTTTAGATATCGATACAAACTTTCCAAAACCGTCGAGTTCGTTCTCTAACGATCGACGTACACCGTTTTACGACTACTTTTCCGGAGCCATTTTTGTTAATTTCATGATTTTTCCGACGACATTGTTTTGCGACGAAAAGTGGTAATTTCACCAAAAATCATTATAAAACCATTGTGGGATGACATTTTGACGTAAAAACATGTAAAGTGATTTTTGATTGGTCAAGACGTCAAAAGAGTATTTTTCGACGACAAGTAATATTTTCAAAAACTCGTAAATGGTATAAATAACATACGAAATGCATGCATAACATTACATTGCAACTCATTACATATCATATCATATCATTGGTACTAGGTCCCGGATAACGCATCACATTATACCTCAGTGTACTCACTCTTGTCATCTCGTCAGTTTACCAAGTGAGTTTCATAGCCCCTGCTTTTACTTGTTTTCATAACTATTTTGGGGGAGATGCATGCTTAACTATATTTTTCACAAGTACTTTATATTCTTAAGGATAACTCCTATCACGATTACATCATTTCAAAACCGAATGTTGTACTATATAAATTGTTCATGTTTGCGTGCTATAGTTATACGTCGAATAAAGTACTATATCAGTTGACTACTGATACGTTGAGTTAGGTGCTATTGCTTATGTGCTATTGCTTATGTGCTATGGATTAAGTGCTATTGTTCTACGTCGAGTTGGTACTATTGTGAATTCATTGAAATCATATGTTTGAACATAAACTATACACATTTTGGCAATGGATTGTGAACACACAGGTTGCAAGTTTTGTATGGGCGGAACTTGGAACTGAGTGGATTTTCAATGCCTTTGCTGCATTAACGATTTTGAAAGGCTTTACATTTCAAAACAAACTCTATGAACTCACTCAACCTTTGTGTTGACACTTTTAGCATGTTTGTATCTCAGGTATCTAAGGCAATTACTTCATGGCATGCATTTGGACACATCATGGAGTCGCGATGACGACGCGTCTCACTTGGGTTTTACGTACTTTAAAACATCGTTTGAATTGTAACAAACTTATTTCCGCACAAGTTGATTTTCATTTGGGACCTACTTTGTAAACTCTGATTATTTTATTAAATCAAACGATGTGTTTTCCAAACGACACTTTAGGTCGTTCAATATAACTGCGAATGTGATGCTATGACAGTCAATCCCCAGGAATTCCATTCCGCTGCAAAACAGGTAATTTGGGGGTGTGACAGATTGGCATCAGAGCTTCGGTTATAGAGAACTAGGTTGCATCATTGACCCTAGACTATAACTACATTATCATAGCATCTCATCATTTCATCATAAGTGCATGTTCACTTTACATGCGGTTTATACGTATTTTTTTTCGAGTTATTTACTTTCATTTCACATCAATTGTCACATGGATGCCCTTAAATGCCCATTCCATTATTCTTTCTTCATACTCTAATGTGGAGAATTCCTTGTCATTCCCTATCGCAATTTTTATATCAGCTGATTCATCACCGATAACGTCGAATGCCGAGATAAACTTTTAAATAGGGCGAAGTCGCTCTCACTCCTTTGTTTCACCACTAACATGTCGAGTTACACTTTATTCACACACTAAGTTACTAAACCATCATACATTTGAAGCACTTACGACATCTCATAACCCATTTCGTAGGAAACCGTCGATCATTTTGAAAAATAACTTCAAACTTATCGTTTCTTATCACATTTCTTTGGAGCGTTTATTATTAATATCGGATTTTGCTACGTCTCACATTTCCTCTTGTTTTGAAGAAGATATGGCACCGAAGAAAGCTACAGTTGAAATGACCCAAGCAGCAATTCAGAAGTTGGTGAATGATAGCATTGCTAATGCTTTAAGAGTTGAACGGGAAACAGTGGCTGCTGCTGCTGCCGAGGCCGCGACTGCTGCTGTAGCCGCAAGGCTTGCTGCTGCTACTGGAAATGCAGGAGGATCCGGAGTTAAGAAATGTTCGTACAAAGATTTCAAAAGTGGCGAACCCACCAAGTTTAGAGGGACGGAAGGAGCTACAGCAATGGTACGATGGTTTGAAAAGTTGGAATCCGTGTTTTTGCTTTGTAACTGTCCGGATGATAGTAAGGTCAAATTTGCTACGAGCACATTACTCGATGGAGCATTGTCTTGGTGGAATTCATACGCCCAACCGATTGGAATGGAGAATGCTTTCAAGCTCACGTGGAATGAATTCAAGAATTTGGTGACTAAGAAGTTTTGTCCACGTACGGAAATCAAAAAGTTGGAGACGGAGTTCTATGAATTAGTAACCATTGGGTACGATATTGACACTTACATTCGGAGATTCCAAGAATTGGCTGTGTTATGCCCGTCCATGGTTTCTGATAATGAGAAGTTGCTAGAGGCTTTCATCGGGGGACTTCCCGAAATTATTCAAGGCGATGTGACTTCTTCTGACCCGCAAACGATTGAGGAAGCTATTCGATTGACTCAAAAGCTCATGGCCCAGATAGTGAAGAGAGGCAAGTACACCAACACCAACCAAAACAACAACAACCCCAACAACCGCACCAACCACAACAATAACCAAAACAACAACAACAACGATAACCAAACCAACAATAACAAAAGAAAGTGGGAAGACGACCAAGGAGGTTATAACAACAACAACCAAAACCGTAACACTAACCATCATCAACAACAGAATAGAAGACAAGAAGTCGCCAGGGTCTATGTTGCTGCACCAACAAGGGGAAGAGCTTATGCAGGAAACTTACCGCGATGCCACCAATGCACGCTACATCATAATGGTCCATGTGGTATATGTTTTAGCTGTCACAAAGTAGGACACCTTGCTAAGGACTGTAAGGGCAAGACCATAGTTACGTGCTTCGGATGTGGGGAACAAGGACACTATCGGAACCAATGTCCTCAAAACCAAGGTCAACAAGTTGAAGGTGCTCATGGGAATGTATATATGTTAGAAGGAGGAGGAGGAGCTCGTCAAGGTATCAACGACGCGGGAGACTGAAGAAATTCGGAAACTAACAGTCTTATTTCTCCTTATGTACTATGTCGTACTAAGTTTATGTTTTCCATCGTGTCCGAATCTTTATAACCTAAGATGTACTACTTTTGCTAAACTACTCGTTGTAAAATATTCTCATCTATCGTACTTTATTTTCTTTCCGATTTGTTATCATTTACGAGGATTTTAATTCTTTTTACTTCAACTATCATTTTAACGACACTTCTCCATGTCTTCTCTCCTAGATGTTCATCACAATTTTAACATCAGTTGACTCAACACCAAACAACATATGAGTCGATTAGTCCAAGCATTGCATAGTTACTCCTAAATTATACATAGCCTGATCACCTATGTCTAATTCAGGAAGAATCATGCAATGAAGGGAGTAGTAGTCTCATATAAGTAAGCAATTCCGTAATCGAGCCAAATTTTCAAAAGATTTTCTTCAAACCACTTGTTTCCAGTTTGATCCGCGTGACAGTTCTTGTTTGATGAGTTGCAAAGATCGAGCTAGAAACAAGTCGTTACCTAAACCGATTTAGCCTAATCTCATGACAGTTCTTGTTTGATGAGTTGTGAGATTAAGTAAAAATCGGTTACCAAAAAGTCTTTGAGGGTTTTGCTCGGGAATGGGAAAGTTTGCCACATCAAACCCTAAACCCGTTAGACCTAACAACGATTGAATTCAGGGACTGAATTCCTTTTTGGATGGGCGAATGTGACAACCCGTACTTTCAGGTCATTTCTTGACACAATTTATGTCTCATTATTTCAACATTTATCGTAAACTTGGTTTACGTGCTCCAAATTCGCGTAACCTTGAAGGTTTAGCGGCGAATTCATGATCATAACATCACGTACATTTCATATGGACTATGATTAGTCTACATTTCATTGACATCATGTGCATCTCATTAGTTCATTCACGACATTTCATTTCACCTTCAACGCGTAATTTTTATATTTAATAATCTTTATCGCGTGAGTTATTATTTTGAATATTTAACCCGTTACTTTCAAAAATGATCCCGGTGTATTTTTAAACTTACATTTAGTTCATAAAAACTATATTTTTAGTTTTCCTAGTGTTTCAAATTTATTTGGTACTTAAATCGTTAAAGTTAAATTATTACGTCGTTTTTCTTAAAAATTATACGATAATTATTTTATCACTCAAATTTCACAAGGAAAGTATTTTTACAATTTTTATTAACTCATTACATTCTATTTTGATTTACTAAAAACTTACTTGTACCAAAAATTTCCAATTGCCTATACTTGTACATTTCTTACACTTTTACTACACTTTCTTTACAAATAATACACAAAATATATATATGTATAGTTTAAAAAAAAAAAAAAAAGATATTTGGAGACAAGAGCTCCCAAAAATCCGGCCCTATAAGGGTGTAGTTATTGATTGGTATGGTTCATGTTTCTAAATAATTTCATTCAATCATAAAAAGTCTAAGTCATCTCATTTTCACTTCACTTCATCTAATTATTTCACCAAGTTAGAAAAGATTTTTCTCTCCTTTCTTTGGGTCTTCAAAACCGGTCACAACATCAAAGAGCAAGGGATCAAGATTTTTATCAAGTTCAAGTGTTTATCAACCTACTTTATACTCTTTTTATGGTTTTGAAATAAAAACCAAGGGTATTTAAGTTTAATCCTTGTTACTTTCACCTCTTCATTATCACTAGTAAGCATATTTCTTTCATTTTCAAGTTTCCTTATCATTTCATATGTTTCTTTTCATTTTTGGAGCTTATATGCATGTTATGTGATTTATACCATTTTTCTTATGATTTTTGAGTTATATATATAATTATGGTCATCCTATAAATATTCCCATGGTAATCTTTGGTCTTGATGGTGATTAGGAACCCATGACACCCTAAGAAGGTGTATGGTAGGATTAGATTAGCTTTGGAGTTGATTTGAAGGGATTAGAATAGGTTTTGTCCGAGAAAAACTATTTTCGATAACTATATATTTGTGTTCTGTCCTTAATTCGAATTTCTGGAAAAACCTACTGTTGGTACGAAACTTTGGCCTTGATATTTAGAAAATACACTTTAAAACGAATCCGTGGCCTTTTGAACGGATAAAAACGGACTTATAACGAAGAAGTTATGGATTTTTAAAGTTTGACGACGAAACGTACACTTTTCAGAAAATTCAGCTTTGCTGTTTTTAGTATTTTCGGGTCAAAAATGAGCCTTAAGCTTCACAAATTATTTCGACTTGTCAAAAATATATTAGTTTACTTCGATACGAAGCTAAGGACGTATTATACGTAGAAAACGGATTTAAAACGACAAAGATATGCACGTTTTCATAAAGTTGCCGTAAATATTATTTTCTGAAAATCTATATTACTTTTACGTTACAAGTATTTCATTAGCTGTAAAGGCTATGTTTGCGGCTGTTTTTAACAAGGTTGTGAAACTTTTTAGAACAAAATGTCTTCTAGTAAAATCAAGTTCACCGGCCATATTTTTCAAAACAAAAAGCCGTTTGTCAAGCGGAGTTTTAGTAAATAAATTACGGATGTTCAAACTTGGCCGAAACTCATTTTCTGCACACAATTAGCAAAAACCACCATCTTTAGCCCTTGATATCTTTATGATCGAGACCTTTTGGACGAAAACTCCTGAACTGAAACTTTTAGATATCGATACAAACTTTCCAAAACCGTCGAGTTCGTTCTCTAACGATCGACGTACACCGTTTTACGACTACTTTTCCGGAGCCATTTTTGTTAATTTCATGATTTTTCCGACGACATTGTTTTGCGACGAAAAGTGGTAATTTCACCAAAAATCATTATAAAACCATTGTGGGATGACATTTTGACGTAAAAACATGTAAAGTGATTTTTGATTGGTCAAGACGTCAAAAGAGTATTTTTCGACGACAAGTAATATTTTCAAAAACTCGTAAATGGTATAAATAACATACGAAATGCATGCATAACATTACATTGCAACTCATTACATATCATATCATATCATTGGTACTAGGTCCCGGATAACGCATCACATTATACCTCAGTGTACTCACTCTTGTCATCTCGTCAGTTTACCAAGTGAGTTTCATAGCCCCTGCTTTTACTTGTTTTCATAACTATTTTGGGGGAGATGCATGCTTAACTATATTTTTCACAAGTACTTTATATTCTTAAGGATAACTCCTATCACGATTACATCATTTCAAAACCGAATGTTGTACTATATAAATTGTTCATGTTTGCGTGCTATAGTTATACGTCGAATAAAGTACTATATCAGTTGACTACTGATACGTTGAGTTAGGTGCTATTGCTTATGTGCTATTGCTTATGTGCTATGGATTAAGTGCTATTGTTCTACGTCGAGTTGGTACTATTGTGAATTCATTGAAATCATATGTTTGAACATAAACTATACACATTTTGGCAATGGGTTGTGAACACACAGGTTGCAAGTTTTGTATGGGCGGAACTTGGAACTGAGTGGATTTTCAATGCCTTTGCTGCATTAACGATTTTGAAAGGCTTTACATTTCAAAACAAACTCTATGAACTCACTCAACCTTTGTGTTGACACTTTTAGCATGTTTGTATCTCAGGTATCTAAGGCAATTACTTCATGGCATGCATTTGGACACATCATGGAGTCGCGATGACGACGCGTCTCACTTGGGTTTTACGTACTTTAAAACATCGTTTGAATTGTAACAAACTTATTTCCGCACAAGTTGATTTTCATTTGGGACCTACTTTGTAAACTCTGATTATTTTATTAAATCAAACGATGTGTTTTCCAAACGACACTTTAGGTCGTTCAATATAACTGCGAATGTGATGCTATGACAGTCAATCCCCAGGAATTCCATTCCGCTGCAAAACAGGTAATTTGGGGGTGTGACACGTGGCGGTCATAGGGTTAAGTTTTCGAAAAAGTGGTTATAGTCTAGGTTTTGAAAATACCCAGTTCTCTATAACTTTGGCTTTGATACCAATCTGTAACACCCCGAAAATACGGTCTAGCGGAAGTATACGAGCCTTTGGGTGCCACAATCTTGGTATCACAACATAAGGTACAAAGAATGGTTTTTATCCCATTTATTTAGAATAAGATTCATTAATTGAAAACATTAAATTTACATTAATGAAAGTAGTGCGGAAATAGGCCCAAAAGATAATTAAAGCAGTCCCGTTTATTCATCAGAGTCGCCTATGACCATGCCCCTTGCCATGCGTCATCCAATAGTGAGCTATCGCCTTAATCCTGAGAACACATGCTAAAAGGTCAGCTTACGCTGGCGAGTTCATAGGTTTAAGTTCAATTAAAACATAGTGGACCTGTAGGAGTTGATTTGCTATGCGAGACTTAAGATAGATAAATATCGTTCACAAACCATTTCATATCCGAAATCACAATCCATATCACGCATCCAGTGATCACACGGGCCCAACGACTCTAGTCTAGCACTGTCATGGCAAAGTCTAGAACAATTGCCAACCCCGGACTAGGTCGAGGTAGAAGTCTATTCTTAGCTAGGCAACAGTTATAGCAATTAGGATTGCTACCCTAGTCTAAGTCAACGACTACCGCACATCTATCTAAACAGTCAAGCACATAAGCAAATCCAAATAGTTTTAAAGGTCCAAAAACAATAGCATGATTCTCACCCATATTTAGTTAAAAACGTAGAAAAAAATGGGGCTATGAAACTCACCTTAGCCACAACAATGCACTATATACTATTGACACGACTGGCATCTAACGCTATTCTCCATGGCATCCAGAAGAATGTACGACGAGTACAATAGAACAGAAGTGACGCAACCTAATGCGTATACGATATTCTTAAAATACAACTCATAAGATAAAGAAATCACTAGAATGTAATGTGTTGTAGTTTTCGTGGATCATTCATGCCGTTACTTTCAAAAGTACATTATCGTTCCCAAAAGTTTATAATTATTATCTCAAAAGTTTAGTTTTAACGTTTCGTGTGGTGGTAAGGAACCATGACTCGACAATCAACTCACGCCAAAAGAAAATAAGATGTTGACATGACCAAGACATACCAACTAGAACGCACATCAAATGGGAAAAAGACATCGACAAGGTCAACAAATACTGACAATACTCAAGCTAATCAAAGACTAGGAATTGACGACATCTATTCAAGACACATAAATAGGTTACCTTTTGATAATTTCCCCATAATCCCAATATACATGTTCACTATACAAGATAAGTTTCCATGTATCGCTCAATCAATAAAGGTTTTCCAATTGTTATTCGTAATTACACAAGTTTATAAGAAAGTACTTTCTATATTGTAAACTTAGTAGGGTACTATAAATGACGCGTTCGTTTATTCCAACGTTCCCAAACCATTACGACTTTAATAAGTTATCTTATCAAAATAATATTTCCAAACAAGTCTATAAAAGCTAACATATGTTATAAAACACGTGTTACCATTGTATTTAATAAGAGTTTATAATAGATTAAGCTATATTCGTTAATAATATATATAGTTATATAATTCAATATCGGCTTAAATGTGAAAATGAAATATTTAGTTTTATTGCAAAACAAATATTGAACTCATTTAAACCAAAACGTTTAATAAAGTACGACATACTAATCAATATAACTTGTTGTCACTAGTTATTCCAAGTTTATATGACATAGTTAAATACTTAATAGTTATAACATATGTGAATTACCCGATATCAATTATTAGTCACATAATTAGTCCTTAAATGCTTATTATTCCGCTATAGTCCAATATTAACAACTCAATTGTTTTCAATGTGTCAAATCTAACTTATGATCAATATAATATCCGTATTAGTGTATGGCTCCAATCCAGGTTACGATTCTCGTTATGTGTACCAAGTATCTACTTATCTGACACTTACCAATATCGCTCTCGTCAACTAATATTAACTCGTTAGTTTGTTGTTTTAATGTATGCCGCTAACTAATTATATTTAGACAAGGTATTACTCGTTTATTGCCTCATATATATATATATGCTATATGTAAATGTTTCCCCATTAGACCAAGAAGCTACCGTGACCCATAAACTTCACAACTCATACTCGACAAGAACCAATATAACAACATAAGTTTGACCCGATACATATACCACTTCAACACTAACACCCAAGACTAATGAGATAATCAAACAAACACCCATGAACTCTTATTTAATTTCAACTCAACTTAACACCACAAATCTTGTTATGTCGAGTACAAATTCAACCCCGAAGCCTCAACATGACAACACGACAACTTCTACCCGACCCGTTCATTTCTGACCCGACACTATTTCTGACCTGACAAAAAAACCATCGACCCGACCCGGTTTCATACCCAAACGGGTTATATATTATCCGGTTACTAATCAAAAACAGAAAACAATTACCCTTAACCCCAACACCACACGGATCTGTTAACCAATTTTTCTTGTAAATTTGTACCATGTCCATAAGTTTGTTAACTTATTTTTATTAATTTGCTTCCACAAAAAACAACACAATGACATAGGAAATCGTTTACAAATAGAAAATAAAAGAGATAACGGGGCATTTAGGGTTTACCGAGAGAGAAGGGGGAAAACGAGGGCTATGGTGCCTTTCACGAGTACAACGCGTGACCAAGCCAAGCTAGAGATCTTTGCAACTCGTTTTACATCAAAACCCTAGTTAACCAAATCTTAAAATCAAGATTTGGAGCATGTTATAGGGTTAGGAGGCGCGTACAAGACATACATGTGGTCACAAGGACCCGATCTATCATCTAGGAGTGGCGGTGTAAATACTAGAGGTGGCCGGAAGTTGGTCGGATTCCGGTGACGGCGCCGGAACTCTACTTTGGATGGCCGGATTTTAGAGAGAGAGAGAGAGAGAGAGAGATTTGTGTGTGTGTTTTGTAGTGAGAGAGTGAAAGTGAGGAAATGGGAGAAAGGGTGAAGGGTGTGGGTATTTATATACCCAGGAGGGATTAATGTTGTAATTAGGATAAAGATATGGATGGAAATGAAACTAGCAAAAGGGACCCTAGATGAAACTTTGTAAAACTTTCGTTATATTAGGTTCGGGGCTCGTTTTGACTAGAAAACGAGGGATTCATGACTCGAGAGTTACGCCATTGTTTTTAAAATATTAATTCCAATAAAAACGATATATAATACGATTCGTAACTCAAATTAATTAAAACGATCGCTCTAATCGATGTTTCTCCAATTACGACGCATCGAGGAATTTACGAGTTGTCACAAATTAGGTTAGCACACTTTCTCTCCATTGATCACAACCTCTATTTATTTTACGCTTTTATTTCTTTCTTTTAGTTTGATTAATCATTTCAACCTCAGTCAGTTAAAACCAGAGACACATAGACTTAATTTAGAATCCACTCACATAGCTCTTCGTACAACCTCAGTTTTACTAATTACTACACTACACACGATCGGGTACACTGCCCGTGAGTGTATAAGGTAGACCATATGTAAACGAGACAATTATAAATATTAAAACCTGGTCAGAAATCCTGCATCAATAGCCATTACCTAACTTTCATCTTTTATGGCTTCTTGAGTGTTTTTAGGTTCTATCGTTGATACAAAACAAAATAAACTACTTTGGTTTTGGACTTGAGATCTTAGAGTTCTTTCATTTAACTTTCCTATGACCTTTTCTATAGGATGATCATCAGACTCTTTAACTTTGATGATTTCTTTGTTTAATGATTCATCTTCTTTATTTATATTTTTTTTGATTTCTAAGACTTTACTTTCGATTAACTCGTCAATAACAAGAGGTAAGGTAGTTTTAGGTGGACTCTCGTCAAATTTTACATTTAAAGGTTCTTCAACTTTCATGGTTTCTTTATTTAGTATTACGTATGCTTTACTATTAGGAGAATATCCTAAAAAGATACATTCGGTTGATTTTGGATTGAATTTAATTAAATAATCTTTAGTATTAAGTATGAAGCATTTACTACCAAAGACTCAAAAGTGTTCTAACGGAGGCTTTTGGCCTCGTAATTACTAAACATCAAGAACACAAAGCATGATGTAGTTAGTCTTCTATGAATGAAGATGACAAGTTTTCCAAGCTTGTTGTAAAAGATCTTCATTTGCTTGTATGCTTGTGATGGGTGATCACTTCAGTAGGTAAGGATGCAAGATCTCTAGGCTTGCTTTGGAGGATCACTTTGGGAGTATGCTTACAACAAATGAAAGTTAGAAGTATTATGATCATATGTGATGAGGGTGTATTACATGTTTCCTAATGATTTAAATATGCTAGAGATGGTGGAGAGAAACTATGTGTAAAGGTGTGTGAAACAATGAAGAAATGGCTCACTATTTATAGAAGAAAAATAGCCACTGTCCCTCGGATCCCACGGATCCCTCCCTTGAGGGATCCGTCCAGTGTATTAGTGGGGATCCGTGGGATGCTCCCTTTTACCCATGGGTTTTGGGTCATGGGTCATGGGTTATGGGTACCAAGTAGATTCAATGTATCTACAAGATGCAATGCATCTAGTCCATGGTTTTGAGTGCCCACCAAGGTACAATGTATCTAGGCATTGGGTATGGGTCATGGGTTATGGGTACCAAGTAGATTCAATGTATCTACAAGATGAAATGCATCTAGTCCACAGTTTTGAGTGCCCACCAAGGTACAATGTATCTAGACATTGGGTATGGGTCTTGGACTTTAAGTTTTACCCAACTACATTCAATGTATTTGGTCAATGGGTCAAATACTTAAGTTTCTACCCATTTATATTACCCATTATAATACATACTAATTATGTATATATTTATCCAATATGTAAACACTAGTTGTTATACATAAACTATTTAACTAAACATGTTTTAATGGTTTGTTGGGGGTTTGATCATAACGCAACATAACAAACATGTATGAACCTGTGTTGTAGCATACAAGGACTTGAGTCGTCGAGAGGTGTTGAGACAAAATATAATTACAAGTAACTTATACATTTTATGTTATGTATTACAGGTTACATGTTTGTCATCAATAAAACAAATGAGAATGTATAGATTAAATATCGTAATATTTGCACTAACAATCTCCCCCTTTTTGATGATGACAAAATATATGTAAACGTAATAGATAGGTAAAATGTCAACGTTACTTGTGTCCGTACTTCCTATACATTACCTTCTCCGTTTACACTCTTCTCCCCCTTTTGTCGAAACAAAAGGGTGTGTCCTTGAAACTTAATTTCTCCCAAGAATGGTGTGTTTGCATCATCTCTAGTGAAGTTAAAATAAAGACACCTTATTGCTCCAATTGGCACACCACGCCAATACCTTCAACACGAAACACTAATGACGAAGCTTAGCAACTCATGACCTTGAGCTTGCACGTCTTCAAGAGGTGGTGATCTCTCCTTTAAAAGGAACCTAGAGAATCACACAAAAAGAAAAAAAATAGAAAGATCCTTTGAATTATAACCATTATTTCCAACGGCTCAATGGATCAAAATTTTGAGGCTTAACCTACATCAAGGTTAGTGTAAAAAAATATATGATGAGAAAGAAATATCCCTTTTGTTGAAACATAAAGGAATTTTGAAGAATGAATGTGTGCATGCCCCCCTTGACAATTGCTTCCCCTTGTTAAGGGCGTCAGGTATTTCAGGAAGGCTACGACGAAATTATTGCAAAATTTGCAATGTTTTTGTTTTGACGAAAAACTCCCCTTTATTGAGAGCGTCAAGTTCTCTTAGTGTGTTTTGAAAATCTACAAAATAAAAAGTTAGTGCAAAATTATATTCGTCCTTGGACGAGTAAGTCATATGATGCACTTTATAAATGCTCGACGGAAGCTCCCCCTAGCTCGAGGGCGTCAAGAATAACCTACAAAAAAATGTAAAATTTCGTCCATAAATAGACGAGAATCCCATACACATCAAAGTGTGTATATATGAACCTACAAAGAAAGGATTAGTGTCAAAAAGAGAATAATCCTACTACTTGCATCATCATAGTTGGTTTAGAGGTTGTAAGGTTTGTTCAAGGTAAGACACAAAAAAATGTGCTTAGGGATGAGACGCATTTCATTACGAAATTCACTTGGCTTTTGACAACATAGATGTTTGTGGAGGATGGTTGAGCGACCATGAATTGTAGTGGTAGTGAGACACTTGTAGGATGTGGTTGACACAATAAGCTTGTGGTTTGAGGTTGTGGTTGACACAAGTAGTATGTGGTAGAACATGAGACATACTTCATCACATAGTTCATGAACTAGACCTTGGACACGGTGATAATGATAGAAATCATCATTATGACTTAGAGGTATGGAAGTTGTGGTAGAGGTGATGAAGTATTACTAGGTAATAAAGAGACTCAAGATTAGCAAGGGATGGTGATGAAAGGTATCAAGGTGAATCTTTGACTTGGTTGATGTCTCAATAGAGGTGGTAGACATGATGACTTTGTGAGTAGTGATAAAAGTGGAGTAAGATGGTTAGGATGATGCAAGATTAGGAATAAAAAAATGTGCGAATGAGCACGAATAGACTTGATGATGAAATCGACCATTGTCAATCTACAAGAATCCAAATGAGTTAGTACAAAAGGAAAACATTTATACAAATGGATAAATTGTTCACATAAAATCATGAAACGTAAAGAATCATATAAATGCAACTCATTTATAAACATATAAGAAACTGATAATCCTAAGTGTTGAACAAGTGCTTGTGTGGAAAACGGAATTTTGAAATGATTATCTAAAGAGATAATGTACCTACTGTTCCACGGTTCCACCGGTTCCCTCACTAGAGGGATCCAACTAGCTTAAGTCTAGGGATCCGGCTAACAGATGAGGTGAAAAATAGGTGATTGGGTTCTAGCAAGGTCTAGCACCTACATATCCTAAGTTACTCAGTCTATTAAGTGTCTTACATGAAGATGGACTTAAATGATCAAGAGAAAATGATTGATGGTAGCTAATGATTTTTACAGCAAGCACACATGTATACACATTAAGCAAAGCAATGAGAGCATGTAGAGATCACATATAGGCAATTAAATGAGATCAAGCTCACAAATAACACAAAGGTTTAGCAAACTTAACAAGCACATATTTTAAGAAGCCTAAAATAAATTTACGGTCTAGATTAGTAAATCATTTACACTAACAATGACATGAAAGGTATGTGTCTTGAAAGAGAAGAGCACATGATGGTGTTCAAAACAAAAGAATTGTGAGGTGCTAGTTTAGGACAATCTAGTTATTACGGATGATGATTAGCATACAATGAGCTTCGTCCATGAAGTCATGTAGCTCTTCTCGATCAAAGAAAGATAATCGCTAGATGAGGCAAGTGGTTGTGGTTAACTAAAAGAAAAATTAATTTTACAACTTGTTTGATTAGTAATCCTAAGACAATGCAAAGTATTTCCATTGTAAACTTACTTTAGGAAAACATAGGAGGATAAATTTCTCAAGTGAGAGAATGAATATGAGACTATTACTAACATTGCTCAATTACGGCTAAACACGACCATTTTTACGGGCGATTCCACATACCCAACTTCTATCAAGGAAGCAATTCAACCGTTAGGTCAAATTGAGTTTCTAGTGTAATAAGTTCTCTAGTATTCATTCTCAAGTTAGGAAAATTTATATTCCTACAATGGCCTGTTAGGATTTAGTAAATCCAGTTATTAAAGAGTCGGTCACCTCAAGTATATGTAATCGTTAGAAAGCTCGTAGTCGTAGATTATTTAATGTCTAGTAGTATTTAGTTAAGTAACACCGTGGAGGACGGACGGATCTTTACCCACTGTATGCCTGATCCACAGCCCGTTGGTGGCGATTTGTGTAAAACTATAAATACTCTCTACCTCCCAAGGTAGAGAGTTGGAGCTCATAATAATACTTTCATTTTCTCTCACTAAGTTCCCAAACCTCTAACTCTTTCTCTCTCTAAAACCTAATATTAAATGCCTACTTGTGATTATGATATGATGTGTTTGTGAAATCTAATATGTTACAAATGGTATCAAGAGCCATGGTGTGATCATCTCTCTCACATATCCTTGGATTTCTAGTGGTTTTAGATAGTTTTTGAGTTTGAAAGAGTTTAGTGGTTTTTGCATCATTTGGATCATTTCTTGTGTTAAAGTTTGAATTTTGGGTGTACTTTTGTGTTTAGAATCATTGTATGTGCTTGGGTCTTGATTTGGAAAGCTTGAATCACTGTGGTTGAGCTTGTTTTGTATTGAAAAGTGTGTTTTTGAAGTTTTTCTTGCTAGCGACTTGACTCTAGTAGTGTTTTTCTTCGTAGCGACTTGCTTCAGTAATTGTTAGTGAGTTGTAGTGTTAATTGTTAGCGACTTGAGCCTAGCGACTTGTCTATTGAGACAAGCCGAAAAACAGTACAAGTTAGTGGATTCTCCACTATGGCTAGCGACTTGGTTAGGTTAGTGACTTGCTTTCAATTTTGTTAGCGACTTGTACTTTGTATTCTCAGCGACTTGATATTAGCGACTTGGATCTTAGCGAGTTGTTCTTTAGCAACTAGACTATTTAGCGATTTGGTATTATAGCGACTTGCGTCCAGCGACTTGGGTCTTAGCGACTTGGGCTTAGCGAATTGATTCATAGCAACTTTAAGTCTAGCGAGTTGCTACTTAGCGACTTGGTGCTTAGCGACTTGGTTCAAATTCTTAGCGACTTGGTTGAACTTTTGTTTGTAATACGGTTTTCTCTTGATTTAGTAAAATCCCGTGAAAGAATCTATTTCCCGGATTAATCATTGAGTTATAAAATCTCGTGAAATCTGTAAACAGGTCTACCAACGTGCCTACAATCATTTCTACTGTAGCTGAGGATATTCAAGCAGCTGGTTCAGATACTCGTCCACCCATGCTTGACAGAACTGACTACGACTCTTGGGCTCAACGAATCAGATTGTACTGTCTTGGTAAGGAAAATGGAGTTAACATTCTCAAGTCAATTGATGAAGGACCGTATCAGGTTGAGACAACCAGAGACATACTTGACACTGCTGCATATGGCTCAGTGATATTAGGACATGACAGACCTTAAATGTATCATGAACTAACTGATAAGGAGAAGAAGAGATGATGCAAAAATCAGGGCTTCTAACATCATAATTCAGGGTTTACCTAAGGACATTTACAAGCTGATCAATCACAACACTGAAGCTAAGGCTGTTTGGGATAATGTCAAGATGCTTCTCTCGGGTTCTGAATTGACTAAGGAAGATAGAGAATCACAGCTGTATGATGAATTTGAGCACTTTAAGATGAAGCCAGAAGAAAGTGTCTATGAGTATTATGTGAGATTCCTCAAGCTTGTGAATGATATGAGGAATATCAAAATGACCATGCCAAATATTCAGCTGAATTCAAAGTTTGTGAACAACATGAATCCCGAATGGCATAAGTTTGTCACCTCTGTGAAGCTAACCAAAGGATTGAAGAACACCAACTATGAGCAACTTTATGCATTCCTTCTTCAGAATGAGAGACATGCTATGTTTGAACGAAGGATTCTTGAACAGTTCAAATCTAAGCAGGGAGAAACTAGTTCGTCAAATGACTCTACAACTTTTTACACCAATGTTGGAATTACCACCAAAGCTTCTCAAGTCATACCCATGGGTAATGGTAATTACAAGCTCATCCCTGATCCAGCATATAAGCCTCCTGACCCAAAACATTCGTGGAAAACTTCATCAATCAACTGTCTCTCATGGTTAGTCAAAACATGAACTCTCTCCCACACACCAACAATAACCTCAGAACAGCATCCAATCCACACAATCAAGCTACTGTCAGAGATGGGAAGGTTATGGTGCAACCAGTTCAAGAAAGGCATTATGAACAGGGAAGAGGTGGAGTTGGTAGAGGATATGTGGCAAATCAGAATCGTGGAAGGAATCCAAATCAAGGTCAAGCTAAGCCAATTAAGTGCTACAACTGTGGTGGTGATGGACACATAGCAAGGAACTGCACTTCTCCAAAACGCCCTCAAAATGCAGAGTACTTCAAAGACAAGATGTTACTTGTGCAAGCTCAGGATAATGGAGTTGTGTTGGATGAAGAGGAGCTGTTGTTTCTTGCTGAGGGCAATGCCAAGACATATGATGCAGATGTGGATGAGCAACCAATTCAGGAGATAGGTCATAATCATCAGAATGCCTTTCAAGTTGCAGACTGTGATGCATACGACTCTGACGTCGATGATGAACCTACTGCATAGACAATTTTCATGGCAAGCATTTCTCCAATGGTCTCTCCAAAGGTCTCATCATCACAACAAGCTGGTCCATCCAAAGAATCAATCATCTCAGAGGTATTAAAACTATACGATGATGTTGATGAGCAAAAGATACATGACAAAGTACAATCAACTAAAACTTTTGAGTCAGATATTGAAAATATGGGTAATATCAATGTTGTCCCATATGATCAATATGTGAAACAAAGTGAAAGTGAGAGTGTACCAAGTGATGAATCTTCTGCAGTCAATGATGACTATATTTTTGATGAATACACTGCATGTGCCCCTGATGATTCTGTTATTTCTGAACTAAATGCCTATAAAGAACAAGTTGCTATTTATGAACAGAGTGCTAAGTTTGAGCTAACTACCCGTGAGCAGGAAATGGATGACCAAATGCGTACAATTATTAGAAAAAGTAATTTTAGAGAAGAAGTGTTAAAACAAGAGTTAAATTCCTTACAAGAAAAGCTTTCAAAAACTGTTATGCAAAAAAAAGAGCTTCAAGATAATGTTAAAGTGCTTAAACAAGAATTCAGTGCTAAGGAATCAAAACTTTTGAATGACTTTTTAAATCTAAAAACTTTGAAAAACAAGCTTGAAAATAAGTTGTACGTACAAGGGAACACCATTCAGACTGCCCACATGATCACTAAGCATAGAGTCTTAAGCGATAAGCACAGTATCCCCATTATAAAGGAATCCAACCCTGAGTACGGTAAGAAAGCAAAAGCTGCTCAAAATGTAATCTATGATGGCAATGAGATTCTTAAACCTAGACAGAAACCTAGTTGCATTGAGTGCACTGAGGAAGATAGAAAATTAGATGATGCATCTAGGGAGAAAATGGATATGAAGCTTAACGATCCTGCGTGTAAAGAGAATAACATAACAATCAAACCCCATGATTACACTAAGGAAAATTGGATATCCTTAAACAAGTTTAAGCCTCAGACTCTATTAACCCCTGAACAAGTGTTCTGGAAAAAGGATATGGATATGCAAAAAGCTGAAAATCTTGTTGAAAAGAATCCCCCTAGTAGGAAATTGCCTCAAGCAACTGTGTATCCTCCTAATACACTAATGGCAAGACCTTAATCAGCCTGTATGTTGTTTATCAGCTGTTTGTTGATTTTGAGAAAACATGTAAGAAGAGAATCACACCTACAGGGATAACTGAGGGGGAAAAGGGTTTTGAGAAAACTAAAGAATGTTATTTAACTTAGGTCATGCCTTTCTTTAAACAATTAAAAGGTCAATTTGAGAGTCTTCAAAAAGGAATTAATTCTGATATTAAAGAAATGTAAAATGAATATGATGCAATGATAGTTGAGGTCAATGATTATGAACAGGAACTCAAATATAATGAAGTTGAAAGAAAGAACTTGCATATTTTAGATGAGAATTTGATTTCGAGTTGTGTTGCTCAAGATGTGCTTTATACTGTTACTAAGCACTCTATTACTACTTCTCGATTTCATGAATTATCTATTGCATTGAAAGTTTCCTATGATCGTGTCATTGAGCTTGAAAACAAAAACTCGGAACTAAATGAGAAAATTGATCAGGATGATCACGATAATTTGGTAAAACATCTTTCTAAACTAGAAGTTGAACATTTTAATTTGCAACTAAAATATCAACATCTTAAAGAAAATGTCAAAACCTCAAATATCAAGACATCCTCAGATGTTACAGAGTTTGATGCAGTTTTTCAGATAAACAAACGTGACGAACAGATTCAAGCTCATTGTAACAGGATCAGAAAGTTGAAAGCCCAAATTTCACAATTAAAGGGTGAAAAGAACAATGTGACTGGCTCCCAAATGCCTCCTCCTTTAGATTCTCAGTATTCTCAAACTTTTCATCTTCAAAACTTGGTTAATGCTTTACAAAAGGAAAACGAGAGTTTTCTAGAAGAAAATGAAAAAGTTAAACGACACTTTAAAGAGTTATATGATTCAATGAAAGTCACTCGTGACAAAAACAACGAAAAAAAATAACGTCTTTACAAAAAGAAATGGAGAATCTAAGGAGTCAGGAAAAAGGGAAACTGCCACTTGTCTTTAATGAGAATGTTGCATCAAAGTCATCCTCAGACTGCAAATATACTGTGACTGTTAAATACATTCCTCCTCATCTTAGGATTAATGAACTTGTGTTTCATAACTATTTTGCTCACCTTAAGGATAGTCTAGAATGTCTCCGTGAGATTGTGGAAGAGGATTTCATAAATAAGCCTCTTGATAGAGAAATTAGGTTTGCTTGCATTCAGGCCAAATGATCTCAGGAGCTGCTAGAATGTTTAATAGCAACATGTCCTAAATCCTTAGGTGCGAAAGGTAAAGCTGTGATGCCTTGTTCTATGCCTAGTGCCAAGCATACAAACCATTCTATGCCCAGTTTTAAGAAAGTGAACACTAATGTGCCTTCAAGTAGTTCAGATCCCTGCACTTCTAGTTCAGGAATGCAAAAAGTAGCAAAACCAACTAATGTTCCAATTCCCTCTACAGGAGTAAGAAGTGACACCAAAGTAAGCGGCTCAAATCCTCAAGGAAACACAAAGAATGATAGGACCTTGCATGCTAGGAATGTTCAGTGGAAGAGAGTTGAAGATCGCCTTAAGGAGAATTTGAATAAGACGAATCGTGTTGATTCTAGTGTTAGCTCTAAGCGTACTGCAATTAATGCGAATTCTGCTACTTTTGGCAAAACATGTAATGATGATTGCGTGGTTTATGTTACTAATCTTGAATGTGGTGTGAATGATTTGTCTAATGTTGTCAAATGCCCAGTTAAAACTGTTAATGTTAAAAATCAAACTAAGAAGGCTAAAAGGCAAAGGCGAAAGAAAGTTAGAAAACAGTGGAAACCCACAGGAAGAGAATTTAGTAATATAGGTTATCAATGGATACCTACTGGCCGTAAGATTAATGAGCTGTGCCCTAAATTTGCTAAGTCAATGCCCACTAGAAATGGATGCCTACTGGTAGAACTATTCCCTTAAGAAGTGAACACACTTTGAATAGGTCAAATACGGAAACTAGCACTGCATCTATTTCTGATGATTCTATTGCTTCTACTTCTGATGTGGGTGTTCTAATCACTGTTACTAACCAAATGGAACCCATTCTTGCATGGGGATCCCAATTATCCAGTTATCCATTCTTGTCTGTGTTCAACTGCAGATCGTTCAAATCGTTCTGTGGTACCTGGACTCAAGCTGTTCCAAGCATATGACTGGAGACCGGTCACGGCTCATGAAATTCGTGAGTAAATTCATCAGAACTGTGAGATTCGGAAACGATCATTTTGGTGCTATTATGGGTTATGGAGATTACGTGGTTGGAGATAGTGTGATTTCCAGGGTATATTATGTTGAAGGTCTTGGACATAATCTATTTTCTGTCGGACAATTTTGTGACTCAGATTTAGAAGTGGCCTTCAGAAAACATACTTGCTTTGTTAGAGAACTTGATGGTGTGGAACTTCTCAGAGGAACTCGTGGTTCAAACCTATACACCATCTCTATCGAAGATATGATGAAATCTTCACCCATCTGCTTGCTATCAAAGGCTTCCAAAACTAAGTCATGGCTATGGCACCGTCGTCTCAATCACTTGAACTTTGGTACCATAAACAATCTTTCCAGAAAGGACTTAGTAAGAGGATTACCTAGATTAAAGTATGAAAAAGATCATCTTTGTTCAGCTTGCCAATTGGGAAAAAGCACAAAATATGCCCACAAACCAAAACCCACAAACTCAGTAATGGAAGTTCTTCATACCCTTCATATGGATCTGTGCGGACCAATGAGAGTGCAAACGATAAATGGGAAGAAATACATTCTAGTAGTTGTTGATGACTACTCTCGATTTACTTGGGTAAAGTTTTTGAGGACAAAGGATGAAACTCCAGATGTCATCATCAAACTTATCAAACAGCTTCAGGTTCGACTCAACAATACTGTTAGAATTGTTCGAACAGACAATGGCACATAGTTTGTTAACAAAGACTTAATTCAGTTTTATGAAAGTGTTGGAATCAGGCATCAAAGAAGTGTTCCACGAACTCCTCAACAGAACGGTGTAGTTGAAAGACGAAATTGAACTCTTGTGGAAGCCGCAAGAACAATGCTAATTTATTCAAAGGTTCCAATGTTTCTATGGGCTGAAGCCATTGCCACTGCTTGCTACACCCAAAATCGTTCCCTTACTCACACCTCTCATGGAAAAAATCCATATGAACTTGTCCATAAACGAAAACCTGATCTATCCTACTTTCGTGTGTTTGGTGCTTTATGTTACCCAACTAATGACGGTCAAGATTTAGGTAAACTAAAAGCTAAAGCGAACATTGGAGTATTTGTAGGTTATGCACCAAACAGAAAAGGATACCGAATCTACAACAAGAGAACCCGAAATATCATGGAAACAATTCACGTTACGTTCGATGATCTGACCGGTCAAATGGCTCCAGGACAATCCAATTCTGGACCCGCATTTCAACCTTCATCAAGTAGTCCTATCGGTTCTACCCTTGTTTCTAATCCCTCACCAGCAACTCCTTATGTACCTCCTTCAGAAGATGATTTGAAGAAATTATTTTATCCAATGTTTGATGAACACTATGAGCCAAGTGCTAATGATATGTCAGTTCCATCAACAAAGGCTGCCTCTATCCCTGTCAATGAAGTTAACCCTTCAGTTTCAATGTCATTAAGTGTCACACCCCCAAATTACCTGTTTTGCAGCGGAATGGAATTCCTGGGGGTTGACTGTCATAGCATCACAATCACAGTTATATTGAACGACCTAAAGTGTCGTTTGGAAAATACATCGCTTGATTTAATAAAAACATTCAGAGTTACAAAGATAGGTCCCAAATGAAAGTTACTATGTGCGGAAAATAAGTTTGGTACAAGTCAAACGATGTTTTTAAAGTGTATAAATCCCATGTAAGACTCGTCGTCACCGCGACTCTATGATATGTCCACATGCATGCCATGAAGTGAATGCCTTAGTTACCTGAAAATACATTGCTAAAAGTGTCAACACAAAGGTTGAGTGAGTTCATAGAGTTGTTGAAAATGTTCAATACGACAACCACAAGTATAAATTATGTATAACAATGTCGTCACAAAAATGATACAATTGCTATAAGTCCATGACACCGAAACTAGACTGATCATGATGTTCGCCCCAACAGAGTGTTTGCCAAACAACTCAAATAATGTTATTAAATGAAATGCATCCGTTTAACCAGTTGGAATCCACCAACCCGGATGGAGGAGTCACCCTCGATAGATCTATCCACTCACCCTCGCTTCTTTCGGAATTAACGGTTCATGTTATATAATGGGGACATTCAATTGGCATGAGGTAACTTAAGCAATATAATGAATTTGATATACTTGGTATCGTAATAAAAATGATGTGCAATGTATTCTCCCCCGTAGGTTTGAAATAAAGTAAAAACTTGAATAAATCGGGGCTATGAAAGCTCACCTGTTGCAATGATAATGATGATGTAATAGCAATACTGAAATGAGGCGCAACCTCTGACCGTGACCTATTATCAATGATATGTTCTAATGCAAATCATGAAACAATGTCGTGCATGCAAATCCACATGTAATCTATACCACTTGTACGCTTTTGAAAATAGAATTTATCGTCGAAATATATGTTTATGACATCTCGTCATGTTATAAAATACTTTACAAGTATTTACGTTGAAATGATATCTTACGATAATCATTTAATGATTTATTATGAAATTATAACTTTTCGTCGTAAAATAATGTCATTGAAATTTTCATGAAAGTGACTAAAACGGCCTCTAAAAGCTAGTCGTAAAATGGTGCACGTCGAGCGTTAGGAAACGAACTCAACGGTTTTGGGAAGCTCGTATCATAACCTCAAGGTTTTAGTGTTTAAGTTTCCTTCCTAGAGGTCTCAATCACAAAGAAAAATATAGGTTAAGTATGGTACTTTAGTCCAAAGTATAGTTTAAAGATGGTTTTCGGCCAAGTTTGAGTAACCATAATTAATTCATTACAACTCCGCTAGACAAACGGTCGGACATTTTGGAAAATATGCTTGGCGAACTTACTTTTACTAGAAGACATCACTTTATAAAAAGTTCTACATCAATGTTAAAAACGTCCTCCAACATGGTGACTAGTTTTGCCGTAATATTTGCCTATTAGAAATAATATAGTTTTTCTTATATGATAAAAGTTACGGCACTTTGTGAAAACGTGTATAATTTAATCGTTACAAGTCCGTTTTCTACGTTTTATATGTCCTTAGCTTCGTATCAAAGTATACTAATATATTTTTGATAAGTCGAAATAATTTACAACGCCTATGCTTCATTTTTGACTCGTACAAAATAGACATAACATGCTGAAATTTTCAGAAATTGTAGTTTTCGTCGCTTAACTTGAAAAATTCATAACTTCTTCGTTATAGCTCCGTTTTAATCCGTTCAAGCGGCCACGGTTTCGTTTTAAAGTATATTTTCTAAATATCTAGGCCAAAATTTTTTATCCACTGTCGAAAATTCCAGATTTCGAAAATAAGGACAGACCCTTTTGCAAACTTGTCGAAATGAGTTTTTCTCGCGCCAAACCTATTCTAACCCATTCAAAACAACTCCGAAGCTATTCTAATCCTACCATACACCTTCTTAGGGTGTCATGGTTTCCTAGACATCACCAAGAATAATATATTACAAGGAATAATTATAAGATGACTTAAATATATATAACACTTAAAATCAATGAAAAAGTGGTACAAACATCATATGACTTGCATGTTTTCTCAAATATGATGAAATGAATATGAAAATGAATATGAAATATGATCATGAAAATGAAAAGCTTACAAGTAACTTGATGAGGTTTATGAGAACAAAGGATTTTTCCTAATCACCCAAGGTTTATATTGCAAAACCTTATACAAGAGTGATACTAGAGTATGAAAAACTTGATTAGAGAAAAATATTTGATCTCCTTCTTCTTCCTTATGGTTGGCCGGTTCTCAAGAGATGAGAGAAAGAAAAATGATTTTGATCTTTTTACTTGTGACTAAATGAAGTGAGTGTGTTAAGTTAATTAGTATAATACTATATACTTGAGTAGATATTTTACAAACACAAATGACTCACCCTCCCTTTGTCGACAAGGGAGGTGTAGTCATTGATAATACACATTTTTTTTTATTTATGTATAAGTATAATTACTTGTAAGATAATTGAAGTTAAGTGGTAACTTGTATAAACATTTGAGTATTTAAGGTAGTGTTAGATAAAAATAACTTTTAACGGGTCAAGATAAAATATATTGAGATCATAAAAATTATAAAGATACATTTCTTGCAAAATTTAAGTGAAATAATAATAATCGTGTAGAATTTAAGAAAACCGTCGTAATTATATAAATATAACAATTTATATACAAAATAAATTTAAAACACTGGGTAAACTCATAATATTATTTTATAAACTTAATATGAGTATAAAAATATATCGGGATAATTTTTGGAAGTATCGGATCAATTGTTCAAAATAATTAATTACGCGATAACGTTTATTTAATAAAAGTTATACGTTTAATGTAATATGCAAAACCATGCATGAACTAATATGATGATAATGATGTTAATGATATGTAGACTAAACTTAGTCTATATGAAATGTCCTTGATGATATGATCATGAATTCACAGCTAAACCATTAAGGTTACGCGAATTTGATACTCGTAAACCTAGTTTAGGATAAACGATAAATGGTGAAGCATGAATAATGTTTTGAGAATGACCTGAAAATACGAGTTGTCACATTCGCCCATCCAAAAAGGAATTCAGTCCCTGAATTCAGTCCTTGTTGGGTCCTACGGTGTTGTCGGTGAAAAGATGAGGATATTTGAGGCGCATCTGGTCTTCCCGTTCCCAAGTAAACTCAGGACCTCTTCGAGAATTCCAGCGAACCTTCACAATAGGAATATGACTTTTTTTCAACTGCTTGACCTCGCGGTCCATGATTTCTACCGGTTCCTCCACGAAATTTAGTTTATCGTCTAGTTGAATTTCTTCCAATGGAATAACGAGTGATTCGTCCGAAAGACATTTCTTCAGGTTTGAAACGTGAAACGTGTTGTGTACGTGACTAAGTTCTGATGGAAGATCAAGTCGATAAGCTATAGGGCCGACTCTGCTCATAATCTTGAATGGGCCAATGTACCTCGGGTTCAACTTCCCGCGTTTTCCAAATCGTACCACGCCTTTCCAAGGCGATACTTTCAACATCACTTTGTCGCCAACTTGAAATTCTAATGGTTTGCGTCTAACATCTGCGTAACTTTTCTGTCGGCTCCTGGCAGTTCTGAGTCTATCTCGGATTTGGACTATCTTTTCTGTTGTTTCCCGTACCATTTCCGGACCAGTGAGTTGTGCGTCTCCAACCTCGGCCCCACAAACAGGTGATCGACACTTTCGACCATATAGTGCTTCGAATGGTGCTGCTTTTATACTGGTGTGATAACTATTGTTGTACGAGAATTCGATCAATGGCAGATGGTTAGCCCAACCATTTCCAAAATCAATCACACATGCTCTCAGCATATCTTCTAACGTTTGAATTGTCCTTTCACTTTGACCATCGGTTTGTGGATGATATGCTGTGCTCATCTCTAATTTGGTTCCAAATGAATCTTGTAATGATTTCCAGAAGTTTGAAGTGAATCGACTATCTCTGTCGGAAATGATGGAAATTGGTGCTCCATGCCTCGAGACTATTTCCTTGACATAAAGTCTAGTAAGTTGTTCCATGGAATAAGTCTCTCTAATTGGTATGAAATGGGCTGATTTGGTAAGGCGATCAACGATTACCCATATAGCATCGTAACCTCCCGATGTCTTAGGAAGTTTCGTAACAAAGTCCATTGTAATGCGTTCCCATTTCCATTGTGGAATTTCAGGTTGTTGGAGTATTCCTGAAGGTTTTTGATATTCGACTTTTACCTTAGAGCAAGTAAGGCATCTGCTGACGTACGTGGCAATTTCTGCTTTCATGTTCGGCCACCAATAAAGTTTCTTGAGATCCTGATACATCTTATCAGAACCTGGGTGAATAGAATACTTTGACTTATGCGACTCATGCATAATCAATTCTCGTATCCCGCCATAAAATGGTACCCACATTCTATCCATGAAGCATAATACTCCATCTGCTCTCTTTACAAAGCCATTTGCATTTTCGGGCATACCATAAAGCTTTTCACTTGGTCGGTTTTCCTCCTTAAGTGCCTCGATCTGTGCCTCAAGTATTTTTGATGGTAAAGGTGAACTGATCGTCATTCCTAATGATCTGACTCTTAAAGGTTTGGGTCTTTCTTTCCGACTAAGAGCATCAGCCACAACATTGGCTTTTCCCGGGTGATACTTGATTTCACAATCATAATCGCTGAGTAATTCCAACCAACGACGTTGCCTCATGTTAAGTTCCTTCTGATCAAGAACATATTGTAAACTCTTGTGGTCCGTAAACACTGTGCACATTGTACCGTAAAGGTAGTGTCTCCAAATCTTGAGTGCAAAAACTACGGCCCCCAACTCAAGATCATGTGTGGTGTAATTCTTCTCATGGACCTTAAGTTGTCGAGAAGCATACGCTATCACCTTCTCGTTTTGCATTAAAACAGCTCCAAGCCCTTTATGTGAAGCATCGCAATATACTACGAAGTTCTCAATTCCTTCGGGTAGTGCCAAAATTGGCGCACTGCAAAGCTTTAGCTTCAACAACTGGAAAGCAGCTTCTTGTTTCTTTCCCCATTCATACTTCTTGTTTTTCTGTGTCAACTTGGTCAAAGCTTTAGCTATCTTTGAAAAACCTTCGATGAATCTTCGGTAATACCCGACGAGTCCTAGAAATTGTCAGATTTCTGTAGGATTTGTTGGAGTATCCCAATCTTATACGGCTTCAATCTTTGTAGGGTCTACTTGTAATCCTTGACTATCATGATATGACCAAGAGATTGTACTTTATGATTCCAAAAATCGCACTTCGAAAATTTTGGCGTACAACTTCTCATTCTTGAGTAGTCCTGAAATCGTTCTTAAATGCCCTTCGTGCTCTTCTTTGCTCTTTGAGTAAATCAATATGTCGTCGATGAATACTATAGCAACTTGTCCAAATACGGTTTACATACTCTATTCATGAGATCCATGAATACTGTAGGTGCATTAGTTAATCCGAACGGCATTACTTGAAACTCATAATGTCCATAACGTGTTCTAAACGCCGTTTTCGGGATATCCTCCTCCCGAACTCTAAGTTGATGGTAACCTGACCTTAGATCAATCTTTGAGTAGATACTAGAGCCTTGCAACTGATCGAACAAGTCATCGATCCTGAGGAGTGGTTAACGATTTTTCACCGTTAACTTGTTCAGCTCTCTATAATCTATACACATTCTGAAGGATCCATCTTTCTTCTTCACAAATAAGACCGGTGCTCCCCAATGCGAGGAACTTGGCCTAATGAATCCTTTGTCTAAAAGTTCTTGCAACTGATTAGACAACTCCTGCATTTCTGATGGTGCTAATCGGTACGGTGCTCGCGCAACTGGTGTAGCTCCGGGCACTAAGTCAATATAAAATTCTACTTGACGTGCCGGTGGAGGTCCTGGTAAGTTTTCAGGAAAGGCTTCAGGAAATTCTCGAGCAATCGGTACATTCTCAAGTCGCTTCTCCTCCGACTTCTTCTCGGTTATATGTGCTAAGAAAGCAAAACAACCTTTCTTTATGTACTTCTCCGTTTTGATGCATGATATAATACTGAGTCTAGTTCCACTTCGTTCCCCATGAATGATCAAAGTTTCACCGTTGTAAGGAAGATGAACAACTTTTTCATCACAAATGATTCTTGCACGATGTTTGGATAACCAATCCATGCCGATGATGACGTCGAAACTACCAAGTTCTACGGGCATAAGGTCTATATTGAAGGGATGATTTAGAAAATTGAGTGTACAACCACGGACAATGGTGTCGGTGCTAATTAAGTCACCATTAGCTAATTCAATGTTGTATGATGTGTCTAATGTGGTTGGTTTTCAAGATTTGTTCCGATATTGAGTGCTTCTACAATATTTCATCACCTAGATTGTTATCATGATAGCAAGAAAATAGCTATCAGCTCGTACTATGTCGAAGAATGTTTGTTCTAATTTCACTTGTAGGTGGAGAGTCATTGATTGTCCGATATGTTCAAACCTGTTGCATCTCTTGATATAGAAGTAGGTTATCCGTAATTTCTAGAGAACACAATGCCTTAGGGGAAGTTTATATCGATAACCTTAACTTAACCAAAATTTTCTTTTAAGGGAAACTCATTGTAGGGAAGTTCACATATTGTTGAGGCCATGTTTAATGAAATGTTCTGTAGTCTTGGTTTATCTCTATAGGGTCGCTTCGTGGGTATTCACTTCGTATTAAATCTCGTAACTCGGTCTAGCTGATGTTTTTGAAATGATATAATTTGGCTTCTAGTCCAAAATAGTGTTTCAGAATGTTTCGTGATGTCTTAAGGTTTTTGTTGAGTTTTGAATCATCCTACTACCTAGTTCTAGTCCTTGTTGGTAGTTCTGAAATCTTTTCATTGTTTTCTTATATTGAGGAATCCTCCTCGTAGATGGTACAGGAAGCCTTTCCTAAGAAAAAGTAACTCGTCAAATTCTAACTTATCGGTTGAATGAGGGATGAATGGCGTAAGTATTTATAGAGTGTTGACAAAAGAAGTGTTTATGAGCAATTTATCTGTTTACAACTCTTTGCTTTTGGAGTGAAGATTGTTTTAGGAGATTTGAAATGATGCTTGTTACTTTCATGACATAATTCTTCCTGAATTATACATAGGTGATCAAGCCATGTATAATCGAGGACAAATGATGTGATGCTTGGTTTTGTTGAAATGATATTATGTTCCTCCGAAGTTTTAGATGGTATTCAACGTTTTGTTTTGTAAGATAATGGCTCAATAATTTTTCAGAGTAACATGAAAATCGCTTCGCATGATGATATTAAATAATTGATAAAATGACTGAAAACCAATTGATAGGGTAGTAACGAAACAACTTGTTTTTAAACTTTATGAAACAATGTTTCTAAGATAGTGTAGAATAGCTTGAAATAAATTTAAGTGAAATAATGTTATGAAATGGTAGCAAAATAACTTGAAATATAATTTGAGGAATGGTTTGTAGGATACATGGGAGAACCTCGTAGAGTGGTAATAGTCTCCTAATTGGTCATGAATAAAGTTGGCCTAACCCCTAGTAAGATAGTGATGTATTGTCACGAAATGATTGAAAAATTAGGCAATCGGAATGGGGAATGAAATAAACGAAGGTTGTGATTATCGTGGAGGTGATATATGATAAGGATAACATTAGCTAGAAAGGTACTTATTATCTGTTCCTATTGATGGTCAAATCGTGTTTCAAGTATAGGAATAGTAGACGGTCTAGCAGCAATAGCCCTAGAACTCTCACAGTCCTTAAATCTATGAGATGGTGTAGTGTTTATAGTCTTAGTGATAGATGGTAATGGTGTGTTAAATCATGCATGCTTTCCAAGCGGCAAATCAGATGTATGAGTAGTGTCTATGAGATGTGATGGCACAGATGGTACTCTAGATGACAATGATGATGAAAATGATGACAATGATGATAATGGAAATCCTTGTGGTGAGTTAAGAAAATAGGTTCATTAGGACTAAGCCTATAAGTTCTACCCAATGGTATAATCTGTCTCAACAGAATGATAAATTTTTTCCTGATCCTACGGTGAATCAATAGTGATCGCGATGGTGTAGGTGCAACTTCGTCCTCCTAAAAGGGTTCAGTCTCATCATCTGATGTTATCGGTGTTGAGTCAACTGATGTTAAAATTGTGATAGGGAATGACAGGGCATTCTCCATGTCACAGTCTGATGTGAGTATGATGGGATGGGTATTTGAAGGCATTTATGTGACAATCGATTTTGAAATGAAAGTAACTAACTCGCAAAATGTGCGTATAAAACCGCATGTAAAGTGACTATGCACTTGTGATGAAATGATGAGATGCTATGATGATGTAGTTATAGTCTAGGGTCAATGATGCAACCTATTTCTCTATAACCGAAGCTCTAATGCCAATCTGTCACACCCCCAAATTACCTGTTTTGCAGCGGAATGGAATTCCTGGGGGTTGACTGTCATAACATCACAATCACAGTTATATTGAACGACCTAAAGTGTCGTTTGGAAAATACATCGCTTGATTTAATAAAAACATTCAGAGTTACAAAGATAGGTCCCAAATGAAAGTTACTATGTGCGGAAAATAAGTTTGGTACAAGTCAAACGATGTTTTTAAAGTGTATAAATCCCATGTGAGACTCGTCGTCACCGCGACTCTATGATATGTCCACATGCATGCCATGAAGTGAATGCCTTAGTTACCTGAAAATACATTGCTAAAAGTGTCAACACAAAGGTTGAGTGAGTTCATAGAGTTGTTGAAAATGTTCAATACGACAACCACAAGTATAAATTATGTATAACAATGTCGTCACAAAAATGATACAATTGCTATAAGTCCATGACACCGAAACTAGACTGATCATGATGTTCGCCCCAACAGAGTGTTTGCCAAACAACTCAAATAATGTTATTAAATGAAATGCATCCGTTTAACCAGTTGGAATCCACCAACCCGGATGGAGGAGTGACCCTCGATAGATCTATCCACTCACCCTCGCTTCTTTCGGAATTAACGGTTCATGTTATATAATGGGGACATTCAATTGGCATGAGGTAACTTAAGCAATATAATGAATTGGATATACTTGGTATCGTAATAAAAATGATGTGCAATGTATTCTCCCCCGTAGGTTTGAAATAAAGTAAAAACTTGAATAAATCGGGGCTATGAAAGCTCACCTGTTGCAATGATAATGATGATGTAATAGCAATACTGAAATGAGGCGCAACCTCTGACCGTGACCTATTATGAATGATATGTTCTAATGTAAATCATGAAACAATGTCGTGCATGCAAATCCACATGTAATCTATACCACTTGTACGCTTTTGAAAATAGAATTTATCGTCGAAATATATGTTTATGACATCTCGTCATGTTATAAAATACTTTACAAGTATTTACATTGAAATGATATCTTACGATAATCATTTAATGATTTATTATGAAATTATAACTTTTCGTCGTAAAATAATGTCATTGAAATTTTCATGAAAGTGACTAAAACGGCCTCTAAAAGCTAGTCGTAAAATGGTGCACGTCGAGCGTTAGGAAACGAACTCAACGGTTTTGGGAAGCTCGTATCATAACCTCAAGGTTTTAGTGTTTAAGTTTCCTTCCTAGAGGTCTCAATCACAAAGAAAAATATAGGTTAAGTATGGTACTTTAGTCCAAAGTATAGTTTAAAGATGGTTTTCGGCCAAGTTTGAGTAACCATAATTAATTCATTACAACTCCGCTAGACAAACGGTCGGACATTTTGGAAAATATGCTTGGCGAACTTACTTTTACTAGAAGACATCACTTTATAAAAAGTTCTACATCAATGTTAAAAACGTCCTCCAACATGGTGACTAGTTTTGCCGTAATATTTGCCTATTAGAAATAATATAGTTTTTCTTATATGATAAAAGTTACGGCACTTTGTGAAAACGTGTATAATTTAATCGTTACAAGTCCGTTTTCTACGTTTTATATGTCCTTAGCTTCGTATCAAAGTATACTAATATATTTTTGATAAGTCGAAATAATTTACAACGCCTAAGCTTCATTTTTGACTCGTACAAAATAGACATAACATGCTGAAATTTTCAGAAATTGTAGTTTTCGTCGCTTAACTTGAAAAATTCATAACTTCTTCGTTATAGCTCCGTTTTAATCCGTTCAAGCGGCCACGGTTTCGTTTTAAAGTATATTTTCTAAATATCTAGGCCAAAAATTTTTATCCACTGTCGAAAATTCCAGATTTCGAAAATAAGGACAGACCCTTTTGCAAACTTGTCGAAATGAGTTTTTCTCGCGCCAAACCTATTCTAACCCATTCAAAACAACTCCGAAGCTATTCTAATCCTACCATACACCTTCTTAGGGTGTCATGGTTTCCTAAACATCACCAAGAATAATATATTACAAGGAATAATTATAGGATGACTTAAATATATATAACACTTAAAATCAATGAAAAAGTGGTACAAACATCATATGACTTGCATGTTTTCTCAAATATGATGAAATGAATATGAAAATGAATATGAAATATGATCATGAAAATGAAAAGCTTACAAGTAACTTGATGAGGTTTATGAGAACAAAGGATTTTTCCTAATCACCTAAGGTTTATATTGTAAAACCTTAAACAAGAGTGATACTAGAGTATGAAAAACTTGATTAGAGAAAAATATTTGATCTCCTTCTTCTTCCTTATGGTTGGCCGGTTCTCAAGAGATGAGAGAAAGAAAAATGATTTTGATCTTTTTACTTGTGACTAAATGAAGTGAGTGTGTTATGTTAATTAGTATAATACTATATACTTGAGTAGATATTTTACAAACACAAATGACTCACCCTCCCTTTGTCGACAAGGGAGGTGTAGTCATTGATAATACACATTTTTTTTTTTATGTATAAGTATAATTACTTGTAAGATAATTGAAGTTAAGTGGTAACTTGTATAAACATTTGAGTATTTAAGGTAGTGTTAGATAAAAATAACTTTTAACGGGTCAAGATAAAATATATTGAGATCATAAAAATTATAAAAATACATTTCTTGCAAAATTTAAGTGAAATAATAATAATCGTGTAGAATTTAAGAAAACCGTCGTAATTATATAAATATAACAATTTATATACAAAATAAATTTAAAACACTGGGTAAACTCATAATATTATTTTATAAACTTAATATGAGTATAAAAATATATCGGGATAATTTTTGGAAGTATCGGATCAATTGTTCAAAATAATTAATTACGCGATAACGTTTATTTAATAAAAGTTATACGTTTAATGTAATATGCAAAACAATGCATGAACTAATATGATGATAATGATGTTAATGATATGTAGACTAAACTTAGTCTATATGAAATGTCCTTGATGATATGATCATGAATTCACAGCTAAACCATTAAGGTTACGCGAATTTGATACTCGTAAACCTAGTTTACGATAAACGATAAATGGTGAAGCATGAATAATGTTTTGAGAATGACCTAAAAATACGAGTTGTCACATTAAGTCAAGAGGCGCATGCTGCTGATCACTCTGTCTCATCAACAAATCATCAATCATCGAGTGTACACAATGGAAATGTTGCTGATGTTACAGATGATGAAAACCCTTTTGCTCCTCTAGAAGATGAACCCTTTGAAAACATATTTGCTCCTGAATCATCATCAGAACCATCATCATCAGGAGATATCGACTCTGCTACTTCAGTTCGTCAACAACAACCACATGAACATCTTAGAAAATGGACACATGATCATCCATTGGACAACATCATTGGAAACCTCTCTCGTCTAGTATCCACATGAAAACAACTTGCAACCGATTCCTTATGGTGCTTCTTCAACTCCGTACTCTATAAGATCGAACCAAAAGATGTGAAAACTGCCATGAATGAAGACAGCTGGTTCAATGCCATGCAAGAAGAAATTCATGAGTTTGATCGACTAGATATATGAGAATTAGTACCCGCTCCAGATTGTGCTATGATCATTGCTCTAAAGTGGATCTTCAAAGTAAAACTTGATGAGCATGGTGATGTTTTAAAGAACAAGGCTCGATTGGTTGCAAAAGGATACCGTCAAGAGGAGGGTATTGACTTTGAAGAATCATTTGCTCCAGTTGCTCGTATCGAGGCAATCAGAATCTTCTTGGGTAATGCTGCAAGTAAGAACATGGTAGTCTATCAGATGGATGTAAAGACGGCTTTTCTTAACGCGTATACGTCTGCCAACCTGAAGGCTTTGTGAATCCAGAGCATCCTACTCACGTCTATCGTTTGAAGAAGGCTCTTTACGGTTTAAAGCAAGCTCCAAGGGCATGGTATGATACGCTATCAAAGTTTCTTCTATCTACTGGATTCAGCAAAGGAGCAGTTGATCCGACATTGTTCACCAGAAAGTCAGGCAAACATTTAATTCACGTTCAAATATATGTTGATGATATATAGACCAAATGAAATATCGTAGTATGATTGGATCCCTGATGTATCTCACAGCCAGTAGACCAGACATTCTGTTTGCTGTTTGCATGTGTGCTAGATATCAGGCTAAGCCTGCCAAAAAGCACCTTGAAGCGGTTAAACGGGT
>BPTQ01000008.1:224618764-224660369 GCA_019973895.1 Chrysanthemum seticuspe | reverse complement strand
TTTACGGTTTAAAGCAAGCTCCAAGGGCATGGTATGATACGCTATCAAAGTTTCTTCTATCTACTGGATTCAGCAAAGGAGCAGTTGATCCGACATTGTTCACCAGAAAGTCAGGCAAACATTTAATTCACGTTCAAATATATGTTGATGATATTATTTTTGCCTCGACTGACCCCAATGAATGTGACCGTTTTTCAAATGAAATGGGTTCCAAATTTCAAATGTCAATGATGGGAAAAATGTCATTTTTCTTGGGATTACAAATTTCACAAAGTCATGGAGGCATTTTTATAAATCAATCTAAATATGCAAATGAGATTTTAAAGAAATTTGGATTTGATTCTTGTGACCCTGTTGACACTCCCATGATAGAGCGTACTAAACTGGATGAGGACCACTCAGGGATCATGGTAGACCAAACGAAATATCGTAGTATGATTGGATCCCTGATGTACCTCACAACCAGTAGACCAGACATTCTGTTCGCTATTTGCATGTGTGCTAGATATCAGGCTAAGCCTACCAAAAAGCACCTTGAAGCGGTTAAACGGATCTTTCGGTATCTCCAAGGAACCATCAAAATGGGACTTTGGTACCCGAAGGACACCGGTATGTCACTAACAGCCTATGCAGATGCTGATCATGCAGGATGTCAAGATACACGTCGAAGTACGTCTGGGGTTGCTCAGTTTTTAGGTGATAAGCTTGTGAGCTGGTCTTCAAAGAAACAAATGAGTACTTCTATTTCCTCTACAGAGGCTGAATACATAGCCATGTCATCTTGTTGTGCTCAAATCCTATGGATGAGATCCTAATTATCTGACTATGGCTTTGAATTCAACAAAATTCCTCTGTACTGTGATAATAAAAGTGCTATTGCTCTCTCATGCAACAATGTTCAACACCCAAGAGCAAAGCACATCGAGATTCGACATCATTTCATCAGGGAGCAAGTAGAAAATGGTGTGGTGGAACTCTATTTTGTGAGTTCTGAATACCAATTAGCAGACATCTTCACCAAAGCTCTTTCTAGAGAACGTTTTGAGTTTATCCTCCCACGACTTGGTCTAAAGAGTCTTCAACCGGAAACACTCAAACGTCTTCAAGAGGAAGACGAGGAGTAAAGGTCTTTCTTCATCCATCTCTTGTAAATATTTATTCTAAAAGAAAAATACAAAATTACAAAACCTTCAAAAAGGAAATAGAAAAATATAAAACTTTCAAAAAATCCATAAAAATTTGAAAAATCTTGAAAAATTTCGAAAATATTGTCTTTTTGTCATGTTTTTCTCGATTCGATAATATCTACGGTCTTTGAGCTTTCATTCAAAGAATGACACGGGACTTTAGATGTTGTTCGAATGTTCTTTAAAAATTTTTTTTTTTTTTAAATTTTGGGAGAAAGTGAAACAATGGTTTATTGTCATTTCAGGCAGTAACCCGTTTTTCAAAGAAAGAACAGAGCCATGCTTTATCTTGTTTTTCAAATCTCATGCTCTGATTCTATAAACAATTACTTACTATCTAATGAAAACTAATTGCTTTGAAAAAAAATAACTCGGACTCTATTTTTGTAAATCATCTGGACTTAACGTTTGTCAAAAAATATCTATCTCTCAATCAACAACTTATGTCATTGATTGAGGGGGAGAATGATTTCAATTAAATCAAAAGGTTATTCGTCATACAATTGTTTTCAAAAGATAATCATGCATGTTTAATCTATGGAGTTTAAAGTCTCATAATCCGATCCTTATCAGTTAAAATGTTTTCATAATCAAGTCACAATTCTCCTCAAAAGCTTTCAAAATCAATTTAAATCTACAGAGATCACAAATCTCAAATGATTTGAAAATTGTGATCGGGGGAGAATTTGTGATTTAAATTGGATTTAAACTGATAATTCGATAAATGGTTTCACAAATGTTTAGCAAGCTTTCCTCCCCACATGTGCCAAACGATTTCAAAATTTTCCATGCACATGTTGAGGGGGAGCATCTACTTCAAACCACAAAGAATTGAAACGTGATTGATTTGTCTCTAAGTGCAGGTTCCCTCTAATATGTGCAAAACTCTTTCAAACCTCGAGGCACATATTAAGGGGGAGCAAACTTTTGAAAACCTCATCCTTCCCCAAATATGCTTTATCTACTTGATTTAATCAGGGAAGTGTTGTTGATATCTTTTAGAAAATGGTAATCAAAGAAGTTAATTCTTCCTCTTGCCTCCGTGTGCTAAAATGATTTCAAATACATGATGCACATGTTGAGGGGGAGCTCTTTTACTAAAAATATCAAAAACAATTCAGGTACAAAATGCTTTCATAATATATCACAAGTATCTGGATTGATTTTTCAAATGGTTTTCAATTGGTTCCAACGACAGATGAACAATACCAAATAGACCGACCAACTTTACTTTATGTATGGTGATGTAAGGATGGTTAGGTTAGGTATTCGTTCCCACGATCCGCCAGAACTGGAGGGATCTACCCAGGGACAATCCACTAGATAGTGTAGAGTCCTTAGGTATGATGAAAAAAGGAGAAAAGTGAGATATGGGAAGAGTGCGGACTGAGATAGAGCTAGAACTGGAATAAACCCAACAAGGTTCTAGTCATGAAGTCTTGGTAAGCACTAAAGGGGTTGAAGAATGAAAAAGAATTGAATGTGAAAAAGGGTGAAAAGAAATAGCCCTCCATTTATTCAACCTTAGGGTAGAAACCGGATTCAATTCATATGCTACTGGTGGTTACCAAGGTAACATTGGTATTGAAGACAAGACGTCATGGACCCAGTGACGCAATGCACTACAAATTCCCAAACCACTCAAGTTTCTCTTAAAAGGGCTTGTTTCATTCTCACGGGGAACCTACATAATCTGTCGACTTTCTCTTAGAGTTTGTTGATATTGAAGAAGGAGACCCTCTCCTTAGTCTCCGGCATAGGAACCAAATGTGTACAATTGAGTCTAGAGCTACGAGATCATCAAATAAATCTCATTAGGACACTGTCAATGAAGACTCTCTGTTTCACACAATGTGGAAAGAGAGATTATATCTTATGAGTCCTACGCATTATCCTTGTGGTATTGCCAGAACATCTGAGTGATATGCAAACATATTCCCAATGAAGATGGAAAGCCTTTTGGAGCCAACCTCAAACAAGCTCCTGGTGGGTGGCATGTGAGATCTATCCAATAGATCAACCATGTGACAACTGAGCAGAAACAATGGGGCGAATCAATCTTTTGAATCAATCCTGGTTCAGGTTATGGATTGACGGATACCTTTGAAAAACCGGTCATTGTGCTTAAAAACTCTTTTCTTTAGCACATCGACTGTGTACTAATATTACAAAATAAAAGGTGTTTATGATTGATAATTGATTTTCATTAAAACCTTCGTTGTATTGCAAAAACAATTTATATTGAACAGTACTAGATTGTTTTTCAAATCATTTTCATCAATCAATGAATCTCAATTCGCTTGTTCACTCACTCCGTGATGTCTTCTTTGAGATGTTCCGGTTTGAGAACAGCTAAAGCAGCTGCGAAACCCTGTCAAGGAAATTCTTCGGAATTATACCTGATCACAGGCAGTACTTGTACTGATCAACGGGGAAACGTGGGCCGTGTACCTCAATTCAACAAAAGTGATCAAAGACACTTTCGTGCACTTTATTGCTAACTGTTGTATGTAGGTACGCCCGACGTTTGCAGCTGATCAGAATGAAGCGGTCAATCCATAGCCGCATGCTCACTCTACACATTCTTTTCTAAAGAAATCATGATAAGTGCATCAATGACTCTGATATTTTCACTCGATGCTTCTGCTACGCTGCTGCAAGTATCATGAATCAACTAAAGCTTCCGCTACTCTGATAAGAAGAAATCATGATCCAGAATGTGAGCATGTCGGTCCAAATGTCACAACATCACATAATACCAACACCACAATGGAAGAGTCAGAGATTTATGTTAGCTGATGATCTCAATGCTGGCTCAAAACTCATCATTACGTGGATCAGTTAAAGACCTCTACTTGGATTAACCAAACATGCAAAACTGAAGAATCAATGACTACGAGCTACAGAGCAAAGAACATTTACAAGAATCCAAGGACAATTTTATTGTAATATTTGTTTGTATTCAATATATTTTTGAGGTGACCTCCCTTAGGGGGAGATTGTTAGGATTTAGTAAATCCAGTTATTAAAGAGTCGGTCACCTCAAGTATATGTAATCGTTAGAAAGCTCATAGTCGTAGATTATTTAATGTTTAGTAGTATTTAGTTAAGTAACACCGTGGAGGACGGATGGGTCTTTACCCACTGTATGCCTGATCCACATCCCGTTGGTGGCGATTTGTGTAAAACTATAAATACTCTCTACCTCCCAAGGTAGAGAGTTAGAGCTCATAATAATACTTTCATTTTCTCTCACTAAGTTCCCAAACCTCTACCTCTTTCTCTCTCTAAAACCTAATATTAAACGCCTACTTGTGATTATGATATGATGTGTTT
Source organism: Chrysanthemum seticuspe (assembly GCA_019973895.1). Taxonomy (NCBI): domain Eukaryota; kingdom Viridiplantae; phylum Streptophyta; class Magnoliopsida; order Asterales; family Asteraceae; genus Chrysanthemum; species Chrysanthemum seticuspe. The sequence goes on along the minus strand of BPTQ01000008.1, from coordinate 224,655,846 downwards.
GTGAAATCCAATATGTTACATGGCCTATCGAAGAGTAAAAATGATGATACTTTGCTTCGTTTTTATTAATATTATACTTGAAACAACTAAGTTGACGAAGGTGTCAAAAAATTAAAAGTTGTCCATATGGTGAACAAAAAAAATGTGGTTGGATGAGCTAGTTCAACATATGTTGTTGGAAAGCTCAAGTTTGGACTTTCAGATATGAACAATTATTTACTTGAGTATATCGAATGAAATAATCAAGTTGTCAATCCTACTATGAAGCTTGGAGAGCGATCATGAAAAGGAAAACGGGAGAGTACATCATCAACACAAGTGTAGGTTATGATCCGATGTAAATTCTTGTTGTTTTTAGAAAATGATACAAGAAAATATGAAATCAAGAAATCATATAAGCACATAAAACATTTATGTTGCATACATGACAAACTCTATCAAAAAGCCATTTAGTGTGTTATATGTTTTAAACATTTTTCAACTTATAAAACTAACATTTTCGACACAACTAGATGTTATCCCAAACACTCCTTCAAGTAGCACATTGATTAGTAGAATATTACTAAATTGACAAGCAAGAGAATGAATAGCAAGGTAAGGAAACCACATATGTTATTCAATCAAACAAGCACAAAAGCTATTTGAGATAAGCAAATAATCAAGTAATGCAAGGAAGACAATTTATCATTTAGCATAGCATACGAAAGTTTTTTTCATCGCTTTGTGTTAAATATAAACATGTATACCAAGCTTCATTAGTTTCTTTTATAAATATGATCAAAAACTTAATTCAAAAGAGGACACATTGTTATTCAAAGATGAAAACATCCGTCTCCAATTAGATCAAAAATTTGTGCAAAAGTTATGACAAAAAATGACTTTCTATTATAAATCAATGATTCTGTAAATTTTTGTTTTGAATCAGTTTATGAAATCATTCTTAAATGAAATTAGACTCAAATACCTTTAAAACGATAGGTGGCACGACTTCTAACGACTTACGGTTAATTAGTTATGAGTTTTTGAAATTCAGACAAAAACTGTCTTCTGTACCACGGATCCCATGCTTGAGGGATCCGTCCAGTGTAACCTGAGGGATCCACGAATCTGACACATAATTAAAAAAATGCATGTTTTGACCCGACGAAAAGGTTTAACCTTTGTAGACTTTTTAGTGAAGTTATATTATCCATTTTTACCTTTATTCAAGCTTGATTAACAAGATATCTAACAGCAAAACTTCAAAGAGAAAAAAAATCAACAAAACACTTTTCATATTATGCTTGACTTCACCAAAAATTTGATACAAGGACCTTACTCGTTTTGAAAACCATTTGTTTTAAAAACTTGAGCCAACCCTTTATCCGGTACTAGGCTAGATACCGAGTTCAAACTTAAAACTTAAAACTTAAAACTTTTGTATCAAATATAGTATAAACCATTGCATTTGCTAATCTTGACGCGAGGATGCATTTAACACATTACGGCATGTAAGGCCAACCCCTTAATATCACATAAGATTCTGCAAGATTAACGGTTCATTATAAATAAAGTTTCACCATTATTAGTCCGGTTGCTTTTTCTTGATCAAGCGTGTCATAATATATAAAGTGTTAAATATAGTTTATGACTATATGAAAGACCAAGTATGTATCACAAACATAGACATCAACCACATAGAAAATAAACAATGTAATGCAAGAATAAAATTAAAGCGATAAGTAAAAGGATAGACAAACCAACACGAAGATTTATAGTGGTTCGGCTACAAGGACACCTTCCTTGCCCTACTCCACTCCCCGAGTCACCTACTCGAGAGTTGCTTCACTAGATCAACAAACAACATTCTCGACGAAGAAAACCTTACACAACGTCGCTTACACTTTTTCCGGTACTAAGCTAAACACCGAGTTCTTCCACGAGGTAGAACCAAACATATCACAACGTCGCCTACCCTTTATCTGGTACTAGGCTAGATACCGAGTTCCATTATAATGGAGGAACTACTACCCAACACTACAACATCAACTAACCCCAAAGGAGATATACTCCTTATAACAACACCAATAAGGATATCAATATCCTTTGACCCAATACTAATCTATCGTGTACATCGAACAAACCATATCAAATGTACACCTTAGGCACCTTTCACTAATGCCTTTGACTCGATCTCAAGGCACCCTTCACTAATGCCTTGTGACTTGACTTCTAGGCACCCTTCACTAATGCCTTTAGTCTTGACTTCTAAGCACCCTTCACTAGTGCTTTCAATATGGACATTCGACACCTTTCACTAGTGTCTTCGTCTTGAGCCTTTAGACATCTTTCACTTATGTCTATGACACATCTATGACACCCGTTATGTTTTGTGGCCCAACATAAAAAACCTTGTGTTTTATGGCACAGACACATAAACCATCTAGTCTAGTCATAGATATACGACACATCTATGACACTCTTTATGTTTTGTGGCCCAACATAACAAACCTTGTGTTTTATGGCACAAACACATAAACCATCTAGTCTAGTCATAAATACAAGAATATGATACTAGACAATATCCAAGACAATGTGTCTAATGGATATGAAATCCTAAACTAAACATCAAGAAAACAAAGCATGGTGTAGTTAGTCTTCTATGAATAAAGATGACAAGTTTCCCAAGCTTGTTGTAAAAGATCTTCATGTGCTTGTATGCTTGTGATGGGTGATCACTTCAGTAGGTAAGGATGCAAGATCTCTAGGCTTGCTTTGGAGTATCACTTCGGGAGTATGCTTACAACAAATGAAAGTTAGAAGCATTATGATCATATGTGATGAGGGTGGATTACATGTTTCCTAATGATCTAAATATGCTAGAGATGGTGGAGAGAAACTATGTGTAAAGGTGTGTGAAACAATGAAGAAATGGCTCACTATTTATAGAAGAAAAATAGCCACTGTCCCCCAGATCCCAAGGATCCCTCCCTTGAGGGATCCGTCCAGTGTATTACTGGGGATCCGTAGGACGCTCCCTTTTACCCATGGGTTTTGGGTCATGGGTCATGGGTTATGGGTTATGGGTACCAAGTAGATTCAATGTATCTACAAGATGCAATGCATCTAGTCCATGGTTTTGAGTGCCCACCAAGGTACAATGTATCTAGACATTGGGTATGGGTCATGGGTTATGGGTACCAAGTAGATTCAATGTATCTACAAGATGCAATGCATCTAGTCCATGGTTTTGAGTGCTCACCAAGGTACAATGTATCTAGACATTAGGTATGGATCTTGGACTTTGGGTTTTACCCAACTACATTCAATGTATTTGGTCAATGGGTTAAATATTTAAGTTTCTACCCATTTATATTACCCATTATAATACATACTAGTTATGTATATATTTATCCAATATGTAAACACTAGTTGTTATACATAAACTATTTAACTAAACATGTTTTAATGGTTTGTTGGGGGTTTGATCATAACGCAACATAACAAACATGTACGAACCTGTGTTGTGGCATACAAGGACTTGAGTCGTCGAGAGGTGTTGAGACAAAATATAATTACAAGTAACTTGTACATTTTACGTTATGTATTACAAGTTACATGTTTGTCATCAACAAAACAAATGAGAATGTATAGATTAAATATCGTAATATTTGCACTAACATAATTGACACAATAGGACTTCCTAGTTGTCTTTGAATTTTCTTACTTAAGATTTCATAGTAATCGAACGTTTTAGTTTTATTCTTTAAAAATTTAGTCCATGTATACCTAGAGTGATCATCCACTATAACCAAGGTATAGAAGTTGCCTCCGTAACTTTGGATAGCGGATGGACCAAATAAATCCATATGTAGTAATTCTAGACACTTAGTTGTAGAAACCATATTTTTAGCTTTATGACTAGCATGGACTTGTTTTCCTATGTTACAAGCATCACGAAAATGATGTTCGTATTTTAGTTTAGGTAGGTTTCTTACTAGTTCTTTGTATGATAGCGATTGAAGAAGTCGCATATTGGCATGACCCAATCTTCGATGCCATAAGGTTGAAGTATCATCCATAGAGGTAAGACAAAGCTTGTCTTTTGGTTCATTTCCAATTTTAATAACATATAGTCCATGTTTTCTAATGCCTCTTCCTATAGTAATACCGTTTTTCAAGATTTTACTACCGGTTTCGCTAAAGAGTATGTTGCACTTTTAATCACATATTTGACCTATACTTAGTAGATTAAAGTTTAGGTTTTCTACGTGACATACGTCGTTAATGGTCAAGGATTTGTGAGAGATTGTATCCATTGAAGGATTCATATAAGGAGAACAATGCTTTATTACCGGTCATATGCCTTGTGCACCCGCTGTCCTTGATCCATTCGTCCGGATCCAGGTCAAACTTTAGGCACACCTAAGAAAACAATTAACTCAAAATTTTGGTCCCCATTTGTTCATGGGTCCATTGGTGTTATACATTTCATTCATACGAGGCATATACGAAAATGGTGAGAAAGCATTTCAAGGTGTAAAGTTTTGAAATGGAAAACCATTTTGTGTATTAAGATTCCATCCCATTTAATGGTGGTTACTTCTAGGATAAACATTGTTTGGCCTTTTTATAGTTGTGTTCGATTTAGAAGACAATGGACCTTTGTTTTTCATAAAACTTTGACTTTGTTTTAGGGGAGGCGGTTGTTTGACATTTCTAACAGTAACATGGGCTGGTTTCTTTTTGTTAACAATAACAAAATCGGTTCTAGAAGATGTGGTTGCATTATTTCTATTATTTACTAGTACCGACCCACGGATCCCTAAATTTACACTAGCCGGTTCCTTTTTCAAGGGATCCGTCGGATCCGTGACTACAGTAGCTTGTTTTTCAATTGCTTTAACGAATTGTGTTTCCTTAATCTCGCTAGTTGACGCAATGTATTCCTGAATACCTAGACCATTTTGATTTTTACCCATTTTAACACTATCAAGTATTTTATCAAGAGTATTAGTACTTATTGTAGCAATCTTAGAATCAAGATGATCAAATAACATTTGAAGTTATACACAAAGCTTGCATTCACTGTCTACTTCTTTTCCCTTTTCTAATCTCTTTAATTTATCTTTTAGTTCAAGAACTTCCTTTCCTAAAGTTCATTTTTGTTTTTCAAAATCTTGTTTTTGTTAATTACTTTGAGACTAATTTTGCAAAGCTTATCATATTCAAGATGTAAGGATTCATCATCTAACGATGAACTACTATAATATAGAGAGTCGGAACATACCTCGTTGGAGTCTTTTGCCATGAGACGAATTTCTTCCTTCTCTTCCTCACTCATTCCCCACGAGCCACTCACGAACGCCTTTTATTCGTCACGTTTTGGACACCCACTATTGAAGTGATTTGGATCCCCGCATTTGAAACACTTGCGTTCGTCCTTCACTTTCTTATCGTCTTTGCTTTTCCGCAACCCTTTCTTGTCGTCATAAGGTTGCTTGACATATTTTCCATTTCTCCGAAGGAACTTCTTGAAGTCGCGTACTGCCATTGCATACTCTTCGTCATCACTTCCGAAGATGAGGTTTCTTCATCACTTGAAACTTTCTTGGCCTTTAAAGCAAGAGATTTATGTTTCTCTTTCTTTTCCTTTGAGACCTCGGAGTCTTTAGCGAGTACGAGCTCATAGACTTTTAGGTTGCCTATGAATTCATCGAGAGTGAGTATTGACAAGTCTTTGGATTCTTCGATGGCCGTCACCTTCGGTCTCCACTTTGATGGAAGCGCCCTTAGAAATATCCTGACATGATTACGACTAGAAAAAGACTCATCAAGTGCTTGTAATGAAGTAATAATAGTATTAAAGATAGCAAAAGAATTATCATTACTATCCTCATCCAATATTGAAAATTGTTCATATTGTTGAACAAATAAATCAATTTTGTTGTTTTTAACTTGTTGATTTCCTTGGTGTGTTACAACCAAAGAGTTCCAAATTTCTTTAGCGGTTTTATGCATAGAAATTCTTTCAAATTTCTTTTAAGGTAAGGCATTTTATAAAACTATTTTTGCCTCACTATTTTTGGAAATCTTTTTCTTTTGGTCGTCAATAAGACGATCATGAGAAATGTTTTCTTCATTTCCGGTTTTATCGTCTTTTGTAGTTGCTTGAAAATCAACTTCAACAATAGTATACCAAAGATCAATATCTTTTGATTTCACATAAGTTTCAAATCTATTTTTCTAATAAATAAAACTATTAGTTTCAAGTAGTGGAGGTCGTTGCATAGATTGCCCTTCTCTATATTTTTCAAAACTCATTGTGATTGAAAAGTTTTTAAAATACAATTTACTTTAAAACTTTTGATACCAATTGTGGGTTGAATAGTTTTACCGATTTTAATTTAAGTTTCAAAGATTTAGATTTGATCTTATGTGAATTCGTATGGATGAATAGATAATATGACACAATAAGTAAAGTAAATAATGAAAGCAAGTAAAGTAAAAGGATAGAAAGTAGCGACACAAGTGATTTATAGTGGTTCAGCTACAAGGACACCTTCCTTACCCTACTCCACTCCCCGAGTACCCCCCTCGATAGTTCAAGCACTATGTGAACAAGCTCCTTCAACTTGGCGGAGAAGCCTCACAATGTCGCTTATACTTTTTCTGGTACAAAGCTAAATACTGAGTTCTTCCACGAGGTAGAACTAAACCTTTACAAAACTATTACACAAAAACTATGTGAAATATGACAAGATCTTGCTACAAAAATTTTGTGGATGGACAAATCAATCAAGGACCCTTTGCTTGGATGACTTGTAGTATAGCGTGATCTCACCTTTGTGAAGGACCTATATGAGAATCACAACAAAAGATAGAAGAACTAATAGAATGATCAAATGATTAGAGGTTAAGAGAGTGAGATAATATATGAGGGAGTTGTAAGAAGAAGGGTGAGTAACAATGAAGAAATGGCTCACTATTTATAGGCACAAAAAGCCTTCTATCCCACAGTTCCGGCGAATCCCTCACTTTGGGGATTCGACCGGTGCAAAACCATGGATCCGGTAGTCTGAGTCAGAACAATCTGGATTTTGGGTTGCAAACCGGGTTATGGGTTATGGGTATGAGCCATGGGTCATGGACATTGGGTCATGGGTACCCAACAAGATACAATGTATATATACAATGGGTTATGGGTCTTGGGTCATGGGTCATGTACATTGGGTCATGGGTCATGGATAATACCCAATATGATTTCCTGCAATGGGTCATGGGTTATGGATTAGCTCCATGGGTATGGGTCATGGGTCTTGGATATTACCCATCCTATTACATAAATTATTACCACAATTAAATTATTACAACATTTTATGTAAATGACCAAATGTATATACTTTGCAAAACAACATGTATTCTTATAATTTTACATATGATAACTCTATATTTGTTATCAACAAAACATAACGAGATCGCTAAATATAAACAAACATTTTTACGATTTATTTGTATTAACAAGTTCAATTGTGGTACTAATCAGAGGCAATATCTTGATCAAGCTATAGCCCCACCTTGTGTCACTTGTGGGAAACTTCACCTTGGCAGACCGTGTTACAAGATTTCAGGAGCATGTTTCAAATGTGGATCTACGGAGCATAAGATTCGGGACTGTCCCAAGAGAGCTGACAATGGGGATGATGGCCAGCCACCCACTAACGGGTGAGTGTTTTTTATGAACAGGGATTAGGAAGCTAGCACTTTAAGTACCATTGCGGAAGCTTCTTTTCATGTTTGATCGTACTGTGTTTGGTTTTATTTGATACTGGTGCAACTTTCGGTAGTTTCTAATTTTTGTGCTAAATAAGTTAACATTCCCACTTCATTTTTTTTGCATCATCCATTCCTACGAGGAATCTTGTGGTTATTATCCTTTACGTTTTGATAATAAGATCCGTTTTGCAAATTTGTTCCCTTAGAAATATGTGATCTTGATTTTTATTTACCATAGTTCCCAATCCGATATGTCTTTTGTAAATCACTCTCTTCACATGACTCCGAAACTGTTAGACCAATTCCATGATGATCTGTCGTTAGCCAAAGAGCCTGAGACTGTCAGTCAGTTATCCTTATTTCTTTTTGTGATTCAATACGTATTCGCTTGACTTTCCTATTTCAATTTCACGGACGAAATATTCTTTTAGAGGGGAAGAATTGTAAAACCCTAAATTCTGGTTTCACATTTTGCGTCTAATTTAAAATTTTAACCTAAGTTTATGAGTTATATAATTAACGCTACAACTATATGTTATACGAAATACAATAAATATAAAAATCCTAAACCTAACTAGAATAAAACCGAGATACCTTTGTTTTCCCTAAAATCCTACTCGTATTTACGATCCATTTAAAACCGAACCTAAAACGTATTTATACTTATGATAATATTATGTTCCATGTTCCACGAAATTGACACGTTTCCATGTTCCATTGCACAAGAAACATATCCTATCATTTGAATAAAGGATAAGTAAATTTATACACACATACGGTCCTACTAAATTTATACACGTTTCCCTGTTCCACGAAATTGATACACACATACTTTTGAATAAAGGATAAGTAAATTTAAGTTTGGAAAAGATTTAGGAAGAACTAATCCTACTAAAACCTCAGTATTGATTTGAAAAACATCAAATTGATACGCTCCTATCCTTTTTATATTACAAACGCATTTTTTTCATTCACTTTCAAACCCTAAAATATACATATACGGCCTTCACCTTGCTCTCTACAAGAAATATAAATACAAAGCGGCAGCCTCATTTTAATCCAAGAAGGAAGAAGGTACGAAGGGTAGAAAAGGGCGGTGATCGACTTCAGCTGTCCTAGCTTGGTGTGACTTGATTCATAGGTGTTGGGTTGGTTCGAAAGGTGGAGGTTTTGGCTCTCGTGTTCCTTTTTTTGTTATAAACATCCGACCAAGGTACCCTGTTAGGATTTAGAAAATCCGAAAGTTAAAGACTCGGTCACCTCAAGTATGTGTAAGCATTAGAAAGCTCGTATTCTTAGTCGTTTAGCTATTATTAGTAGTTAGTTAAGTAACATCGTGGAGGACGGACGGGTCTTTACCCATTGTATACCTGATCCACAGCCCGTAGGGGATGTATTTGTAAGATACTATAAATACCCTTTGCCTCCCAAGGAAAAAAGTGGAGCTTTCATTCTTTCTAATCCAACCTTCTAGTTTTCTCTCATTTTATCTCTCTAGAAAGCATTCCATCTTCTACTTTATCTTTAAGTTTCTTGCATAAATTCGAACTATACTTGTGATTGTTTGTGTGTTACAATAACCAATATATTCCAATTGACATCAGAGCCATGGTTAGATCATAAAGATTAGTTATTGTTGCTTTTAGTTTGTTCGAATTTTATAGCCTAAAACACACCAAGTTTGTATTTTTGATTGTTAAATATGTAAAAGGTTTGTACTTTTGTGTTTAGGATTATCATATTTATCTAGTTTTGGGTTTGGAAGGATTGATTCATCTTGGTTGTGGTGTTTTTGATTGAAAAAGTAAGGTTTTTGGAAGTTTTCTTGGGTGCGTTTTGACTCACAGACACATATTCTTGGATGCATTTTGATTGTTGCTCGCTGCATTTTGGTTGTTGCTCGCTGCGTTTTGACATTTTACAGGGTGCGATTTGATAGATTGTGGCTGTGATTTGATTAAAATATTAATATTTGGCTGCGTTTTGTGTGCTAAAGGACAAAAGGACAAGTAGAGCTTGTACTTCTGAAAGCGACATGCGTTTTGATACTACGTTTAGTACTGTATTTTGATAGTACTGTGTTTTGATAGTACCACGTTTTGATACTGCATTTTGATAGTACTGCGTTTTGATAGTACTGCATTTTGATACTGCGTTTTGATTGTGCTGCGATTTGTCTCTGCGTTTTGTCAAGTGCTGCATTTTGACCACTGCGTTTTGACTAGAACCACTGCGTTTTGACTAGAGCCACTGTGTTTTGACCACTGCGTGTTGACTAGAGCCACTGTGTTTTGACCACTGCGATTTGACATAAGAAATTGCATTTTGTCTCAAAACCTACATACAAAACCCTAGTTTTCAAACCCTTATTTTTGATCCGCTAAATAGGGGGTATATAAAGAATTAGATCATATCACAAACTCAACCATCACACCAATAACACATATCACACTTGGTTGTCGCATTTTTGTCTCTTGAGATTTGACACTTGTGATTTGAGTTCTAAGGTTTCCTCTTGATTTTGTAAAATCCCGCGAAAGATTCTATTTCTCGGTTTAAATCACAAACTTGTAAAATCCCGTGCATAATCACATCATGTCAAAAAACTTTGCTTCTGTCATCACCGAATTACTAAAGTTGTATGACAAGATCGATGAATATAAGATTCCCATAAAAATACAACAGACAAACATTGTGTTGATCCCAGTTGAGCAATTGATCAAGCTGATTAAGTTAGATAAATCTAACACAAACAACAATTTAGTAAGCTGTCTTGAATATAAGATTAAACAATATGCGGAATCTAATGTTTAACGATTAAGAGAATACTTAAACATAACTTGTTTCTCACAAAACACTTCAATATATTAATACAAATACTCAAAATTATTAGGGTTACAAGAACCTTGAAGTGATCGACTCTAGAATAACTCATACTCTAAATTTAACCTAGGACCTCCTTTTATAGGCTAAGGAGTCCTACTAGGGTTACAATAACTTTCTACACAAGATACATATTATAGAAACTTTTATATATTTATCTAACCGACTATACAAATCTGATAAGCAGTACTAACTAAATGTACTAGTCGTTTTTACTGCTAGTTATATTCTTCACAGTCCATTATCAAAGCTAACAGTACTAACTATTAAGCTTGGCAGTACAAACTGTATTTGCTAAATTCCCATCAATCCTCCCCTAAACTTGTGATTTCATTTGCAAATCAGCAATTTTCTTGAATACATCTTTTTCTTCAGTGCTGTTGGGGAATTTTGCAAACACTTACTTTGCTGGCTTGCTTGGTCTTTGTGCTTGAATGAAGATCTTGTTTACTAATTCTCTTGCCATATCACTATCTTCTTCAGTAGTCAACTTTGAAGATAACATCACTATCATTGTCTTCATTCTGAGCGGATACTCCTTTTCTACAAGCATAAACCAGTCATGAATACTTGGGTAGACATGATGTACTCCAGATGAGCTGTATAAAATCCATGTAGTTCCTGAAACTGTTGCATCTTGACTCAACAATCTGTCATAAGGATCAGGCTCAAATAGTCTCTCTAATTCCACCCAAAGCTCCTGCTCATTTTCATCAGAATCTTCCTTATGGTTAAGCTTTTGTTGTACCAGTTCCCATAACTTTACTAATTCATCTCTGTCAAATGATTTGCACATATCTGCAAATGTCTTGTACATAAGATTACTTAGCTTGTAGAATCCACAATGTTTGTTCTTCTGGGAGGTTGCAGAGCTCTAACTTTCAGCTTCAATCATTTCACCTTCTGATCTAAAGTTGAGTAGACTTTGGCATACAGCTTCTTTGTGTCTTTCAAATCCATCTCCAAAGCCTCCACTTTAGCAGTCAATGTAGTACATGTAGTCGTCAATTCATTAAGTGTGTTAATACAAATAAGCCATAAAAACATTTATTTATATTTTATGATCTTCTAATGTTTTGTCGATAACAAAGTGTAAAATCATTTTAACGAAACAAATAAAATACGTAAATAGTTTGAGCCAATAGTTTACTAACACACTTACATTTTTATATAAAACACTAAACAAGTAATAGTGTTTACATATTATAGAAATGCATATGTATAACAACTAGTGTTTACATAATATGGATATGTACTTATATATACTTAGTATATATATTGTAATGGGTAATGTAATAGGTAAAAATCTAAGTACTTGACCCATTGACTAGGTACATTGAATGTAGTTGGGTAAAACCCAAAGTCCATGACCCATACCTATGGAGCTTGATCCATAACCCATGACCCATTGCATGACATCATGCATAAAGTCATGTTGGGTATTGTCCATGACCCATGGACTTAAACCATACCCATGATCCAATATCTAGATACATTGTATCTATTTGGGTACCCATGACCCAAAGTCCATAACCCATGACCCATGATCCATGACCCATAACCCAAATATGGAGGAGCGTCCACGGATCCCCATGATTACACTAGACGAATCCCTCAAGTAATGGATCCGTGGGATCCGGGGAACAATAGATGTTTTTGCCTATAAATAGTGAGCCATTTCTTCATTGTAACTCACCCTTTTTACGCATACTTTATCATAGTATTGTAAACTCTCTAACCTCAGATCTAAAGGATCTTTCTATGTAGTTTTGTGTTTGTATGATTCTCTAGGTTCTTCTTAAAGGTGAGATCACCATCTCTTGAAGTCAAGCTAGCTCAAGTCTATGAGTTGCCAAGCTTCATCATCATCAAGAATACTGAAGTTCTCTTGTTGATAGTTGTTTCTTCCTCCTTAGAAGTGTTGTGTTGAAAGCATAGGTGAAAGATGTCAAACGGATCAAGTCGAAGGCATTAGTGAAAGGTGCCAAAGGTCCGTGTCAAAGGCATTAGTGAAAGGTGCCAAAGGTCCGAGTCAAAGGCATTAGTGAAGGGTGCTGAAGGGTTGTGTCAAAGGCATTAGTGAAAGGTTCCAAAAGGTCATTTCGAAGGCATTAGTGAAAGGTGCCAAGGGTGTACAATCGATATGGTGCATCGATGTACAAGATAATTAGTTTTGGGTCAAAAGATTTTGATATCCTTGATGATGTTGTAATAAGGAGTGGGTCTCCTTTGGGATAGGTGTTATGTAGTGTTAGGTAGTAGTTCCTCCTTTGTAATAGAATTCGGTATCTAGCCTTGTACCGGATAAAGTGTAGGCGAAGTTGTGATAGTTTGGTTCTACCTCGTGGAAGAACCCGGTGTCTAGCCTTGTACCGGATAAAGAGTAGGCGACGTTGTGAAGGCTTCTTCACCACAAGGATTTTGTGTTGTGTATTTGATATCGCTCAGATTGTACATGTTTTCTGTAGCGTTATGTGTGCTTTTGGATATGTTATTTGGTTATATTTGTATGATTTCAATGCTTAATCGCATCAAAATATGTTTGTCTAGTGTTTATAACCAAGTGGAGGGAAACAGAAGGAAAAATAAGGGAATATTCAACAATTAGAAGATTCCCGTTTAAGTGAAGCATGTCAAGCAAAAATCAGTATCTCTAGTACCATAGAAGACCAAAGTGATTGAAGAACCAAAATTCTACAAGTTAAAACGAAGTAAAGATCAATTTTCTGTAACTCAGGAAGACCAACCGGATCGGTTGCAATAGCAACCGGATCGGTTGGAAGATGACCAAAAGTGTAAGATATAACTTTTCACATACACATCAAACCATAACACAAAGTAGCATATAGATGGAATTCTAGAGAGAGAAAGTTAGAGGTTTAGGGAACTTAGTGAGAGAAAGTGAAAGATATTATTATGAGATCCAACTCTCTACCTTGGGAGGTAGAGAGTATTTATAGTCTTACATAAATCGCCACACAGCGGGCTGTGGATCAGGTATACAGTGGGTAAAGACCCGTCCGTCCTCCACGGTGATACTTAACTAAATACTACTTAACTTAAGAATTACTACGACTACGAGCTTTCTAATGATTACATATACTTGAGGTGACCGACTCTTTAATACCGGGAATTTCTAATTCCTAACAATCTCCCCCTAAGGGAGGTCACCTCAATCATGTACCAAAAACACATTGAATACAACCAGATAATACATTAACAATTGATCTTGCATTCTTGATGTAGTCCTTTGCTCCTAAGCTCGTAGTCATTGATTCTTCACATTGCATGTTTGGTTACTTCAAGTGGAGGTCTTTTACTGATCCACGTGATAATCATTTTGAGCCATCTTTTGAGATCATCAGCTATCAACAATCTCTGACACATCCTTTGTGGTGTTGGTATTATGTGATGTTGTGACTTTAGGACCGACATGCTCACATTCTAGATCATGAAATCTTCACATCAGAGTAGCGGAAGCTTTTGTTGAATCATGATATTGGCAGCAGCGTAGCAGAAGCTTGGTGTGAAAATATCAGAGTCATTGATGCACTAATCATGATTTCTTTGAGTTGAATGTATTAAGTGAGCTTGCGGCTATGGATTGACCGCTCCATTCTGATCAGCTGCAAACGTCGGGCGTACCTGCATACAACAGTTAGCAATAAATCGCACGAAAGTGTCTTTGATCACTTTCGTTGAATTGAGGTACACGGCCCACGGTTCCCCGTTGATCAGTACAAGTACTGCCTGTGATCAGGTATAATTCCGAAGAATTTCCTTGACAGGGTTTCGCAGCTGTTCTAGCTGTTCTCAAACCGGAACATCTCAAAGAAGACAACACGGAGTGAGTGAACCAGCGAATTTTAAGTCCACTGATTGAAAAAAAGATTTGAAAAACAATCGTGTATCGCTCAATAGAAATTGTTTTTGCAATACAACGAAGGTTTTATAGAAAATCAATTATCAATCATAGAAATACCTTTTGGTTTGAAAAATGAGTACACGGTCGATATGCTAAAGAAAAGAGTTGTTAAGCACAAAGACCGGTTTTTCAAAGGTATCCGTCAATCCATAACCTGAACCAGGATTGATTCAAGAGATTGAATCGCCCCATTGTTTCTGTTCAGTTGTCACATGGTTGTTCTATATAATAGATCTCACATGCCACCTACCAGGAGCTTGTTTGATGTTGGCTCCAGAAGGCTTTCCATCTTCATTGTGAATATGTAAACACATCACTCAGATGTTCAGGCAATACCACAAGGATAATGCATAGGACTCAAGATATAATCTCTCTTTCCACATTGTTTGAGACAGAGAGTCTTCATTGAAAGTGTCCTAATGAGATTTATTGATGATCTCGTGGCTCTAGACTCAATTTGTGCATATTTGGATCCTGTGCCGGAGACTAGGGAGAGGGTCTCCTTCTTCAATATCAACCATCTCTAAGAGAAAGTCGATAGATAATGTTGGTTCCCCGTGAGAATGAAACAAGTCCTTTTAAGAGGAACTTGAGTGGTTTGGAAAGTTGAAGTGCAGTGCGTCACTGGGTCCATGACGTCTTGTCTTCAATACCGATGTTACCATCAGTAGCATATGAATTGAACCCGGTTTCTGCCTTAAGGTTGAATAAATGGAGGGCTATTTGTTTTCACCCTTTTCTCATTCAATTCTTTTTAATTCTTCAACCCCTTCAGTGCTTACCGAGACTTCATAGCTAGAACCTTGTTGGGTTTATTCCAGTACTAGCTCAGTCTTAGTCCGCACTCTTCCCATATCTCATTTTTCTCCTTTTATCATCATACCTAAGGACTTCTACACTAACTAGTGGATTGTCCCTGGGTAGATCCCTCCGGTTCTGGCGGATCATGGGAACACATACCTAACCTTATCATCCTTATATCACCGTACATAAAGTAGAGTTGGTCGGTCTATATGGTATTGTTCATCTGCCATTGGAACCAATTGAAAACCATTTGAAAATCCATTCAGATACTTGTGATATATTATCAAAGCATTTTGTACCTGAATTGTTTTTGATATTTTTAGAACGAGAACTCCCCCTCAACATGTGCATCAAGTATTTGAAAAATGTTTTGCACACGGAGGCAAGAGAAAGAATTAACTTCTTTGATTACCATTTTCTAAAAGATATCAACATCACTTCCCACATCAAATCAAGTAGATATAGTATTTCCGGGAAGGATGAGGTTTCCATAACTTTGCTCCCCCTCAATATGTGCCTCGAGGTTTGAAAAGAGTTTTGCACATACTAGAGGGAACCTGCACATTGGGATGAATGATCACGTTTCAAATCAAAGGTTTAATATAGATGCTCCCCCTCAACATGTGCATGTAAAATTTGAAATCGTTTGTCACATGTGGGAAGGACAACATGTACACTCTTATGAAACCATTTACTGAATTATCAGTTTAAATCCAATTTAAATCACACATTCTCCCCCGATCACAATTATCAAAACATTTGAGATTTGTGATCTCGTATAGATTTAAATTGATTTTGAAAGCTTTTAAGGAGAATTGTGACTTGATTGTGAAAGCGTTTGAACTGATAAGGATCGGATTTTAAGACTTTAAACTCCATTGATAAAACATGCATGTATATCTTTTGAAAATACTTTAATGCCAAATAACTTTTTAATTTAAATGAAATCATTCTCCCCCTCAATCAATGACATAGGTTGTTGATTGAGAGATAGAGATTTTGACAAATAAGTCCTGATGATTATCAAAAAATAGAGATCGAGTTATTTTTCAA
The DNA here is from genome assembly GCA_019973895.1 of Chrysanthemum seticuspe. Lineage (NCBI taxonomy): Eukaryota > Viridiplantae > Streptophyta > Magnoliopsida > Asterales > Asteraceae > Chrysanthemum > Chrysanthemum seticuspe. The sequence continues at coordinate 224,639,426 of BPTQ01000008.1, read as the reverse complement.
AGCATTTAGTTTTCAGCAGATAAATGTTTATAGAATCAGAGCATGGAATTTTGAAAACATGATAAAACATGGCTCTGTTCTTTCTTTTAAAACCCGGGTTATTGCCTGAAAAATGACAATAAACCATTTCTCTTTCTCCCAAAAATATTTTTTGATTTCTTGATTTTTTTTTTTTTTTTTTTTTTTTTTTTTTTTTTTTTTTTTTTTTTTGAATTCGAACAACATCTAAAGTCCCGTGTCATTCTTTGAATGACAACACAAAGACCGTAGATATAATCGAACCGAGAGAAACATGACAAAATGACAATATTTTTTTGAAGATTTTTCGAATTTTTTTAAATTTTTATGGATTTTGAAAGTTTTATATTTTTCTGTTTGATTTTTGAATAGATATATACAAGAGATAGATGAAGATAGACCTTTACTCCTCGTCTTCCTCCTGAAGACGTTTGAGAGTTTCTGGTTGAAGGCTTTTCAAGCCAAGTCGTGGAAGAATAAACTCAAAACGTTCTCTTGGAAGAGCTTTGGTGAAGATGTCTGCTAACTGATATTCAGACCTCACAAAATATAGTTCCACCACACCTTTTTCTACTTGTTCCCTGATGAAATGATGTCGAATGTCGATATGCTTTGCTCTTGAGTGTTGAACGTTGTTGCATGAGAGAGCAATAGCACTTTTATTATCACAGTACAGTGGGATTTTGTTGAATTCATAGCCATAGTCAGATAATTGAGATCTCATCCATAAGATTTGAGCACAACAAGATGACATGGCTATGTATTCAGCCTCTGTAGAGGAAATAGAGGTACTCATTTGCTTCTTTGAAGACCAGCTCACAAGCTTATCACCCAAAAACTGAGCACCTCCTGACGTACTTCGACGTGTATCTTGACAACCTGCATGATCAGCATCTGCATAGGCCGTTAGTGACATACCGGTGTCCTTTGGGTACCATAGTCCCATACTGATGGTTCCTTGGAGATACCGAAAGACCCGTTTAACTGCTTCAAGGTGCTTTTTAGTAGGCTTAGCCTGGTATCTAGCACACATGCAAACAGCGAACAAGATGTCTGGTCTACTAACAGTGAGATACATCAGGGATCTAATCATACTCCGATATTTCGTTTGATCAATCATGATCCCTGAGAGGTCCTCATCTAGTTTGGTTCGGTCAATCATGGGGGTGTCAACAGGGTCACTTGAATCAAATCCAAATTTCTTTAAAATCTCTGTTGCATATTTAGATTGATTTATGAAAATGCCTCTGGGACTTTGAGAAATTTGTAATCCCAAGAAAAATGACATTTGTCCCTTCATTGACATTTGAAACTTTGAACTCATTTCATTTGAAAAACGATAACATTCCATTGGGTCAGTCGAGGCAAAGATAATATCATCAACATAAATTTGAACATGAATCAAATGTTTGCCTGACTTTCTGGTGAACAATGTAGGATCAACTGCTCCTTTGATGAATCCGGTTGATAGAAGAAACTTTGACAATGTATCATACCATGCCCTTGGAGCTTGCTTTAAACCGTAAAGAGCCTTCTTCAAACGATAAACGTGAGTAGGATGCTCTTGATTCACAAATCCTTCAGGTTGGCTGACGTAGACGACTTCTTTAAGATCTCCGTTTAGAAATGCCGTCTTTACATCCATCTGATAAACTACCATGTTCTTACTAGCAGCATTAGCCAGAAAGATTCTGATTGCCTCGATTCGAGCAACTGGAGCAAAAGATTCTTCAAAGTCTATACCCTCCTCTTGACGATATCCTTTAGCAACTAATCGAGCCTTGTTCTTCAACACATCACCATGCTCATCAAGTTTTACTTTGAAGATCCATTTTAGAGCTATAATCATAGCACAATCTGGAGCAGGTACTAACTCCCATACATCAAGACGATCAAACTCATGAATTTCATCTTGCATGGCATTGAACCAGCTGTCTTCATTCATGGCGGTTTTAACATCTTTTGGTTCGATCTTAGATAGTACGGAGTTGAAGAAACACCATAAGGCATCGGTTGCAAGTTGTTTCCGGGTTGATACAGGACGGGAGGGATTACCAATGATGTTGTCTAATGGATGATCGTGAGTCCATTTTCTGAGGTGTTCATGTGGCATTTGTTGAGGAACTGAGGTAGCTGAGTCGATGTCTCCTGAAGAAGATGGTTCTGATGATGATTCAGGAGTAGCAAATATGTTTTCAAATGGAGCATCTTCAGGAGTAGCAAAGGGATTAACTTCATCATTGATGCCAGAAACATTTCCATGATGTACATTTGAAGAATGATGATTTGTTGATGAGACTGAAGGATCAGCAGCAGGTGCTTCTTGGCTTAAAGATATTGAGACTGAAGGATTGACTTCATTCACTGGAATATGAGCAACCTCTGTTGTAGGGATCAGCACCTCATTAGTAATTGAATCATACAGTTCATCAAACATAGGATCAAACAATTTCTTTACATCATCTTCAGATGGAGGTACATATGGAGTTTCTTGAGAGGAGTTTGGAACAAGGGATGAACAAATGGGACTGTTTTGAAGTGCGGGTCCTGAGCTGGAGTGACCAGGAGCCATTTGACCGGTCAGCTCATCAAACGTAACGTGAATTGTTTCCATGATATTTCGGGTTCTTTTGTTGTAGATTCGGTATCCCTTTTTGTTTGATGCATATCCTACAAATACTCCAATGTCAGCTTTGGCCCTAAGTTTGCCTAAGTCTTGACCCTCATTAGTTGGATAGCACAATGCACCAAACACACGAAGGAAAGATAGATTAGGTTTTCTGTTGTGGACAAGTTCATATGGAGTTTTTCCATGAATAGTGTGAATCAGGGAACGATTTTGTGTGTAGCATGCAGTGGCAATTGCTTCAGCCCAGAGAAACATTGGAACCTTTGAGTAGATCAGCATTGTTCTAGCAGCTTCACCAAGAGTACGATTTCGTCTTTCAACTACACCGTTCTGTTGAGGGGTTCGTGGAACACTTCTTTGATGGCTGATTCCAACGCTTTCATAGAATTCACTAAGTTGTTTGTTGACAAACTCAGTTCCATTGTCTGTTCTGATAATTCTGACAGTTTTGTTTAGTCTAACCTGCAGCTGTTTGATGAGTTTGATGATGATATCAGGAGTTTCATCCTTTGTCCTTAAGAACTTGACCCAGGTGAATCTAGAATAATCATCAACCACAACTAACACATATTTCTTTCCAAAGATATTCTGCACCCTCATTGGTCCACATAAATCCATATGAATCATATGAAGAACTTCTGTGACAGAGTTAGTAGGTTTGGGTTTATGGGCATACTTCTTGCTTTTTCCCAATTGACATGCTGAACAGAGATGATCCTTTTCATACTTTAGTCTAGGTAAACCTACAACTAAGTCCTTTCTGGAAAGATCGTTGATGGTGCCGAAGTTCAAGTGATTGAGACGACGATGCCATAACCATGACTTTGTTTTTGAAGCCTTAGATAACAAGCAGATTGGAGAGGCTCTCATCATGTCATCGATAGAGATGGTGTAAAGGTTTGAGCCACGAGTTCCTTTCAACAGTTCCTTACCATTAAGGTCTCTAACAAAGCAGGTATGTTTTCTGAAGGCTACTTCTAGATCAGAATCACAGAATTGACCAACAGAGAACAGATTATGACCTAAACCTTCCACATAATACACTCTAGAGATGACACTATCACCAACAACATAATCTCCATAACCCATAATAGCACCGAAATGATCATTACCAAATCTAACAGTCCCGATGAATTTGCTCACGAAGTTCATGAGCCGCGACCGGTCTCCAGTCATATGCTTGGAACAGCCTGAGTCCAGGTACCACAGAACGATTTGAACGATCTGCAGTTGAACACAGACAAGAATGGATAACTGGATAATTGGGATCCCCATGCAAGAATGGGTTCCATTTGGTTAGTAACAATGTTTGGAACACCCACATCAGAAATAGAAGCATTCATATCAGAAAGTGAGGCAATGGAATCGATGTGAATAGATGCAGTACTAGTGTCAATATTAGCCCTGTTCACAGTGTGATCACTTCTTAAAGGAATAGTTCTACCAGTAGGCATCCATTTTCTAGTGGGCATTATCTGATTAGTCTTAAGACCAACAGGTGTCCAATAAAAGCCTATTTTACTGAATGTTCTTCCTGTGGGTTTCCACTGTTTTCTAACTTTCTTACGTTTTTGCCTTTTAGCCTTCCTAGCATGAACTTTAGCATTAACAATATTAACTGGACAATTAACATCATTGGGCAGAACATTAACACCACATTCATGATTAGAAACAGAATTCAAGCAGACATCAGTACAAGGTTTGCAAATAGTATCAGAATTCGAATTAATTACAGTACGCCTATGGCTAATACTAGAATCAACACGATTCATTTTATTCGATTCAAACATAAAGTTCCTAGATTGTTCTTCTACTCTTTTCCAGTGGACATTCTTAGCTTGCGAGGTCCTATCATTCCTTGTATTGTCTTGAGACTTTGACCTGCTCCCTTTAATGTCACTGATTACTCCTGTAGAGGGAATGGGAACATTAGTTTGGTTTACTACTCTTTGCACCACCTGTTTAGATGTGCTGGGATCTGAACTACATGCAGGTGCACTAAGGTTCACTTTCTTAAAACTAGAGGTACTGAGATTAGTACTCCTAGAAGGCATCTTTGAGTTCTCTCTCTTAGCATTGACAGATCTAGAATCTGAGCTACTCAAGGGTACACTACGGTTCATATTCAAAACATTGGGAATCGAGTGCATATCATATTTGGCCTTAGGCATCGAGCATGGAATCAAAGGGTTAACTCTCTCACCTAATGTCTTTGGGCATATTGTGATCAAGCATTCTAAGATTTCTTGAGATCGTTTGGCATATAAGCATGCATGTCCAATTGCATTATCATGAGGTTTCTCTAGCTTATCCTCTTCAACAATCTCACGCAGACATTCTAGGCAATCCTTAAGGGATGAGAAGTATGTTTGAATGGCAAGTTTGTTGTTCCTTAGATGAGGAGGGACATATGTCACAGATAAAGCATATTTATTACAAGATTGAACCTTTGATACAACATTCTCCCCATTGGTCATTGGCATTTTCCCTTTTACCTGACTCTTCAGATTCTCAATTTCCTTTTGCAATGAAGCTATTTGTTCGTTGTTTTTGTTACGAGTGACTTTAATTGATTCAAATAACTCATTGAAATGACGTTTAACTTTTTCATTTTCTTCTAGAAAACTTTCGTTTTCCTTTTGTAAAACATTTACTAGGTTTTGAAGATGAAACGTTTGAGAATTCTGAGAATCTAAAGGAGGAGGCATTTGGGAGCCTGTCATATTGTTCGTTTGACCCTTTAATTGAGAGATTTGGGCTTTCAACTTTCTGATCGTGTTACACTGAGCTTGAATCTGTTCATCTCGTTTGTTAATTTGAAAAACTGCATCAAACTCTGGAGCATCTGAAGATGTCTTGATATTTGAAGTTTTGACATTTTCTTTGAGATGTTGATATTTTAGTTGTAGATTAAAATACTCAACTTCTAGTTTAGAAAAATGTTTAACCAAATTGTCATGATCATCCAGTTCAATTTTCTCATTTAGTTTAGACTTAGTTTTTTCAAGCTCAATGACACGATCATGGGAGACTTTCAGGGCCACAGATAGTTCATGAAATTTGGAAGCATTAATAGAGCAATTTGAAGCAGTGAAAAAAACATCTTGAGCAACACATTCAGTAATAAGATTCTCATTTAATGTATGCAGGTTCTTTCTCTCAATCTCATTATATTTCAGTGCACGCTCATAGTCACTAACTTCAACAACCATTGCATCAAATTCCTTTTCCATACCCTTAATATCAGTTTCTACCCCCTTTTTAAGACTCTCAAAGTGATCTTTTAGAAGTTTAAAGAAGGGCATGACCTCAGTTAAATAACATTCTTTCATTTGTTCAAAACCTCTTTCTCCTTCAGTTATACCAGTGGGTGTGATCCTTTTCTTGCAAGTTTTCTCAAAATCAACAAATAGTTGAAATATAACGTATTGGCTAATTAATGTCTTGCTTTTAGTGGCAATTGTTCTAGGAACAAGATGCATTGGTGTATTAGGAGGATACACAGTTGCTCTAGGCATTTTCCAAAGGGGAGGGTTTGTTTCAATAATATTTTCCGCTTTCTGCTTATCTAAATCCTTTTTCCAGAAGACTTGTTCGGGAGTCAACAAAGTCTGAGGCTTAAACTTGTTCAAGGAAATCCAGTTTTCCTTCTTGTAATCATGAGGAGAGATGATTATGTTTTTCTCTTTGCATTTGGGATCATTTTGTTTCTTATTCATCTTTTCCCTAGTGATTTCATTTAATATCTTATCTTCCTCAGTGCACTCAACGCAACTAGGTTTCTGCCTAGGCTTAAGGACTTCATTACCATCATAAAGCACCTTATGAGCATTTCTAGCCTTTTTAATTACCTCTGGATTTGGTTCCTCAACAAGGGGAATGCTATGCTTATCGCTTAAGACACGATGTTTCGTGACCATGTGAGCAGTCTGAATGGTGTTTCCTTGTATGTACAACTTGTTTTCAAGTTTGTTTTTCAAAGTTTTCAGATTAGAAAAATCTCTCAAGAGTTTTGATTCCTTTGCATTAAATTCTTGCTTAAGCATTTTCACATTTTCTTGAAGTTCTTGTTTTTGTTTAGCTGTTTTAGAAAGTTTTTCTTGCAAGGAATTTAATTCTTGTTTCAATACTTCTTCTCTAAACTTACTTTTTCTAATTACTGTACTCACTTGGACATCCATTTCCTGCTCACGAGTGGTCAACTCAAACTTTGCACGTTGTTCATAAATAGCAACATGTTCCTTATAGGCATTTAGTTCAGAAATTATGGAATCATCAGGAGCACATGCAGTGTATTCATCAAAGACATAGTCATTATTGACTGCAGAAGATGCATCACTTGGTACAACTTCACTTTCACTTTGTTTCACGTATTGATCGTATGGGACAATATTGTTATTACCCATATTTTCAACATTTGATTCAATAGTTTCAGTTGATTGTACTTTGTCATGCATCTGTTGCACATCAGCTTCATCGTATAGTTTTAATACCTCTGAGATGAGTTTGTCCTTGGATGGGCCAGCTTGTGGTGAAGAAGAGATCTTGGGAGAAACCATTGGAGAGATGCTAGCCATAAAGATTGTGTGTGCAGTAGGTCCATCATCTACATCAGAGTCGTATGCATCACAGTCAGCGACTTGAAAGGCATTCTGATGATTGTGACCTATCTCCTGAATAGGCTGCTCATCCACATCTGCATCATAGGTCTTGGCATTGCCCTCAGCAAGAAACAGCAATTCCTCTTCATCCAACGCAGCACCATTGTCCTGAGCTTGTGCCAGCAACATCTTATCTCTGAAATAATCAGCATTCTGTGGACGCTTTGGAGATGTGCAGTTCCTTGCAATGTGTCCTTCACCACCACAGTTATAGCATTTGATTGGCTTAGGTTGACCTTGGTTACCATTTCTTCCTCGATTCTGGTTTCCAACATAACCTCTCCCAGCTCCACCTCTTCCCTGATCATACTGTCTTTCCTGAACTGGTTGCACCACGATCCTTCCATCTTTAACAGTGGCTTGATTATGTGGGTTAGATGCAGTTCTGAGGTTGTTGTTGGTTTGTGGGAGAGAATTCATGTTTTGACTAATGAGAAGAGCTAGTTGATTAATGATGTTACCCACGTGTGCATCAGCATCAGCTTGTTTGAACATGGGATCAGGAATGAGTTTGTGATTACCATTCCCCAAGGGTATGACTTGTGATGCTTTGGTTGTGATTCCGATGTTTGAGTAGAAGGCTGTTGAGTCATTAGACGAGCTTGTCTCTCCCTGGTTGGTTTTGAACTGATTGAGAATCAATTTTTCAAACATGGCATGTCTCTCATTCTGAAGGAGGAAGGCATAGAGTTGCTCATAGTTTGTATTCTTCAATCCTTTAGTGAGCTTCACAGCTGTGACAAACTTGTGCCATTCGGGATTCATGTTGTTCACAAACTTTGAGTTCAGCTGAATGTTAGGCATAGTCATTCTGATGTTCCTCATGTCATTCACTAACTTATGGAATCTCACATAGTACTCATAGACACTCTCATCTGGTTTCATTTTGAAGTGCTCGAATTCGTCATAGAGTTGGGATTCTCTGTCTTCCATAGTCAGTTCTGAACCTGAGAGAAGCATCTTAACATTATCCCAAACTGCCTTTGCATCAGTGTTATGATTGATCAGCTTGTAGATGTCTTTAGGGAGACCTTGAAGAACAATGTTTGAAGCCCTGATATCTGCATCGAATCTCTTTTTCTCCTTATCATCAAGCTCATCGTACATCTTAGGTCTGTCCATTCCGTAAACAGGAGTACCATCTTCATTAGTGTCAAGTATGTCTCTAGTCGTCTCAACCCGATATGGTCCTTCATCAATGGATTTGAGAATGTTGACACCATTTTCCTTTCCAAGGCAATACAATCTGATTCGTTGAGCCCAAGAATCGTAGTCAGTTCTGTCAAGCATGGGTGGACGAGTATCTGAGCCAGCTGCTTGTACATCCTCGGCAACAGTGGAGATGACAGTAGGGACGTTGGTAGACATGTTAACAGATTATACGGGATTTTATAACTCTATGATTAAACCGGGAAATAGATTCTTTCACGGGATTTTACTAAATCAAGAGAAAACCGTAAACAATCACTCAAGTCGCTAGATGATAATGCTCTAAGTCGCTAGAAACAAATGCACTAAGTCGCTAGAAACAAATGCACTAAGTCGCTACCAATTAATTCGCTAGACAGCCAAGTCGCTAGAATCCCAAGTCGCTAGATAGAAAGCAAGTCGCTAAGTAGTAACTCGCTACAGACCAAGTCGCTAGCCAAATTTTGGCAGCAATTCGCTACACAAGTCGCTAGAGATACAAGTCGCTAAAGAGCAACTCGCTACAGACCAAGTCGCTACCACCAAGTCGCTACTCGTAGTGGAGAGTCCACTACTTGTACTTTAACTCGCTAGATCTAACTCGCTAGCTCCAACACTGTAAGTCGCTACAAAAATGTGAAGCAAGTCGCTACCAAGAAAACACTACGTGAGCTAAGTCGCTAGCTTGAAAAACCATATAAACATCACTTTTCAATCCAAAAACAACCCAACCAAGATGATTCAAGCTTACCAAATGAAAACCTAAACACTTGTGATGATTCTAAACATAAAAGTACCAACAAAATTCAAACTTTATCACAAGAAATCACCCAAATGATGCAAAAACCACTAAAATTATTCAAACTCAAAAACCACCTAAAAACCACTATAAATCCAAAGATGTGCAAGATATGATCTAACCATGGCTCTTGATACCAATTGTAAGATATAAATTTTCACATACACATCAAACCATAACACAAAGTAGCATATAGATGGAATTCTAGAGAGAGAAAGTTAGAGGTTTAGGGAACTTAGTGAGAGAAAGTGAAAGATATTATTATGAGCTCCAACTCTCTACCTTGGGAGGTAGAGAGTATTTATAGTCTTACATAAATCGCCACACATCGGGCTGTGGATCAGGCATACAGTGGGTAAAGACCCGTCCGTCCTCCACGGTGATACTTAACTAAATACTACTTAACTTAAGAATTACTACGACTACGAGCTTTCTAACGATTACATATACTTGAGGTGACCGACTCTTTAATACCGGGAATTTCTAATTCCTAACAAAAAGTGCCCAAAACGCCCATCCAACCGTTCGGTTGCCGCCCGCAACCGATACGGTTGGAGCCCTTGTAGGGGACCAACCGGATCAGTTGGTCATGTGACCGATCCGGTTGAAGAGCCTGTTTCTGCCAAATCTTCATCAATAAGTTTCCCCTTTTGTATCCAAACAATTCTAGGTCCTTCCCTTGGTGTATTCTAGTCCCTTCCTAACTCCTTGGAGGCCAAGTTCAGCAATTAATACCCTAGGCCTTGGAACTAGTATAAATAGAGACCTCTTGTGAGCATATGAGACACACACTTCAATACAACTCTCTCTACTCATCAAACAAAGCTCTTAAGCTCTCAAATTCGTCCTTAGAAGTCCAGGAAAGTTTGGAGTTCCAGAAGTTCCACATTTGGAGGTCAAAACACCAAGGAGTCTACCCCAATACTTTGGAAATCATTACTTCACCATTTGTAATCTTATTCCAAGCATTGTAAGACTCTTCATCATGTTTCTTAATGTTCAAAGTTCTGAGTTTATGTTCATGTTTGCTATGAGTGGCTAGTTTCTTTATACACTTGCTTAAATGATGTTGATTAACATATGATTAGTTAGTGATTGTGTTAACATGTTTTAATTCAATTTCAAGTTGATTCTAAGATCTAATTGTGCTAAAGTTTCATAGTGACACTTGTTAGTCAATTTTGACTAGTTGATAGTAATTGTAGAGGTCGAAAGAACTTATTGTTATTCAACTAGTTATAATCATTTTGTCTATGGATGATTGTTTTTACCCATTATTCTTGATTAAACAAAGGAACTAAGGTATGATTGTAATAAAAACACTTTTTGATTATCAAGTTGGATTGATTGGAAACATCTAAAAGGTCGTAAGATTAGTTGTTGACAATCAATTGCAGCCTTTTGTCTATAATCGGTTACCTTCTGTATTGACCATTTCTTAAGCAAATTGATTAAACAAATGGATGTTTTTGTGTTTAAGTTGTGAAAATAACTTATGAAACTTGAATGGATCTTGAATTGATTGGTTAAACTTAATGCTTGTTTTTATAAACTAAAATCTTGACGGAGGTTTAACTTGTAAAAACAATAGATTAGTACACCAACTAATTATCATAACCAACATGTTAAGAGGTTAGCACAATCACACTAGTCATGGATAAGAAACTAGTTTAAGCAAGTGTAGTTTTTAATCATCTGAATTTCATTATATCTATTTGCGTTGTTATATGTTTTGGATTGTCTTAGTTGATTCAAACTTGTTAATCAGATTCACTCAAATCCCTGCGAACGATCCCGACTTACCTTCATAATCTTGCTATAACGGACGAGTGCACTTGCTCGTATGTGTTATTGGTAAAATTGGTAATTTGTCTTTTATAAATTTAAAACTTGTACACACGTAGCACATCAAGTTTTTGGCGCCGCTGCCGGGGATTTGATTGTGTTTCAGCAAGTTTTGAATCCACATCAGTTGATTCTGTCCAAAATTTTTTTTTTCTCAGAAACTTCAACCGATCCGTTTGCCACACAACCGAACCGGTTATGCCTTTAACCTAACCAAACTGATCTAACTGATCGGTCGCTCCTCGCAACCGATTCGGTTACCCTCTTCTGTCAAGAAAACTATTTTCGTTGTTTGTCCGTGTGTTTAGATATTGCCTGGATTCTCTAGGTCATTGTATGAACACTCGTGCAGCGGGAATAGAACCAATTTCACCACTTACCAACCTCGAACGTTTGATTTAAAGAAGACGAAGAACACCTTTCATACCATTGGAAAATCGTGTACCTAGAACACCAAACCCACCATTTGATAACCTCGTAAAAGCCAAAGTCGTTTACAACCCTTTCACCAATTTACCTTTTCCCATGGCGGACGATCAACCCAAGTGGGGAACCAACCGAGCCGTAGCACCAACCCCTGGTAGTGCTATTGTTGCTATCAACCTTGGTGACAACTTCACCGTGAAGGGTCGTCATCTTTCCATGATCAAAGACTGTCAATTCGATGGCCGTACGCGGGCCGATCCGCATAAGTACATTGCCGAATTCATAGAAATTTGCGGCATGTTTCGTTATAGCAACACCGATGTCAATGCCATCAAACTCAAACTTTTTCCATCATCACTCGCCGGAGATGCTAAAGTATGGTACAATGAATTAACCCCAGGAATTATCAAACTCAAACTCTTTCCACCTGCCATGTTTGATCGCTTAATGGGAGAAATTCGTGCTTTCACACAAAATCCCAATGAATCACTTGTCGAAGCTTGGCTTCGGATGAAAGATTTGCTTCGTAGTTGTCATGGACATGGATTATCCAAAGGAACCATTATCCAAATCTTTTACCATGGACTAGATGAAATCTCTCAAGGCATCCTTGATGCTGGAGGAATTTTTCTCTATAAGACTCCTAACGATGCACACCAATTACTCGAAGATCGAGTACTTCTCAAACTCGATTGGTCTAAAGATTCCAAAACCAAACCTCTTCGAAAGACCGTTGCCTTTGTCGAAAACACCGATACCTCAAAACTCATGGAGAAAATGGAAGCCTTAACCTCAAAAATCGACTCGCAATACAAAGATATCAAAGAAGAAATGAAGGAAATGCGAGACGGAAGCAACAATTGTTAGGTTCCCATATTCATAACACAAGCATTAATATAAGAAATAGAGAGGAGAAGTGATCGGTTGAACAAGCCAAAACAATATGCGTAAGATATGAAGAAAGGTTATGCGTGATATTGAAATGAGATGAACAACCAACCCTCAAGTGAGGGTTATACAAGAGTATTTATAGGGCAAGGGGCTAGGGCTACACATCTAGCAACCTTTCCTTCTTATGGGCTTGGGCCAAGGCTCATGGGCTTTCTACATAAGCCTTGGCATGATTACTAACATAAAAGCCATATTAAGCTAACTATTACATATTAATTACTAACACTTGAAATGTAGTTTAGGAGTGATTCCAACAATCTCCCCCTAAGTGTTAGTGATTGATAATATATACTTTGAAGGTGCTGATGTAATAGTAGCTTTGACGTCTTCTGACATTCTTCTTTCTTGTGAGAAGAGTTGCCTTGATTCGAACAATCTCCCCAGTGTAGAGAAATTGTTTCCTTTGAAAAGTTCTGCTTTGAAGTCATCATTTTCTTTGTTCTATGATCTTTGTTCTTTGTGATGGTAGTGATAGTATGTTGTTGTTGTCTGCATCAGGTCTGCTTCGTTGCTCCAGTGTCTCCACGTCTTTCTCTAACATTCTCATACGCTCTTTAACGTTGGATTTCAATACTGATGTAGTTCTCTTAGTCTTTAGACTTTGTAGATTCTTTGACTTTGACGAAGAATCATTCTGACTTTGTGTTGCCTTTTGAGAGAACTTCCATTAGTGATGTTGTTGGTATGAGCATGTGGAGAATCTGCACGATCGGTCTGCTCCAGAGCTTCCATAAGAAGAAAAAATAAGAAAGGTTAGTGATAAGCGGATTCCAGCACTTACAAGTTTGAACTTCAAGCGTGTTAACAGCATAGTGTGAAAACACATCTCTAATTCTCACAAAGGCTGTTCCTGAACTGGAGTCCCACAAGTGAGATAACGCGATGTACCGAAGTATACCTACAGTTCAGATGAGTCGCTGAGGTACACCGAAGCATCACCTCACGACTGTAGACCGTTTGAGACACACTAAGCGTAATCCACGGGGAGTTACCGAAGTGATCTGCTGTCAGGGTTGTTAGATGTTGACCCTGGCAGGAGTTTCCATTCAATCACTGAGGATCACATATGTGAACCTCTCATAAATGTTCTCGAAAGATTGCTAAGATATGTGAAGGACACGATAATATATCACTTGCGTTCTTATTGTTGAACGACAAGCGATGAATTGTCAAGTGTACCTAAGAGATCTTTTGATGAATCTCGTGGCTCTAGACTCAGTAGTGCACTTTGGTTTTCCTGAGCGGAGACTAGGGAGAGGGTCTCCTTCTTCAATACCAGCAATCTCTAAGAGAAAGCCGATAGTTTACGTAGGGTTCCCTGTGAGAATGAAACAAGCATCTGCTGGGAGAAACTTGAGTGGCTAAGAAGGTTTTGTGCATGCGTCACTGGGTCTATGACGACTTTTATCTTTAATACCGGCGTCATCAAGTGACAACCAGTAGCATATGAATTGAACCCGGTGTCTGCCCTAAGTTGAATAATCTGGAGGGCTATTTCTTTTCACCCTTTTCTTTGCTTTTCTTTTTAATTCTTCAACTCATTCTTTCTCCGATTCTCATATTCTCCTTTTTATAATCATACCTAAGGACTTCTAAGTACTAACTATTTGTGATGTCCTTAGGTAGATCCCTCCAGCTCTGGCGGATCATAGGATGATTATTCCTAACCTTAGTCACCTTATAACTCCATGACTAACCTATGTTGCCACAAAACCATTTTCTTGAAAATCTATCAAAGTGTTTGTGAATGAAAAACATTTTGTACCACTGTGAGAGTTTTATCTTTTAGCAGAAATACTCCCCCTCCACACGTGCTTAAGTGTTTAGACAGAAATCTGCACGGTGAGAGAAGAGCGTGCACTTTTGAATTGATCGACTCAAGATAGACAATCCCCCGTGAGACACGGTTACGTTGCATAGTTAAAGAGTTACATTGTCAGCTTTTAGGTGACAACTAGCTCTAATAACTACCTTGAAGGTGTGGACAAACCTCGAAAGGTTGTCAAACCCGTCAAAGTTAATGTCTATCAAGAGCTTCTCGAATAGGTACAATCTACTCGGATAAGTCTAGGAAGATAAATCTTTTTGATTTATGACAGTTCAGAGCTCGTCAATTCATGGGTTAAGTCTTATCACACGAAGATTCAATAGCAAATCAACATATTTCTTATCACAATAATTTAGTCCCCCTAAAAAATGGCATATAAATGTTATTTTTGATAACGTTTTGATATTAATATGACCATTTCGAGTTTTGTGAGAAGATTCTCACGAAGAACAATTTGTGAACAAAGTTTTTAATCAAATACTCCCCCTCAACAAGTGATATAAACTTTTGAGGTTTTGAAAATAATAAGGGGAAGTACGTGTTCTTTTGAGCAAAACCTTTTAAAAGTGAAAGGTTTGATAAGTTTTACTCAAAAGTAAGAAGCTTTCGCTCCTTTTATTAGGATTGTGGCACTGAAGCGTACCACAGGGTCCTTTCATTACAAGAACGGGTTGTACACTGTGATGTGTGCACAAGCCATTGTCATTAAATAATCACACATGCAAATCAATATAGAAAATGAAACAGTTTAAGGGGTACCAGGTAGTCCAGCAATATTTCCAGGAATGCGAACAGGGCGTTGATAGCCTGTGAGAGTAATCCTGGGACGACCACCTACGAAGCTCTACAGAGTTCTGAACTAGTCCCTTTTGTACAACCTTTCCTCGATTCGAGTGATGATCCTCTTCACATCCCGTCTTTCCTGAGGGTTCCATCGCTTTGGTGACCCAATGCCTTGATGTATCGCCTTCAACCTATAAGCCAAGCCGTCCCTGACTTTCTTCAATGTGTGATCCCCAAACTTATGAAGATCTCTACACGCCATCAAGCAGTTGCGTTGTAGTTCACTACAGTAAACTACTCCAAACGGTTTGCTGATGAGAGTGTATTGTGGAAGATGGTTGATGTCAGGAAGTTCTAGCTGAGGTCTGGTGAGGTTGACACGTGTCTGATATGATTCAACAACAAGTTGTATATCTTCTACACGTTCCTGGATCACTATGCTTCTGATGAAGATGAGTCGAGAATTGTCTCATTCTTCCCTGTACCTTGGCAAGATACAGATCTTCAATGTCGTTGAGAGACAAGTTCTGAAAGTCCGCTTCACAGAATTCATAGTCCCTTTCGTCTTGTCTTTTGACCACAATATTCTTGAGGAAGGTGTAATCCCATTTAGACGAAAGAGCTACATGCTTAACAGCAACGATCCCTTTATCACTGTTCACTTCATGTTTAGATTTTCGAACCTGGCAGATTTTGTAGTAGATTCTTTGGCGTTTCGGCCAATGGTAAATCCCATACATTGCATCAATGTCATACTGTTCCACATTGTTAGAAAACATGTGAGTAGCCTTTTCTTTGATGGCTATGCAGTTGGAGTATATGGCTGCCGGGAACAGAAGTGTAAGTGATGTAGCGTATATCTTTGAACCATCGCTACCGTGTAGAAGAAATTCCAGGTCATTGTTGAAGAAGTAGCGGAATGGAATCTTAGGTTGATCTGGTTGGCCAATCGTTGGTAGAGGTCTAGACCAGTCGGTGTAGTATGAAGCCTTGTCTCTTCTGGTGAAGTCATTGTTTGCTTCAGGGTTGAGCCAATCAATGTTGTTAGACATGGCTCGTGCTATGTTTTCAAGGTGATATTCAACTTCAATAGCACTTTCCGAGCTGTCTTTGAGTAGTTGAAAGGCTTCATTCTTGATGCGTCTCAACTCTGATTTCGTCATCTTCTTCACTCAGAACTTTTCTTGAAGGAACTTAGCATGCTCCAACGTACTACCTTCTACCATATCCTGATCATCAGTTAGGGCGGGAGTAGCATCAACAAGTGTAGAGAACCAGTCATACTCGGTGTCATCTTCGTCTAACCATGAGACGACATCAGCCTTAGGCGACTTCTTCTTTTTCTTTGGCCTAGATGAGGATGCTGGTTTCTTTGATGAAGCGGGAGAGGTGGGTTGTTGTTGGGGCTCAGGGACTTCCTCATCGTCACCACCAGTGTATTCGAAATGATCACCGGTTTTCTTTGTCTTGGGTGGTAACTCAGAGTCTTGAGGTTTGTCTGTAGAAGAGCGTGGAGGAGATCGTTGTTGAGATGGAGTCCTTAGGGGTGGTGGTGGCATGAAGGATGATTCACCAGTTTTCTTCGGACGTTTAGGCTCTGTATCTTTGTCCTTATCCTTATCATCATCGTCTCTTGGACGCTTAGGCCTTTCAGCTTGCTCCTTGCATGAAGTCTTAAGTTGATATTCCAGTAATGCCTCAAATAGTTTACTTTCGTCAGAAGTGAAAGTTGCAGAATGTTGAGACATTTGTAGCACCAGCTTAGAAATCAATTCTGCATCAGAGAGAACTGCAGGCTCCATTGGATTGATCGTCATTGTAATCGGAGTGGATTGCATTGTTTGCTTGACCAATTTCATGAGATTTGGATAGAGCTGTCTGGTAAACATCTCCCTTGTAACTCCAGGAACGGTGTCGAGTAGGAACTTTTGAGTATAGCCCCTAATCATTTCGTTCAGTTCCCCTTGGACATCACATTGCATGAACTTCTGGATATACTCCCTTTCACTTGACATCTTGTCTATCTCGTCATTTATAAGATTGATACTGTCAGCTATTTGATTCAACTTCTTATTGGTCACGTCTTTCTTCCTGACCTGCCTGACAGCTTTGACAATCTTGGTTTTAGCCCGGGATATCCAAGAGTCATTTGGTTTCTTCACAGATTTAGATGTGGATCTGGTTGTGCCTTTGGATGGTGGTAGTGAAGAGTGAGAAGACGAGTCTGATGATGATGAGACATGAGGAGACTCAGGGTCTTTCGGCGGATCAGATGTTTCTTCCTTGGAGTGTGCTGGGCTATCAAGAAGAAAATCATCATAATCAAGATCTTCAGCATTTCCAGTCTTAGCCGTTTCATCAGCCTTAGTATCTTCACCAGGAGTTTTTTCATTCTTTTCCATGCCTGGTTCCTCTATGTCATAGTTGATGGAATCCTCAAGTTGCCTTTGTTGTTGTTCGTGGGTGGTGGTACCAGTTCCCTTATCGGGTTGACTAACCGCATCAGAAACTGGTGTGGCTTGAGTTCCACCACTTGACTCTCCGGGGCCACGAGTTTGATCCTTTACGAATTCATCGACAAAGTATTTTTGTCTGAGGTTCTTCAACTTCTTTTGATATTCTCTTTCCTCATCAAATGGTTCTTCCTCAGAGCTTTCCTTATCATGCTTAAGCACAGGAGTTTTCCCTTTTCCTTTATCAGCTATTAGACTGGGAGGCTTAGCTACTGTTGGAGTGTCATCAATTGCAGTTTCCGAGTAGGTGACCTCTTCGTCTGATTCAGTTTCCTCAGAACTTTCATCTAGTAGCTTTCGTTGCGGTTCAGACTTGGGAATAGGAATAGGAACAACTTCCTTAGAGGGAACTTTCCCTTTGAGTGCAGGTTTCCTCTTAGGGAACTTTCTTTGACTCTCAGTGCTTGTAACACTTTCTGCACTGCCTCTCCTGGTTTTTCTAGTGGGTGTACCGGAAGATTTTTCATCAAGAAAGCCTACTTTGCCTTCATCAACCGCTACCAGATACCTTTTGTATGAATAGAGTTGTTTGACTGCATCGGTTAGAAGGTGATATGGCAACACTTCACCCTGTTTCTTTGTTGTAGATTCCTTAAATTTGACTGTGGGGATATCAGGATTATACCCTAGAGCTCTTTGGATCAACAATTTTGTATATCTGATATATGGGATCTTGGTGCCAAGCTTTTTGAGGAAAGACATCATGTCGTCCCATATCAGAGCTTCAACTTCAATATGTTTCATGTTGACCAAACCCAAAATATCTGTAGTTCCACGAGCTTGGGATGCTCGTAACCACTATCACGTCCAGAAATTGATTTGGTGATGATGATTTAGAGGGTTCTCCATGGCTGAGGAATATTCTTAAGATCCACGTATGAATGCTTTGTGATTACTCCTGTAGCTTCGTCATAACCAATGTCGATCATGAATTGCAGAACAGCCTCTTCAGTTGGTGTGGCATTGTATTCGGTTGGCTCGATGACAGGAATGAGGAGAACAACCCTTAAGTCTGCTGGTGTGATGGTGGCTTGTTTGTGGTTGAGCGTCACCTTCACAGCATTTTGACCTTTGATCTTTCGCATTGTTTGCCAGAACTGGTGAATGTAGATCTCCGGCACTGTAGCAGAATTGGTGAGCATGTTCTGATAAGGGCGATTCTTCAGAATGTCTACAACTATTAAACAAGAAGACTCTGAGCAGGTGAGACTATCAAAATCAACACGAAGGTTGTTCTTTCCTATCTTCATCGGATAGCCATTAGGGAAGATATCTTCAATGGTGAGAATGTTTGGTGCTTCCACGTTTTGCATTTGAGCGTCTATGTCGTGATCTGAAAGATAATTAGCCAAAAGAACCAACATATCGAAAGACATTACGTTAGTCAACAGTTGGTTTTATTGTCTAATTATTGAATGTGATATGTCGATGATTGTTATGAGTCCAATGTCACTTGTTAGTCCAATAGTCCAAAGGCGTCGTGATAAGTTTCGTGAGTTGATTAACTTCAAGTTTTAAAGTCAATGTTTTACACTTATTTTTCACAACTAATTAAACATTTAAGCTTATTAGTGACATTATTGGTTTCGTGGCGTTATGATTTATTTATTTACAAGTTTGCACGCGTAACAATTCATAATTAAGGTTAAAACTAGGCTTAGGCGTATAAATGGCAAGCGTATGCGTAAACAGGAGTGGTATACGCGTAAGCGTAAGCTTATGCGTAGGTTCTTGACTTACGCGTAAGAAATATTACGCGTAGGAAAAGAGGGCCTTATGCGTAAAGCTTACGTGTAAGCGTATATGGAACCTTACACGTAAGGCTTACTCGTAAGAGTCAACCTTATGCGTAGAGGTTACTGTTTACGCATATCCTTCACAGGATACGCATAGTCCTCAATGTAGAACCTTACGCGTAAACGTTACGCGTAAGATTACTCTTACGCATAAGATGCTACGCGTAAGGTGATCCTTATGCGTAGATGGCAAGTAACCTTGATTCTGAATTTTCACGTGCAGAAAACCTGAAATAAGTTCATCATATCACCAATATTAACACATACATTCAATCTTTATCAGTTCAAACCATGAATACTCATTAAACAGTTATGCGTAGAAACAGTTTACGCGTAAACTTAAAACCCTAAAGTTCAATTTCTACGAGTAAGTGTTCTAGCCATAGGAATTGAACCAAAGTTTTTCTAGGATGTATAGGAAGCATATTGAGTTGTTCTATCCAAGTTTTAACATCAGAATCAACGCGAATCAAAAATACCCAAATACTTATGAACATAAACCCTAATCTTCAATTTTCATGCAATTAGTGTTTCTGGGTAAATTCTAAGCATGGATATGGTCAATTCAACTTGTAAACAACATCAAACAACTATCTTTTTAACCAGAAACGCTCACATATGCAAATCCCCAAACATACGCATAAACCTTAATTAACAAATACAATCAATTAGAGTTTCTGGGTGATATTTGATGATGAAAATGGTATCATTATGATTAAACAAACGTTTTGACACTACCATTTCAACCATAAACACACAAATGAAGAAGTTGTGTTCATAGCTTATGCGTAGAACACAAGAATCTCCCAAACTTGATTTTTAACCATTGGATTCGTTTAAAATTCAAAACCAATGTTTGTTTTAACCCAAAGATTGTGAAAACACTTACAAATTGTTGATCAAGAACACATATTTGAAGATGCGTTTTTACGCGTAGGATTTGGGTGGTTGGGAAGTAAATGAGGTGAATTAAATGTGGAAGAGATATTTTGTTAAAAAAGGTTTGAGCTTTTGACAGTTTTTGTAAGATATAACTTTTCACATACACATCAAACCATAACACAAAGTAGCATATAGATGGAATTCTAGAGAGAGAAAGTTAGAGGTTTAGGGAACTTAGTGAGAGAAAGTGAAAGATATTATTATAAGCTCCAACTCTCTACCTTGGGAGGTAGAGAGTATTTATAGTCTTACATAAATCGCCACACATCGGGCTGTGGATCAG
>BPTQ01000008.1:223715157-223924790 GCA_019973895.1 Chrysanthemum seticuspe | reverse complement strand
GAATTTTTCCAGATTCTAAAGATATAAATTTTCCAGAATTTTTTTCAGAAAATCGCAGAACAGTTTTTGTCAGGATAACCTGACGGTGTCAGGATTGGAACCTGACGGCGTCAGGAAGGAGTAAAAACATCAGATCACTTTTTCTCGTTTTCTGAGCTACTTATAAATTTTTGGAATTTTCCAGGTCTTAATTTTCTTAGAAATTCTGTAAACATCCATTCCACAAGCATTATATCCTAGTTTAAATCGAGTCTTATATATTTTATTACCGCCGATTTTACGCGAAGGTTTCGTTTGTTTTCTTCAAGTGTGCAGGTTTAATTTATCAAGAAGAAGTTACATAAGATTGAGGAGCTTTTCACGCATAAATTCTTCTTGGAAAGGATTTAACCACTACTTCACACACGGATCCTACCGAGCTAATCAGGGGAGTATTAGTTTCTTTCGTTTTTGATTACCTTCTTTTATCATAACTTTGATACTTTCGGGGAACATTGGGGACAATGTTCAGTTTAAGTGTAGGGAGGGAAAATAAAACGGGAACTTTGAAACTATGCTTATCCTTGATTATTTGCTTTGTCCAAATTGTGATTGTGTAATAACCATGAGAAAATGTCGGTTAGGGTAATTTTGGCACCAAATTTGAAATTTTTCATGACATATAGGAGTGGGCCATTAGTCTTAACAAAAGCGTCTCACGGATAGGAAGTTATATGACTAGCACAAAACCCTTTACCACCCAAATTCCACCCAAAATGTGAGGATCGCCCTTAGATTAGTAGGAATTAAAAGCATTCATCTTCAATGCTTAGAGTGTGAACCGGTAGTATATTAGATTCTAGAACTTGTTTTGTGATGCATTCCGAGATCGCAAGTGAGACTACACTTGTGTAGTTAGGAATAACTAAATGATAAGAGGCATTAGGATAACCCTTGTTTGATACCCGTAATATAATTACTTCTTCCACCTCGGTTGAGTAATTCCCCCACACCCTTTGCGTTGTACTCATCTTTAGTACACGATAACCCTAGTTAACCCCTCAGAGCCTATCCTTTTCGCGGTTCTCGTGATGTTTTGGTTTTTCCGGAATATCAATGAAGAGCATTGTTTACACCCCACCCCCCAAATATACACCCAAATCGCCTTAGCCTACCCCTTATGCACTCACTTTTAGTGCAAATGTTTGTTATCACCCTAAACCCTTAGTTCAATTATCTGGTTGCTTGCATGAGTTGCTAAGTCAAGTCATATCCTTTGTATACAGTTTTGGGACGATTGGGATTCATGGGAAAAGTTAAAGTTTATGAAATGACGGGAAGGGAACATTAAATTCAAATTCCTTTTGTTTGCGTAATAATGTACCCCAAGTGTTTTGATCTTTTCAATTCGGGTCAAATTAGTGTTAGAGTAATAAAAACTCAAGTGTAGGGATATGCCTATAAATCCCTATCATTTTGATGTTACCGTAGAGGATGGTAGAGTAAAAGTGTATGAAAAAAAAAAAAATCGAAAAAAAAAATACATAAAAAGAGAAAAAGAAAAAAAATAGAGTGTTAAAAAAAATACGGGCTACCATACTACATCTATCCTTTAAATTTATGTTTGTTTATTTCCGTTACCTAGAGTTTTAGAGTGTCGAGTCTTGGCTTAGCAACGCCATTCTTCGTATGCATTTAACATAGAGATTTTTGACTTACCACCACTAAATAGCCTATCCCACCAAACCCTTGTTTCCCTACCGTAAGCCTAACATTACAACCCTTTAAAAGACCTTTTTGATAGTCTTTCCTAGGTGCTTACGCCAAAGCGATGGAGGTTTGATCTATTCTCAAGCCTATGGTAATCTACGTACTAGGACCGGTTAATGAGTGTTTATCTTCCATTTCCAATTTGTTATATTCCATATACACCCGAGAGAGATGTGAGTATCCAAACACCCCATGTGAGGTGCTAGTATGTAATTTCCATGCTTGTTATGACTTTTGCGGGGCTTATATGTGTTGTGGACCGTTTTAAATCAATGCTTCATGACCCCTAACTTATAAATTAATTGGCTAAAAGCACATTTGCTTGAGGACAAGCAAATAACAAGTGTAGGGATATTTGATAAGGTTTTAAAATGTACCATTTTGAGGGGTCGTTTAAGTCCTTATTTGATCACTTTTGTATCCGTTATTGCTTAATATCGTTCCTTTTCACTTTTTAGGTCTCTTGAAGGCAAAATGCTGGAATGGCACTTATTTGGACGAAAAGGCGCGAATATACGAAGAAAATGGCCAAAGTCAGAATCGAGACACTCAAAGCTGCTGAAAACAGAAGGCGACGGCGTCAGGTGTTAATTGCGACGCCATCGGAGGATTTTTGTGACGATACAGAAGCCAAAAACCCTAGTTTCAAGTGACGACGTCGGGCTTTAAAAGAGTAGGCCGTTGCTACTCAGACGGCCTAGATGCGACCCAGACGACGTCAGAAGCTGAAGAGGACGGCGTCACAGACATAAGGTGATGTCGTCGCAAGGTTAACGTGGCCAAGACGAAACCCTAATGACGTCGACACGACGGCGTCACAAAACATAAGGTGACGCCGTCGCATATGTAATATTATATATAGAATCCGAATTTTTCAGTTTTAGGAGAGTCTTTTTGGAGTAAAAACCTAAAACCGAACCAAGGGTGTCTTGTACAGTATTTTAGGGTTCCAAACCCTATCTTACATCAAGATAAGTATTTACTTCATCAATTTAATTATGTCTTTGATTATTTGTGTGTATGCTTGCATGTTCTCCATGTCCGGCTAATTTATTTGTGTGTTTGCTTAGGGAATATGAAACTTAATTATTAAATATTGATTGGTTGTTTCTTATCTTAGTTGATTAATGATCTAGTAATGCGATAGGTCATTCGTTGTGTACTTAATGCTTGATTCATCTTTGTGAACCTTAGAATATAATTACCTGAGTAGTTGTAAGCTAAACCATCCAAAGAGTGTCTTAGAGTAAGAGTTTATTATCCCTAGTGGGTTTTGTAGACGATACCCTTTGGTAAGTTCAAAGAGTT
Organism: Chrysanthemum seticuspe; assembly: GCA_019973895.1. Lineage (NCBI taxonomy): Eukaryota > Viridiplantae > Streptophyta > Magnoliopsida > Asterales > Asteraceae > Chrysanthemum > Chrysanthemum seticuspe. Next base: position 223,921,733 of record BPTQ01000008.1, on the reverse strand, counting down.
AGGGAGAAACGCATACCCTACAACTTTAGACACACAACGCAACTAAGAATAAGACGTGACAACTCAACCATCAATAGGAGATAATTAAGGAGTAGTAAAACCTAAGTAAACGCATCTTTAAACTATCATACGAGCACACATTAATTAGACATAGACTACCACCACCTTAGTTTAGATAATTAGATAATAGTAGAGTAATCGGTAGAAATACCAACCCCCCAAATCCAATACCCGAGATTCGTACTTTTCAATTTCCTAAAAAAACATAAAAAAAGATAAAAAAAAATCTTCCTCAACCTTAACCTTAGCGTAGTAACTTCTCACTAGCATTCCTATTCCCCTAGAGAACGATATCAATACCCGTGGCTTACCCTAATACTACAGTACAACGATTAGGTTCACTGCCTAGGGTGTTATAAAACTTTCTCGAAGAAAAGGAAGTTCCTTTGACCCCGAACGACGTGTGTAGCGTTATCAAATGTCATTCAATAATGGCACGAGACCATAGATGAAGTTCGAGCAGGATGTGTAAATATTCTTTTTCAAAACATGTCACATATCAAATGGCTTACAGTTATTTCAGACTGTAACCCGCGCTTCTAAATATGGCTTACAGTTAATTCAGACTGTAACCTGCTCTTCATAGAAGGAAAGTGCTGAGCTAAACCAATTTTTCAAATATTTCGTGCACTTATCCTAAACACAAATGAGGAAAGTATGTCGAAGGACTGCTGTTCCTACTCAAATATTTTTCCGTCTAAAATTCTTCAGAAAAATATTTGTTTTAACAAAATGGTGAAAAATGAGTTGCTTGAAAAATCAATCAGATTCAGAGTTTTTCGTAAAAAAATTGAAAACTCAATCAATGACTTCAGCGCTTTTAACCTTTTCAGAAAATAAGTCATTGATTGAGGGGGAGAATGTTTTCAAATCTATATCATCTAACGGGCTTTCTTAATTATCCTACGTGCTTAATTAAAAATGATATTTGCCTATGTCAAAGGACTAGGAATTTAGGATATGATTGTTAGGATTAGATGATTAGAGTTTGATTAACACATAAATCCCATACCTTATATGAACTGATTGTTATGTTGGATTGACTTTTATTAGTCGATTGCTGTTTGGGTGATGTCGACCACCATATATTTATTTGTGTCTACTAACGTATGCAGGTATATTGGTAAATAAGAATGTTCCCGATCTGGATCCCACAAATGAAGATGATTGGATGCCGAATAGAAAGGGTAACTATCTCTTGGGTTGACAAATCAAGAAACGAAGCTTAATTAGACTTCTATGGAGAGTTGGCATGAAATGCAATGTAAGAGGTCTCACTGCATCAGAAGATGGTTTTCTTCATCATCAAATGAAGAAACGGAGCTTAATTTGACCTCAGTTGGCATGAAAAAATGCAACGTAAGAAGTCTCACTGCATCAGCACACGGTTTTCTTGCAACCCTCAGCAACAAAAACAAAAGCAGCTCAACCACCTAACGTATCTTTGTGCAGGATAACAGTGATGATACCATTTTTGTAAACCTTTGAAAAATATTGTTTTGAAAATGGAAAAATATTGTTTTGAAAATAAATTGGATTCAAAGTTTTGAAATCAACCGAACTTTATTCTGTCAAATCTTAAGTGATTTCAAATTAAATATTTTCAAACGATATCTCATCTATCAAGTCCGTTTGTATGTTAAAATGTGGTGATCTAAATATTTAATGTTATGTAATGGTATGATTTTCTTTAAAACTCAAAGATCTTTCAAAATGAAATTTTTTCTGTTCTTGTTTGATTGTGAAATTATTTTATTTTAAATCAAGATCTCTTAAAAACTATCATACCTGACACTAACAATCTTTAATGTCTAAAATTGATCCTTATCGGTCATTTTTATGAATTAAATCTTGCCACTTATTTCCCCAAAATTTTCTAAATGATTTAAATCAATTGGGATCAGAAATCTCAATTGGTTTGAAATTTTTGATCGGGGAAGAGATCGTGATTTAAATCTCAAATATTTTTTAATGGAATTGGTTTTAGTCCTTCAAACGCACTCCTACCTCCATGTGCCAAACGATTTCAATATACATAATGCACATGTTGAGGGGGAGCATTTATCCAAAAACTAGACGAGTTTTTAAATCAGGTACATATTTTCCATGTTTACTAAACCGTATTAAATCACTTGGGATCCAAAATCTCAAAGGGTTTGATATTTTTGATCGGGGGAGAATTTGTGATTTAATAATGAAATTTGAGAAAAGGTGATCGTTTTGATTCAATTGTGCAGGATGCTCTCTCATATGTGCTAAACTCTTTCGTATCTCGAAGCACATATTGAGAGGGAGCATTTCAAAAGAAAATAAACTATCAAGGTACAAAGGTTTCAATGTTTTATCATAAGTACCTTGATTGAGTTTTGAAGGTTTTCTCTATGGCATATTGTGATCGTAGAAGTACTTTAAAGAACTCATGCCTCTATGTGATAAAATGATTTCAAATATCCTATGCACATATTGAGGGGGAGAATTTACCAAGAAAATCAAATGGCTTTTTCTATGGAAATTGTGATCAAGAAATTATTTCAAAGAACTCTTGCCTCCATGTGCTAAACAATTTCAAGATCATATGCACATGTTGAGGGGGAGCATTTCTAAAATGATCAAAACAATTAAGGTACAAAATGTTTTGATTTTATATCACAAGTACCTTAATTGATTTTTCAAATGATTTTTCAATTGGTTTCGAGAAGGAATGAACAATACCAAAAGACCGACCAATTTACTTTATGCATGGTGTTATAAGGATGGTTAGGTTAGGTATTCATTCCCACGATCCCGCCAGAGCCGGAGGGATCTACCCAGGGACAATCCACTAGGTAGTGTAGAGTCCTTAGGTATGATGAAAAAAAAGGAGAAAAGTGAGATATGGGAAGAGTGCGGACTGAGACAGAGCTAGTACTGGAATATACCCAACAAGATTCTAGTAATGAAGTCTCGGTTAGCACTGAAGGGGTTGAAGAATGAAAAAAGAAATGAATGTGAAAAAGGGTGAAAAGAAACAGCCCTCCAATATCTCAACCTTAGGGCAGAAACCGGGTTCAATTCATATGCTACTGGTGGTTACTAAGGTAACAATGGTATTGAAGACAAGACATCATGGACCCAGTGATGCACTGCACTACAACTTCCCAAGCTACACAAGTTCCTATTAAAAGGACTTGTTTCATTCTCATGGGGAACCGACATAATCTATCGACTTTCTCTTAGAGATTGTTGATATTGAAGAAGGAGACCCTCTCCCTAGTCTCCGGCATAGGAAACCAAAGTGCACAATTGAGTCTAGAGCCAAGAAATCATCCACAATATCTCATTAGGACATATAATTAATGAAGACTTGCTGTTTCACACAATGTGGAAAGTAAGAATATATTAAGAGTCCTACACAATATCCTTGTGATATTGCCAGAACATCCGAGTGATATGTAAATATTCACGATGAAGATGGAAATCCTTCTAGAACCAACATCAAACAAGCTCTTGGTGGGTGACATGTGAGATCTTTTCTAAAGATCAAACTTGTGACAACTAGATAGAAACAATGGGGCGATTCCCTCGTGAATCAACCTTGGTCCAGGATTGGAATTGACGAATAATTTTGGAAAAACCTTTCGATGTGCAAACCTTCTTTTCTCTAGCACGTCGAATGTGTATTAATTTTCAAACACAAAAAGTATCTCTAGTTGAAAAATACTTTTGGAAAAACCGTTCGATGTGTAAATCTCTTCTTTTATCTAGCACATCGAATGTGTACTCTTTTCAAATATAAAAAGTATTTATGATTGAAAATTGATCTTTCTCATAAAACCTTCGTCGTATTGCAAAACTCTTTCTTCTAAGCAATACGTGATTGTTTTTCAAATCATTTTTCATCAATCAGTGAATCTCAATTCGCTGGTTCACTCACTCCGTGTTGTCTTCTTTGAGACGTTCCAGTTTGAGAATAGCTAGAACAGCTGTGAAACCCTGTCAAGGAGATTCTTCGGAAATATACCTGATCACAGGAAGTACTTGTACTGATCAACGGGGAACCGTGGGCCGTGTACCTCAATTCAACGAAAGTGATAAAAGACACTTTCGTGTGTTTTATTGCTAACTGTTGTTTGCAGGTACATTTGGACGGTTGCGGCTGATCAGAATTGAGAAGTCAATTCAAAGCCGCATGCTCACAGCATCCACACTTAATTGAAGAAATCATGACTGGTGCATATCTACATAACCTGGTTCTGATATTTTTATACTATGCTTCTGCTACGCTGATGCAAATATGATGAACCAGTAAAGCTTCTGCTACTCTGATGGAAAGATGTCATGATCCTGAAAGTGTGAGCATGTCGGTCCAAAAGTCACAACATCACATGATGGCAACACAAATATGGATGATCCAGAGAGATTTGTTGTGGCTGATGATCTCAATGAAAGCTCGAAGATCATCAAAGATGTGGATCAGTTCAAAGACCTCCACTGAAAGTACAAAATAATCGGACAATGAAGAGTCACTGCAAAATCACAAAGAATGCAGACATTGAAGAATTTAAGTCTATGTGCTCAGAACAGAAGACAAAATAGAATGCTAGGATTCAAAATGTAAATCATGGGGTGACCTCCCTTAGGGGGAGATTGTTAGGAATTGGAAATTCCATATTAAAGTGTCGGTCACCCCAAATAATATCTAGCATAAGCTAGCTCGTAGACTTATCGTTATTTACGTTATTTAGTAGTTGATTAGTTAGTCAGTAGCGTAGAATAGTTTAGTGTAACACCGTGGAGGAAAGACGGGTCTTTACCCACTGTATGCCTGATCCACAGTCCGACAGGAGGACGTTATGTTCGTAACTATAAATACCCCTTCCATCCATGAAAGGGGTGGTGCTTTCAATCTAACCTTTCATAATTTTGTATACCAAGTCTCTACCAAGAAACACCTTCTCACTCTTTCTCTCTCAAAACTACGGCAAACATGTATTTCCATCATCCAAGACCACCCGAATCATCAACAACATAAATATTATGATCCTACAAACCCTTAGTTCAATTATCTAGTTGATTGCATAAGTTGCTAAGTCGAGTCATATCTTTTATACACAGTTTTGGGACGATTGGGACTCATGAGAAAAGTTAAATTTTATGAGATGACGTGAAGGGAACGTTAAATTCAAATTCCCTTTATTTGCATAATAATGTACTCCATGTATTTTGATCTTTTCAATTCGGGTCAAATTAGTGTTAGAGTAATAAAAACTCAAGTGTAGGGATGTGCCTATAAATCCCTTTCATTTTGATGTTATCCTAGAGCATGGTAGAGTAAAAGTGTATGAAAAAAAAATTTGAGAAAAACATACGGGCTAATATCCTACATCTATCTTTTAATTTATGTTTGTTTGTTTCAGTTATCTAGAGTTTAGAGTGTTGAGTCTTGGCTTAGCAACGCCATTCTTTGCATGCTTGTAACATAAAGATTTTTGACTTGCCACCACTAAATCTCCTATCCCATCAAACCCTTTGTTTCCCTACCGTAAGCCTATCATTATAACCCTTTAAAAGACCTCGTGGATAGTCTTTCCTAGGTGCTTACGCTAAAGCGATGGAGGTTTGATCTAGTCTCAAGCCTATGGTAATCTATGTACTAGGACCGGTTAATGAGTGTTTATCTTCCATTTCCACTTTGTTATATTTCATATACACCCGAGAGATGTGAGTATCCAAACACCCCATGTGAGGTGCTAGTATGTAATTTCCGTGCTTGTTATGACTTTTGGGGGTCTTATATGTCTTGTGGATCGTTCTAAACTAATTCTTCATGACCTCTAACTTATAAATCAATTGGCTAAAAGCACATTTGCTTGAGGACAAGCAAATACAAAGTGTAGGGATATTTGATAAGGTTTTAAAATGTACCTTTTTGAGGGGTCGTTTAAGCCTTTATTTGATCACTTTTGTATCTGTTATTACTTAATATTGTTCCTTTTCACTTTTTAGGTATCTTGAAGGCAAATTGCTGGAATGACACTTATTCGGACGAAAAGGCATGAAAATACGAAGAAAATGCCCAAAGTGTCAGGTTATACCTGTAATGCCGTCGGAAGATGTTTTGTGATGATACAGTAGCCAAATTGCTTATTTTCAAGTGACGGCATCAGGTTTTAAAAGAGTAGGGCATCGCAGCTCAGACGACCTAGATTTGATCCAGACGGCGTCAGAGACTCAAGGCGACGGCGTCACGGACATAAGGTGACGCCGTCATAATGATAACGTGGCCAAGAAGAAACCCTAATAATGGCGACCCGACGACGTGACAAATTAAAGGGTGACGCCTTCGCATTTGTAATCTTATATATAGAATCCGAATTTGTTAGTTTTTAGTGTGTAGTCTTTTGGAGTAAAAACCTAAACCGAACCAAGGCTGTCTTGTATAGTATTTTAGGGTTCCATACCCTATCTTACATCAAGATAAGTGTTTTACTTCATTAATTTTATTATGTCTTCCTTTGATTGTGTGTATGCTTGCATGTTCCCCATGTCCGACTAATTTACTTGTGTGTTTGCTTAGGTAATATGAAACTTAGTTATTGAATATTGATTGGTTGTCTCTTATCTTAATTGTGATTGACCTAGTATTGCGATAGGTCATTCGTTGTGTTTGTAATGCTTGATTGATCTTTGATGAACCTTAGCTTATAATCGCCTGGAGTAATTGTAGACAAGTCATTCAAAGAATACCTTAGAGTTAAAGTTTATGAATCCTAGAGATTTTGTAGTCATTAACCTTTGGTAGCTTCAAAGAGTTAGGGATAAACGCATACCCTACAATCTTAGAGACACAACGCAATTAAGAATAAGGACGTGACAATTCAACCACCAATAGGAGATAACTAGGGAGTAATAAAGCCTAAGCAAATACATTTTTAACTATCATACGAGAACACAACAATAGACATAGACTACATACACATTAGTTTAGAAAATTAGATAAGTAGAAGTAATCGGTAGAAATACCAAACCCCCAAATCCAAACCCCGAGATTCGTACCTTTCCATTTCCGAAAAACATAAAAAGACAAAAAAATAATCTTCCTCAACCCCAACCTTAGCATAGTAACTTCTCACTAGCATTCCTATTCCCCTAGAGAACGATATATGTTCTCGTGTCTTACCCTAATACTACACTACAACGATTAGGTTCACTGCCTAGGGTGTTCAAAAACTTGCTCGACGAAAAGGAAGTTCCTTTGACCCCGAACGACGCGTGTAGCGTTATCAGTGTCCTCCCCCCCCCCCCCCTTAATCGATGGACATCCAACGTAATGTGGTGAACATTAAATTAAAAAATAAAGAAGAAAAGAAATTGTGAGAACCATCACCTGATGAGGTTAGTCAACGGTGACCTTTGACCCGACTCTCGTCTTCAAATTATAGAACTTGCAAACCCTAAGCTCTAAAATCACATGTATAATTAATTCGAAACTTAACCTAAGCCAATTTGCATTTCAATCTCTGCATTATAACTAATAATACAAAATAATAAAAAGTAACCTAATTTATTTGCCTAAATAAATACTTGTTGCAAAAAAAATCTCCTAAAATACCCTAAGGTTATCACACGTTTTCTTTCAAATCATGTAACCTCTAGATTTTTATTCAACTCAGTAAAATTCATTTAATTTCGATACCATGATCAATCATAACCGATCATATCAAAACACATTCATGAGGCAATTAACAACTTTCCATCTATGCTATACACGCTCCTCCCAACTCTCCTATATGTTCCAGCTTTAATTCTGTCTTCTTCATTCATTTGACAAAAAAGAAAAAAAATGGGTTCCTGCTATATTGTTTCTCTCAAGGATAAAAGGGTTCTAAGGTTTCATTTCTAAGGGTGTTAAGGGGTTCAAAAAATCTTGTTTTTTTTCTACTCTTATCGTTGCAGCTGTGGCTTTGGAGACTTGTAGCTTTTACCTCGTCGTGGGTATTAGGGTTGATTGTGGGATTAATTGGTGTTCCTGCTCTCATCTGATTTTGTACAACAAGTACCACAAAAAATTTTCTATTGTTTTTCTATTCATCGATCCACCAGGAACCTGCATGAATCAAGTTTAAACAAACGTCAAACCTAAATTTCTATCATGCTAGTCAGATACCTTATCTTTTTGTTATGGTTGCTTACTCATAACCTAATATAACATATATAAAAGAAGACTAAATGAAATCATAATTAAATATACTACAAACTATTTGACATAAACTCATAACCTAGTCTTCGAAAACGTCCACTTTAATCTGAGTGAAACCTGCAGGGTAAATGCATTTGATTCATGATTTTATGTGTGGTGTTAGATTGAGGTGAATTCATGTGAAAGGCATGTGTCGACTTGTGGGCTTTCAAAAGAATCTAACCAGGGCTAAGACAACTTTGAAACATGTTTAATAACCTGATCTAATAGAAACTAGACATAGGGTTTGTTATGGTTTTGGTTTGGGTATGCATGTGTTTTGTGTATGTGGACCCAAGAAAATCAATGTTGTTAGTTAATGTCTCTCTTTGGGTGTATAAGGTAGTGATTGATCATGTTAATGTCGTGTGTATTGACTTATGATTTCATGCATGTCCTCTATTAATGATTAAGTATGGAGTGCACTGATTGGATGCATTTGGGTATGTGTTGAATTTATCAAAACTATATGATTAACCGATAATCAAATCTGATCTTAGAAGATAAAAAGGGTGTAGGTCTTTAATCTACCTCTTATATGGATGCTAGTTTTGGTGTTGAGTTAAGCTAAAGAGTTAAGTTTATAGTGTTGGTTTAGGACCATAATTTGTTTATCATTTACATGTTTCTGAATTTGGAGTCCAAGGGTAAACGTATTGTTCTTTTGTATGAGGGTCATAGGGGTTGGACATGAGGTTTGGGTTGTACATATGATCTATGCATATGGATGTTAGTACATGCACGGTGTATTCTATCTAGTAGCATGCTCCATTAATAAAGGCTTCTGTTTGTGAAAAATCTGATTTTGATCATGCATAAAAATAAGTTGGGTACAATATGTACATAGGCAAAAGTTCAATATAGATCCAAAATTTACGATAGATCCAATGAACCAATAATAGCCATTCATTTTTTTATTATGATAAACTTTCACCCTTTTTTAAAAAATTAAATATCTCGCAAACCGTTAATCGTTACGCGATAAAAATTATACCATCGCGACGAGAATTAAATTATCTTTCTATAGATATGCACTACTATATATTTTTAACCATTTTTTTTTTCAAAATTTCGGTTAACAAAAATCATATATGATTTATGAAAATTATATATGATTCGATTTTTACGAATCATATATGATTTTTGAGAATCATATGTGATTCGTAAAAATCATATATGATTCATAAAAATCGAATCATACATGATTTTTTAAAATCATATATGATTCGTAAAAATCATATATGATTTTTTCGGACGGAATTTTTGAAAAAAAATGTTTGTCGAAAATATATAAAAGTGCATATCTATAGAAAGATAATTTAATTCTCGTCGCGATGGTGTATTTTTTATATTTTGAAAATTTACCGTTTGTAATATATGTTGTTTTAAAAAAAAAAGGTGAAAAATGATTTTTTATTAATTTAGATAAAAGATGAAGGGTTATGATTGGTTTATTTGTTTTATGGCAAATATGGGTTCTATATTGATCTCAACTCTATGTACATATTAGTTGGATATAAACATGGGTCGGATATATGGGAAAACCCGTCATATCATACACTAAAAGAACAATCCACATGCTAAGTTATTATGCTATGTATTTATATGAATCATGGTCGAATCTTTTAAGTAGCAAGTTATATATAAATATGAATGTCAATAAATATTAGCAATGTGTTATAAATCATAAAATGGACTTATTAGTATCATATGTGTGAAAAACTATAAGGGGGGTTAATAGTTTTACCGATTAAAACTTCATTTTAAAGAATTTAGATCGACTTATGTCAATCTATTTAGATTGTGTGTTGGATATTGATAAATGAACATATACGTAAGTAATGCAAGATATTAAGAATAAAGGAAAACAAAACCACGACGTGAGTATTTATAGTAATTCGGCTACAAGGACACCTTCCTTGCCCTACTCCACTCCCCGAGTACCCCACTTGAGAGTTTCTAAGTACTACACAACAAAAGCGCGTTAAGGTAGCGGAGAAGCCTTCACAACCTCGCCCACTCTTTATCCGGTACAAGGCTAGACACCGAGTTCTTCAACAAGGTAGAACCAAACCTATCACAGTGTCGCCTACACTTTATCCGGTACAAGGCTAGATACCGAGTCCATTACAAAGGAGGAGCTACTAACCAACGCTACTACCCAACACAACTACCCAAAGGAGACACAATCCTTTTTACAACACTAGAAAGGATATCAACATTCTTTAACCCAAACTACACAACTTGTACATCGACTCACCATATCGATTGTACACCTTCGACACCATTAACTAATGCCTTCAACACGACACTCTATTGAGGGAGGAAAGAACTATCAACAAGATGCATTTCAGTGGTCTTGATGATGACAAAGCTTAGCAACTCATGACCTTGAGTCTACACGTCTTTAACAGGTGGTGATCTTGCCTTTAAGAGGAACCTAAAGAATCACACAAAGATAAAACTACATAGAATGATCTTTTGGATATGTGGTTAGAGAGGTTAGAATATAGAGAGAAATTATTGTTAATACAAATAAGCCGTAAAAACGTTTATTTATATTTTACGATCTTCTAATGTTTTGTCGATAACAAACGTAAAATCATATTAACGAAACAAATAAAATACGTAAATGGTTTGAACTAATAGTTTCTAACATATTCACATTTTCACATAAAACACTAAAACAAGTATAAGTGATTTTATGATTTAAGTAATACATATGTACAACAACTAGTGTTTACATATTTGGATAAAATATACACGTAACTAGTATGTAGTATATTGGGTAATATAAATGGGTAGAAACTTAAGTATCACAACCCATTGGGCAAATACATTGAATGTAGTTGGGTACAACCCAAAGCCCATAACCCATGGATCTTGACCCATAACCCATTGCATGACATCATGCTTATATCATACATGGATAATATCCATAACCCATGGATCAACCCATATTCAAGTGACTAAGTGCATTACACTTAAAGATACATTGTATCTAGCCAAAAATCCATGGTTCAACCCATGACCCATGACCCATAACCAAAATACCCATGGGCAAAGAGGAGCGTTCCACAGATCCCGGTCTTTGTGCTACCGGATCCCAAGTGGAAGGGATCCGGGGAACAGTAGGATTTTTCCTCTATAAATAGTGAGCCATTTCTTCATTATTTCTCAACCCTTTTCAATCCTTTTCTAACACATTTTCTCCCCTGAGTTAAATCTCACTAACCTTAGATCCAAGAGATCTATGTTTGTAGTTTTATTTTTGTGTGGTCTTTTAGGTTCCTCTTAAAGGTAAGATCACCACCTTTGAAGTCGAGCAAGCTCAAGTCCATGAGTTGCCATGCTTCCTCATCATCAAGGCTACTGAAGTCTTCTTGTTGATGATTCCTTTCTTTCTTCGAAGAAGTGTAGTGTTGAAGACATTAGTGAAAGATGTCTCAAGTGTCAAGACGAAGATATTAGTGAAGGGTATCTATCGTCTATAGGATAAGCACTTGTGGTAGGTGCTTAGAAGTCAAGACAAAGAAGCATTAGTGAAAGGTGCTTAGAAGTCAAGGCAAAGAAGCATTAGTGAAATGTGCTTAGAAGTGAAGACACAAGACATTAGTGAAAGGTGTCTTGTAGATCTAGTCAAAGGAATTAGTGAAAGGTGCCTTAGATGTACATTCGATATGGTGTGTTTTGATGTACAAGATAGACTAGTATTAGATCCAAGGATATTGATATCCTTGATGATGTTGTAAAGGAGTAGATCTCCATTGGGATTAGTCGTTGGTGTAGTGTGGTAGTAGTTCCTCCATTGCAATGGAACTAGGTGCTTAGCCTAGTACCTAATAAAGGGTATGCGACGTTGTGATAGGATTAGTTCTCCTTGGTGTGAAAGAACTCGGTGGTTAGCCTAGCACCGTATAAAGGGTAGGCGACGTTGTGTTAGGTGTGGTTCGCCTTGGTATGAAAGAACTCGGTATTTAGCTTTGTACCGGAAAAAGGTTAAGCGACGTTGTGAAGGCTTCTCCGCCATAAGGAGATTGGTGTAGCGTTTACGAACTCTCGAGTAGGTGACTCGAGGAGTGGACTAGGGCAAGGAAGGTGTCCTTGTAGCCGAACCACTATAAATACTCGCGTTGTGGTTTTGTGCTTCTTACTCTTATCTTTTCATTACATATCTTTATATGCTTGTTTATCAACATTCAACACACACAACCAAATAGATTGACATAAGTTGATCTAAATAGTTTAAAAGGAAGTTTTAATTGGTAAAACTATTCAACCCCCCCTTCTAGTTTTCCACAATTGGCATCAGAGCTTCGTTACCAAGTTTCTTGAAGTATATTGTACTTTAAAAACTTGATACGATCCATGGTTAATTGAAAACTACAAAGAAGGTTTTTCATAAAAACAAACACCATGTCTTTTAAAACTATATGTTTGGATGTTGATTTGATAAACAACATTTTTCTTATTTATTTTTTCATTTAATTGCACTAATCTTCTTTGTCATGTTGATTAGTCAAAGCTCATACCCACCAAGCTTTAGGAGTCGCTTGGTAACAAGAATACCTTCCTTAAGAAGGTATCTTAAACGCAAAGGAGCGGGAATCGTCTAAGTGACATTTGTTGTGTCATTTGTAAAGACATTCCTAAGTGCATTCGAGGTATGACTTTCCACTTATATCTAAATGATATTAGTTTAATAAATAAGTGTTATTTGTTACGCATTTATTTGAGTAGATTTCGTATTTACACATGTTTTACATGTAGCTTCATTAGGAAGTTTTTTCTCACATATGTGTCACTCCTCCGTCTAGAAATCATGGTTTATAAAAATTGTGTTTGATCTCACTTCATCCAAAAATCATATCTTCTAAATAAAACAAAACACAAATCTCAAAATTCCTCCTTCCCCATAAATACTCCCACCGTCGACCATCACATCAAACCCTCATTTTTTTCAAATCTTCCAATTTCAAAAAATTTCTCTCATTCAAAAATTTCATCTTCCTCCTCATTCCATCTCAATCAAAACCAAGAAGATCCATCATCAACATGGTTTACATCGCACTCGTGCTCATCGCTCTAACACTCATCGCACTTGTGTTCCCTATGATGAAGTTCACATACGGAGACATTTACTTTGTGTTGTTAATCTATATTGGGGTTATATACCCAATCCTTTGTATCATCCTTAGTATTGAAATGCAATATTATTAATGATCTAGTTTATCTAGGTTATTATTATCATAATGTGTTTATCACTTCTTTTGATTTATATGTTTTATATTCTTTCGTGATACATTAGAAATCATGTATGCATGCTAAAAGAAAATGTAGGATAAAACATATTTCGTGGTATAAAAACTGTAAAACCTTTGTTTTTATCAAATCTGTTTCTGCTACTACAGATCCATGGATCCCGGAAGATATACTAGTCGGATCCCTTTTGTAAAGGAACCGTGGGATCCGTATTACTGGAAAACAGTTTTCATGCAAGACTAAAAATCCACTAGAAAGTCAAAACATTGAGTAAGTTAAAGTGTTAAATACCATTGTTAATAAAATCTAGTAAAAACATTAGATTATCATAGGTTGATCACAAACATGTTCTTTCTTTAACTTATCATTTCTATAGGTTTAATTATGACGCATGAATATGAGTTTGATTTTTCACTCACTAGCGTCTACACTCCGAACATCTCTCTTGAGCCCAACACACCTGGCAATCATGTCCGTGGGTTCAATAATCTCGAAAACCATCACTTCCATGAAGGACGTATTGTAGACACCTCTCTACAATTTGAAGAAGGTATCAATACCTCCTTCCGAGCCATAGGACTAGAATGTCTTCTTGAAATCAACGAGAAGATATGTCCAAGGTTCATAATGGAATTCTTCCGTCAAGTTGAACACGTTCGTAACGAGGATCGCTCTCTATCTCTTTGGTTTTATATCAAAAACCAAAAGTTCACTCTAACCCTTGGGCATTTTGCTCATATCCTCCGGATTCCAAACCATGGACAATGTGTCTTCACCGAAGATTGGTCTCTTGATTCTCTCTTTAACTTTCGTGAAGAAAATAGTCCATATTGTTCACACATACCCTCTCCGGAAGATTTAAATCGCATAATATGCAAACCTCGACCATATTACTCTGATCCAAACATTATCTTCACACGGGACATCCGAGAAGAGTACAAGCCTTTTGCACTCATCCTACGTGAAAATGTTTGGAGTCTTAGGGGAAATCGAGAAATTCTTCCCGCTTGTTGTGCTCACATGTTGTACTGTTTGCTAACACAACAACCATACAATCTCTCCTACTTCTTTGCAAGGCGAATTGCAAATCTTCAAGGCTCCAAGAATAAACTAATCCCTTATGGAATGTTCTTGACACGCCTCTATCATAATGTTATGCACTTCCATCCTCAATTTCAAAGTCCGTTGTACGTACTTGTGAACAAGATGATGGAACCGCTAAACATATCTCTCATGAAGACTTTCTTCATTCTTGATTCCACCAACACCCATCAATCACATAATGATCCTCCAAGCGAAAACACTCAAGGAACCTAGTAGTAGTCAAATAGGATCAATTCTACTCTACTCGTGCTTTATCAATGTAATCCTATTTCTTTCATGAAATAAAACATCTTACATTTGATATCTTAGTTTTAGAAATCCTTTAACTAATCTTGGAATATAATGCATTGTGAAGATCATTGCATCCCTTTAGTAAAGGTTCTGCATAGCAGATGGATGGATCCCAAATGTTGTACTAGACGGATCCCTATCTTTGGGGAACCGTGGGATCCGGCAAACAGAAAATGCAATTGCAAGCATTATATTTCAAACATATCCTTAGAACACCTCACACTAAGCTAAACATAGTGTCTTAAGGCAGATTAAGTCCTTATCAAGATAGGTTGATCTTTCCTACTCATTCCAACTCACATAGATCACACTCTAAGATGTTCATAGATCTATCATTTTGTTTTAATCCATCACTCTTCCGCTCTCAAAACTCACACTTCATTTTTTACTTGATCCCTCACATCTAGTCTTAGAAATCCTTCAATTATGGCTAAGATTGATCATAAATCATCCTCACCACAAAATTGATCAAAGTTGATCAAATCCTAGTTTTTCCATCTCAAAACCTTTAGGATATTTTCCAAAACACAATCCTAAGTCACAACCTGATCTCTAGGATCATTTAGCTTCAATTGACACTCTCATCTTTAGTGTCATCCTTGCACATTCATTGGTACTTATGAAAATTCCAAATCCTTCCATAAAAGACATTCATTAGCTACAACACTCACCACCTTCAAGTAACTAAGCACCTCTTCATTTAAGACACTTAGGAAGACTGAAACACTCAAGATGATATAGGTCTTAGATCTTAGAAACATCATTTCCACTCTTTCATAGCTGCTGAGAGCCGGATCCCTAGGATTAGCCTAGACGGATCCCTCTGAGGAGGGAACCGTGGGATCCGGATGACAGTATAGGTCAAATCTTGCTAAAACAATCATTTCAACTCATCTTCCTAACTCAAACACTCCATCTCATCTTAAATGAGTTCCTAGATCAGTGCAACCTCTGAAGTTGACTCTTGTGCATGTCAATCATCACATTCCAATGAATCCTAGTGGGTTAAAGCTTAAATGCACATGCCAAATCTCTTAGTTTATAAACCACCTTGTTAGGACCTCCATAGTCATCACTCTTATCTTAACTTTTAGCTCTTGCAACCTCTTGAAATCATCTCATCATGAGGAAAACCCCAAGTAGTAACTTATTCACCAAAGAACCACCCATGAAAAAGGCTCGTGTTATACACGAAATCTCCTCAACCGAATCATATCCCGTCAAACCAACAAATGATAGAATCCTTCATCATCCAATCAAACCAATTCCTAAAAGGATAGTACCCACAAAACTACCTATGCCAAACACCACGATACCTCCTAGGCCAAACAATATCATCTCCACTAAACCATCACCATTGGTTCCTAGAGCTATTTCACTTACTTCACCACTATCATCACCATACCTCTACAATTTAGAGGACTTGCCTCCTAGGCCGTCTCATCCGCTTCCGCCGACAACATTCTCCTCATTAGGAGGAATAATGTTTCAAAATCAAGGTGTTGAGTCAACACTTGCTTTGGCTTCCTTTTCGCCGTCTCCATCATATAATCCTATTTGGATTATGAGAAATCATCAAAGTCAACCACCCGACCATATGGAAGTTGACACTTCTTTACCACCACCATCATTCTTGGTCGAGGCATTCTCAAATGCACCTCCACCAATCCCTTCATCGTTTGAAGCTCCACAAGCCGCTTCACTTGATCCTTCGCATCAAGCCATTTCATTTCATCCACCACCACTACCTAGCCATGACAAAGATTTCTATCATTAACAACATGTTGAAAGTTTGATACATGAAGTACGAGAAGACCAACGTTTCATGTTCTATCATCTCCTCGAACGTTTCGACGAGATCAAACCTAAACAAAACTTGAGCTAGAAGAATTTTAGTGGTGTCCTAGCATCAAGCGTTAGTTGGTCTAGAAATTCCTAGTCATGTACTGTCTATTTTCTTATTTTTAGAGTCATGTATATCATAACTCTTGTTTTATTAAATGGAATTACATGCTACTTGTTATTTTGTTGAGCATATGATTACATTGTATTCATATATCATTTATGTGATAACATTACTTGTTTTATCACCTTTGCTGATTTTATTTATCAGCCAAACAGATCCCTCAGAATTGCCTAGACGGATCCCTACTAGGAGGGAACCGTGGGATCCGTGAGACAGGAAACTTTTTTCCTACTAACTTGGACCACATTTGCAGGAAATTGTTAATTATACTTGCTTTCTAATCTTTGTTTTGTAGTTATTCAATTTACACATGACGACTTTGACATCCTAAAGCTAGGGGGAGCTTTATGTCGAAGCAATACATTGCAAATTACTTGCAATCTTAGATTTATATTTCATGACTTCCCGTTGCAAAATTGCAATCATCTAGGGGGAGCACACCAGTCACATAGACATAATCTTTTGCAAAAGTTAATTGCAAATGAACTAGATTAGAATTAGTTTCTTGACGCCCTTACTTAGGGATGGACTCGTCAAGGGGGAGTAACGACGAGATCCTTTCCCGTTACTTGCTCTCTATTTTTTTATTTTTTATTTCTTAAAAACGATGTGTTGCTTTCTTTCAAACACTTTTTGTTCCGACAAAAAGGGGGAGAAGAAAGTAAAAACTATAAATTCAAACTTTTACGAATTTTAGCTTTTCCTTAAAATAATTTTATGTTTTGTCATCAACAAAAAGGGGGAGATTGTTAATACAAATAAGCTGTAAAAACGTTTATTTATATTTTACGATCTTCTAATGTTTTGTCGATAACAAACGTAAAATCATATTAACGAAACAAATAAAATACGTAAATGGTTTGAACTAATAGTTTCTAACATATTCACATTTTCACATAAAACACTAAAACAAGTATAAGTGATTTTATGATTTAAGTAATACATATGTACAACAACTAGTGTTTACATATTTGGATAAAATATACACATAACTAGTATGTAGTATATTGGGTAATATAAATGGGTAAAAACTTAAGTATCACAACCCATTGGGCAAATACATTGAATGTAGTTGGGTACAACCCAAAGCCAATAACCCATGGATCTTGACCCATAACCCATTGCATGACATCATGCTTATATCATACATGGATAATATCCATAACCCATGGATCAACCCATACCCAAGTGACTAACTGCATTGCACTTAAATATACATTGTATCTAGCCAAAGATCCATGGTTCAACCCATGACCCATGACCCATAACCAAAATACCCATGGGCAAAGAGGAGCGTTCCACGGATCCCTGGCTTTGTGCTAGCCGGATCCCAAGTGGAAGGGATCCGTGGGATCCGGGGAACAGTAGGATTTTTCCTCTATAAATAGTGAGCCATTTCTTCATTATTTCTCAACCTTTTTCAATCCCTTTCTAACACACTTTCTCCCCTGAGTTAAATCTCACTAACCTTAGATCCAAGAGATCTATATTCATAGTTTTGTTTTTGTGTGGTCTTTTAGGTTCCTCTTAAAGGCAAGATCACCACCTTTGAAGTCGAGCAAGCTTAAGTCCATGAGTTGCCATGCTTCCTCATCATCAAGGCTACTGAAGTCTTCTTGTTGATGATTCCTTTCTTTCTTCAAAGAAGTGTAGTGTTGAAGACATTAGTGAAAGATGTCTCAAGTGTCAAGACGAAGATATTAGTGAAGGGTATCTATCGTCTATAGGATAAGCACTTGTGGTAGGTGCTTAGAAGTCAAGACAAAGAAGCATTAGTGAAAGGTGCTTAGAAGTCAAGACAAAGAAGCATTAGTGAAATGTGCTTAGAAGTGAAGACACAAGACATTAGTGAAAGGTGTCTTGTAGATCTAGTCAAAGGCATTAGTGAAAGGTGCCTTAGATGTACATTTGATATGGTGTGTTTCGATGTACAAGATAGACTAGTATTAGATCCAAGGATATTGATATCCTTGATGATCTTGTAAAGGAGTAGATCTCCTTTGGGATTAGTCGTTGGTGTAGTGTGGTAGTTGTTCCTCCATTGCAATGGAACTAGGTGCTTAGCCTAGTACCTAATAAATGGTAGGCGACGTTGTGATAGGATTAGTTCTCCTTGGTATGAAAGAACTCGGTGGTTAGCCTAGCACCGTATAAAGGGTAGGCGACGTTGTGTTAGGTGTGGTTCGCCTTGGTGTGAAAGAACTCGGTATTTAGCTTTGTACCGGAAAAAGGTTAAGCGACGTTGTGAAGGCTTCTCCGCCATAAGGAGATTGGTGTAGTGTTTACGAACTCTCGAGGAGTGGAGTAGGGCAAGGAAGGTGTCCTTGCAGCCGAACCACTATAAATACTCGCGTTGTGGTTTTGTGCTTCTTACTCTTATCTTTTCATTACATATCTTTATATGCTTGTTTATCAACATCCAACACACACAACTAAATAGATTGACATAAGTTGATCTAAATAGTTTAAAAGGAAGTTTTAATTGGTAATACTATTCAACCCCCCCCCCCTTCTAGTTTTCCACAATTATATCTAAGAGTGGAAGTGAGCAAGAGAGAAATGGCTCACTATTTATAGGCAAAAGATGCCTACTATCCCACGGTTCTGGCGAACCCTCACCCATGGGATCTGGCCAGTGCAAATCCTAGGATCCGGCTACTATGTCAGTTTAGTCCGGATTTTGGGTTGCAAACATGTTTTGATGGTTTTAATATGTTTAGTAAAAGTGTGTTAGTAAACTATTGGCTCAAAGCTTTTACGTATTTTATTTATTTCGTTAAAACGATTTTACGTTTATTATTGACAAAAAAATAAAAGATCGTAAAATAAAAATTAACTTTTTCATGGTTTATTTGTATTAACAATCTCCCCCTTTTTTCTGATGACAAAATATAAGATTATTTTAAAAAGAAAATAAAATTCATAAAAATTTGAATTGGATTTTTTACTCTCTTCTCCCACTTTTTGTTGAAACAAAAAGAGCGTCGAAAAGAAGCTAACACAAGTGGAAAATGTTTTTGAGAAAAACTTGTGAAAAGTAAAAAAAATGAGAAAGAGTTAGAGAAAGAAAAGTAAAGAGAATTAGTAATATAAGAGAAATATTATCGTCTTAGCTCCCCCTTAACGGATGCTTCCCTTTGTTGACGCCGTCAAGTAATTAGGAGGGCTAAACGAGTGTATTGCAAGTATTTTTGAAATGGTTTTAGCTTTGACAAAATGCCCCCCCCCCCCTTGACGAGTGCTCCCTTTTGATAATGGTTTCAAGTAGTTAAGAAGACTAAGTGAATGTATTACAAGTATTTTGCAATGCTTAGCTTTGACGAAAAGCTCCCCCTTGTTAAGGATGTCAAAGTCTTCATGTGTATTTTGAAAATCTACAAAACAAAGGTTAGAAAACAAGTATATGGTGCATTATTTCCTGCAAATGAGCTGCAGATTAGCTCAAAAATTATAATTTGTTCAACGGTTCTGCCGGATCCTTCATCTGAGGGATCTATCCAGGCAAAATCTTGGGAATCGTGTACCTGCAACTTATTGGAAACAATGTAGATATAAATAGTGACGTAAACGTCCAAATGAGTTATTTATTGTTGCACCAAACATATTCACATAACTATATATCATACAAACATGTAGTTTCATTTAATAAAACACGAGAAATGATACACATATATATAAAACTAAGAAGATGATACAAACATGTATTAAAGTAAAAATTCTTAATAATTCTAAGTTGCGCCTAAGACTAGAGGAAAACATATCACTTAGTGATAGTTTGATTTGTTGACTTCATCAAATATTTAAGGAAGGTGATAGAACATGAAACGCAATTCATCACATACTTCATGGACTAACCCTTGGACATGTTGAAAATAAAGACAATCATTGTCATGACTAGGAAAGAATGGAGCTGTTTAAGGTGGAAGGTTTGATGAAGTAGGTGGAGGTTCAAAAAAGGATCGAGGGATTGGATGTAAATTTGATGAGGAGGGTGGAGGTTCCACAAAAGATGGATGATTTGTGGAGGTAAATTTGATGAAGTAGGAGGTGGTTCAACTAAGGATGAAGGTGGTGATATATGAGTTGGTGGTAGAGGTAAAGAAGTATCTACTTCCATATGGTACGATTGTCAAGTTTGGTGATTTCTCATAATCCAAAATGGATCATTTGAGGGTGAAAGAGATGGAGACACGGGTGATAGCGAAGTTCCTACACTAATGTTTTGGTGAGAAGGTTGATGTGTTGCCATTTTATCAATTGGTGAGAATGTGGGCAATGATGGTGGATGAGAAAGCCTAGATGGCAAGTCTTCTAAGGAGTAAAGGTTTGGAGATGAAAGAGGTGTGGTGAAGGAGAGTATTCTAGGCTCTAGAGGTGAGAGTTTAGTTGCTTTGGTGGAGATAGGAGTGTTTGGTTTAGGAGGTAGGGTAGTGTTTGGCCAAAGTTTCTCTAAGCTACAAGGTTGAATAATAATTCGAGCGGTTTTACTAGCTTTGGGTGGTAGAGTTTCATGGGAAGAAACTCTAGTGTTGAGGAAACTTCATGAACAATACGAGCAATTTTCATGGGAGGTTCTTTGGTTGATGATGTTGTACTAGGTGCCTTTCTCATGGTGAAAAGTTGGAAGTAAGAATGTGAAGAGGGAAGTTTTAGCTACTGAGAATGTGTGCTTGAATGATGATTTGGAAACACAAATACAAGTGGTTTACTAAGGTTCTTCAAATTGCATGCACAAAAGTCAACTATAGTGTTGTTCTGTCCTAGTGAGTCATTTAAGACAAAGTGGAGTGTTTAGATTACCAAAGAGAGTTTGAAATGAATGTATCAAGTGAGATTTAGACAGTCTGTGCAGCTGGTTCCCACGGATCCCTCACTTGAGGGATCCGGCTAGTTGTAATCCAGGGATCCGACTCTCAAAAGGCAAGAAAAAGAGGGATGAGGTTCTAGCAAGGTCTAGAACCTATATATCTTGAGTGATTTAGTTTCCTTAGGTATCTTAAATTGTATAGGACTTAAATGTTCAAACATAATGAGTGAGGATAGCTAATGATGACTTTTATGGAAAGAAATGGAGTTTTTATGAGCACCAATGAGTGATCAAGGATGACACTAAGATTTTTCAGGATAGTAATGGTCATAGAGATCAGATGGTGATAAAGGGAAAATTTAGAAAATTCCTTCAAAATCTCAAGAAATGAAAAACTAGTTTTTAGACCATTTTAAGGTAAAGATGACTAAAATCAATTTGCTAAAATTAAGATAAATATTAAACCAGATGTTTTGAGATAAGAGGAACAATGTGTAAACATTGGAGCTGAAAGATGGTGTGTTTTGAAGTAATGATAAATCAAAAACACCTTGAATGTGATCCTAAGTCATCCATGAGTGAATGTAAGATCAACTGAGCCTATGGAAAATTTAAGTGATCTTAATGTATCATGTTGAACTAGTCTAATAAAGTCTGTAAGGCTTTGTTGCAAGGAAGCTAAATGTTAGGTCACTAGTTTTACAACACAAGCTTACAAGAAAGAGATTAAGGCGATTGAACAATATCTAAACACACACACACACACACGTTAATATGAGACGGTTATGCGTAGGAGTATGTGAAAGGAAATAACTTGAACAACCAACCCTCAAGTGAGGGGTATACAAGAGTATTTATAGGAAGGAAGCTAGGGCAACACTCCTAGTTCCCATCCTTTCTCCTATGGGCTTGGGCCTAAGCTCATGGGCCTTCTACATAAGCTTAAGGCTAATAACAAACATAAAGGCCATAATTAACTACCTATTACATATGAGTAACTAACACTTGAATTAAGGTTTAGGAGTGATTCCAACAATCTCCCCCTCAAGTGTTGGTGATGAAAAATGGTGAAGGCGTTGATGTAATAGTAGCTTTGACGTCTTCTAACATTCTTCTTTCTTGTGAGAAGGAATGCCTTGATTCGAACAATCTCCCCAGTGTAGAGAGATAGTTTTCGTTGAACAGTTATGCTTTGACATCATCTTTAACTTTGTTCTTTGATCATTGTTCTTTGTGATGAAAGTGATAGTATGTTGTTGTCTGCATCAAGTCTGCCTCAGGTCTGCTTCGCCGCTACAGTGTCTCTACATCATTCTTCAACATGCTCACACGCTATTTGACGTTGAAATTCAGTACTGATGAAGTTCTTTAAGTCTTTAACTTTGTAGATTCTTTGAGTTGACGAAGAATCATTCTAACGGTTGTGTTGCATTTGGATAGAACTTCCATTAGTGATGATGTTGGCGTGAGCATGAGAAGAATCTGCATGATCATCCCGCTCCGGAGCTTCCATAAGAAGAAAACATTTCAAACGGTTAGTAATAAGTAGATTCCGGCACTTACAAGTTTGAACTTCGAGAGTGTTAACAGCATAGTGTGAAACACATCTCTAATTCTTACAAAGGCCGTTCCTGAACTGGAGTCCCACAAGTAAGATAACGCGATGTACCAAAGTACATCTACAGTTCAGATGAGTCGCTGAGGTACACCGAAGCATCACCTCACGACTGTAGACCGTTTGAGACACACTAAGCGTAATCCACGGGGAGTTACCGAAGTGACCTGCTGTCAGGGCTGTTTGATGTTGACCCTGGCAGGAGTTTCCATTCAATCACTGAGGATCACAGATGTGAACCTCTCATAAATGTTCTCGACAAATTGCTAAGATCTGTGAAGGACTCGATATGAACCACTGATAATCTTATTTGTTGATCAACAAGTGATGAAATGTCAAGTGTTCCTAAGAGATCTTTTGATGAATCTCGTGGCTCTAGACTCAATAGTGCGTTTTGGTTTTCCTGAGCGAAGACTAGGGAGAGGGTCTCCTTCTTCAATACCAGCGATCTCTAAGAGAAAGCCAATAGTTTACGTATGGTTCCCTGTGAGAATGAAACAAGCTTCTGTTGAGAGAAACTTAAGTGGCTAAGAAGGTTTAGTGCATGCGTCACTGGGTCCATGACGACTTTTAATCTTCAATACCGGCATCACTAAGTGACAACCAGTAGCATATGAATTGAACCCGGTGTCTGTCCTAAGTTGAATAATTTGGAGGGCTATTTATTTTCACCCTTTTCTTTGCATTTCTTTTTAATTCTTCAACTCCTTCTTTCTCCGATTCTCATTTTCTCCTTTTTTAATCATACCTAAGGACTTCTAAGTACTAACTATTTGTGATGTCCTTGGGTAGATCCCTCCGGCTCTGGCGGATCATAGGACGGTTATTCCTAACCTTAGTCACCTTATCACTCCATGACTAACCTATGTTGCCATAAAACCAATTTTCAAGAAAATCTCTCAAAGGGTTTGTAAATGAAAAACATGTTTGAACCACTGTGAGAGTTTTATCTTTTAGCAGAAATACTCCCCCTCTATATGTGCTTTAGAGTTTTGACGGAAATCTGCACTGTGTGGGAAGAGCGCGCACTTTTGAATTGATCAACTCAAGATAGACAATCCCCCGCGAGACACGGTTACGTTGCATAGTTAAAGAGTTACATTGTCAGCTTTTAGGTGACAACTAGCTCTAATAACTACCTTGAAGGCGTAGAAAAACCTCGTAAGGTTGTCATACCCGTCAGAGTTCATGTTTACCAAGAGTTTCACGAATGGTACTTTCTACTTGGACAAGTCCTTTGCGAGACACGTTTACATTACTAGCAAACTAGCTTGAAATTATTACCCGTCCCGGACAAGTCTTTTCGAGTTACTAACAGTTAAGTACCGTCAATTCGTTGGTTAAGTCTATTACATAAAGATTCATTTGCATTTTCACAACATATTTCTTATCACATAATTTTCTCCCCCTCAAAAATGGCATATAAAATGTTATTTTTGAAAAGTTGACAATAAATATGACCATTTCGAGTGTTGCGGGAAGATGACCACTATGAACAATTTGTGAACAAAGTTTTAATTCAAATACTCCCCCTCAACAAGTGATATAAACGGTTGAGGTTTTGAAAATCATATGGGGAAGTATTTGTTCTTTTGAGCAAAACCTTGAAAAATGAAAGGTTGGATAGGTTTTACTCAAAAGTAAGAAGCTTTCGCTCCTTTTATAAGGATTGTGGCACTGAAGCGTACCACAGGGTCCTTTCTTGACAATTACGGGTTGTACACTGTTATGTGTGCACAAGCCATAGACATATATATTCACACATCCAAATTTATAATGAAAGAAACAATTCAAGGGGTACCAGGAAGTCCAGTGATGTTGCCAGGAGTACGAACCGGGCATTGATAGCCGGTGATGTTAATCCTGGGTCGACCACCAACAAAGCTTTCCAACGTTCTGAACTGATCCCTTCGAAACAACCTTTCAGCAATCATTCTGATGATCCTCCGCACATCCCTTCGATCCTGAGAATTCCATCGCTTAGGAGACCCAATCTTAAGATGTATATCCTTCAACCGATAAGCCAATCCGTCCCTAACCATCTTCAAAGTGTGATCCCTAAACTTGTGAAGATCGCTGCACGCCATTAAGCAATTGCGTTGAAGTTCACTGCGGTAAACAACACCAAACGGTTTGCTGACGAGCGTGTATTGTGGAAGCTGGTTGATGTCGAGAAGATCAAGCTGTGGTGGAGTGAAGTTGACGCGGGTCTGATAAGATTCAACAGCAAGTTGGAGATCTTCTACACGTTCTTTGATGACTATGCGTCTGATGAAGATGAGCAATGACTTAATGAATTCACGTTGTACTTCGGTTGAAAATTGTCTCATGCGACCCTGTACTTTGGCAAAGTACATGTCTTCAATGTCGTTGATAGACAAATTCTCAAAGTCAGCTTCAGAGAATGCATAATCCCGTTCATCTTGCCTTTTGACCACAATCTTCTTGAGAAAAGTGTAGTTCCATTTGGTCGAAAGATCAATGTGTTTGATGGCAACGATATCCTTAGTACTGAACACTGCATGTTGAGACTTCTGAACCTGGCAGCTTCTGTAGTAGATTCTTCGGCGTTCCGGCCAGTGATGAATCCCGTACATTGCATCTCGGTGGTAAGCTTCCACGTTGTTGGAGAACAAGTGATTAGCTCTTTCCTCGATAGCTATGCAGTTTGAATATATGGCTGCTGGGAATGGAAGTGTCAAAGATGTAGCATATTTCCTTGAACCATCGCCACCGTGTAGAAGAAATTCCAAGTCTTTGTTGAAGAAATATCTGAATGGAATCCTAGGTTCATCTGGTTGGCCAATTGTTGGTAGAGGTTTTGACCAGTCGGTGTAGTATGGAGGGTTGTCCCGTTTGGTGAAGTTGATGTTTGCTTCTGGGTTGAGCCAATCCATGTTGTTAGACATAGCTCGAGCAATGTTATCAAGGTGATATTCGACCTCGATGGCACTTTCCGAGCGGTCTTTTAACAGTTGAAATGCTTCATTCTTGATGCGCTTCAACTCGGATTTTGTCATCTTCTTCACGTGGAACTTTTCTTGCAGAATCTTAGCATGCTCCAATGTATTACCGTCTACCAGATCTTGACCTTCAGCAGGGTAGGGAGTTGAGTTAAAAAGTTTAGAGAACCATTCAAATTTCTCTGTTTTATCGTCATCTAGCCATGATACGACGTCAAACGAGGGCGCCTTCTTCTTCTTTTGTTTAGACCTATATGAGGATTCTGGTTTCTGAACTTGTTTGGGAGAGGCGGGTTGTTGTAGGGGCTCACGGACTTCTTCATCGTCACCACCCGAATACTCAAAGTGATCACCGGTTTTCTGAGTCTCGGGCGGTAACTCAGAATCCTGAGTTTTATCAGTAGAAGAGCTAGGAGGAGTTCTTTGTTGAGCAGGAGTCTGTAGTGGTGGAGGTTGCATCGAGTACTGAAAGAGGATGATTCATCAGACTTCTTTGTGCGTTTGGGCTCTTTATCCTTATCCTGATCTTTGTCTTCATCATCTCTTGAACGTTTGGGCCTAATAGCTTCTTCTCGGAATGAGGACCTGAGTTGGTATTCCAGTATAGCTTCAAACAGTTTAGCTTCGTGTGAGGCAAACGTTCCAGAGCGTTTCGACATTTGTGCTACTAGCCTGTTCACCAATTCATCATCTGAGAAAATTGTGGATTCAACTGGATTGATGCTTAAATTCATCGGAGTTGATTTCATGGCTTGTTTGGCTAGATGCAAGAGATTTGGATACAGTTGTCTGGTATACATCTCCTTTGTCAGTTTCGGAACGACCTCCATAAGGAACTGGTGAGTGTATCCTTTGATCATATCGTCCATTTTCCCGTGAAGATCATCTTTCATGAGCTTCTGGACATACTCCCTTTCATCTTGCATCTTGTCGATATCATCATAAATATACTGTATCTGATCAGCGTAGAAATTTATCTTCCTGTGGAGCATATCTTTCTTTCTGACTTGTTTGACAGCAATCCCAATTCTTTTATGAGCATAAGATATCCAAGATCGAGTTGGCTTCTTCACTGATTTGGATGTTGATTTGGTTGATCTTTTAGATGGTGGTGGTGAGGAGTGAGATGATGAATCTGATGAGGAGGAGACATGAGGAGGCTCAGGGTCCTTTGGAGGTGCAGAAGTATCCTCCTTGGAACGAGTTGGACTGTTGAGAAGAAAATCATCATAATTCTCTTCGTTATCTTGTCCAGATTTAGCCTTTTCTTCCGTCTGAGCCTTAGCTTCTTCATCAGTCTTTTCTTTCTCAGTCTTATCCTTTTCTGGTTCCTCAATGTTATGATCGGTAGACTCCTCCACAAGCATTTGTTGTTGCACAAGAGTGGTGGCACCAGATCCCTTATCGGGTTGATTAACCGCATCAGGATCTGGTGAAGAGTGGGCAGCACCACCTGATCCTCCGGGGCCACCCATTTGGTCTTTTGCAAATTCTTCAGCTTTTTGAAGGTGTCTAACGAATTTAAACTTCTTCCTGTATGAAGTATCCAGTTGCTCTTCATCACTTTCTGAGCTTCCTTCATATGGCACAAGTACATGAGTCTTCCCTTTTCCATGTTCAGCTGGAGGACTAGGAGGTTTTGCTACTGAGGGAGGTGGTTCGGTTGCAGATTCAGAGTAGTGGACCTCCTCATCTGATTGTGTATCTTCAGAGCTTTCGTCCAGTAGCTTTCTTTACGATTCAGTTTTAGGTACGGGAATGGGAACAACTTCCTTAGAAGGAACAGTCCTTTTACGAGGAGGATTCCTTTTGGGAAACTTCCTTTGACTTTCAGTACTTGCAGCACTTCCTGCACTGCCTCTTCTGGTTCTCCTTATAGGTGTTCCAGAAGATTTTTCATCGAGATGACCAACTTTGCCTTCTCTTACTGCTACTAGATACCTTTTGTATGTCTCGAGCTTTTTGATTTCATTAGACAGAAGGTGATCAGGTAATACAGCACCCTGTTTCTTTGTTGACGATTCCTTGATTCTGACTGATAGGGTAGGTTAAGTCAACATATCGTGATTGTTTGGGTCATTGAGCCTTTGTGGAATATCGGGATGAAGTCCAAGTGCTCTCTGGATTAACAATTTAGTGTATCTGACATAGGGAATCTTTGAGCCAAGTTTCTTGTGAAATGACATCATGTCTTCCCATAACAGTGCTTCGATTTCGATGTCCTTTTTGTTGATTAATGACCAGAAAATTTGTAGTTCCATGAGCTTAGGATGCTCATATCCACTATCACGACCAGAGACTGATTTGGTGATGATGATGTAGAGGGTTCTCCACGGTT
Organism: Chrysanthemum seticuspe; assembly: GCA_019973895.1. Lineage (NCBI taxonomy): Eukaryota > Viridiplantae > Streptophyta > Magnoliopsida > Asterales > Asteraceae > Chrysanthemum > Chrysanthemum seticuspe. Next base: position 223,893,109 of record BPTQ01000008.1, on the reverse strand, counting down.
GAGGAATGTTCTTAAGCTCCACATGAGAGTGCTTAGTGGCAATTCCTGAAGCTTCATCATAGCCAATATCTATCAGGAATTGAAGAACTGTCTCCTCAGTAGGTGTGGCAAAGAAGTCGGTTGGCTCAATTTCAGGAATGAGAAGAACAGCCCGTAAGTCAGCATGAGTGATGGTGACTTGTTTGTGATTGAGAGTTACAGTCACTGCACTTTGACCCTTGATCCTTTGCATTGAATTCCAGAATTGTTGCATGTAGATCTCCGGTACAGGATCAGAGTGAGAGAGCATGTTCTGGTAGGGATGATTCTTTAGAACATCCACAGCAATCAAGCCAGAAGATTCTGAGCATGTGAGGGTTTCAAAGTCAACCCTAAGGTTTTTCTTTCCAATCTTTCTAGGATAGCCATTAGGGAAGATGTCAGCAATAGTGAGAATTTCAGGTGCATCCACATTCATTTGAGCAGCCATGTCGTGATCTAAAATAACATTAGCCAAAAGAACCAACATATCGAAAGACATAATGTTAGTCAACATAAGGTTTTTATTGACATAATGAATCATAACGTCACGAGTCCAAAGTCACTTGTTTGTTCAATAGTCCAATGTCGTCGTGATAAGTTTCGTGAGTTAGTTAACTTTAAGTTTTAAAGTTTATGTTATCACTTATTTAACACAACATTTTAAACGATTAAGTTTATTAGTGACATTATTGGTTTCGTGACGTTATGATTCATTTATTTACAAGTTTGTACACGTAACAATTCATAATGAAGGTCAATCATGGCTTAGGCGTAGATTTGGCAAAGTTACGCGTAAACAGAAGTGATATACGCGTAGACGAAAGCTTATGCGTAGGATCCTAACTTACGCGTAAGAAATGTTACGCGTAGGAAAAGGGGACCTTATGCGTAGTGCTTATGCGTAGGCGTATAAAGAACCTTACGCGTAAGGCTTACTCGTAAGAGTAGACCTTATGCGTAGAGGTCACTGTTTACGCATATCCTTCACAGGATACGCGTAGTCCCATTGTAGATGTCACAATTCTCAATTTCCGGTCATTTCTCAAACTCCATATTCATCATTTCATATCAATTTATTCATGATTTTTCATTTCACCTTAAACGCGTAAATTTTATATTAAATAAACGTTATCGCGTGAGTTATTGTTTTGAACATTTAATCCGCTACTTTCAAAAATGATCCCGATATATTTTTATACTTACATTTAGTTATAAAAACTATATTTTGAGTTTGCATAATGTTTTAAATTTATTTTGTATATAAATCGTTAAATTTGTATTATTACGACGTTTTTCTTAAAAACTACACGATAATTATTATATCACTCAAATTATGCAAGAAATATATTTTTACAATTTTTATAACTACAACATACTTTACTTTGATCCTCTAAAACTTATTTTAATCCATATGACTCTAATATCACAACTATGTACAAGTTACTACAATTTCTACTTAACTACACAATTTTCTTACAATTGTTACAATATTATTTCACACAATAGAAAAGAAAAAAAATATATATTAGAGACACAACCCCCCCCCCCCAAAAACCGGCCATGTGGGGGAGGGTGGTTCATTAATGGTTGGTAAAGTTTTCTTCTTTGTATATGTCTACACTCCAAACTTTCCTACACATACATCACATTATTTTCAAAGTAAAAGTCAAGTATCCTCTTCCTTTTTCATCTACAAAAACCGGCCACCATATAGGTGTTAGAAGAGCTCATCAAACTTTTCAAGATCAAGAGATAAGCACAATCTAGATCACACTCTTGTTAAGGTTTTGAAATAAAAACCTAGGGTGTTTAGGTTAAACCTTTGTTCTAATCACCTCATCATAGTTACTTGTAAGCATATCATTTATATTTTTCATTTTTCCTTATCATTTCATATTTATATCTTCATATTTGGAGCAAGCATGCAAGACTTATGTTGATTTATACCATTTTTACATGATTTTTAGAGTTTATTATATATAAAGTCATCCTATAATTATTCCCTTGGTATATTTTGGTCTTGATGATGTTTAGGAACCCATGACACCCTAAGAAGGTGTATGGTAGGATTAGATTAGCTTTGGAGTTGATTTGAAGGGATTGGAATAGGTTTAGTACGAGAAAAACTATTTTCGATAAGTATAAAAAGTGTTCTGTCCTTGTTTTATTTTTCTGGAAAATCCGACAGTAGGCACGAAATTTTGGCCTTGATATTTAGAAAATATACTTTAAAACGAATCCGTGGCCGCTTGAACGGATTAAAACGGAGTTATAACGAAGAAGTTATGAATTTTTCAAGTTTGACGACAATATATATTTTTCAGAAAATTTCAGCAAAGAGTTTTTGTTTTGTACGAGTCAAAAACGAGCCTTAAGCTTCATAAATTATTTCGACTTGTCAAAAATATATTAGTATACTTTGATACGAAGCTAAGGACATATAATACGTAGAAAACGGATTTGAAACGACAAAGATATACACGTTTTCATAAAATTGCCGTAACTATTATTTTTAGAAAAACTATATTAATTTTTACGAGATAAGTATTACGGTAACTAAAAGGACCATATTGAAGGCTGTTTTTAACGATGATGTAGAACTTTTTGGAACGAAATGTCTTCTAGAAAAATCAAGATCACCAAGCATATTTTTCAAAACAACCAACCGTTTGTATAGCGGAGTTGTAATAAGTTATTTACGGATGCTTAAAATTGGCCGAAACTCATTTTTTACAACATTTTGGACAAAATCACCATCTTTAACCCTTATTATCTTTATGTTCGAGACCTTTATGTCGAAAACTCCTGAACTGAAACTTCTATATTTTGATACAAACTTTCCAAAACCGTCGAGTTCGTTTCCTAACGTTCGACGTACACCATTTTACGACTAGTTTTACGAAGCCATTTTTGTCACTTTCATGAAATTTCCGACGACATTGTTTTACGACGAAAAGTGATAATTTCACCATAAATCATTACGAAACCATTGTAGGATGACATTTTGACGTAAATACTTGTAAAGTGATTTTTGAATGGTCAAGACGTCCAAAGAGCATTTTTTCGACGATAAGTAATATTTTTCAAAACTCGCAAATGGTATAAATAACATACGAAATGCATGCATAACATTACATCATAACTCATTACGTATCATATCATTCACAATAGGTCAAGGTTAAAACATCACACTACATCTCGGTGTACTCACTCTTGTCATCATACCAATTTATCAAGTGAGTTTTCATAGCCCCACTTTCTATTATTTAATTGTTTACAAACTTTTGGGGGAGATACATGCTCAACTACTTGTTTTTATAAATACAAATACTCAAAATATTTACACTTTTATGCTACGCTATACTTTTATACATGATTGCATAATACTTGATAACATTTATACTTAATAACATTTACACTTGATTGCATTATACTTGATTGTGTTACGCTATACTTGAAAGTCTCCTTGGATAACACACGCATTTGGGTTTCGGAGATGAAGTAGAACCAATGCTATTACTTTCCTTGTGAGTTCATACCCCGCTTTTACTTGTTTAAATTCCTATAAACTATTTGGGGCGAGATACATGCTTACTTATCAAAACATTTAAATTCTTTTGCCAACCATCATTACTTATACCTTAGACTTGGTGCGTGTAGTGACTAGACTTAAACAAACATCTCAGCATTTATATGTTGGAAGGCCATTAATTTGGATACAGCCCAACGTGCGTCGTTGGAGGAACATCCCATCATTTGTATGTTGGAAGGCCATTACTTTGGATACAGCCCAACGTGCGTCGTTGGAGGAATATCCCATCATTTATATGTTGGAAGGCCATTTATATGGATACAGCCCAACGTGAGCGTTGGAGGAACATCCCAACACGAGTTGTTGGAAGACCCTTGTGGTGACATTTATACTTTTAACCATCTTAATGTGCATATACATGATTGTCATACTATTTTTAGCAGTGGGTTGTAAACACACAGGTTGCAAGTTTTGTATGGGCGGGACTTGGAACTGAGTGGATTTACGATGCCTTTGCTTTGTGAACTATTCTATATGACCAAAGACTTAGACTTTGTTGCATGAACGTTCTTTAAAGGCTTTATATTTCAACACAAACTCTATGAACTCACTCAACCTTTGTGTTGACACTTTTTAGCATGTTTTATCTCAGGTACCTAAGGCATTCACTTCATGGCATGCATATGGACATATCATAGAGTCGTGGTGACGACGCGTCTCACTTGGGATTTATAAACTTTAAAACATCGTTTGGCTTGTAACAAACTTATTTCCGCACAAGTTGATTTTCATTTGAGACCAATACTTTGTAAACTCTGATTGTTTTAATAAATTAAACGATGTGTTTTCCAAACGACACTTTAGGTCGTTCGATATAATTGTAACTTTGATGCTATGACAGTCCTCCCCAAGGTATTCAATTCCGCTGCAAAACAGGTAATTTGGGGGTGTGACAGTAGAACCTTACGCGTAATAGTTACGCGTAGGATTTCTCTTACGCATAACTGTCTACGCGTAAGGTGATCCTTATGCGTAGAGTAACAATCGACCTTGATTCTGAATTTTATGCGTAGCAAGCCTGAAATAAGATCATCATATCATTAATCTTAACACATATATTCATTTTACAACCAATCATGACATGAAAACATGTTAAACAGTTTACGCGTAGAAAGTAATACGCGTAAGTCAAAACCCTAAAGTTTATGAATTACGCATAAGATTTCTAACCATAGGATTTGCACCAAACGTTTTCTGGTAGGTCTTAGGTGTTGTGAGAGTCTATAAACCAAGTTTTAACACCCAATTCTCAGTGAATCAAAAAATACCCAAACTCAAGAACATTAAACCCTAATTCCTAATTCTGACTTAATTAGTGTTTCTGGGTTGTTATAGGGCCTGGATATCATCAATTCAACATGATATTAACCTCACAAAGCAATCTTTTTGACCAAATACAATCACATTTGAAAATACCCAAAACCACGCATAAACCCTAATTTTCAAAATCACTCAATTCGAGTTTCTGGGTTCGTTTTAAGGATAGAAAAAATATCATTGATGTTATTAAAATATTTTGACACTATCTTTTTAACCACAAACACATAAACAAGATTATCTGTTCATACGCATACGCGTAGAACACAAAATCAACCATATTTTAAAATCTAACCGTTAATTTTCAAAACGATTTAAAACCATTGTTTGTAATCTTGTTAGGAACACAAAGACACTTACAAATTGAAGATCTGAAACACGGATTTCTTGAACATTTTTTAAGCGTAGGATGAGATGGGTTTTAGCAATAAATGTGAAGAGTTAAGTTAGGTGGGATCTTTTATTGAAAAATACTTTCAGTTTTTGACAATTTTAGTCCCTCCACCTTTTCCATTTACATCCAATGCCATTTAACTTCCGTTTTGGTTATCAAACAAAGATTTTTAAGAAAGAAACTTGACGACACTCCCCCTCGACTTAAGAAAATAATGAAAGGTTATAAATTTTAGTCCGAGGAGTGACATTGAACCAGAAAAGATTTACCACCATTGATAAAAGAAACAATCGGGATATGATAACATGCAAGTACACAGATGTTTTGAAACAGTTAAGTGATTATTTTCTCCCCCTCAACACTTGATCGTAAAAAATACTGAATTTTGAAAGATTATAGTGTTGATGGAAGAAATGTACTTGCCATGTTGAAAGAAAATTAGATTAGAAGAATATTTTTGTTGTTTTATCAGGTTTTATATTTTTGTATTTTGTTTTTGAAAAATTATTTACAAAAGATGTTTTGGTGTTTGACAGGTTTTAAAGACTGTTTTAGGAGGTCATCCAATTCCTCTTGAGTCAAACACCTCATACCAATCCGGTGAACCAACTCATTAAACCTAGCGGGAGGCAAGGCTTTAGTGAGAAGATCTGCCAATTGGTATTCTGTACCCACGAAGTATAATTCAACTGTACCCTGTTCCACGTGGTCCCTGATGAAATGATAGCGAAGATCGATGTGCTTAGATTTTGAGTGCTGAATTAAGTTGCACGAGATCGCAATGGCACTCTGATTGTCGCAGTACATCGGGATTCTGTCAAATACGTAACCATAGTCTTTGAGTTGTGTTCTCATCCAGATGACTTGAGCACAACACGCGGACATGGCTACATATTCTGCTTCGGTTGATGACAGCGATGTACAATCCTGCTTCTTTGATTGTCAGGACACCAGTTTATCACCAAGAAATTGTAGTGCTCCTGAAGTACTTTTCCTTGAGTCTAAGCATCCTGCGTGGTCAGCGTCTGAAAAAGCGATTAGTTCAAAACCATAATCCTTCGGATACCAGATCCCCAAGTTAATGGTTCCCTTGATGTATCGGAGGATTCTTTTAGCCTCAGAGAGGTGGGTTTCAGTTGGTCGCGACTGATAACGGGAGCATTGATAAACGACAAAGATAATATCAGGCCTGCTAGCTGTTAGGTACATTAGAGACCCAATAATACTACGGTATTTTGTAGGGTCCACTAATTTCCCATTTAAGTCAGCATCTAGCTTCTTGGTATGAGTCATTGGTGTGGCATAAGTGTCACCGGTTTTCATTCCAAATTTGTTTAATAATTCAAGGGCATATTTGGACTGACTCAAGAAAATACCACAGGGTGATTGATGAACTTGCAGTCCTAGAAAGAACGTGAGTTCACCCATCATGGACATTTCAAAAATTTTCTTCATTAGTTTTGCAAAAGCGATTGAAAACTTTTTATGTGTAGACCCAAAAATGATGTCATCCACGTAAATTTGAACAGTTAAGATATGTGCCCCGTGATATTGTATAAAAAGAGTTGGGTCAACCGAACCTTTGGTGAAATTATTAGCAATGAGGAAAGATGATAGCTTATCGTACCATGCCCGAGGGGCTTGTTTGAGACCATAAAGAGCTTTGTTCAGTTTGTAGACATGGTTCGGGAACTCAGGATCAACGAATCCTTCTGGTTGGCTGACATAAACCGTTTCTTTCAGTTGTCCATTGAGAAACGCAGTTTTGACATCCATCTGAAATACCGTCATATTCATATGAGCCGCGAACGCAAGAAATATCCGAACAGCCTCAAGACGAGCAACCGGAGCAAAAGATTCTTCAAAGTCTATTCCCTCTTCCTGACGATAACCCTTAGCAACCAGACGTGACTTGTTGCGGATGACGTTCCCTTCAGCATCCAATTTGTTTTTCCAAATTCATTTGAGACCAATGACGTAGACCCCTGTTGGTCTTTCAAACAGTTCCCATACTTCAAGATGTTTGAATTAGTTGAGTTCTTCTTGCATGGATTCAATCCAGTTGTCTTTTGTCATTGCGTCTTTAATGTTTTTAGGCTCAGATTGGCATACAGTGAGTGCATAAATGCAATGTTCACCATCTGTGTGAAGACGTTGTCTCGTAACGACTGGTTGATTTGGGTTGCCAATAATATTTGCCAGAGGATGGTCTATTTTCCAACGATGTGTAGAGGGTTGATGTTGGTATACATTGTGCAGATTCTGAGGATTCAAATGGTTTGTTGAAGATTCTGCGACATCTGGTGCAGCAGTCTCATTGGCAAACGGGTTAAAGAACGCATTTGGATCAAAATCTGCAGGTGGGGGTACTTCATTCAGAATATCATCAGCCGGTTCATCATTGTTGGAAGCGGTTTGTTCAACTGTTGTGGTGGAGTCAACTGGTGGTGCTTCTGCAATAGTAGTTGTTGTAGCAGGTGTATCAGGTATAAGAGTATTATCAGGTTGAGCAGCGGAAACAGCGGATACACCTGGAGCACGTTCATCAATATCGTCACTGAACAGAGGAGCAAATAACCTTTCCATTTGTTGATGAGTGAGCTGGGGGCTATGTTCAGCTGATGATGGGGGTTGAGGGAAGTTTAAACGGTTGTGACCGGGTTCTAAGCTGTTATACTCAGAAGCCATTTCCGTAAGTTCATCAAAATGAGCATGAATCGTTTCCATCACCTGTTTTGTACGACGATTCCAGATCCGGTAACCTTTAGAATTCTCACAATATCCAATAAAGACTCCAATGTCAGCTTTGGCTTTGAGCTTTCCAAAATCATCACGATCATTATTCGGATAGCAAAGGGATCCAAATACATGAAAGTGTTTGAGATTCGGTTTATGGTTGTGGACAAGCTCGAAAGGTGTTTTGTTGTGGCGTTTTGTGATCATAGAACGGTTTTGAGTATAGCATGCAGTAGATACAGCTTCTGCCCACAAGTAGTCTGGAAGTTTAGCATTGATTAACATTGTTCTTGCAGCTTCCACTAACGTTCGGTTTCGTCTTTCAACAACTCCGTTTTGTTCAGGTGTACGTGTAATAGATGTTTGATGCTGAATTCCCAATTTCTCATAGAATTCACGAAGGGTTTGGTTAACAAATTCAGTTCCTTTGTCTGTTCTGATTAGCCTGACGGTGTTGCGGAGCTGAACCTGTATTTTCGTGAGAAAGGTGATGATCATTTGTGGAGCTTGGTCTTTGCTTCGAAGAAAGTAGACCCAAGTCCATCGTGAGTAGTCATCAACAATTACTAAGATGTAGCGTTTGCCATTGATCGTTTGCACGCGCATCGGGCCACACAAATCCATGTAAAGAAGATGAAGCACATGCTGAGAGCTGTGTTCCACCTTTGTAGGAAAATGAGCACGAGTGCTTTTCCCTTGTTCACAGGCTGAGCAAAGGTGATCTTTTGAATACCGGAATCGTGGGAGTCCTTCAACTAGTTTGTGTCGAGCAAGGTTGGTGATGGTTTGAAAGTTTAGATGTGAGAGACGACGGTGCCATAGCCAGAATTTTGTTGATGTTGCCTTTGAAAGTAAGCAGATGGGAGATGAAGCAACCATGTCTTGCATAGAGATAGTGTAGAGACTAGAATTACGCGAGCCAGACATAAGGTCATTTCCTTGTAGATCACGAATGAAACAAATTTTCTCCCGAAAAGCAACCTCCAAATCTCCATCACAAAACCGACCTACTGAAAACAGATTGTGACCGAGGCCTTCCACATAGTAAACCCTACTGATTTCGATGTTTCCATTGATATAGTCTCCGTAGCCCATGACAGCTGCGAAGTTATCATTCCCGAATCTGACAGTGCCAATGAACTTTGCAATAAAGTTTGATAACAGTTTAAGGTTGCCTGTCATGTGTCGGGAACATCCGCTATCAACAATCCAGAGAATGATCTGTATCACCTGCATTACACACATACGACACAGATGGAATAGAAGTAGATGTGGAACCCGAAATGTTAGAGGGTTCCGAAGCAGTTATAGTAGACATACACACATTAATAACTTTAGGCATCCATTTAAATCCTAGTGTATTATATATCCATTTCTGCCATCTATAACTACTATTTGCTTTAGTCATTGTGAATGCACTAGGTGGTACTACATTCTGAGGAGGTGAAACTGGAGCTACAGGGACAGCAATGTTAGCCTTAGAATCTAAAGAAGGCGGTCTACCAAGCAAAGACTTAGAATGATTAGTGGGCCTAGAGGTATGCCGATTCTTAGGATTCCGTAAACGAGAGATTATAGCTTTAGCAACACATTTGTCATGACAATCAGAATTCATACTTTTACGAAAAATAACACAAGGTGCATCAGACTGAATACCAAAAGTACTTAAAGGTTTAGCATTCGTTACATCACTATTTCTATTACATTTTCCAGACGCAGTATCGATAGTGGAAGCAACGTGAGTCTTATTCATAGTCCTAGGGTGTTCTTCTACTTTAGCATCCCTTATTGATCTTTTCTTAGGTCGCAACTTCCTATTCTTCGATTGAGTGCTCCTAGGATGTGAAGTGCAGACGTTTGGAAAAGACGCAACTATTCCTGTTTCAGTAGAAGGAAGCACGTTAGCAACTTGTGATTTGGCAGTAAGGATTCTAGGTGCACGATTACTAAGTGCTACTGGTGCTAATCTCTTAATGATGGTTGGCGGAAGTTGTTCATACTTTCCTAACATTTCTCTTAACGCAGAGATAGTGTGAATCAAATCTTGATTTTCAGAACGAATATTTCCAGCAAAATTCATGACTTCTCTAGTGTGAGCAAGATAGTGATCAAGTTCGTTAGATGCTTCATGACGAGTCTTATTGAGTAAATCAAATATGACACCATATTCCTGTTTAACTTTTACAAGTTCTTGTTCATATTTTGAGATTTGACTTTTCAAAGACAGGTTTTGATTATCCAGTTGCTCAATTTTAGGATCAGAAGATTTTGCACGCAACTGAGCGATTTTGTTTTGAAAACCAAGTTGTTGAATGTGAATATCTTTTTCACACCAATTAAGACGACGTTTTGCATTGTAAAGTTCGTTAAGTAATCGTTCATTTTCAGCTTTTAAAGACTCGATCTGAAGCACATTATCAGTATTCTCAACAGTTACCACAGAGTCAACCTTATCAGCAGAGATATAATCAGATGCATGTGGCAAAGAATATAATAACACAACATTATGGATATCAGCACAGATAACATCTTTCAAGAGTCGATCAACATCTTTTCTCAACATTTTCTTTTTCCGTTTACTATTAGAAATAGATGTTTCTGTTTTCTCGAAAACGACCTTCATCACTCCAAGTTCCTTATGAAAGTCCCGTTCCCAAGACAATGCACAATTTTTCAAATTCTTAACATTTGGTAAAAGATTTTTCTGAAAAATGTCTCTTTGTTCGCGCGCCAGAGGCGATTGAAAGTGTCGAACTTTGATTTCAGAATGATATTCTATCTCATGTTCTAAAGTTTTGAGGTCAGCCATGAAAATATCAAAATATCTAAGAATTTTGCGATTTTCAGGTTTTGAGTTTACTTCACTGATGGAAGGTAAAGGACCACAAAATTGTGCATAATCTGGTTGGGGATTAACATTAGAAGGCTCAGGTGTTTTGATGATAACCCTTGGTGTGTTAGAAGAATCCGTTCGTGTGACAAAAGTGATCGGTTTTGAATAATTAAAAGGTTTGTTGTAAACAATAGTTTTTTATTTTGATCGACTCTCGTCTTCTGCATCTAATTCCTCTTGACGATGATATTCAACAACACTCATAACAGAATTATCAATTTTATATTCTGCACTGGAAACTTCAGGATTTGGTTTGAATGTTTTGGTTGAAAGCTTTGGTTTGTAATCAGCAAGATTTGGTCCATATCCTTTTGGATCGGGTTTTAAAATAAACTTTTCAATAGTAGTTACTGACTCACCATGTTTGTAAACAACAGTTTTAAACTCTTTAAGTTTTCGTTGCAAGCTGATAATTTCTTCAAGATGATTATCTATTCGGTTCGTGGAATGCTTTTTGTATGCAGAGAACTGTTTTTGACAAGTTAACAACTCAGCCTTAGCTTTTTGATTTTCCAAGGTGAGAGCGTTAATTTGTTTTTTATGTTCATGTTTCAGTTGTTCTATCTCAGACAATAAAGCATTCTTTGAAGCGGCTAGATCACGCATCTGTCTCTCTAAATATTTTTCGTTTTGATGAGATTTAGTAAAGGCTGCTTCAAAAACTTTTTCACGTTTTTCTTGAGTTTTGAAAAAGTTGAGTTGCTTTTGTAAACATTCAAAATCCTTGGTTAACAGTGCATTTTTACTTTTTAAGGTTTGATTTAATGCACAACATTCTTCAATTTGGGATTGCTGGTCTTTAAGTAAGAGAGCAAGATCTGGATGAGGCAAAAGTTCGGCTTGTTCAACAGAAGTCACAACATGATCATTATTTAGATCCTCAAGTATAACCACGAAGTCAATTTGATTATCAAAGGAAACCATAAGGTCATCTTGATCGTCAAATGTAACTACAGGGTCTATTTGAAAATCGTCGGAATTAGATGTAAATGACTCATTTTGAACATTCTGAGCCTTGCCGGATTCAGATGTTGGCGAAGATATTAGATCAGAGATAAATATGGTTTGTTCGGGTACCTGAGACAAGCCATCAGTGTCATACACTGGGCCTGTGTCACTCATGTGTAACTCATGCATATTAGCCATCAACATAACTGCTGCATTGGCCTGCAAATCCTCCATATCATCATCTGAGTCTGCATTTGCCATAAAACTCTGTTCTTTGTCTGTGAGAGATCCACCAGCTTCATCCTTAAGAGCCAAAAGAAGAGCCTCTTTGAAATAAGCACTGCCCCTAGTCCTCGACTTTGGGCATGCATTAGCCAGGTGTCCCTTCTCATTGCAGTTGTAGCATCGAAGACCATTCAACCAATTCTGAGCATTTCCCTGTTCCACCACTGGAGCTCTGTTGTTGTTCCGACCCACAACATTAAACCCTTAACCACCGCCCATCTGACGACCATAACCACGATTCTGAACTTCAACTCGTCCATTGTTTACAACAGCCTGATTTCGTGTGTTAGATGAGGAACAGATACGATTGTTGGATTTGTTGGTAAAACGGCCAAAAGCATTAGCAATAATAACAAATCCTTGTTGCAATGTTTCGAACGGATCGATGTCCTCATTAGCTTCACTGACAATTGGTTGAGCATTGTTGTTGTTGTATTGAACCAATTGATTTTGTTGATATTGTTGCTGTGAATGATCATTTTGTGTGACAGAGGCAGTTGGTTGAGTTGCTTGTTGAGGAGGATAACTTTGTTGAGCATATAAGGCAAGTTGTTGATTTTTCGGATGTGTAGGTGGAGCAATTTGAGCACGGAGAATCCTTTCCCGATCAACTTCCTTTTCATGAGGCTTCAAGTAATCGTACAACAATCCAAATGTAGAATGATGCATATTCTTTGCTTTACGGAGAAAAATGACATACTTCTCCCATTCAGGACCAAGACTACTCAGGAACTTAGTATTCACTGCAATTCTTGGCATGATGATGTTGTGTTTATCCAAATCATTGATGATGTCTGAAAATCGATGATGATAGGACTCTAGTGTCTCTCCAGGTTCAATCATGAAGTGTTCATAAGCCAAGTAAATTTTGTATTCCAAATCCTCCTGATTGAGTACAGATCCTTCCATAAGAAGACGAATATGATCCCACATTTTCTGTGCAGTCTTTTGAGCATCAACACTACGAAGAATTGGGTTTGGTAATCCTAAGAGGATATATTCCATTGCAAGCTCCTCTGCTTCATAGTGTAGAAGTTCTTGAGGATTCAAGTCTGCAACAGTAGCAATGTTCGTTTGTTCATCTCTTGGTGGAATAGCAGTTGGATCTCCGGGTACAATGACAGTAGGCATCTCAAATGGACCTTCCAAGATAACCTTCTTTAAGAACTTTCCATGTGGCTTCTTCAAATCACAAAACCTAAAGAACCTTATCACCCATTGATCGTAGTTTCCTGGAGTGAGCATTGGAGGTCTATCAAGTGATCCAGCCTCATGAATTGATTGTTGGCTGCTTAAAGCTTCACACATCTTTGCAAACCAAGTGGGTTCCTTCATAGTGTTCCTTGATGGATGTTGATTGAAGTAATTTGTGTAGGGTTGAACTTGAAGACTTGGCGGTGTTTGAACCATTTGTGGTGGAGGAATTGCTCCAAGTTGTAGAGTATGTTGTTGATTAAATTGTTGTTGATAAATTGCTTGTTGTTGATTCCATTGTTGATGTTGTGGACTTAGTTGTTGTTGTCGTTGAGAATAAGTGTAAGGGAAATAGTTAAAGTAAGGTGGTTGAGACATGTTGATTAACTTGTGTTATAAAAATGGATCTTTGTAGTCGAATGAACCTTAGTTGTTGAAGTGTCCTTAGGCGTAGAAATCACAATAATCCAAGTAGCACTTTTGCGTAAAAACACCAAAGTTACGCGTAACAATCACTAGTTACGCGTAGAATTTAGCTTACGCGTAAGTATGGAAAAGACTCTAAAGTTATGCGTAGACACAAAGTTAGGCGTAGAAACTTATGCGTAGGATTACCTTATGCGTAAGACTTGGCTTAGGCGTAAGATGAATCTTATGCGTAGGATTTCTACGCGTAAGCTTTATGCTTATGCGTAAGTTTAGGGTTTTGCCCAAATGATCTTTTACACTATAACAGTGCAAAAGATATCCAAAGTCGATGTATTTTCAGGCTTATCCAAGCAAGAAAACACGGAGTAAACCACGAAACTGAAGATCAAACCACAGATAAAGTTACGCGTAAGATTAGGGTTTTGATACGCGTAATCTTACTCGTAAAAATGATTATGCCCAAATTTGTTTCTAAACCAGATTTTTGTTATGGAATAGCGTTAATAGTACCAAAATAACACAAAAGTGTGAACCTTGATGAACCAAAACGGCTAAACGGGTTACGCGTAGAACTTCACCTATGAACAAAAACAAGCTTAAAAACTTAGATCCACGCGTAAAGTTTGAAACTTTTTGCCAAAAACAAGTATTTTAACACCTTAAAACGTTGAAAGTACAAGAATCTTGGATTAAAAAGTGTAAAAAACAAGTTTTTAAGCGAACCAAAGTATCTTGTTATTCTACGCGTAGGACCAAAACCCACTTCAAGAAATAACGATTCACCCAACTAGTTAGGCGATTGATACCACTGTTAGGTCACTAGTTTTACAACACAAGCTTACAAGAAAGAGATTAAGGCGATTGAACAATATCCAAACACACACACACACGTTAATATGAGACGGTTATGCGTAGGAGTATGTGAAAGGAAATAACTTGAACAACCAACCCTCAAGTGAGGGTTATATAAGAGTATTTATAGGAGGGAAGCTAGGGCAACACTCCTAGTTCCCATCCTTTCTCCTATGGGCTTGGGCCTAAGCTCATGGGCCTTCTACATAAGCTTAAGGCTAATAACAAACATAAAGGCCATAATTAACTACCTATTACATATGAGTAACTAACACTTGAATTAAGGTTTAGGAGTGATTCCAACACTAAAAATTAACTTTTATCTACCCGGATCCCACGGATCCTTCACTTGAGGGATCCGACTAGTTATAGCCCAGGGATTCAGCATCTAAGACAGATACCTTAACAGTAAGTTTTCAAAATTTTGTTCGACATGTCAAATTTTGAAACTAATGTTCTCTATAGTAAGCATACATGTATACAAGTAAAACATAGTAAGTATAGAATATAGAAACAACATATGGGTAAGCAAACAAGATAATGACCATATATTAAAATGAGAACAACCAAGTATGTCTTGCATAAAGTAGATAAAGTCATGATTATACATTATTTTGACAACCATAAAACATCCAAAATGATCATATAAAAGACATAGGGTACAAAATTTATTTTGTCAATCCTTCACTTTTTCTTCTTTCCCGAGTTAATGAGGAAGTGAGTTAGACACTTGAACATTCCTTCTGTTTGCTTAAATTCCTCGGTTTCCTTTGGAAGAGTGGGAAGTTGTTCAAAGTAAGTCATGGTATCGACTTCAACATCATCATCTTAATCCGAAGAGTTCGAGATAGGACAAGGCCTTTTCTCAATGATCATAAATCGTTT
The DNA here is from genome assembly GCA_019973895.1 of Chrysanthemum seticuspe. Taxonomy (NCBI): domain Eukaryota; kingdom Viridiplantae; phylum Streptophyta; class Magnoliopsida; order Asterales; family Asteraceae; genus Chrysanthemum; species Chrysanthemum seticuspe. The sequence continues at coordinate 223,877,563 of BPTQ01000008.1, read as the reverse complement.
GGTGGGTCGTTTGGTGAGAGGTACCATAACATGGTTTGCGAGAAAGTGGTCATCGGTAATGGGAGTAGGTTGCATTACTCTAACATACTCAAAGAGACGTGTTAGAAGAATACCATAAAGAAGAACCATTTTGTCGGTTTTGAAGACACCTACCATTCTTTTGGCAATGTAATAGGCGAGGTTAAAAGGCTTTTGGTGGATGAGACAATAGATCATTTGGACAAGACAAACATTAAGATGGTCTTTGTTTCCAACCAAACAAGTGACATTCTCTCTTTGAATTTCTTCCCACTTTTTGTAAATGGGAATCATTTCAAAGAATTTCATTTGAAAGGGATCACGATGAATGATTTCTTTGTTGCGGTTAAAAAGAGATTGGTTGACTCTATTTGTAAAGATGGTATCTCGAACAACAATGGGGTTATCAAGTGGAGTGTGATAGACAGGTTTTGAGTCTAACGCGAAGAATTGACAAGCAATTGACCAATCTTTGGAATACATACAAATTCCTTCACATGGTACGTGAAGGATTTGCGCGAATGTGGAGAGAGCTAAGGTGATGCTTTGGTTGTTAATGATGAAAGCGATTGAAATACTTTCATCATTGTTTTGGAAAATCCTAACGCTCTTGTAGAATTCGAAGATGAAGACCGGACAAATTTGTTCATCTATTTTGAGGAGGCAACCAAAGTAGATTGTGGAAAAGACTTGAGGAATGTCGGTGTTTTCAAGGAAACATTCCTCAATTACACGACCTTTGTGGATTAGTCATTTTTGAACCATTTTGAAGGTTTTGTGATCACTATTTAATAACCCTTATTTGCGATAATATCTAGGAATGTATTGGACGATGTCCTGATGGTGTTGTTGGGTGGATTTAGGCATGTTTGACCCTAGAAGAAAAATAATATTCCAATTACGTAAAATTTGTCAAGATGGGTTTATGAGTTTATTTTGTATCAACAATGCCATTTTGAAAAACCTTAATTATGTAGATCTTTTTTTGTATGGAAAATAATTCTGCAATAAACAATTTATCAATTGATGACATGAAAATTTGAAACCAATTGAAAAGTTTATAACAATAAACCATAGGATTGAGATGATGAGGAATAGGAAATATGAGTGTAATTACTTACAATGATGTTTAGGATTGAGATGCATGAGAGTGTGAAGCCTTAGGATGATGGGAACTGAGATTTGGTCGTTCTAGGTTTAGGAAGAGGGAAAATGGAGTGATTTGGGTTTTAAAAAAACGAGTCTCCTGTTTGTCTGTCTACACGGTTTTGTCGGTTCCCTTGTTTGAGGGATCCGACTAGTACAACTTGAAGGATCCGGCGCTGCAGACTATTTTTGGAGTGATTTGGATTATTCTTTCACTTGTAATAAGTTATACAATAACTTATTTTTTAGAAGAACTTGTAGAATGAGATTTTGGTTATAGTCCTATTTGAGTAGACATTTAGCTAAGATGTTTTGGGAAATAATTGTTTACCGAAAATGGAGCGAGGGATGGTAGATCAAGACTTTAACTATCAATATTTATTGTGATGAAGGCGTAGATTTGACGAACTTACAAGTTTTTAGGAGAATCAAAGAGGAATACTATTCCCGATGGCGTGTTAAGATGGAAAGTAGTGAAGAGAGACTTTTTAAAAACTTGTGGCTTTGATGTCAAATTCTTAATCCATATATATATATATATATATATATATATATATATATATATATATATATATATATATATATATATATATATATATATATATATATATATATATATAGGGGAGAGTTAACGTGAGATCAAACTTAAAGTTGTAAAAGTAAGATCAAGTCTAAAAACCACTAAAACATTTATAAATAACAATTTTAGCAATAATACACATAAAAATAATATTTTAATGCAAATGAACATATTAGCAACTAATAACCAAATGATACATGAGCTTGGATTAGTGATACACCTGATACACATTACACTAATAAATATTTCAAAATCTGATACACATACAAAAACGTGATACACATTACACTTCTAATCAAAGTGTATCACCTAGGTTTCGTAAATTGAAAAAAAGAAATCTATCGAAACTTTAACAATTTAGTTGTAGTTAATAAAAAAATTAATTTTTGTTGTAAGTAGAGTGTCGCTTGTCAAATTTTAGTTGGATCTCATTTTAATAACTTTAAGTTTGATCTTATTTGATCTAGATTCTATATATATATATATATATATATATATATATATATATATATATATATATATATATATATATATATATATATATATAGGGGAGGGTTATTGTAAGATATACCTTAAAGTTATAAAAGTAAGAACTAATGTGCACCGTTGGATCACTTTGAGTGGTGATAGATGAGATTATGTATTTATGGATGGCATTTGTGTAATTAACAATTTTTATAAGGGTTTATGTAATCACATTAAAATAAAATATTTGCCGGGTTTAATTTACTTCAACAAAGAGAGAGGAACGAAATTTAATATCTTCGGTTACTCTTTTTCCTGAAATCAAGTATTTTCAAAACGAAAATCACCATATCATCACCAACTAAACCCTAGCTACAATTGGGGGATTCGATTACATTGCTACAATTGGGGGATTTCTTGAATGTACCATGTGATTATAAATTAGGCGCTTTAGAAAAAGATGGAAAGCTCAAAAAACGAAATAAGCTCCGATTCAATTCCGATTGTTTTCTGTAAGTGATGAATACACATTTTTTGTTATATGTTTTATGATGTAATTTCAACTTTACTTAGTGATGTAAACACAATCATTTGCATGCTTCATTTTTTTCAGTAAGGAGAAGTGGTAGGTTGACTGATATGATGTTGAAAAAGGTTGGAGATCATGAAGGGTTTATTGATTTAACTGAAGGGGACACTGAAACTGATGTACCAGGTATGATCAACATTTTTAATCATCTGACTAATGAACCATTTGTGTAGCTTGAAATTTATTTGGTTGTGTTAGTTGGTATAATGTTTTTTTTTATTAGATGATATTGATGTTGACACTAGGTTTTTTTCATATTGTTTTTGGATTTGGTTGGATTGCTGTTGGTAAAAGAACAATTTTGTTAGGGTTAAGTTGGTGATGATATGGTGATTTTGTACCAAAGAGTGCGCGTATGTAACTAATGGGGTATTTATGTTGGTCAAAGAAACATGGTGTTAATTTAAATGGAAAAAAGAAAACTGGACAACCCAATGTGCTGATATAAAATTAGTGGACTAAAAACATACGAATATCCCCCGACCAACTTGTGATTGACCCAATTGATACCTGTTGGTACATTACAGAGTTAACTATAGCGAATCATATGTACATTTTTTTATATACTAAAAAAACAATGGTACTAATCAGTACATAGCCTACTAACCACTTTGAATCTACCAATGTATATGTATTCGATTGACAAAAAAAGAATGGTTCATTGTAGTACGTGATACGTGTCGGTACAAAAGACGTATATTTTGACAATGGAATATGTTATTTTAATGGTACGTGGTACTTATGTTGATCTAATGTATCGTTGAACTATTTTTGACTGTGGTGTTCTGTTGTTAAACATGTAGATTCGATTGTGCATGAGACAGAACAAGGTAAACAGAACAAGGTAGATGAGACAGAACAAGGTGGAAAGGGTACTAATAGGGATGTTGGCAAGAAGGACGGGCGAAAGAAAAGTAAATACTATATTGTTTCAAAGAAAAAAAAAATTGTGCAGATGGTTCTGTGAAGAAACAAAAAAAGAAACGTAAGTTAGTTTTGAATTATAAAAAAGGTAAAAAAGAAGTTATTGTCGATGAATTTGTTGCTGAGGGAACTGTTTTTAACGAGGGTTTGGTAAAGAATATTAGTCACAAGCGTAGGTTGGTGGTCAATAAAAAAAAGGGTAATAAAGACGTGGTTGTTGGGATAGAAAGTGAGAAGGAGAAAAATGGTGATGAGGGTTTAGGGAAGACCACTAAGCGGAAGCGGAAGGCGCTGGTTCATAACAAGACAGATAAACTCGATGTGTCGTTTAAGGGGGTAGATTTTGATAGGTTATATTCCAGGGTCTCGTTGTGGTCATTGCATAGGTTGTTACCAAAACTGTCACCACAACAGAAGCTAGATGTCATTGATATGGGTTTCGGATCGGTGCTTGACTTTAAGATAAAGGATGTACCCTCACGGCTAAGTTATTGGTTACTCGATAACTTTGATGAAGAAAGGTGTGTATTGAGTGTGGATAGTAAGTCGATTGCGGTTACAAGGGATACAATTAGGGATGTACTTGGTGTACCCATGGGTAGTGTTTATGTTGAAGCACGGGACGAAGCGGATTTCCGACACCCGCTGGTTGTTGAATGGAAGAAACAGTTTGGTAAGAAACCTAGGTATTACCATGGTCCGCTAGAGCAACTAATAAGTAGACAAACGGAGGGTGGAAGATGGTTCAAGATAAATTTCTTGGTTCTGTACTTGACATCAATTGGAGAAGCAAACAAGAATGCTACTTGTAATTTAAGGTTCCTACATTGCATCGATGACGTCGATGCTATTTCTCAGTTTGACTGATGCACTTTGATTCTTGAGTGCCTGGTGAGGACTAAAAAGAGTTGGGTCAGGCATTCACACTACACGGGTCCAGTAATTATTTTGTTGGTACGTTATTTATTACGATCTATAGGTAAAATTAGAGTTGTTAAGTAATGTTTTTTTAGTTACTGATGTATTGTATAAATACATGTAGATTTTGTATGCTGTCTCACTACAAGGAAGGACAGATGAGGATGAACTTGACGTGCCTTTTGTAAACAAGTGGACAACTGACATGCTGAACAAGCTTAAGGAGGAACGATTCAGTGAAACAAATGTTGAGGTACTCGTGAAACAGTGTTTAAAATTATTTTGCAAATGTTGTGGTACAAATGTTGTGGTACATTGAGTGTGTATGTTCAATACTACTTTTTACAAATGTTGTGGTACATTGAGTGGTACATGTGACGCGTTAAGAGGTTTTAAGTACAAATAATCATTGCTACATGATACGTATTGGTACGTGAAGGGATAGTTTCCTAAGCGAATGCGTTATTTGAATGATACGTGGTACGTATTTTGTTCTAATGTATCGTTTAACTATTTTGTATAACAGGTGGTTAAAAGAAGCATAGCTTCTAAACTTAAAAAGGCGGGTGAGCTTTTGGAGGCGGCTGATGAGGAGTTGGATGCTGCATTGGAAAAAGACCCATATGATGATGATTTACTTCAGCTGAATGAGCTAAGGGAGTTGTGTTTTGGATCACGCGTGTACAGTAAGCCATCAAATGAAAGCGCATATCCGACAGAGGATGACAATGAGGACCCGAATGTTGATGACTGGTTGACGCCAGAAAAAGATGAAAACACAGAATGGAATTTTAACCAAAATGAAGAACCATTCCCTTTTACTCAGGTTTACGGGACACCATCTGCATATGTAGCGTATAGTGAAGAGGTGGAATTAGGTAGAACAAAGCAAGGTAAACGGACAGTAGGTGAAAAAGGGAAGGTGTTAGAGTTCGATTTGAATTTAACACAACCACCATCCACTCAAGGTAAAACTATTGGTGTGTCAATGTTGGACAATTCAATGGATCAAGTGCATAGGATGATGGAATTACCACCGCTGTATAAGTCACAGGACCAAACAAATGGGGATGGGTTTAAAACTCCTGAACAAGCGAAGGTGGTGGTAGATGGATGTGATGTATCGGGCAATGGTTGTGGTAGTGGGACAGAACGTGGTATGCATTCAAGTGCGTTGGCAAAATATGAAATTTCTGATGCAAGACCAATACAGACCGTTTACCCGAATGATGAACGTAGAAGACCAAAACGTACAACAAAACGAACAGAAGTGTTATGTTCCCCGTTTGTAGTTAGAGAAGTATCATTAATTGCTAGCGTTTCGATGCACGAGAAGCGAGCATCTGACTGTTTGTTCAGTGGTCGCTTTGAAGAGACGTAAGTATATGTGTATAGTTAAGAACATGTTATTACATATAGTTTAATAAACAAGATGATGATTAATTGTTATTTGTTTTATAGGGACATCCTGTTTGAAACTACTTATGCCAGTGCACCAAGGATTGTTTTGGAAAGCTTGTTCCCGGGGACATATTCACGAAGGTCCTAAACAATGCTGAGTATTATCGTGATCCAAGGAAGAAAGTTAGAAAGGTTTTCTGCGATACATCAATGATGGTATGTATTATAATTAAGTGGTATGGTAAATATATTCTTAATCTAATTTTGATAAAAAAAAAATGTACATATAAACAGCACGAATGGGATGTCAAGGACCCGCGGGACAAAGAATTGGATGTTAAGGGGTCGTCAGATAAATTCATTGCAAGTATGTGCAGGGTTTTAAACAAGACGGCATATGGGAGCTTGGCTATAGTGAAGTTGGTAAATATTCCAGTTTTAAACATTAAGTATGCGAAAAATGGTACACAATTTTAAAGTTGGTAAATTTTTTGTAACATGCCTTTATATGTGATAGGTGTTTTTCCCATTACTTCAAGGACGACATTTTTTCGTCGTATGTATGAATCTAGATAGGAAGGAGGTGCATATTCTGGATAACATGGAAACATCAATAACAGATGCATCAAAGAGATACGGTGATCAAGTGGAGTTTCTGGTACGTGTTTTTATTCAAAAAAAGTTAGTTGTGTCATCTGATGAGCGGGTAGATACATCCCAGAAAGTCTTTTTTATTGTTTTGTGGATCAATGCGACAGGTCGCGCGGTTTAAAGATTACTTGGCATATGAAAACCATCCGGCTAAAGGCTTAATGAGAAATGCTCCAAGAATGATGTTACGTTTGGGATGTATGACGAAGAAAAACTTTGTTGACTGTGGTATATTTGCGATGAGGCACATGGAGACATACGTTGGTGGAGGAGAATTTGATGACCGTTGTGGTTTAAGGAGAGAGATTAATGAGCAAAATAAGAAACTGGAAGATCTTCGTAGGATGTATGCTGCGAAGATACTGTTTTTGGATATAAACCTGAAGAAATCATCATTTGAAGTAGAATGTGAAGCGTACCGGATGTTGCCTTTGGAAGAAAAGAACATGTTAGAGGCAGCTGCATTTGAAACAATATACTCTCGTGTTACACGTATGCTGTAGGGGCAATGGGTTTATGTTATTTTGAATTAGCTGACTAGCAGATCGGATGGTTTTGGTTATGAAAAAACTAGTTTGGCTAAGGTGTTTGATGTATGTTCTTTTTAATATTTCTGTTGGTAGGTCTAAAAAAAATCGCACATGTTTTTTGTCTATGTAAGGTCTGAAATAATGTGGAACAAGTATTTTAAGTTATCTACTATTGAATGTTTTGTTAATTAGTCTATTTATTTTTTTTAGTGTCAAGGCATTATGTTCATGTTGTGGTTGAATGAAAAAAGGGTGAAAGTGTATAAGTATATCACAGGGATGCACCATATGATGATACAAAAAAATGACAATGTGTGCATTTTGATGGTTGAAAAATACCCATTTTTAATGTCAGGTGGGTCTGTCTATGCTTAAAATACCCATGTTATAGATAAAAACATATGGTGCAGTTTATGGTGAAAAAATGACATTGTGGGCATTTTGATGGTTGAAAAAATTACTCCTACAAAAATTCACCCGCGCATGAGTTGAAAATGAAATTGGTAAGGTTTTTTTTTTTGTTACCTTAGTGGTGCAAGTGATGACTTTGACGGCTCAAAAGGTTGTTTTGTGTTATCTTATTGTAAGATTTGCGAAGACGGGTGCTATGATGTTGATGCCAAAAGGTGACACAAATCGATGGCACGTTTGGTTATGAACATAAGTATTATCTAGCTAACTTCAAATCGATGCCACGTTTGGTTATGATGTTGATTCCAAAAGGTGACACAAATCAGGAAATAAAAACGGCCAAAATGATGCTTATCAACATATCAAATGTGTCGGTTAATCTTTCACGTCTATCATAGTATCAATGACATTGGCTGACCAAATGCAATCATCCCCTTGACTAAGACTTTTATAAGTAACCTGTTTCAAGTGTTTGGTGCTTTATCCTTCAATTGAATACAATTTTTTGGAAGTATTGATGCTGCTACCAATATGGAACCCATTTTTTGATGATATAAATGGTATGCACCATTGTTGAAACACAGTTTGGTGGTACAAAAAAAGTTGACAAAAAAACCAATCATACCCAGGATGTGGGTATGGAAATACACCTTTTGCTGTAGTATGCCAAGTTTCAAAAGGGAAAATACACCAGTGCCTGATAGAAAGATGAGGTATACATATATCTGATTATTGAAATGTAAAAAACAGCAATATAGACATCCTATTTGGTGGTACAATTTATTTGACCTTACAAACCAAAACACCAAATACAAAGTGATAAAATGATATAACCGAAACACCATATACCAAATGATAAACTGATATAGGCAAAAACACACACAAAAATTGCTTATCTGCACTTACTGAGCTAATTATGATACATTATCGAAAAAAGTAAATTAATGTATCACACGTCAAGATAGATAACACCCATGTCAAATGGGACATATTGAGAACCATGAAAAATTAAAAGTGTGCATTCCATACCAACTGATTTATTAAAATCCATAAAAATAAGACATAATCTGGAAACCAGAAGTTCTAAAATGTAAAAAAAGCAATAAAATTGTTTATATGGTAAAAACAAATAGCAGATCTATTCTGAAACGTCGTTTGTATCAGACATTTGTGCATCCAAATCTGCTTTCTTTTTGGGACAGTTTTGAGAATCATGATAACCATAAGTGTCACAGTAGCTGCAATGACATGGAGGTTTGTTTGATTGAATCATGGCTATCTCGGCCTGTGTTTGCTGCCTCTTCAAAGTTACGGATCCTTTGTTACGACATTCGGGTGCAATAATATTAATTTCGACCGGTTCCTTGACACCAAGTGCAGCCGCATACAATTCATTCTTATTCATTTCAGGTGCGTTAGGAATATCAAGTTTGACTTGTTCACATAATGCAGCAATGTCATCCTTGTAAATGTCAAGCTTCTGGATGTCAGTAACTAGACGGGTAACCGAGTCTTCAACACTAACATAAATCTCCCTAATGACACCGTTAACAAATTCTATGGGATTAGACGAGCTAGCAACATCAATCTGCCTACGCACACTCTTGTTAGGCAAAGCATTCTTTGACCATCTACGCAATAAGTATTTCCTTGGGAAATGGTACACCTTCGACAACCTAAGAACATAGAATATATGTCGACACAACAGACCATAACACTCGTACTTTAAGCAACTGCAATAGACCGAACAATCAGATGGTACGAACTTAACCTAGAAAGGGGTGAAGAAGTGTCAAAACGCTGATTAAAAAATGTTATAATATTCGTATATGAATGTAGCTGTAACAGTGGGTACATAATGTAAAAATATGAATATAAGGACACTTGCACAAACAACCGTTTACTTCAAAATAGTTGTATAAAAGAGAAAAAGACCCACACAACCCATTAAGAAATCAGCAAGGAGAGAGATACCTTGTATTTAACTTCAACGGATACACCGTTGATTTTGTAATCCGCTTCAGTATCACGAATCACGTAAGTGTACGATGTATCATCTTCTTGTACACTTAGTGAACAACAATGATAAAGTGAAGACCATATCTCGTCCTGAACATCATAGAACAGAGTGTGTGTATACAGTTCTGCAGCTTCCTTTTCAACCTCCAAATTAGTTTTTAAATCCGGTGTCTTGTACCTTGAGTCGTGGGTATTCTTCCCATATTTGTATCTTTGGGAGTCCATCGCTGTATCAAAATGACTCAAAAACTCGATCAAGCTCAAATGTGGGTTTGTTAGCTGACCAAAGAAGTGATTCTCACTTTCGGACCGCGATGTTGTGCGCATCAACCCAGACATCGGTTCGTTCCTGAAGTAGGCAAGTATCCACTTAGACCGCATTTCGAACATGTCGTGCAACCATTTGTGTTCACCGAGATGAAAATCTTCAATTATTGTGTGCCACTGCTCATCAAACACATCCGGTTCAATCTTGTCCGTCCAAACAATGTCACACAAACGCCTCTTAAAATCAGTGTTACTACACAATGCTGGTCCGACCTACACATAATTTAACAATAATTGAAAGCATGGCTATTATTAACTAAAAATTAAATTCAAATGACAACAAGTTTAATAAAAAAGCATACCTTTGTAGTAAGTTTCTGCATAATGTGCCACATACACAAACGGTGGCGCGTATCAGGTAACATCTCCTCTATTGCGATCTTCATTGACGGGTCTTGATCAGTAACAACAACCTTTGGTACCTTTACAAAAACCTTTTTAAACTTCTTTAACAGCCACGTATACCTTATTGCAGATTCGGTTGCTAATAAAGCCGCAGCAAATATGATGCATCTGTTATGGTCGTCAATACCGATAAAAGGTACCAAAACCATATTGTACCTGTAAGGTTGAATATACATGTGTATTAATGTGTTACTGTATTGTATCTTAAGGTTGAATATACATGGTGCTTTATATCTAGCACAAACACACATTCAAAAAGTTTTGTTATATCTGTCCCGTTTGATACATTTTTGGTAGCATGAACTGATACAAAACTGCAGACCCAAAACTGGCAAATGTGCAGACACTAAACGTCCACATTGTTCTAAACTGCTTTATATCTAAAACAAAAAAACATTATAATTATCAAGTCTGAGTATCGTGAGTTTATTAGACTTGCTAAATATAAACAGGTATGAGTATCAAGCGAGGCGTTTGCCTCGAAAAACCATGCATCAAATGGTTATCTATAAGTGAATCACAACAATGCAAGGCCAAGTGCCCAAGTAGGTGTTTTCTATAAACTGAAACTAACGTCTTGATTCATGCCAACATAACAAACTTTGAACTAACAAACACTGCCTAAAAAATATGTGCAGACCCAAAAATTGGTACTTGTAACTGATACAAATCGCAGGACATCAAATTGGTGGATGTTTTGATGCACCATTATTGAGAAACGATGTTTAAGGTATGCATACTACTTTGCTGACATCATAAAATGTATCATCAATGATTATTTGCATGTATAATCGGCATAAAAATATAGCATGAACTGATACAAATCTGCAGACCCAAAATTGGTACATGTTTGTTACAAAAGTATGTGCATACGAAATGTATGCACCATTATTGATAAACGATACTAGTGGTATGCATACTACTTTGCTGACAATACTTACTGGTGTTTTGTGTCCGACATTGGGACAAGTACATATCTATAAAGTACGACTATAAGCAACAGATAGTGAAACAAAAAAGATGACTGAGGTGGTTTTATAACAGGATAGTACGTTACCTGTTTGAGCGAAATGTAGCGTCAAATGACACAACGTCACCAAAAGCTTCGTAATTACGCTTGGCTTGTTCATCGGCCCAAAACAGACCAACCAATGCTTTAGTTTTTTCATCCAGCTTGTATTTAACGGAGAAATCAGTGAAGAACTCTTCACGACTCAACAGCTTATCAACGACCATTTGGGCATCACGACCACCAATAAAATCATTCAAACCACGCCTATAATTCTTGCATTCAACATCTGTTGCACCAATATATTCAAATCCACCGTACATCTCTTTCATAACTTTCCAAGACCTAACCGGACCTATATTCACATTAGAAAGCTTATTTATGAGTTGTTGTTTGGAGAAAGTTAGTCTACGAGATGCCCTAAGATACTTGATATCATCTTCATATACCAAGCTGTGGTTATGTTTTTCTATCAACTTGGTGACAAAGTACTTGCCATCGGGTCTCTTCTTAAGTCTAAGTTGGGCGGTACATCCACAACGACAAGATGCACGCTTTCTTCTTTTTATGACCTTGGTAACACCTAAAGGGTTGGCATTCCGTGTCTTATCAGTTTGAGAATCTTCGGGCTTACGTGTGGGTTTAAAACCTTGTCTAACACAATAAAAGTACTTAAGAGATGGATCTTCTTTCTTATCATTTGTGTTTTTCTGCCCACCCCTTCTAACCTCAAAACCACCTTCTCTTGCATAATTTTTGTAAGCCGTTAGAGCTAGTTCAATAGTATCAAATACCGCCCCTTCCGCAGGTTTATTATTAGCTTTGGGGATCCAAAATTTAGTACCTTTAGGAGTCGGTTGAAAAATGCCAACGTGATGCTCAGGAGGTGTATAATAACCTTCAACATACGTGTCTTGCTCAATGTGAATTGCCCGAGGAGTTAATGGTTCGCCTACACCAATAAGGATTTCACAAGGAGTTGATGGATCGCCTACAACAGTAGGAATTTCTCGAGGACTTAATGGTTCGCCTACAACAACAAGAGGTGTATAGAAACATTTATCAATTTACAAATATTTGCAACATAACCCTGTTACAGAAATTATTAAAAAACTAGTACATACTTATATAACATGACACATGACCCATCATTTGCAAATGTGCAGACCAAAACTTGCAAATTTTCTTAAATGAAACTTGCAAAATGTGCATACCAATTTCATGATAAAATCAATTTGATTATACAAAATGGCAAAAACAGTCAAAGTGTTTAAGGTATTTGTGTGAGTTTTATTCATATTGGTCTGCAAAACGAAAAACTTGCAAAACCCATTTTGCTGATACAAAAAAAAATGCCCCAAACATAATCCACAACTATCAACATAATCCTAATTCTAACAACCCCTGTTACATAAAATTCTTAAATATTAAAAAAATATAAAATTAAGCATTTATGTACCTTCAACATAATCATCAACGTGGTGATTTGGAACCGGACAATCCATGAAATGGGTTCGTTAGTGTTTTGGGTTTAGAAACCTTTGTTTGGGAATTATAGGAAAATAATAGAATTAGTTCACAATGGGGTTGAATCATTATATGAATCATTATACTAGAATTGTAACTGAAGCTAGAATTACGGGATTTCTTCATGACTGCGTGCGTGAAATATTGGGAGAGGAAGAACCGGTCATTGAATACCAGATATGATGAAATACACTTAACCAAATATGCCCTTGATCCTATATAAATTAATTTGAATTCATTTTGATTTATTTTTTCTTGTAAATTAAATCCATTGCCACTTGTCTACATGTTATTGGTTCCTACTTTTATAACTTTAAGAAAGTTCTCACTAGAACTAGATTATATATATATATATATATATATATATATATATATATATATATATATATATATATATATATATATATATATATATATATATATATATATATATATGCACATTATATTACATAGGCTCCGGTTCCATTGAGAAGGTTTTTATTTTGAGAAGATTGAGAAATCTTCGTTTGAGCAATTTGATTCATGTTTTTGATTTGATTCACAAGTAAACATCATTTTATGGTGAATCGAATCTATAAATCACAAATTTGATTCACAAATCATTGTTAAAATCGAGTTATGATGATGATTCATTAAATTTGTACAGATGATTCAGTATCCTACATATATCGCAAAATCGAGAGATTTTTAACATTGATTCAAAAATTTTTACACATTTTGAATTTTAATCGCATTAAAATGAGTTTTACGCTTGAAAAACATGAATCAAAGTTAAAAATCTATCATTTTTGAAAACCTTCTCAATCGATCCGGATTCATATTACATATATGTAAAGTTTTTATAAAGATGCTTATTGTGAAGAAAAAAAAACATATACCATCATTTTATCCAAATGCAATTACCACATTTATACATCAACTAGTTGTAGTTAAGAGATCATGCCTTTGCTATATTCTCTTTTTATGGTTTTTAGAAACCATAGACGTGAAATTCTTCATGAACTATTACAGTACTCAATCGTACTTTGTAAAAGTAAGTTGTGATTACTTTGGGTTCCTCTTTGGGTGTTGACTTCATTTTTCATTGGATAGAACAAAGTCATTAGAAGAATCCTAGCATGAAAATTTCTCAAAAGAAAATGTTAGAATGATCTACCACTATCCAATATTTGTTAAAATATAAAAATATATAAACATGAATTTTTTGTTTTAAGAAAATTTTTCTTTGTAATTTTCAAACATACATGGATCGTAGCAAGTTTTTAAAGTACAATATACTCTAAGAAACTTTGTAACGAAATTCTGATGCCAATTGTGGAAAACTTGAAGGGGGGGTTGAATAGTTTTACCGATTAAAACTTTGTTTTAAAGTATTTAGATCGACTTATGTCAATCTATTTAGATTATGTGTTGCATATTGATAGATTAACATATAAGTAAGTAATGCAAGAGATAAAGAGTAAAGGAACACAAAACCACGACACGAGTATTTATAGTGGTTCAACTACAAGGACACCTTCCTTTCCCTACTTTACTCCCCGAGTACCCCACTCGAGAGTTTCTAAGCACTACACAACACAAGCTCCTTAATGTGGCGGAGAAGCCTTCATATCGTCCCCTACTCTTTATCCTGTACAAGGCTAGACACCGAGTTCTTCCATGAGGTAGGACCAAACCTATCAGAAAGTCTCCTACACTTTATCTGGTTCAAGGCTAGATACCGAGTTCCATTACAAAGGAGGAACTACTACTCAACACTACTAGCCAACATAACTACCCAAAGAAGACACACTCCTTTTTACAACACTATAAATGATAGCAACATCCTTTAACCCAAACTACACAACTTGTGCATCGACACACCATATCAATTGTACACCTTTGGCACCATTCACTAATGCCTTCAACACGGCACTCTATGGAGGGAGGAAAAAACTATTAACAAGATGCACTTTAGTGGTATTGATGATGACAAAGCTTAGCAACTCATGACCTTGAGCTTACACGTCTTTAAGAGGTAGTGATCTCGCCTTTAAAAGGAACCTAAAGAATCACACAAAGATAAAACTGCATAGAATGATCCTTTGGATATGTGGTTAGAGAGGTTAGGATATAGAGATAAAGTATATCTAAGATTGGTAGTGAGCAAGAGAGAAATGACTCACTATTTATAGGAAAATATGCCTACTGTCCCACGGTTCCAGCGGATCCCGCACCCAAGGGATCCGGCCAGTGCAAATCCTGGGATCCGGCTACTAGGTAAGTTTAGTTCGGATTTTGGGTTGCAAACCAGGTTATGGGTTACGGACCATGGGTCATGGACTTTGGATCATGGATACCCAACAAGATGCAATGTACCTAGTCAATGGGTTATGGATCTTGGGTCATAGGTCATGGACTTTGGGTCATGGATCATGGATAATATCCAACATGACTTCATGCATGATGTCATGCAATGGGTCATGGGTTATGGATCATGCTCCATGGGTATGAGTTATGGAATTTGGTTCTTACCCAACAAGATTCGTTGTACCTAGTCAATGGATCATGGGTCTTGGGTCATGGGTTATGGACTTTGGTTTTTACCCATTACTTATCCATTACAACATATACAAAGTACATATACATTTTTATAAGATGTAAGTAAACTATATTACTTGTCAGTGTTTTATAAAAATATCTTTGGTTTTATATAACTTATTTAGCTAAACATGTTTTGATGGTTTTAATATGTTTAGTAAAAGTGTGTTAGTAAACTATTGGCTCAAAGCTTTTATGTATTTTATTTATTTCGTTGAAATGATTTTACGTTTGTTATCAACAAAATATTAGAAGATCGCAAAATATAAATAAACGTTTTATAGTTTATTTGTAATAACAATATGATTTAAAATATCACATCTAGTACATAATTTTCCTTTACTTCACATGTGAAAAGAAAATACCCTAACATATTAGTATCAGTAATTATGTGGACAAAATTAGTTATAACATTCTAATAGATGACTTATAAGTGATATATGATATAAAATTATGTAGATCCATTTGAAAAGGAGTGGTTTGTGATTCCATCAATTGATTTTGCTTGACCTTGTTTCAAATTTCATCCGCGTTAAGGTGAGTACTCGTAGCCCCTTTTTATATTTTATCAGAGGAAAATGATACTCAAAATATTTTTCAAATGTTTCATGTTGTGCTTAACATTTTTTTTCTTGGACAAATTATGTATAATTATAATTGCGTTAGGTGTATTTGTAGTACCTACTGTATGGTACAAACATTGCGTGGTACTTTCTTCGTGGTTCTTACGGCGTGGTAGAATCCCACATAGCCGTGAAAAGTACACACGTTTTAGCTCCAGCTGGTTGGCTACATGTTTATTACATATTGGTTATATGATTTTTTTGTGGTTGGATATCAATTATTATTAGATGCCCTACGCTATTAATATTTGCACATTTTTCCTACATGCATTATATGCACAACAACTTAATCTTGATTGTTTTAAACCTGCAACTCACCAACGTATGTTGACATTTTTGAGTATCCATTTTTAAGTAATGAGAATAAAACCGCTTAAGGAAGTTTGATTCTTGCATGGCTTATCGAGAGACCTTAGGCATTATCTTCATGGATTGCAATTATTTGGATTTGAGACATTTCACTAGAACAAAAAGTGGATTTGGCTACACCTAATAAGTGTGACGATATACATATAGTCACACATGATTTTTCGAGCGTGTGTGACTAAAGGTCGCGCGACCATAGGTACCCTACGGTCACATGTTTCACTTTTTTTTAGTCTCTATTAGAAAACAGTAACCAAAACCTTAACATGTGTGACTAATTAGGTACAAATTCTGTTGGATTAATCATAATTAGTGACCATAAACACTGTATAGTCACACAAAGCATTTTTTTGTATATTTAGTCACATATAATTAAGCATAAAGTGGCCAAAAGTGTTAATAAGTGTGACCATATGGTGTTTAAAGTGAAAAATGTGTATTTTGTGTGACTATTGTTCATCCAATGGACACTTGAATTTTATGTTTGTGTGGCCTTTTCTAACATTTAGTCACACAAAGCATGTTTGTTTCGGGTATTTAGTCACATACAATTAATCATAAAGTGGCTAAAAAGTGTTAATAAGTGTGACCATATGGTGTTAAAGTGAAGAAATATTTATTTTGTGTGACTATTGATCATCTAATGACCACATGAATTTTATGTTTGTGTGGCCTTTTGTAACATTTAGTCACACAAAGCATGTTTCTTTTGGGTATTTAGTCACATACAATGAACTCTAAAGTGGCTAAAAATGTTAATAAATGTGACCATATGGTGTTTAAAGTGAAGAAATGTGTATTTTGTGTGACTATTGATCATACAATGTCCACACGAATTTTATGTTTGTGTGGTCTTTTCTAACATTTAGTCACACAAAATATGTTTCTTTTGGGTATTTAGTCACATACAATTAATCATAAAGTGGCCAAAAGTGTTAATTAGTGTGACCATATGGTGTTTAAAGTGAAGAATTGTGTGTTTTGTGTGACTATTGATCATCTAATGGCAACATGAATTTTATATTTTTGTTGCCTTTTCTAACATTTAGTCACACAAAGAATGTTTGTTTTGGGTATTTAGCCACATACAATTAATCATAAAGTGGCCAAAAGTGTTAATAAGTGTGATCATATAGTGATTAAAGTGAAGAAATGTGTTTTTTGTGTGTTTATTGATTATCCAATAACCACTTGAATTTTATGTTTGTGTGGCCTTTTCTAACATTTAGTCACACAAAGCATGTTTCTTTTGGGTATTTAGTCACATACAATTAAGCATAAAGTGGCCAAAAGTGTTAATAAGTGTGACCATATGGTGTGTAAAGTGAAGAAATGTGTCCTTTGTGTGACTATTGATCAACTAATGGCCACTTGAATTTTATGTTTGTGTGGCCTTTGTAACATTTAGTCACACATAGCATGTTTGTTTTGTGTATTTAGTCACATACAATTAAGCATAAAGTGGCCAAAAGTGTTAATAAGAGTGATTAAATGGTGTTGAAAGTGAATAAATGTGTGTTTTGTATGACTATTAATCATCCAATGGCCACTTGACTTTTATATTTATGTGGCCTTTTCTAACATTTAGCCACACAAAGCATGTTTTTTTTTTGGTATTTAGTCACATACAATTAATCATAAAGTGGCAAAAAGTGTTAATAAGTGTGACCATATGGTGTTTAAAGTGAAGAAATATGTGTTTTGTGTGACTATTGATCATACAATGGCCACATGAATGTTAGGTTTGTGTGGCCTTTTCTAACATTTTGTCACACAAAGCATGTTTCTTTTGGGGATTTAGTCACATACAATTAATCATAAATGGCCAAAAGTTTTAATAAGTGTGACCATATGGTGTTTTGAGTGAATAAATGTGTGTTTTGTGTGACTATTGATCATCCAATGGCCACATGAGTTTTATGTTTGTGTAGCATTTTCTAACATTTAGTCACACAAAGCATGTTTCTTTTGGGTATTTAGTCACATACAATTAATCATAAAGTGGTCAAAAGTGTTAATAAGTGTGATCATATGGTGTTTAAAGTGAAGAATTGTGTGTTTTGTGTGACTATTGATCATCCAATGGCAACATGAATTTTATATTTGTGTGGCCTTTTCTAACGTTTAGTCACACAAAGCATGTTTGTTTTGGGCATTTAGTCACATACAATTAAGCATAAAGTGGCCAAAAGTGTTAATAAGTGTGACCATATGGTGTGTAAAGTGAAGAAATGTGTCCTTTGTGTGACTATTGATTATCCAATGGCCACTTGAATTTTATGTTTGTGTGGCCTTTTGTAACATTTAGTCACACAAAGAATGTTTGTTTTGTGTATTTAGTCACATACAATTAAGCATAAAGTTGCCAAAAGTGTTAATAAGAGTGATTATATGGTGTTTAAAGTGAAGAAATGTGTGTTTTGTGTGACTATTAATCATCCAATGCCCACTTGAGTTTTATGTTTGTGTGACCTTTTCTAACATTTAGTCAAACAAAGCATGTTTGTCTTGGGTATTTAGTCACATACAATTAAGCATAAAGTGGCCAAAAGTGTTAATAAGTGTGGCCATATGGTGCTTAAAGTGAAGAAATGTGTGTTTTGTGGGACTATTGATCATACAATGGCCACATGAATGTTAGGTTTGTGTGGCCTTTTCTAACATTTAGTCACACAAAGCATGTTTCTTTTGGGTATTTACTCACATACAATTAATCATAAAGTAGCCAAAAGTGTTAATAAGTGTGACCATATGGTGTTTTAAGTGAAGAAATGTGTTTTTTGTGTGACTATTGATCATCCAATGGCCGCATGAATTTTATGTTTGTGTGGCCTTTTCTAACATTTAGTTACACAAAGCATGTTTATTTTGGGTATTTAGTTACATACAGTTAATCATAAAGTGGCCAAAAGTGTTAATAAATGTGACCAAATGGTGTTTAAAGTGAAGAAATGTGTATTTTTTGTGACTATTGCTCATCCAATGGCTACATTTATTTTATGTTTGTGTGGCCTTTTGTAACATTTAGTCACACAAATCATGTTTCTTTTGGGTAGTTAGTCACATACAATTAAGCATATAATGGTTAAAACTGTTAATAAGTGTGACCATATGCTGTTTAAAGTGAAGAAATGTGTGTTTTGTGTGACTATTGTTCATCAAATGGTCACATGAATTTTTTTGTTTGTTTGGCCTTTTGTAATATTTAGTCACACAACGAATTAAGCAAACTATGACCAAAAAGTGTTAATAATTGTGACTATATGCATCTTTTAGTCACATATAAAAAATCAATATATATCAAAACAAATTAAAATATATATATATACAAAATATATTCAAATACAATAAAATTGAAATGTATATAAAATTGTAATGTCGTACATAATAAAATTCTCAATAATTTAACTACTTCTGATTCTTGATCTTCTTAGCTTCCTTTTGCATGGCATCACTAGAGACGTAGCGCTTCTTTGGTAATTTAGGTGCAGTTTTGTTCTCACCAATCAATTTTATGGTACTTGGTGGTGTTACCAGTAGGAAACAAAAGTCGGGTGTATCAAACACTGAATTTAATATGTAGAATGATATATGTAGGTTTATAAAACAAATGCATGTATGTACCTTTTCATCGAAAACCACTTGATCCTTTGGCCATAAATAAAAACCACCTACTGCATCCTTAACTGTTTTGAAACCATTACTTCCTACATCCGGTATGCATGTTGCATCTACTAAGGATTTATCAATAGACACTCTGTAGCAATCCTTTGGGAGTGGTTTGTTATAAAGCATTTGTTTTCCATCAGTTTTGTACACGGTACCCTCCGCAATAAAACTTGATTTTTTTAAGTGCCACAGTCTGCACTTAATTACCTAAAAAGATAATTTGTTGCATGTATATATGTATTAGAAATTAATTAAACTAAAGAACATATGAAAATGTTTAAATACATACTTGTGGTAGTACTATTAATGGAGACTCATGGTCTTGTGATTCGGAAAGTTGAAGTGAATAATCCTTTCATTTTAATCTAGTCGGTTTCTTAGATGCGACAGATTTAACATTTTCCTATATATATAAAACACGGTAAATAATACATGTATGTAGAATTCAAAAATACCAGGGGGATGATTTATTACTTACACTTATTTCAGTTTCCTTTTGTGTCAATGGAGTTGATTTATTACTTACACTTATTTCTGTTTCCTTTTGTTACCCAAAAAAAATAGCATAAAAAATGTCTTACTTCCGTTTGTGTCAATGGAGTTGAAGTTGACTGCAACTGCCCCCTTTGTACAGCCAATTGTTTCATCAAATCCTGTATTACCGCTTCTTTTTCTTGACGTTGGCGCCTCTCATTATCAAGTTCACTTTGAAGTAACACCACTCTTTCATCAGATGCTTGTCTGATTCGAGACAAATCAAAATACCTCTTGTAGGTTACTCCACCTCCCACTCCTCTCGAAAATCCTCCCTTTCCTTACCTAATACAACTGTCATGGTATCAGTGCCATGATCAAGCTTCAAGGTTCCTTGTTTGATCTTGTCGTCCGTTTCTTTCTGCACACATAATATGGGAAATAGGTTATTTAATTCTACCAATAATAACTTATAACTAACAGTATTAACTAATACACTACCAGTATTAACTTATAACTAACAGTTTTAACTAATACACTAGCAGTATTAACTTATAACTAAACATAATAATAAAATTTGCAGTCAAACTTACAATTTTTCTCCCACTGATCTGATATCATCATCGTGATATTCTCTGACTTTATTCACCCTTCCTTTCAACAACAGCGTACCACGCGGTGGTTCTTCATCTGGTTAAATTTCTTTACTCTCGATCTTATAAACATCAAAAACATACACATGAAAGATAAACGAATATAAATGAAAGTATGATGCTATTAAATACAATTTTGCAAATGTTTACTGTTACCATTTTTTCTATCACACGGGCGTATCCACCTCGTCCCATTGTATGATGATAAACAGACTTGGAACGCGCCACTTTAGCTTTTGCTGATTTCACCTTGCAACACAAAATCATACGGTGTTTAGATGTAGTAATGCTGATAGTATACAACTAATATATATGGAAACATATTAAAAGGTGAAAGATATTTGAACTTGAATAAAAATGACTAATTAACACTGTTAATACAAATAAGCCGTAAAAACGTTTATTTATATTTTACGATCTTCTAATGTTTTGTCGATAACAAACGTAAAACCATTTTAACGAAACCAATAGAATACGTAAATAGTTTAATTCAATATTTTCCTAACACACTTACGTTTTCACATAAAACACTAAAACAAATATAAGTGATTTTATGATTTAGATTTATATGTACAACAACTAGTGTTTACATATTGGGTTAGCATATACTTAAACTAAGTATACTAAAATGGGTAAAAACAAGTATATACTAAAATGGGTAAAAACAAGTATATACTAAATGGGTAAAAACTAGCAAATGGTATTGACCCATAACCCATGGTTTTATATATACCACTTAACCAAGTTCATTGTATCCTTAAGATACATTGTATCAAGAAAGAAAACCATGGATCAACCCATAACCCATGACCCATGACCCATAACCAAAAATACCCATGGGCAAAGAGGAGCGTTCCACGGATCCCTGACTTTATGCTAGCCGGATCCCTTGTGGGAGGGATCCGCGGGATCCGGGGAACAGTAGAGAATTTTCTCTATAAATAGAGAGTCATTTCTCCCTTTCTACTCATGACTTTACACACATACTTCCCCAAGTATTATAACCCTCTAACCTTAGATCCAAGTGATCTATGTAGTTTGTCTTTTGCTTTTGTGTGATTCTCTAGGTTCCTCTTAAAGGCGAGATCACCACTCTTGAAGACGAGCAAGCTCAAGTCCATGACATTGCCATGCTTCGTCATCATCAAGACAACTAAGGTTCTCTTGTTGATAGTTCTTTCTTCCTCCGTAGATGTTGGGGTTGGAGGCATTAGTGAAGGATGCCGAAAGTGTCAAGACGAAGGCATTAGTGAAAGGTGCTTATCGTTCGTGCCAAAGCATTAGTGAAGAATGCTAAATGTGTCAAGACGAAGGCATTAGTGAATGGTGCCAAGCATTGTGTCAAAGGCATTAGTGAAGGATGCCTAAGAATCAAATCAAGTGGCATTTGGGAAGAATGCCTAGGTCGTATAATCGATGAGGTGCATCGTTATACATATAAGTATTTGTTTATTTCTAAGGATGGTGATATCCTTAATGGTGTTGTAACAAGGAGTGGATCTCCTTGATATTAGGTGTTGTGTTGTGAAGGGTAGTAGTTCCTCCATAGTAATGGAACTAGGTGCTTAGCCTAATACCTAATAAAGGGTAGGCGACGTTGTGATAAGATTAGTTCTCCTTGGTGTGAAAGAACTCGATGGTTAGCCTAGCACCGTATAAAGGGTAGGCGACGTTGTGTTAGGTGTGGTTCGCCTTAGTGTGAAGGAACTCGGTATTTAGCTTTGTACCGGAAAAAGGTTAAGCGACGTTGTGAAGTCTTCTCCGCCATAAAAAGTTGGTTTAGTGTTTACGAACTCTCGAGTAGGTGACTCGGGGAGTGGAGTAGGGCAAGGAAGGTGTCCTTGTAGCCGAACCACTATAAATACTTGTGTCGTGGTGATGTGCTTCTTACTCTTTATCTTTCATTACACGTTTATATATCTATCAATCAACGTCCAACATAAACAACAAAGTAGATTGACATAAGTCGATCTAAATATTTAAAAGGAAGTTTTAAATTGGTAAAACTATTCAACCCCCTTTCTATTTTTCCACAATTGGTATCAAAGCTTTGTTACCAAGTTTCTTAGAGTATGTTGTACTTTAAAAACTTGATACGATCCATGTATGTTTGAAAACTACAAAGAAGGATTCTTTTTGTCATATTTTAAGAATCTTTTTATTGTTTATTGTTGGACAATGATAGAATGCTCTAACATTTTTTTTTTGTTAAGCATTATCCATACTTGGATTTGGAGTTACCAAGAAGATCATGAAGAATCTATCTAAATATTTCTTTTCGTAAAAAGAATGTTTAGTGTTGTCATTCTCACAACATAAATCTAGAGATTCCAAGAAGATCACAAAACATCTAAATACTTCTTTTCTTAAAAAGAATATTTAGCAAAGGTATGATCGTTAATTACTTACTTTTATTTTTATTAAAATCTTAGTTGCATGATTTATTAGTAATCGTTCAAGTAGTTATCCATTTTATAGTCATCATCAAATAGTATTCTTCGACTAATTTGTATAGACTACATTACCAACTCGTAATAATGATATATTGGTTATTCGATAACCTCGATCATTATTCATCACAAAGGATTTATTGACACTTCATCTATGTCAATAAATATCCATGTGAAACTTCTTATATTATGATAAAATGGGATTTTATTATAATGTTTGAAAAGCTTCCCAAGAATTATGACTAATTCTTAAAAAGGGAACCACGTCTAATAGGAATAGTATTAAATCTTCAAAACCTCTAACCACAAGTTTTAGAGCCTTAACATCAAAACACTAGGCGTTTTAGAACTCCTAAACCAAAGTTATCAAGGAATGTTTGAGCTGAATTTTGCTATCATGCCGGATCCCAAATGAGAAGGATCCGTGGGATCCGTGCAACAGAAGACAGTATAATCTAAAGAATGATCACTGTGGATGTTCCACAATTATACTCACCTCAAAGACTCACGAAAAAAAACTCAGGTACTATTCATAGGAGCAATTTGATCATTCCTCTCAAGTTTAACAATCACTTGTGTAAGTACAATCTTCACTACATTGTTAATTTAATTCCTTGATTTCTAAGATTACAATTTCTTCATCTTTAAGAGTTGGGTTCAAAAGGGTTAATCATAATTTGTCACCACATTGTTTTCTAAAATAATCTAAATCAAAGAATTAACCTTGTTAATACAAATTAAACACATTTCTTGAACTCAATAAAGATGATGAGAGCAAAATTGTGATCAAACCCTCTAGGTTACTATTCACAATTAACACCACATTGTGGTTGTATTGTTTAGGAACATCATGCCAAGCAACAAGCAACAAGATTACCAAGACACCGCTCACTACATACCCATGTACCATAGGAAAGATGGATTAAGTCCGGACGATAGGAAAGCCTTTAAGTTGCTTGAAAAGAGATTCTTTCATGAAGGTAGAGTTGTTGATCCATCATTTCTTGCAAATACCGACATAAGGGAAGTATTTGGAACTATTGGGTTTGATTGTTTATTGGATATAAACGAGCAAATTTTCCCGGTCTTTGTGCTTGAGTTCTACAAGACTATGGGTATAATTAGAAATGATGATAGGTCCATCTCAATTGAATTCACCATAAATGGACATGAGTACACTCTTTAACTTGAGGAGTTTGGAAGAATAATAGGGGTTCCATATGATGGTGTTTGCATGTATTCTAATGAGTGGTCGTTGGAGGAGATACACTCTATGGTTGATCATCATGAAATTTATCACGCGACAATCCCAGAAGCAACCACGGTAAGGGACATTGTGTTTATACCAAGAGCATCCCCATCAAGGGTTACTAGGAAGTCGAAAGTGATCTATAGGGATCCTTTCCAAATGGGGCTCTCGGAGATGTACGCTTTGTATAGAAAATGGGAAGATGTGATAAGGGAGAATGTGGTGTGTCTAGTAGGAAACAAGGATCACCCCAACGCATGTCTAAGCTTCATGATATATTGTCTAGTGACCGAGACTCGCTTCAACATTGCCTACTACATGGTCAAGAGAATGGCAAGTGTAAGAAGCATAGACAAGATGGTGCTCCCGTATGCAGTGCTCCTAACTCGTCTTGCTAAATTCATCTTTGTATTAGACCCTTCTCCACAAACCTATGACCATAGCTTTTGCAACAAGGTTATGGTACCATTGACCGAGGGAAGAGCCACGAGGTTTATGGTAGATGGCAAGAGGCCTCACCCACCCACGGATTCCTCAGAAGAAAAGGAGAGACCAAGAGAAGGTGAAAGAAGTAGCAACCCACTTGGAAATACCGAACTCGACCCCTTGGAGTATATCAACCAATTGCCGGATGTTCCTGGTGCATCACCCGAATGGCAACAAACCAAGGGAATCTTCAAGTGCTTTGCCAATTTCTTGAAGAAAAAGTCGTAGAAATGGTATGATAAAGAGTGGAAGACGGGTGAAGACGAGATGGGGAGGAGAAGAGAGGTAAGGTCTTAGGACCCAAGTGTATGATGAAAAATTTCAAACAATGGTTTGTAACACTTTAAACTATGCTCGTAGTATGTAGGTATCGCCATATCTTGGCACTAAAAAACTCTAACTTAGGTATTTGAATAATGAGATTTTACGACCCCTTGAATGGTCGTCGTCACTCATTCTAGGAATTTTAGCTCTTCCTACTTTTCTATACATTATATTAGTTGCGTTCTTGCATTTAGTCCCCATAGAAACAACTAGGAGAAGCATTTACTATAAAGTGCAAAGTTGCACATTTGCTGAAAGCCTTCTGAGAATCTGAGGAGTCAGGAAAAAGGGAAAATGCCAATTGTCTTCAATGAGAATGTTGCATCAAAGTTGTTAATAAAAATAAGCCGTAAAAACGTTTATTTATATTTTACGATCTTCTAATGTTTTGTCGATAACAAAAGTAAAATCATATTAACGAAACAAATAAAATACGTAAATGGTTTGAACTAATAGTTTTCTAACACACTTACGTTTTCACATAAAACACTATAACAAGATTAAGTGATTTTATATTTTAGATACATATGTACAACAACTAGTGTTTAGATATTGGCTTAACAAGTTTAAGTAATTCTATGAGTTAGATACATATGCACAACAACTAGTGTTTACATATTGGGTTAATACATACTTATATTAAGTATACTAAAATGGGTAAAAACAAGTATATACTAAAATGGGTAAAAGCAAGTATATACTAAATAAATAAAAACTAGCAAATGGTTTTGACCAATAATCCATGGTTTTATATATACCACTTACACAAGTTCAATGTATCATTAAGGTACATTGTATCTAGATAGAAAACCATGGATCAACCCATAACCCATGACCCATAACCAAAAATACCCATGGGCAAAGAGGAGCGTTCCACGGATCCCTAGCTTTGTGCTAGCCGGATCCCAAGTGGAAGGGATCCGTGGGATCCGGGGAAACAGTAGAGAATTTTCTCTATAAATAGAGAGCCATTTCTTCCTTTCTAATCATCCCTTACACACATACTTCCCCCAAGTATTCTAACCCTCTAACCTCAGATCCAAGAGATCTATGTAGCTTTTGTCTTTTGTTCTTGTGTGATCTTGTAGGTTCCTCTTAAAGGAAAGATCACCACATCTTGAAGACGTGCAAGCTCAAGTCCATGAGTTGCCATGCTTCGTCATCATCAAGACAACGAAGGTTCTCTTGTTGATAGTTCTTCCTTTCTCCATAGATGTTGGGTTGAAGGCATTAGTGAAGAATGCCGAAAGTATCAAGATGAAAGCATTAGTGAAAGGTGCTCATCATCCGAGTCAAAGCATTAGTGAAGAATGCTTAAGGTGTCAAGACGAAGGCATTAGTGAAGGGTGCCAAGCGTTGTGTCAAAGGCATTAGTGAAGGATGCCGAAGAATCAAATCAAGTAGCATTTGGGAAGAATGCTTAGGTCGTATAATCGATGAGGTGCATCGTTATACATATAAGTGTTTATTTATTCACAAGGATGGTGATATCCTTGATGATGTTGTAACAAGGAGTAGATCTCCTTGATAATAGGTGTTGTGTCGTGAAGGGTAGTAGTTCCTCCATAATGGAACTAGGTGCTTAGCCTAGTACCTAATAAAGGGTAGGCGACGTTGTGATAGGATTAGTTCTCCTAAGGTGTGAAAGAACTCGGTGGTTAGCCTAGCACCGTATAAAGGGTAGGCGACGTTGTGTTAGGTGTGGTTCGCCTTGGTGTGAAAGAACTCGGTATTTAGCTTTGTACCGGAAAAAGGTTAAGTGACGTTGTGAAGGCTTCTCCGCCATAAGGAGTTGGTGTAGTGTTTACGAACTCTCGAGTAGGTGACTCGGGGAGTGGAGTAGGGCAAGGAAGGTGTCCTTGTAGCCGAACCGCTATAAATACTTGTGTCGTGGTGATGTGCTTCTTACTCTTTATCTTTCCTTACACGTTTATATATCTATCTATCAACGTCCAACATAAACAATCAAATAGATTGACATAAGTCGATCTAAATATTTAAAAGGAAATTTTAAATTGGTAAAACTATTCAACCCCCCCTTCTAGTTTTCCACAAAAGTCATCTGCAGACTCTAAATATACTGTGACTGTTAAATACATTCCTCCTCATCTTAGGAATAACGAACTTGTATTTCATAATTATCTTGCTCGCCTTAAGGATAGTCTTGAATGTCTTCATGAGATTGTACAAGAGGATTTCATAAATAAGCCACTTAATAGTGAAATTAGGTTTGCGTGCATTCAGGCCGAACGATCTCAGGAGATATTAGAATGTTTAATAGCAACATGTCCTAAAACCTTAGGTGCGAAAGGTAAAGCTGTGATGCCTTGCTCGATGCCTAGTGATAAGTATGCAACTCATTCTATGCCCAGTACTAAGCAAGCAAACTCTAGAGTGCCTTCAAATAGTTCAGATCCCTGCACTTCTAGTCCAGGAATGCAAAAAGTAGCAAAACCAACAAATGTTCCAATTCCCTCTACAGGAGTAAGAAGTGACACCAAAGCAAGCGGGTCAAAGCCTCAAGGAAACATAAACAATGATAGGACCTTGCATGCTAGGAATGTTCAGTGGAAGAGAGTAGAAGATCAACTTAGGGAGAATTTGAATAAAACAAATCGTGTTGATTCTAGTGTTAGCTCTAAGCGTACTGTAATTAATGCAAATTCTGCTACTTTTGGCAAAACATGTAATGATGATTGCGTGGTTTTTGTTACTAATCTTGAATGTGGTGTGAATGATTTGATTAATGCTGTTAAATGCCCTGTTAAGATAGTTAATGCAAAAAATCATGCTAAGAAGGCTAGAAAGCAATGGCGGAAGAAGGTTAGAAAACATTGGAAACCCACAGGAAGGACATTTAGCAACATAGGTTATCAATGGATACCTACTGGCCGCAAATTCAATCTTATTGAGATGTGGACTAAATTATCTAGATCAATGCCCATTAGGAAATGGATGCCTACTGGTAGAACTATTCCCTTAAGAAGTGAACATACTTTGAATAGGTCTAATACGGACACTAGCACTGCATCTATCCCTGATGATTCCATTGTTTCTATTTCTGATGTGGGTGTTCCAATCAATGTTACTAACCAAATGGAACCCATTCTCGCATGGGGATCCCATTTATCCAGTTATCCATTCTTGTCTGTGTTCAACTACAGATCATTCAAATCGTTCTGTGGTACCTGGACTCAGGCTGTTCCAAGCATATGACTGGAGACCGGTCACGGCTCATGAACTTCGTGAGTAAATTCATCGGGACTGTTAGATTCAGGAATGATCATTTCGGTGCAATTATGGGTTATGGAGACTATGTTGTCGGTGATAGTGTTATCTCCAGGGTATATTACGTTGAAGGTCTTGGTCATAACTTATTCTCTGTCGGTCAATTCTGTGATTCTGATCTAGAAGTGGCCTTCAGAAAACATACTTGCTTCGTTAGAGAACTTGATGGTAGAGAAATTTTAAGAGGAACACGTGGTTCAAATCTATATACCATCTCTATCGAAGATATGATGAAGTCTTCTCCAATCTGCTTATTGTCAAAGGCTTCGAAAACAAAGTCATGGTTATGGCATCGTCGTCTAAATCACCTGAACTTTGGCACCATAAATGATCTTTCTAGAAAGGACTTAGTAATAGGCTTACCTAGACTAAAGTATGAAAAGGATCATCTCTGTTCAGAATGACAATTGGGAAAAAGCAAGAAGTATGCCCACAAACCCAAACCTACAAACTCAATTACGGAAGTTCTTCATACCATTAACATGGATTTATGTGGACCCATGAGAGTGCATAATATTTTTGGGAAGAAATATGTGTTAGTTGTGGTTGATGATTATTCTCGATTTACTTGGGTTAAGTTCTTGAGAACAAAGGATGAAACTCCAGATATCATCATCAAACTTATCAAACAGCTGCAGGTTCGACTTAACAAAACTGTCAGAATCATCCAAACAGACAATGGAACTGAGTTTGTTAATAAACAACTAAGTGAGTTTTATGAAAGTGTTGGAATCAGTCATCAAAGAAGTGTTCCACGAACTCCTCAACAGAACGGTGTAGTTGAAAGACGAAATTGAACTCTTGTGGAAGCCACTAGAACAATGCTGATTTACTCAAAGGTTCCAATGTTTCTCTGGGCTGAAGCCATTGCCACTGCATGCTATACTCAAAATCAATCCCTTATTCACTCCTCTCATGGAAAAACTCCATATGAACTTGTCCACAATCGAAAACCTAATCTTTCATTCCTTCTTGTGTTTGGTGCATTGTGTTATCCAACTAATGAGGGCCAAGACTTAGGCAAACTTAAAGCTAAAGCGGACATTGGAGTATTTGTAGGATATGCACCAAGCAGAAAAGGATACGGAATCTACAACAAAAGAACCCGAAATATCATGGAAACAATTCACATGACGTTCGATGAGCTGACCGGTCAAATGGCTCCAGAACAACCCAGTTCTGGATCCGCATCATAAAGTAGTCCCATCAATTCTACTCTTGTACATGATTCTTCGCCAGCAACTCCTTATGTACCTCCTTCCGAAGATGATTTGAAGAAATTGTTTGACCCAATGTTTGATGAGCACTATGAGCCAATTGCTAATGATCTGTCAAATACATCAACAAAAGCTGCTCCTATCCCTGTCAATGAAGTTAACCCTTCAGTTTCTATGTCACTAAGTCAAGAAGCACCTTCTGCTGATCACTCAGTCTC
Organism: Chrysanthemum seticuspe; assembly: GCA_019973895.1. NCBI lineage: Eukaryota > Viridiplantae > Streptophyta > Magnoliopsida > Asterales > Asteraceae > Chrysanthemum > Chrysanthemum seticuspe. The sequence continues at coordinate 223,847,046 of BPTQ01000008.1, read as the reverse complement.
ATCATCAATGCCTCAATCATCAAGTGTACACAATGGAAATGTTGCTGCAGTTACAGATGATGAAAATCCTTTTGCTTCTCCAGAAGATGAACCCTTTGAAAACATATTTGCTCCTGAATCATCATCTGAACCATCGTCATCAGGAGAAATCGACTCTGCTACTTCTGTTCCTCAACAACAACCACATGAACACCTTAGAAAATGGACACATGATCACCCATTGGACAACATCATTGGAAACCCTTCTCGTCCAGTATCCACTCGTCGACAACTTGGAACCGATGCCTTACGGTGCTTATTCAACTTTGTACTCTCTAAGATCGAACCAAAAGACGTTAAAACTGCTATGAATGAAGACAGCTGGTTCAATGCCATGCAAGAAGAAATTCATGAGTTTGATCGACTAGATGTATGGAAATTAGTACCTGCTCCTAACTGTGTTGTGATCATTGCTCTAAAGTGGATCTTCAAAGTAAAACTTGATGAGCATGGTGATGTATTAAACTACAAGGCTCGATTGGTTGCAAAAGGATACCGTCAAGAGGAGGGTATTGACTTTGAAGAATCATTTGCTCCAGTTGCTCGTATCGAAGCAATCAGAATCTTCTTGGCTAATGCTGCAAGTAAGAACATGGTAGTATATCAGATGGATGTAAAGACGGCTTTTCTTAACGGAGATCTTAAAGAAGTCGTATACGTCAGCCAACCTGAAGGTTTTGTGAATCCAGAGCATCCTACTTATGTCTATCGCTTGAAGAAGGCTCTTTATGGTTTGAAGCAAGCTCCAAGGGCATGGTATGATACGCTATCAAAGTTTCTTCTATCTACTGGATTCAGCAAAGGAGCAGTTGATCCGACATTGTTCACCAGAAAGTCAGGTAAACACTTAATTCACTTTCAAATATATGTTGATGATATTATTTTTGCCTCGACTGACCCCAATGAATGTGACCATTTTTCAAATGAAATGGGTTCCAAATTTCAAATGTCAATGATGGGACAAATGCCATTTTTCTTGGGATTACAAATTTCACAAAGTCCCGGAGGCATTTTTATTAATCAATCTAAATAAGCAAATGAGATTTTAAAGAAATTTGGATTTGATTCTTGTGACCCTGTTGATACTCCCGTGATAGAGCGTACTAAACTGGATTAGGACCACTCAGGGATCATGGTAGACCAAACGAAATATCGTAGTATGATTGGATCCCTGATGTACCTCACAGCCAGTAGACCAGACATTCGGTTCGCTGTGTGCATGTGTGCTAGATACCAGGCTAAGCCTACCAAAAAGCACCTTGAAGAGGTTAAACGGGTCTTTCGGTATCTCCAAGGAACCATCAATATGGGACTTTGGTACCAGAATGACACCGGTATGTCACTAACAGCCTATGCAGATGCTGATCATGCAGGATGTCAAGATACACGTCGAAGTACGTCTGGAGGTTCTCAGTTTTTGGGTGATAAGCTTGTGAGCTGGTCTTCTAAGAAACAAATGAGTACTTCGATATCCTCTACAGAGGCTGAATACATAGCCATGTCATCTTGTTGTGCTCAAATCCTATGGATGAGATCCCAGTTATCTGACTATGGCTTTGAATTCAACAAAATACCTCTGTATTGTGATAACAAAAGTGCCATTGCTCTCTCATGCAACAACGTGCAACACTCAAGAGCAAAGCACATCGACATTCGACATCACTTCATTTGGGAATAAGTGGAAAAAGGTGTGGTAGAACTCTATTTTGTGAGGTCAGAATACCAGTTATCAGACATATTCACCAAAGCTCTTCCTAGAGAACGTTTTGAGTTTATCCTTCCACGACTTGGTCTAAAGAGTCTACAACCGGAAACACTCAAACATCTTCAAGAGGAAGACGAGGAGTAAAGGTCTTTCTTCATCTATCTCTTGTATATACTTATTCAAAAAGAAAAATACAAAATTTTAAAACCCACAAAAAGAAAATAGAAATATATAAAATTTTCAAAAATCCATAAAAATTTAGAAAACCTTGAAAAATTCCAAAAAATATTGTTATTTTGTCATGTTTTTTTTATTATTATTATTTTTATTCGATATCATCTACGGACTTTGTGTTGACATTCAAAGAATGTCACGGGTTTTTAGATGTTCTTCGAATGTACATAAATTGTTTTAAAAAAAATGTGGCGGAGAAAAATAGTGGTTTATTGGCATTTCAGGCAGTAACCCGTTTTAAAAGGAAAGAACAGAGCCTTGCTTAATCTTATTTTTCAAATCTCATGCTCTTATTCTTAAAACAAATATTTGTCACCAAAAAAACAAATGTTTTCCTTCCAAATATTTTTCCGTCTAATGATTCTTCTGAAAAATATTTGTCATCTAATGAAAACAAAATTGCTTTGAAAATACCTCGTACTCTATTTTTGAAAATCATCCGGGCTTATCTTTGGCAAACTCTCTTACACTCAATCAACAACTCCTGTCATTGATTGAGGGGGAGAATGATTTCATTTCAATCAAAAAGGTTATCTTTCAAACAATTAGCACGTAAAAGAGCAAGGTCTATTTTTTGAAAATCAAAATGAACAATGTTTTATTCAAATGAGTCAAGACCTTGGCTACTGTTATGTTTTCTTTAGATAATCAAAGCATGTTTAATCCATGGAGTTTAAAGTCTCAAATCTAATCCTTATCAGTTAAAATGTCCTTCAAACGCAAGTCACTATTCTCCTCTAAAGCTCTCAAAATTTAATTTAAATCAATAGAGATCACAACTCTCAAAGGATTTGAAAATTGTGATCGGGGGGAGAATTTGTGATTTAAATTGGATTTAAACTGAGAATTCGATAATTGGTTTTATAAGTGTTTAGCAAACTCTCCTCCATTCATGTGCCAAACGATTTCACATTTCCCATGCACATGTTAAGGGGGAGCATCTATTTTAAACCAAAAAGGATTGAAACGTGGTTAATTTGTTCCAAAGTGCAGGTTTTCCCTAATATGTGCAAAACTCTTTCAAATCTCGATGCACATATTGAGGGGGAGAAATTTTTTTTGAAAACCACGTCCTTTCCTAAAATATTCTTAACAAAGTATGAAAACTACTAATCTTGATCGGGAAAGTGATGTTGATATCTTTTAGAAATTGTTGATCAAAGAATCGAATCTTTCGTTCTTTTAATCTGAGGTTTTCAAGTCCTCTTGCCTCCATGTGCCAAAACGATTTAAAAATTATGATGCACATGTTGAGGGGGAGTTGCTTCTAAAATATCAAAAATGATTCAGGTACAAAATGCTTTGATTATATATCACAAGTACCTGGATTGATTTTCAAATGGTTTTCAATTGGTTCCAATGGCTGATGAACAATACCAAAAAGACCGACCAAATTTACTTTTTGTATGGTGATATAAGGATGGTTAGGTTAGGTATTCGTTCCCACGATCCCGCCAGAGCCGGAGGGATCTACCCAGGGACAATCCACTAGATAGTGTAGAGTCCTTAGGTATGATGAAAAAAGGAGAAAAGTGAGGTATGAGAAGAGTGCGGATTGAGATAGAGCTAGAACTGGAATAAACCCAACAAGAATGAAAAAGAAATAAATGAGAAAAGGGTGAAAACAAATAGCCCTCCATTATTTTCAACCTTAGGGCAGAAACCGGGTTCAATTCATATGCTACTGGCTGTTACCGAGGTAACACCGGTATTGAAGACAAGACGTCATGGACCCAGTGACGCACTGCACTACAACTTCCCAAGCTACTCAAGTTCCTCTTAAAAGGACTTGTTTCATTCTCTCAGGGGAACCTACATTATCTATCGACTTTCTCTTAGAGATGGTTGATATTGAAGAAGGAGACCGTCTCCCTAGTCTCCGGCATAGGAACCAAACGTACACAATTGAGTCTAGAACCATGAGATCATCAATAAATCTCTTTAGGACACTGTCATTGAAGACTCTATGTTTCACACAATGTGGAAAGAGAGAATATATTTTAAGAGTCCTACGCATTATCCTTGTGGTATTGCCAGAACATCTGAGTGATATGCAAACATATATACAATGAAGATGGAAAGCCTTCTAGAGCCAACATCAAACAAGCTCTTGGTAGGTGGCATATGAGATCTATCCAATAGATCAACCATGTGAATACTGGATAGAAACGATGGGGCGATTCAATCTTGAATCAACCTTGGTCCAGGAAAAGGATTGACGGATACCTTTGAAAAACCGGTCGTTGTGCTTAAAACTCTTTTCTCTAGCACATCGACTGTGTATTAATTTTTCAAAAATAAAAGGTGTTTATGATTGATAATTGATTTTCTTTAAAACATTCGTTGTATTGCAAAAACACTTTATTTTGAGCAGTACACGATTGTTTTTCAAATCTCTTTTCATCAATCAGTGAATCTCAAATTCGCTGGTTCACTCACTCCGTGTTGTCTTCTTTGAGACATTCCGGTTTGAGAACAGCTAGAGCAGCTGCGAAACCCTGTCAAGGAGATTCTTCGGAATTATACCTGATCACAGGCAGTACTTGTACTGATCAACGGGGAACCGTGGGCCGTGTACCTCAATTCAACGAAAGTGATCAAAGACACTTTCGTGCGCTTTATTGCTAACTGTTGTATGCAGGTACACCCGACGTTTGCAGTTGATCAGAATGGAGAGGTCAATCCATAGCCGCATGCTCACACAACACATTCATTTCAAAAGAAATCATGATTAGTGCATCAATGACTCTGATATTTTCACTCCATGCTTCTGCTACGCTGGTGGAAATATCATGAATCAACTAAAGCTTCCGCTACTCTGATGAAAAGAATTCATGATCCAGAATGTGAGCATGTCGGTCCACTGTCACAACATCACACTAATTCAACACCACAATGGAAGAGTCAGAGATTTATGCAAGCTGATGATCTCAAAGCTAGCTAAAAACTCATCATCACGTGGATCAGTTAAAAACCTCCACTTGAATTATCGAAACATGGAAAACATGAAGAATCAAAGACTACGAGCTACTGAACAAAGAACCTAAACAAGAATTCAAGAACAATCTTATTATAATATCTGTTTGTATTCTGTGTAAATTGAGGTGACCTCCCTTAGGGGGAGATTGTTAGGAATTAAAAAATTTAGTCATTAAAGAGTCGGTCACCTCTAGTATATGTATTCGTTAGAAAGCTCGTAGTCGTAGTCAAGTTATGTTAATAAGTAGTTAGTTAAGTAACACCGTGGAGGACGGACGGGTCTTAACCCACTGTATGCCTGATCCACACCCCGTAGGTGGCGTTTATTGTAAGACACTATAAATACCCTCTACCTCCCAAGGTAGAGGTTTGGAGCTTTCAATACTATTTTTCTTTGTTTCACATAGTTCCCAACTCTCTTCCCTTTATCTCTCTAACTTTCTCTCTCTAAACATTGTGAACGCCCCATATGGTTTACGGTTTGATGTGTTTGTGAAATCCTATATCTTACAATGTTGTTAATTAGTTGCACATAATGTAAATGCAGAGATAAACTTATTAACACCTTGTACCTACGACAGCCAAGCCACTCCTAGTTAAAAAAATGTATATGTGTACCGTGATTTCGTCCCACATTTTATCTCTTGCTTATGAATCAACCTTCCTCCAGGATAGAATCCTGACACCTATATGCTCACGAACAAATCACCCAAAAAACTCGAAACAATGCTATGTTTTTTCCTGATAACCTATTCAGTGCATCGAAGGTTACACTGATCTTTATTCCGTCGGTTTTTCCATATTCCCTGCGAAACTTAGCTAACCTAGTTATGCCCCTCTTAACAACATTCGCATTTGAATGGTTGTTTTCAGCATCCTCACCCTCATCTGAATACGTATCTGATTCATATCCAAAAGGGTTATCATTTTCATGATCAGAATAAACCAATTCATTCGGATTATTGGTTTGAGTTGCCATGATTCGTCAGAAGTAATGTGTTAAAGAAAATTAGTAAACTTAATTGGTAAATAATGGTGTAAAAATTTATGTTCAGGTTGTTTTGCTTGAAGCCTGATTTATTGGAGTAAAATTAGGGCTAATGATGGGGCAGTTTTTCAATTAAGGAAACCATAATTTCCTAAGTAACTTTAAAAATTTTGGCTGAAATTTGGCTCCAAATTTGATAATTTTAAAATGTGGATCCAAATTGATAATATAGCATTTAAATATTTAATTTTTGGCTGCAATTTAAATATTTATTAGAAAATCTAATTTTTGAAAAATCAAACAATTTTTGAAACCAAAACACCCATGACAGAAATGGTGCTTACCCACAGTCCTAAACACCCATATAATTCAAACCCGCTGTGTCAAAGACACATATAACTGCAGATACACTAAAATCACCACATGGCGCATACAAATGAACAAACAAAAGCTAAAAATGGAGTTAAAGCAACTAATTAAGCAACTATAACTAATAAGCAGTTCCAGATAAACAATTAAGCACAAAAATAGGCAAATCAAACCAAGAACTGCTGATACAACAAACAACCCTCAGACCTTACTTTAAGTAAATAAGCTATTTATAAGCACTTAAATTGGCTCTAACATCCTCAAGCAGTCAAAAAAATAAAGAAATTATATAAACGCAATTAACTTAAAGCAAAAACAACAACAAAAACACCCAAAATTTAGTGGTTCAATCAAAAATAATTGTCATGAACAAACGCTCCACTTCTAAACTTCATAATCAGTCATTAAAAATTAACAACAACCTAAAAATTGAACATCCTAATCCTACAATAATGCATTCTACCAGTGCGAATATGAACTTAAACACCACAACCAATTCCTAAATTCAAAACAACATTAAAAAAAGATGAAACAAACTAGTGAACACATTACTTATATTAACAAACATATTTAGCATTCGTATGGATAAACCATCAAAAGATCCATATATATTCCATTGTTAATATATCTATAGACCATCCCATTAAACCAAGATGTTAGACATTAGACATTAGACATTAGACATAAACAGATGACACTAGAGCAAAAGAAAACATCCCATTCCATAGCGAAAACCCTTCAACCATTCATCGCCTGAATTTGTTCTTCCTTGATATCGATTTCCTCCTAAGATTGAGTAATGAGATCATTTAACCCCTGCAACTTAGTCCTCGCAGCCTCCCTGTCATCCCTAAGATCCATCAAAGTGTAAAGACCTAATGTTTAAAAACAGCAAACTAAGTCCTCCTTCTTTTAAACTATGACTATAAATTAGGGGTGTTGATCCATTCGGTTATCGAGTTTGGTTTTGTTAAATCGGTTATATTTTTATTTTGGTCAACACGAAAACCGAAACGAACCGAACTATAATTAAACAAAAGCGAACCAAAAACCGAATATGAATTAAGTTCACTTCTTGGGTTGACCCGAATATGAATTAAGTTCGCTTCTTGGGTTGACACAAAATTATTTACATTTTAAGCCATGGCTTCCATAATTAGCAACCTACAAACATAATGGTTGAGCAAAGCGGACGGAAACGTGCAAACGGCTAGAAACGGACAAAAACATACAAAAACTTATACAAACAGACTAAAACATGAAAAAACCAGCGAAAACATGTAAACACGGACGAAAACCTGCAAACAAAAACGGAAACGTATAAAAACAAATTAAAAGGGACAAAGACGTACGAAAAAAGACGAAAACGTATTAAAAAGATAAAAACGTGTAAAAACGTACAAATGTGTGTAAAAGTGTAAGAAACGTATGAAAACAGGCAAAAATTTCTTAAAAACATATGAAAAGGGGTAAAAATGGATGAAAACGGACAAAAACGGAGTAAAGCGGACGAAAACGTACAAAAACTTATACAAACGGACTTAAATATGAAAAAACCATCGAAAACGTGTAAACACTGACGAAAACCCGTAAACAAAAACGGAAACGTATACAAACAGATTAAAAGGGACAAAGACGTACGAAAACGTATTAAAAAGAGGAAAATGTGTAAAAACGTACGAATGTGTGTAAAAGTGTAAGAAACTATGAAAACAGGCGAAAAAATCTTAAAAACATATGAAAATGGGTAAAAACGGAGTAAATCGGACGAAAACGTGTAACAACATAAGAAAATGCATGAAACGTTTGAAAATGTACGTTAATATGTAAAACAGCTGAAAACGTATGCAAACGGAATAAAACATGAAAAAACCAGCGAAAACGTTTAAACACGGACGAAAATGTGTAAACAAAAACGGAAACGTATAAAAACAGAATAAAAGGGACAAAGGCGTACGAAAACGGACGAAAACGTATTAAAACAGATGAAATCGTTTAAAAACGTATTAATGTGTGTAAACGTGTAAGAAAACGGGCAAAAAAGTCTTGAAACATATGAAAATGTGTAAAAATGGATGAAAATGGACAAAAACGGAGTAAATCGGACGAAAAAGTGTAACAACGTTAGAAATTGTATGAAACGTTTGAAAATGTACGTTAATAAGTAAAACAGCTGAAAACGTATGCAAACGGACTAAAACATGAAAAAACCAGCGAAAACGTGTAAACAAGGACGAAAACGTGTAAACAAAAACGGAAACGTATAAAAACATAATAAAAGGGACAAAGGCGTACGAAAACAGACGAAAACGTATTAAAACAGATGAAATCGTGTAAAAACGTATTAATGTGTGTAAACTTGTAAGAAAACGTATGATAACGGGCAAAAAAGTTTTGAAACATATGAAAATGGGTAAAAACGGATGAAAACGGACAAAAACGGAGTAAATCTGACGAAAACGTGTAACAACGTAAGAAAATGTATGAAACGTTTGAAAATGTACATTAATATGTAAAACAGATGAAAACGTATGTAAACGGACGAAAACGTACAAAAACTTATACAAACGGACTAAAACATGAAAAAACCAGCGAAAACGTGTAAACACGGATGAAAACGTGTAAAATAAAAATGGAAACGTATAAAACGTGTAACAACGTAAGAAAATGTATGAAACGTATGAAAATGTATGTTAATATGTAAAACAGATGAAAACGTATGCAAACGGACGAAAACGTACAAAATATATGCAAACAGCTACAGAAACGGACGAAAACGTACAAAAACTTATACAAACGGACTAAAACATGAAAAAACCAGCGAAAACGTGTAAACACGGATGAAAACGTGTAAACAAAAACGGAAACGTATAAAAACTGATTAAAAGGGACAAAGACGTACGAAAACAAACGAAAACGTATTAAAACAGACGAAAACGTGTATAAACGTACGAATGTGTGTAAAAGTGTAAGAAAACGTATGACAACGGGCGAAATTTTTTTTAAAACATATGAAAATGGCTAAAAACGGAGAAAATAGATATTATAAAATAGATAAATTATTATTATACTAGAGGCTTTATTTAACCCGTGCGATGCATGGATTGTGACTAATTTTTCATAACTGAATGTTTGGTCATTAGGTTCATATTATTTATATAGTTACTTAACCTTATAAGAGTACATGTGAAGAGGTTTATGTTAAGAGCATTGATTGGGATAACTCATATAGTATGGCTAAAAATATGTGTCAGCATCCTATTGGGGTCAGCAGCAGGACCCACTTCTTCACATCTATACTACATATAAAGACAACATAATCCAAAATATAAAATAATTAAACACACTAATTAATATTATTTTAAAACACCCTAAAATGAAAAATACATGTTATTATACACATTATACAAATTGATAAAATACACAAAGCTTCATACAAGCTAACAAGTTGATTGTATATATAGTTTTGAAAATCGGACCGGACAAACAGATTCAACCTAAAAAGTAAAAAGTGAAAAGTAAAGAGTGACACGGTTTAATTTGACCCGTTTTCGATCCAACCCATCGGGTTGACGCGGTTTAAATCAATCCGCTTTTTGACCGGAACGGTTCAACCGGTTGAACCACCCGAGTCGAACCGGGTTTCAAAACATTATGTTTAATCCCCAAATCTTCAAACTTCTATTATTTTTCGTTTATAACCCATAAACCCTTTTTAATCTCTAAACAATTTCTCACTATAAAATCCCGTTGCAATGCACCGGTACTCGTCTAGTATATATATATATTCGTTTTGCTTAATTTTTTTCGAGAAGTTGGAGGGAATGACGTTTTCATTTTTACTACCATTTTTCATAATTGTCAAATGTCCAGGGTTGGTTATGTTATATTTCCAAATTCATGTATACATTTTGTAAATTATTTTTATCAATAATGGAAGTGTTATATGTGTTAATGCAAAGCTTCTATTCTCCAAGAAGTATTTGTTATTTTTTCATGGGAAAACAAAAAATGTTAATTAATAGTCTAATTAACATTTGCAATGATGAAACCTATTGGGTTCCTTAGCAGTTTAGTTAGAGTGTGGTTTAGTTACAATTATTTAGAATATATACTTCATTTTTATCTTTTAATGTGACTATCAACCGTCAAACTTTCACCCACCACCAATAATTACAATGGCGAACACTCCTTACATCAATGAGTTGAAAGACATGTCTGGATCAGAAAAACTACATCAAAGTTTCAAGTTCCTTTTCATTCAAGATCACACAGAAGATGAAGCGTTTCGGAGGTTTCTTGGGGAGCGATGGAATGAGTTTCAGAGGAAGATACATGTGTAGACTGAAAGGATGGCTGAGGTGTGGTCTCTTAACCATGATGATGAAGAAGCTGGTGGGGATGTCTATGAGTGCTTGAGGTTGCAAATGATCAGGATGCGCAGGAGGCTGGAGGTTTTGAGGGGCTTTTTGGTTGAAGTCCGTGCAGGTTTGAATGAGAAGGAGGAGCATATGGACATCATGGATTTTTATGATTAGGTCACATGTTTATGTATGTGTTTTGTGTTTTGTCATCTTGGTGATCTGTGTGCGGTTGTCTTTTCGGGGTAGATGGTGCATATGGTTTATGATGGGGATGTTAGATTGATGTAGTTATTAACAATGACAATGGTACTTTGATGCGTATTATATAATGATAATAGTTTAGCATATGTTAATATGCTTTTATTTATGCAATTTTTCCTTTTATAGTTTAACCTATATAATGATATTTAGTTTTCTCTTACACACACATGGGTCAAACACACCGTCCTAAAAACTTGCAAAAACAAAATATGGTTTCCAGGTGAAATTATGGGTTTCTAATATACAACATATTTATCAAATTAAAACATATATTTAAGACATATTGTGTTCGTGTATTCAAATTGATGATTCAATTTTGATGAAATGATCATATATAGTTGATCATCGTATGGTTGTATTGGGGTTGAAAGCAATGAATACATGTTCATCAAAATATTATAAAGGTATATATCTGATTTTTATGTTTCATTTTGATAAATTGATAATTGTTTGACCAATATTTGATGTTTTAATGACGACCTACTTGTCAAAATCTAAGCTTGTTGCAATTTGGGATTTGGGTTCTTGATTCTGATGAATGAATGACCTAGTTAGGAAATGTGTTATTAATGACGATTGTATCATGATTTGGTGAAGGTTATGTGATTAGATGGACAATTAGTTTTCACATCTTGACTTTGGTTCAGTTTTAATGTTAAAATTGATTATTTCCTTATTGCTTTAAGCGCGGTGTAAGCTTACCAACAAAATCAAGGCAATGATGATTTCTGACGGGTATTTTACAAAATGATAATGCCCATATATTGGCTTGGCAACATGTTAAGGTTGCAGTCATGGTGGCCAATCCAATTTTTTCAAACTGCTACCCTATCTAAGCCTGCATTTTGTGAGTAATGGATTATCTGTTTGTTAAGCTTACGATGACCATCAACGCTTTGATCAATTATGACGGGTAGTTTTAAACTTGAGATTTCCCATATCTTGACCTGGTTTATTGCAATGTATACACGATTATGTCGCATGTTTGTCACCGTTTTATTTTATATGCATAATATTATCACAACATTGTACTTTAATGAAGTTGGTAAATTTCTTCAGGACAATCATGTTTCATTGTGGCTGGCGTCCGTTGGCGTCACATGTATATATAGTTTCTGTTAGAAGCTATATATAATCATTGGTCCCTATCATACACCCGTCCCAATGAATCATGATTGGCTCGAAGATGTTAAGCATCTGTGTATATAGTCGTAGTAGAATGGGTTGGAATTTGACATCGAATAATAATACTTTGATTGAAAGTGTCACAAAGTTGCAATTATTTTATGCTTGGTCCAATCAGATATTGCACCTAAACAGGCATTGTACATGCAATGGTCTGCAACAGACATTTTGCTGGAATGATGAACAAATAGTGTTTGTTACTTTGAAATTCAGATTCGTATATAGAAATTTTACTCATCCGCTTTAATTGCAGCAACAGGTAAACATACTCCATAAAGAGAGGCATTTCAACAGATTAATCCTGAACAAGTGAAGAGGATGTTGTTTCAGACTAGATCATGGAATGCAACAACAGTAAAAGGTAAGCATCGTAAAATTAGTTAACACAAACACTGGCTTTTATTTGATAAAATATCTTACAACCACCTGCCAAAGGCTAAAACCAAATATTACAACAACATTCAAAATAAAATTCAAGACAAGTACATAACTGCAAATGCAAAGACCAACATAAACAAGACATCATGATCAACAACAGCTTCCCCCAGCTATGCAAACACACTTACCAATCCATTAAGCCTTTAATTTTTTGAATGAACACATCATGATTGTGAAAATTTAGCTCCAATCCAGCTGCCAAAATGCGCATTTGCATGAGCTTTTCTTCATCTCTTGCCTGAACTTCTCTTAGATATTCTGCAGTTTTCTGGGCATAAATGTCCCGAACTGTTTCTAATTCTTGAATAAAAGTAAGCCTCTCACGAGTAACACTCACCAAGCTAGCGCATAGAACATTCATTTGTTGTGACATTTGAATGTCCTGACCTGCAGCGTGGCGACAGTACAACACTAGCATCTCAGAACAGTTATTCGAATTGGCTTTTGCTCTAAGCTGATCACACTTAGGGCATCTAGACATTGTGTTTTCTTCCTTCTTTATTACAAGTTATGACATCAGTTATAAAAAAAATGTTCACTTAGACCATCTTAAATAGGAAAAGTAAGGCTATATGTTTTGCATAGTGATAGGCACATGTATAACATATAATTACACATTGAATACCATTTGCATGAAAACAAAATACACATAATCACTACTGTTTCTGCATATTTCATATTGATTCACTTGGAAGGTATCTAACACAAATAGCATGCAAGTAAAATCCAAATTTCTTACTATTTGCATAGGTCCTTTTAGTTCACTCCAAACACTGCACTCTGTTTCCATGTATCTTTACATATATTCATTTTTTGTTTCTTACTACTGTTGCAGTAACTCAAACAGTCATACATGTGTCGTTATGGGATTTTTCTACTTTGTTGGTTGAACGTGTAATGTACTAAGATGGAAATTCAATCCTCAGGATATTTTCGTTTATGCACATGTTTCGTTTGATGTTTGATTTTCATGCAAAGGAAGTGAACTAAATTTGGGGAGGATTGTTGGAAATTTTAGTGCACTTGTAGGATTAGTTCACACCTGGTAATGGGTCAGGAGGTACGGAGTGTGCACCCATAAGGTCCCTGAACATCCTGACTCTATAGTGGACAGATTCAGAAATTAGTACAGGTAGTGCTAAGTTAGTACTGGTAGTGCTAAGTTAGTGCTGGTAGTGCTAAGTTAGTACTGGTAGTGCTAAGTTAGTACTGGTAGTGCTAAGTTGAATGACCCTTTACGTTATGGGATTTTTCTACTTTGTTGGTTAGACACTTAGATTTACTATATTTAACTAACTGCCTCTCTAAAACTGATTGTCCCATTATTTGTTGTCACATTCAAGTTCGAAGTTTCCATTTGAATGAACCTTTAGATTTAAACTAAAATTTCAATCATCATATCGATAAAACCTTTAAGAGTTTTTTTGGTTCTTATACACTAACAATTACCTTATTGTAATAGGTATCGCATTAACCTAGCACTAAAGTTAACCACTTATGGAACAACAACGCCATCATACCAACCCGGCATACTACAACATATATGAAAACACCGGTATGTTCCAACAAGATTAATTAGACATCATAAATCTAAAATTCATTTACTGCTAAAACATAAATAGAAAAGAGCATATATTAAAAGATCCATACACATAACCATTACTAAGTCTTAGCCAACATATTGCCACAACCCCACCCATTTACAACATACCTTAAACCCAAAATATATTTCACAAACAACAAAATAAACCAGATCAGTACACCATAGACTTCAACTTCTCAATGAATGACAGAAGCTCCCCTGCTCGCTTCTGCTTCTTCATGACATTCACCAAAATCGTTGCAGCTTCTGTCAAGTCTTCGTTTTGCAAATTATTTAAGCGTGAAATGCTTTGCACACAAAAATCAAAAGTAAACAAAAGCTCCAACTCTCCAATCACACAATCCCTCTCAGCAACACGAGCCCTTATATCTTGGGCTTATTTCATTAATTCTGCTTCATCCAACATGGTGACAGTAAGCTCCCTCTGAAATCGGACAACCATCATATCCCTAACCAAACTAGAACCAACAGAAGCAGCTAACTCATTGCAAAAAGGCATTGGTGTAGTCATCATTTTTTTTTTTTTTTTTTTTTTTTTTTGTGTTTGGTTTTTAGAACACCTAAATTCTGGTATGTGGGTGTTTAAAGTGAAAATTAGTTGTTGGTTATGATTGATAAACACTAATTGTATATGACTTATAAGCCATTTGATTTGATTGTCACCCTAGAGTTGCCTTCCCCATGAAGAATCACTAATTATCCAACCTCACATACTTGGCCTTTTTTTCAAGTGTACTCCCAAAACAAAACAAATTATGTTATTAAAAAAAAACGTATAGGAAAACAAGTAAAAGAATATATATATATATGTATATATTTAAAAAAAATGTGATACAGAAATTTTATGAACATCACCAGTTTGACCAAGAAAATATCAAACCACAAAAAATATGTTTCTTATTTAAAAAGTACCTACAATTATATACTTTATTGCAACGTTTAACATTTTTTTACTTGGATTCGACAGGTTTTTTATCATCACATTGAACGTGACATTCAAGGATGGGAAACATCATATAAAAACATTACAAACGTTAATGCACTGGCAGTAATTCAATAGCTACATTGTATATTCGATTAACCAATATTGTAGTCGACATATGTATTTATTTTCGAGAATACTAGTTACGGTTTACACAATAATATATTAGGTCTTTGTCTTTAAAGTGTTGATTACGCTTTGATTTATTAAATGGGTAACTTGTATATTTATACGTGTCTTAAAATTTATATCTATGTTCGGGATTGTTTAAAGGAGGTACATTGATATGTCAATATTACGTTGTTATTCAAATTACCAGTTACGACATCACGTATGGTTGTGATTTAGGTTACACATTTATACAAGTTACGGCATCGTGTATGTTAATGTAATATTTTTTATTTGTATGTTAAGGTACTTATATTTTAAGGTGATTCTACCAAATATTTTGTATGTATATAATAAAGGGTTTAGGTCATAAAATAGTTGCGTACTTTTTCAAATGTACCGTTTTGGTATGTATACTATTTATTGTTCAACTAAAACTTACATATTTGCATGTATACCCAAAACATGCTTAAGTTGCATTGTACATCATGCATTAAAAACTTGATTTATGGGGAAATATGCAACTTTTTGAGTTTTAGTGGGTATATATGCAATGCTTCCATAACACAAATTAAAAAAATAAAACAAAAATCCATCTCTTAATTAATAGTAATCATTGCAAGTTTTGAGAACCGTGATATATTACGGCTACAATTAATCACATAGTCTATGCAAAATATTCAAGTATATCTTCTTCAACACAACAACCGCATCATCAGGTAATGTTACACATTGGTTTTTTTTTTTTTGTTTTTTTAACCATCAACTGCAAATGTAAAGTAATTGATATGCATGTTTCTGAAATGTTGATGGTTACAAATGCATGTTTGGTATTTTTTTGCAATGTTTAACATATCCTAAAGAATATTGTATCCTTTGATCATAATGTAATAGTCGTTTTGTTAGAAATATATGCGATTTAATTCTTTAGAATATTGTGTGACATGTAAATATAGGATGATTTGAATAAAAAGAATCATGGATATATGTGGATCGTGGAATACGTGGATTGTGGATACTGTGACAACTCGTATTTTCAGGACATTTCATATAGACTAAGTTTAGTCTACATATCATTAGCATCATTTCCATCATGTTAGTTCATTCATGATTTGGCATTTCACATTAAACGCGTAAATTTCATATTAAATAAACGCTATCGCGTAAGTTATTATTTTGAACATTTAATCCGATACTTCCAAAAATTATCCCGACATATTTTATACTTACTTTTAGTTTGTAAAAATAATATTTTGAGTTTACCCAGTGTTTTAAATTTATTTTGTATATAAATTGTTAAATTTATATTATTACGACGGTTTTCTTAAAAACTACACGATACTTACTATATCACTCAAATTTTTGCAAGAAATGTATTTTTACAATTTTTATGACTACAATATATATTACTTTGATCCATTAAAATTTATTTTTAAGACAACACTACCCTAAATACAAAAATGTATGTACAAGTTACAAATTATATTTATTAAACTTACATTTACATACATTATAACAATAAATAAATAAAAAAAATAAATGTATTTAGAGATACAAACCCCCTTGGCCGACCAAGGGGGATGATTCATTAAATGGTTGGTGAATTTTTTCTTACAAATGAAGATCTACACTCCAACTCTTCTTACACAATCACAATAATTCTAAACTTTCTATTCAAGACCATTTCTCTCTTCCTTTCTTTGTCTCAAAACCGGCCAAGCCAAAAGGGTGAAGAGATTTCATCAAAGTTTTTCCAAGATCAAGTTTTAACAATCTAGTTACACTCTTAATCAAGGTTTTGAAATAAAAACCTAGGGTGTTTAAGTTTAAATCCTTTGTTCTAGTCACCTCATCAAGTAAACTAGTCGCAGTTAGAGATTCACGCTACATTTCAGTGTACTCACTTTTGTCTTCGCATCATTTCATCAAGTGAGTCATAGCCCCTACTCTTTTAATTGTTTTGAATTACTTTTGGGGGAGATACATGCTCAACTATTTCTACGACAATCATGATTAATTGCAAATTATATGTTTATCTGAACCGAATGTTTAGTCATATTCTATATCATAAATCATGGAACTAAATGTCTTGGTATTATCATGGAACTAAATGTCTTGGTATTATCATGGAACTAAATGTCTTGGTATTGTCGCGGAACTAAATGTCTTGGTATTATCATTGAGCTAAATGTCTTGGTATAAACATTGGAACTAAATGTCTTGGTATAATTATGTCAAGTAACTGTTGATACATTAAGTCATGCACTATTGTGAACTCATTTGACACCATGTGTTTGAACATGAACTATACACATTTTGGCAGTGGGTTGTGAACACACAGGTTGCAAGTTTTGTATGGGCGGAACTTGGAACTGGGTGGATTTACGATGCCTTTGCTGCATAAACGATTTTGAAAGGCTTTACATTTCAACACAAACTCTATGAACTCACTCAACCTTTGTGTTGACACTTTTAGCATGTTTTATCTCAGGTATCTATGGCATACACCTCATGGCATGCATAAGGACTTATCATAGAGTCGTGGTGACGACGCGTCTCTCATGGATTTATGCACTTTAAAACATCGTTTGAATTGTAACAAACTTATTTCCGTACAAGTTGATTTTCATTTGGGACCTACACTTTGTAAACTCTGATGGTTTTATTAAATCAAACGATGTGTTTTCCAAACGACACTTTAGGTCGTTCAATATATCTGTAACTGTGATGCTATGACAGTCAATCCCCAGGAATTCCATTCCGCTGCAAAACAGGTAATTTGGGGGTGTGACAGATACGTAGCAACTATTTGTTAAATAGGTGGTCCTAAAATAATTAGACAAATTGTAAACATATATTTAATCATTAGGTTAGTATAGCTTTTATATGATTTGGTTAAGCACAACACCTTATGCAATTAATTATCTGAGCTTAGGTTTAAATATTGGATGAAGCAATGGCGTATGGTATTGTTGAACCTTAGACCTGATAGATCTTTGAGCGCTCGTGAATCGTTAGTAATGTTTATGTAATCACAAAAACACTAATAGAAAGTCTCTATTAGTTGTATTCTAAAGCGGAAATCAAACACAAGTAAGAACACAGATAACTAAGAATACTTTGATCCTCTATGGATCTTTTAATAATACTAAAACTTGTTTTTCAAACTCGTGCATCATACAAACTAATGTGTTCCTTTTATAGACAAGGAACCCTAAACCGTTTCACAAGAAACATATAATCATAAAACTAAAAGAGATATACATTATCACTTCCTAATAAAGCTCATGCATATCCTAACTAACTATAAAATACACGGTATCTCTATATCCGCAGAAACAAACTACACAGTTTTACTACTTCTGCAGAAACACTTCTTCAGCAGAATCCATGAACTTCAACAGAAACCGTCAGCAGTATCTTCAGCAGAATTCTTATCTTGTAGAATTCCCAACAATCCTACCCTAATCTTGAATTTGACATGGTTAAGTTCAAGATTCTTGATAGATCTTTAACACTTCAGCACAAGAGGATTGAATTCGAACATCAGCAGCAAAGAAGCAAAACAACCACATCTCTATGATGGCAAAACTTTGAAACTTCAGATCTTTGCAGCAACAATTGACACAGTATACATCAAAACATATTAGTTTCATACTATTCTCATCACATCCAGGTGTATTAACTCATGTGAGAGGTGAATCATTGAAAATAATGGATTTGATGTCTCTTTACCAATAGCCATTACTACTGGTGTAGCCAAATGTTTAAGTTCAAAAACTATGGTACACTGATAACCATCGATTATTATCAAATCAACAGCTATCAATGGATTTGAAATGTCTTTACCTGTAGCCGTTTGCTCAGGAGTAGTCAATTCGTAGGTGAAAAGACTCACCTTTGGTGAATTGATTACCAAATATGGTATTCCACTGCCTTTACCACAAGCCATATACTTGTGGGCTAGCCAATTCTTGGATTCCAAAAAGGAATAAGCCATGGTGAATTGATGACCATACAACCCTCAGCAATTAAGCATGGGTGAGTTGCACACCCTATGGTTTTTAGCAAACCATTACAGCTATCAACAAATTTGATGTATCTTTACCAAAGTTGTACCCTTTGGACTAGCCAACTCTTTGATGTACACAAGTCACATCTGGTGAGTTGATAACCATCAACAGAGTTACATACAACAAACCTGAAGATAGAAAGATTTTTTTTTTTTTTTTTTTTTATAACTAAGAATACAAATAACTAAGAAAAATTTACAAATAAACATAGAAAAAAAACAAAGAAATAATTACAAATAAGATAAAAAAGAAAGAAAGAATATAAGATAATATGGTAATCCCCTGAGACATATGCCTCCTCTCAAACCTTGCAGTTAAGGGTTAAGCATCCTAATATGGACAACTAGGTGTTGAAACCTGCGTCCATCAAAGGCTTTAGTCAATAAATCTACCACATTATCATCTGTGTGAATCTTAACCACCTTTATCAAATATTTTTCATATGCATCTCTTATAAAATGGTGCCTAATCTCAATATGCTTAGTTCTATTATGAAAAACTGGATTTTTAACTATGCATATGGTACTTTGATTATCAATAAAAATTGTGGTGTTCATGAAATTAAACCCATAATCCAGCAATTGATTTTGTATCCATAGTACCTGACCACAACAATTTGCAGCAGCAACATACTCTGCTTCAGTAGATGAGGTAGCCACAATAGTTTGTTTCTTGCATTGCCAAGAAATCAATCTTCTTCCAAGAAATTGGCAACCTCCAGTCGTGGACCTCCTATCCAGATTTGCACCAGCATAATCACTATCACTATATGCTTACAACCTAAAAGGAGACTCTTTTGGGTACCAAAGACCTAAATTGGGTTGGCCTTTTAGCTACTTGAAGATCTTTTTGACTTCATTCAAGTTGGAAGTAAGTGGAGTGACCTGATGTCTAGAACAAGCACTCACAACAAATGTAATGTCAGGCCTAGAAGCTGTCAAATACATCAAGGAACCAATCATGGATCTGTATAAGTGAACATTCACAGCAGGATCTGGTTCAAGATTGTTCTTTGGTTTTGGAGCTTCATAAGGTGTAGTGGCAGTTCTGACATTTTCCATATCAAACTTCTTCAAAATGTCTCTCTCATATTTATCCTGACTGATAAAAATACCATCAGGGTTTCGCTTAACTTGTAGACCCAAAAAGAAAGTAAGCTCCCCTATAGCACTCATCTGAAACCCTCCCTTCATCAACTCCTCAAACTCCCTGCACCAAGCTTCTTTAGTGGAGCCAAAGATAATGTCATCCACATAAACTTGCACAAGAATGATGTCTCTGAATTTTTTCTTTATGAAGAGTGTTTTGTCAATGGCACCTCTTCTGTAACCATGCTTCAGCAGAAATGCAGATAGCCTAGCATACCATGCTCTTGGTGCCTGATGTAGTCTATAGAGAGCTTTCACAACCTTCTAAACATGCTTTGGATTATATGGGTCTTCAAAGCCTTTGGGTTGAGTGACATATACTTCTTCTTCAATCTCACCATACATAAAAGCACCTTTCACATCCATTTGATATACCATGAACCCCATATAAGATGCATAGGCCAAGAAGATTCTAATGGCCTCAACTATAGCTACAGGTGCAAAAAATTCATCATAATCAATCCCTTCCCCTTGCCTGAACCCTTGAGCCACTAATCTTGCTTTGTTTTTTTACCACAATACCCCTTGCATCTCGTTTATTCTTAAAAATCCATTTTGTCCCAATGGCAATCTTCCAATCAGGTAGTGGTACCAGTATCCAAACCTGCTGATTATTGAATTGTTGCAGCTCATCTTGCATTGCTTCAAGCCAACTGGAATCTTCAAGAGCTTGAGAAACACTGGTTGGTTCCACTTGAGAAATAAAGCAAGCAGACAATGCTTAAAGTCTGTGTGATTGTCCCTTTGCTGTTGTGAGACATATGAAAGAAAAGCAACCTGACCATACTTAGAACTTGTCACAGTACTTCTAGTTAGAACAGGTTCTTGAGGATCACCAATAACATTGGATTGAGGATGAGCAATGTTGATCCTTTTTGTAGCAGAAGGGTTGACATCAATTGTGGTGTCAAGATTGTTCACAGTTGGTTCAAAATCATTGTCATAGGAAGTGGAGGTGAAGATTCCAGCTTTGGGTTGGTGATTACCAAGATCTGAAGGACTTGGAAATCGTGCATATGGTTCCTCAAAGTCTGTGGACACACTAGTAGAAATGGGAGTAGATGCAGCAGGACTGTCAGCAGATTTGGTGATATCATAAGAAACAAGAGAAGTACCAGTAGAAAACTGGTTTCCACTAACTGCTTGTGCTGATTG
The DNA here is from genome assembly GCA_019973895.1 of Chrysanthemum seticuspe. Classification (NCBI taxonomy): domain Eukaryota; kingdom Viridiplantae; phylum Streptophyta; class Magnoliopsida; order Asterales; family Asteraceae; genus Chrysanthemum; species Chrysanthemum seticuspe. Next base: position 223,825,415 of record BPTQ01000008.1, on the reverse strand, counting down.
TCTGATTAGTGCCTCAACATCTCTTGCAAACTCCACACCAAGCCTCTCAGCTTCGAGATTGGCTGCATGCTCTTACTTCTTGAGTCTAGCAAGGTCCTCTACATAGTGTAACACATCTTCATTCTCATCAGAAGTTACTTTAGAGCTATCACCTGCATAATGATTAGGGGAAAAGGAAGGTACAACAATGGATTGTTCATCATGCTCAGACTCACTATCTGAGTCATCATCCAAGGTACCTGCATTGTCTGTGGAAGACTCTTGTGTACCTGCAGATTGGTTAGCAACATATCTAGTATAACCCAAGTAATCAGTTAAGTAATCCAGGTCAAAGGAACAAACATGACCTTGAACCTGAACATTAGGCTTATCTTCAAGATATCTCAGGTTAAGAGTCTCCTCAATCTTTCTAGCATTTAAATTATATACCCTATAAGCCTTGCTATGAGCTGAATAACCCACAATATACCCCTCATCAGCTTTCTCATCAAATTTTCCCAGTGGATCACTTGTATTCAAAATGGTCACTTGACATCCAAAAGGTTTGAGATAATGAATATCAGGAACTTTCCCAGTGAGAAGTTCATAAGGTGTCTTGAAATGAGGTCTAGTAATTGATACCCTGTTCAGAACATAACAAGCAGTGCTGACTGCTTCAGTCCAGAACATAGTAGGTAATTTAGAGTCTGCAAGCATGGACCTTGCTGCCTCTATTAAGGTCCTATTCTTCCTTTCGGCAACCCCATTTTGTTGTGGGGTTCTTGGATTGCTATAGTCCCTTTTTATCCCTTTAGACTTACAGAGTTCTATTAATACAACATTTTTGAACTCTGTCCCATTATCACACCTAATACCTTTAACCTTTTTGTTTAGCTGGTTTTCAACAAGGTTAATGAACTCTTTTAAAATCTGAGATGTTTCATCTTTAGTTTTCAAAAAGAATATCCAACAAAACCTGCTATAGCAATCAGTGATTACCAGGAAAAAATACTTGTGATCAATACTTCTGATTTGGGTTGGACCAAAGAGATCCATATTCAGCAACTGAAGAGGTTCTGAGATAGTGCTCATAGCTGTAATGGCTTTGTATGAGGCTCTGTGTTGCTTTCCTTTGTTGCAGGCAACACAGTTGTGTTCATTGGTGAAGACTTTGGAAGGAAGTCCTTCAACTAGACCAAGTTTAGAAAGCTTGTTAATGGTCTTGAAGTTCACATGAGCCATCCTTCTATGCTATTTTGTAGACTCATCCAGGGATACTTTAGCCACCAAACATGTTAGGTCACCTTCTGGTTGAACATCATTCAAATTGAATGTGTATAAATTGTGGTTTCTAGGAACTCTCTGCAGAATGGATGTATCTTCTGGAAGTTTGAAGTCTTTAGAGAGCACAAGACATTCATCCTCAGAGAAGAATACTTTGTGCTTGGTGTCACAAATTTGTGATACTGAGAACAAGTTGAAATGTTGCAGTTCCTTTGCATAGTACACATTCTCAAAATCCAACTGAGGTGTTCTGATGGTGCCTTTCCCAGTGATTCTTCCATCTCCTCTACCAAAAGTCACACTACCTCCTCCTACTATGGGTACAAAATCATGCATCTTCTCTCTGTTTCCTGACATGCTTCTGGAACAACCACTATCTACAATGCCAACATCTTTACTCTGCAAAGGATGATCCTACAACAACAACAACAAATATATACAGAATATTAGTACACTATGGAGACTCAAGTCATCACTGACTCGAGCCTGCCTTGTGGATCATAAGAGTTAGGCCATGTAGATGTATAAGATCCACCATTGTTTATGGGCCTCCATTGAAAATTAGGTCCCTTTTGAGTCCAAGAACAACCTGCTGAGGGCTTCACAGCAATATCCCTATATCCCTTGCCAACATACATTGAGTCAAAACATCCAGGCCAATAACCATTTTGAAAATATGAACTAGTTGGTCTCACAAATGGTCTAGCAACTGATCTATGAGTTGCTTGTGGAACAAAAGATGGTATATCATTAACATTTTTCCACATTGGTCTCGGTTTCTTTTAACTAGCACATACACCCATTCTTTGCTCATGAAAATTACAATCTTTAATCAAATGAAATTTACTTCCACAACCAAAACATGTCTTCTTTTTAGAAGATTTATTCAAAGTGAAAGATGTGTCATTACATGCAAAAGAATTCAAACCACAAACATTAACAGAATTGTTTTTAACAGAATTAAAGATATTGTTTTGCAAAGAATTAAAAGACAAGTCTTCAGTGGAAACTGTCTTGGAAGTTGATTCCTCAGCAGCAACTCTAACAGGCTTGTAGGGAGTCTTGGGTGTTGGCTTGGGTGAGGTCTTGGGAAGGTCTGACTTTTCACTTGAATCACAACTGGTATAAGTAGTAGACCCTTGGTCAAAGGACTTGTCATTGTCAGAACAAGAGACAAATTCAGTAGATTTAGAATCAGGGTCTGGCAAGTCTCTTGAATTTTTGCCATAAAGATGGTGTGATCCATCAAAGTCTACAGTGATGGAAAGGTCAATGGGCATATGTTCTCCTCTAATAGGTCCAGGTACAGCATGTAAGTCTCCTTCTTTTACATAATTAGCTAATCCTGCTGGTGTAGATTTACGCATATCAGTTCTAGCTTCTAAGCCAACATATTTCTTAAAACCTAAACCTAAACCAAAGTTTACAAATTGACTACCATAGAGAAATCTAGCTACTTTGTCACCTGACACTAACCATTCTTTATGTCTAGCTACTTCCTCATCTAGTTTCTCTTTCAGCACTTTGTTTTCTGAAACTGCATCAGCTTTTTCTTTCTCAGTACGTTTTAAATCAATTTTAGTACATTCCAAATCACTTTCTAACACCCTTATCTTTTCATCATAAGCAAGTTGATTCTTTTGAAACATTTTTTTTTCTTTCTACAGTTTTGAAAGCCTTTTTGTAAGCCTCAACTTCAACATAACATTCATTATATATAGGTTTCAATTCATCACAAGCTTCCTTAATTTCATTATATCTTTCACTACAACCAAAAACACGATTATGTACCTAAGAGATGCCCATTAAGGCAACTTGATTATGCTGATCCTCTGTAGTACAACATGCCAGCAATCCACTCTGCTCAGAACCAGAAACTTCATCATTATCAGGATCATGCACCTTCCAGTTGACATGGTCATCCAGAGTGACCAACGCTGTGGAGGATCCAGCTTTGGTAGTTCCAGCTTCCATTTGATTCTGCTGATAGGTAGAATACCTAACTTCATCACCAACCTTCCTATCCTTGCATTCTCTTGAGAAGTGACCCATCTGACAACAAGTATAGCACTTAACTTTCCTTTTGTCAAATCTTGCTGAATCTCTTCCCTGGAAACCAAACTTTCTCCCAGCCTTACTCTTAAACTTCTTGATGTTCATTGAGAGCATGGCCAGTTGCCACTTCAAATTCATCTTTTCCATATCAAGTGGATCCACCTGTTCAAAATCCTCAAATGCTAGTTGCTGCTGATTGTCATAATCAGCAACAAAAGAATGAATCACATCTTCCAGTACACTGGATTTAGGATTTGATGTAGTGGTGATGTAGGATGATGATGCTGATGAGGTTGGGATTGGAGCATAGGTCATCTTATGTGAGGAGGTGCTAAAAAAATCTGAGTGAGTGGGAGTGGATGAACGAAAGGGACTTCTGATATCAGGCTCAAGGGTTTTAATTATGTTGTAGAGATCATCAAAAGTGACCAGATCTAGCCCACCTTTTGCTTTGAGTGCAATGCTTACTTCCAACCAAGATGGAGGTAAAGATCGTAAGAACTTTGAATTGCAATCCTCATGTTCTGGCCTGGCCTTCATCTGATTCAATTGACTCAAAATCCTATGGAACCTGTCATATCCCTTGTAGATACCTTCTTCCTCAGAGATTTGGAATTCTTGAAACTGCTGTTTCAGCATTGATTTCTTCATCCTCTTTGACTCCTCATTACCACCAAACCTAGCCTTAATTGCCATCCAGATGTCCTTAGCATCCTCCATGTAGTGAAAGTCACCTATGTAATCATCTAGTATAGCCTGAAGGAGAATAGTTCGAACTTTATTCTCTCTCTGAACAGCCAGTATCTCTTCAGCAGTTTTAGGACCAACGATGGTAATAATACCATCAACATCTTTGACGCACTTCTTCAAACTGTTACCCTTACAAACAACTTCCCAAAGATTCCAGTCAATATTGGAGATCCAATTCTGCATCTTCATAGCCCACAATTCATACTCCTCCTTCTTGAGGTATGGGAACTTTGCATTGCTGTTTGTGAGATTGAGTTGTTGCAAAGATGTGGTGTTTTGATTCTGAGTAACTTCAATTTCATTGTCTGACCCAGGCATTGTTATGATTGTTTTGGTTGTTTTGGTTGTGCGGGTGTAAAGAAAAAGATTTTCTTAGTATCATAGAGACTCTCTCGATAGATCTTTGAGCGCTCGTGAATCGTTAGTAATGTTTATGTAATCACAAACACACTAATAGAAAGTCTCTATTACTTGTATTCTAAAGCGGAAATCAAACACAAGTAAGAACACAGATAACTAAGAATACTTTGATCCTCTATGGATCTTTTAATAATACTAAAACTTGTTTTTCAAACTCGTACATCATACATACTAATGTGTTCCTTTTATAGACAAGGAACCCTAAACCGTTTCACAAGAAACGTATAATCATAAAACTAAAAGAGATATACATTATCACTTCCTAATAAAGCTCATGCATATCCTAACTAACTATAAAATACGCGGAATCTCTATATCCGCAGAAACAAACTACACGGTTTTACTACTTCCGCAGAAACACTTCTTCGGCAGAATCCACGAACTTCGGTAGAAACCGTCAGCAGTATCTTCAGCAGAATTCTTATCTTGTAGAATTCCAAACTGGTATGTTGGGTAGATTATGGATTTGTTACTATATTTTAACAAATGTTTGGGGTAAGATGATTAACCGTAAAAAAATACAGATTTTAACTCTAAAAGGACTATATGATTATTGATTTTTGAAACATAGTTAAATATGTAGTAATACATCTTCAATCATTTTTTGTGTGACACCTAAATGATAAAGATGTATTGATCAACTAAGACTTGTATTAGTTGGTGGAAATGTTATGTATATGTGATAACCTTATTGACCATTAAGACGATTGTGGTTTTAAAATAGAATGAGCATCCCATTGTTGGTGGAGGCAAATCCCAGAAACATTAGGACATTACAGGTAAGTTGTACTTAAAATACTTACTTAAGGTTATAAATTTATCAATGTAACCATCAAATTGATATACCTGCTTAATTTTTAAATTTATGATGCTCCCTGCTTTGTTTTCTAAAACACTGTACCCCAAGAAGCGCTGGATATACCTAATACACAATAGGGGAACCAAACATAAGGTTTACTGGAAATTGGTTGGTGGTCGTATTACTTTGCATGGGTCCGAGTGGCGAGCTTTTATTGATCACAGCCAACACATCAATGTGGCCACATTCAATTTAATTCATCTAGAAGAAGACTGTTATTATGTAACAGGGTACAACGATGCAGGGCACGAATGCCCTGGATACGATCTGGATTTTCTAGGTTACAGAAAACGTAGATGCCTGGTTACGTTGGATGAATACCTTGCACAACCTCTGGTAGAAAAAAAATGTTAATCAATACATTGTATAAGTTTGTTGAAAATAGGGATTACTTTAATTGTTTGACCCGATAATGTTTTTTTTTAAATTAAACTGTTACGTAGGTCATTCCTTGAAATTTCCAAGACAATAATGACAATAGCCAATTTGACATTCTTGTTGCTAGCGTGCCCGTAGCAGCTATCACTCACCGTCAAATTAAAATACTGGAGGAAGATAAACACGTGCATGAGTTTGGTGGAAACGGATGGAATGTATTGGTTCACGATGAAAACCTGTTTGCTGGCACAAGAGTGTTTTTCACAAATCTACTAAACAATACTCTTTCCCTGATGCCATTTGCTGAAAATGGACTGATGATGCGTTCTGAACTTGTACAACGTATGGAGTTGAATCGTACAAGACCGTTCATGAGAAACCCTATAGATGAAGGTATGTTAATGATAACGCTACACACGTCGTTCGGGGTCAAAGGAACTTCCTTCTCGTCAAGCAAGTTTTTCAACACCCTAGGCAGTGAACCTAATCGTTGTAATGTAGTATTAGGGTAAGCCACGGGAATTGATATCATTCTCTAGGGGAATAGGAATGCTAGTGAGAAGTTACTACGCTAAGGTTGGGGTTGAGGAAGATTATTTTTTATCTTTTTATGTTTTTAGGAAATAGAAAGGTACGAATCTCGGGGTTTGGATTTGGGGGTTTTGGTATTTCTACCGATTACTTCTACTTATATAATTATCTAAACTAAGGTGTATGTAGTCTATGTCTATTGTTGTGTGCTCGTATGATAGTTAAAAATGTATTTGCTTAGGCTTTATTACTCCCTAGCTATCTCCTATTGGTGGTTGACTTGTCACGTCCTTATTTTTAATTGCGATGTGTCTCTAAGGTCGTAGGGTATGCGTTTATCCCTAACTCTTTGAAGCTACCAAAGGTTAACGACTACAAAATCTCTAGGATTCATAAAATTTAACTCTAAGGTATTCTTTGAATGACTTGTCTACAATAACTCTAGGAGATTATAAGCTAAGGTTCATCAAAGATCAATCAAGCATTACAAACACAACGAATGACCTATCGCAATACTAGGTCAATCACAATTAAGATAAGAGACAACCAATCAGTATTCAATAACTAAGTTTCATATTACCTAAGCAAACACACAAGTAAATTACCCGGATATGGGGAACATGCAAGCATACACGCAATCAAAGGAAGACATAATTAAATTAATGAAATAAACACTTATCTTGATGTAAGATAAGGTATGGAACCCTAAAATACTGTACAAGACAGCCTTGGTTCGGTTTAGGTTTTTACTCCAAAAAACTACACACTGAAAACTAAAAAATTCGGATTCTATATATAAGATTACAACTGCGACGGCGTCACCCTTTAATTTGTGACGCCGTCGGGTCGCCTTTATTAGGGTTTCGTCTTGGCCACGTTAGTCTTGAGACTGCGTCACCTTCTGCTTGTGACGTCGTCCCCTTCAGCCTCTGACGTCGTCTGGATCAAATCTAGGCCGTCTGAGTTGCGACGCCCTACTCTTTTAAAACCTGAAGCCTTCACTTGTAAATGAGCAATTTGGCTACTGAGCCGTCACAAAAGTTGTCCGACGGCGTCGCTGTTTGTGCCTGACGCCATCCCCTTCAGTTCCAGCAGCCTGAGTGTCTCGATTCTTGACTTTGGCCATTTTCTTCGTATATTCGCGCCTTTTCGTCCGAATAAGTGTCATTCCAGCATTTTGCCTTCAAGATACCTGAAAAGTGAAAAGGAACGATATTAAGTAATAACGGAAATTACATACTAGCACCTCACATGGGGTGTTTGGATACTCACATCTCTCGGGTGTATATGAAATATAACAAGTTGGAAATGCAAGATAAACACTCATTAACCGGTCCTAGTACATACATTACCATAGGCTTGAGACTAGATCAAACCTCCATCGCTTTGGCGTAAGCACCTAGGAAAGACTATCCAAGAGGTCTTTTAAAGGGTTGTAATGATAGGTTTACGGTAGGGAAACAAAGGGTTTGGTTGGATAGGCTATTTAGTGGTGGCAAGTCAAAAATCTTTGTGTTACAAGCATGCGAAAAATGGCGTTGCTAAGCCAAGACTCGACACTCTAAACTCTAGATAACTGAAATAAACAAACATAAATTTAAAGATAGATGTAGGATGGTAGCCCGTATGTTTGTTTTCAGCACTCTATATTTTTTTTTCTTTTTCTCTTTTTCTATTTTTTTCGATTTTTTTTCTATACACTTTTACTCTACCATCCTCTACGATAACATCAAAATGATAGGGATTTATAGGCATATCCCTACACTTGAGTTTTTATTACTCTAACACTAATATTACCCAAATTGAAAAGATCAAAACACTAGGAGTACATTATTACGCAAATAAAGGGAATTTGAATTTAACGTTCCCTTCCCGTCATCTCATAAAATTTAACTTTTCCCATGAGTCCCAATCGTCCCAAAACTATGTACAAAGGATATGACTCGACTTAGCAACTTATGCAAGCAACAAGATAATTGAACTAAGGGTTTAGTGTGATAACAATAATGCACTAAAAGTGAGTGCATCCAAGGTAGGCTAAGGCGATTTGGGTGTACATTTGGGGGTGGGGTGTAAACAATGCTCTTCATTGATATTCCGGAAAACCAAAACATCACGAGAACCGCGAAAAGGATAGGCTCAGAGCGGTTAACTAGGGGTATCGTGTACTAAAGATGAGTACAAGGCAAGTGTGTGGGGTAATTACTCAACCGATGTGGATGATGTAATCATATTACAGGTATCAAACAAGGGTAATCCTAATGACTCTACTCATTTAGTTATTCCTAACTACACAAGTGTAGTCTTACTAGCGATCTAGGAATGCATCACAAAACAAGTTCTAGAATCTATTATACTACCGGTTCACACTATAAGCATTAAAGATGAATGTTTTAATTCCTACTAATCTAAAGGTGATCCTCACATTTTGGGTGGAATTTAAGTGGTAAAGGGTTTTTGTGCTAGTCATATAACTTCCTATCCATGAGACGCTTTATTAAGACTAATGGCCCACTCCTATATGTCATGAAAAATTTTAAATTTGGTGCCAAAATTACCCTAACCGACATTTTCCCATGGTTTATTACACAAATTAAATTGGACAAAGCAAATAATCAAGGATAAGCATAGTTTCAAAGTTCCCGTTTTATTTTCCCTCCCTACACTTAAACTGAACATTGTCCCCAATGTTCCGCGAAAGTATCAAAGTCATGATAATGGAAAGTAATAAAAGATGAAAGAAACTAATACTCCCCTGATTAGCTCGGTAGGATCCGTGTGAAGTAGTGGTTACATCTTTCTTCAAGAAGAATGTTTGCGTGAAAAGCTCCTTCTCATCTTATGTATCTTCTTCTTGGTAAATTAAACCTGCACACATTAAGAAAACAAAATAAACCTTCGCATAAAATCGGCGGTAACAATATATATAGGACTCTACTAAACTAGGATATAATGCTTGTGGAATGGATGTTTACAGAATTTCTGGAAAATTAAGACCTGGAAAATTCTAAAAGTTTATAAGTAGCTCAGAAAATGAGAAAAAGTAATCAGTTGTTTCTACTCCTTCCTGACGCCGTCAGGTTGCGATCCTGACGTCGTCAGGTTATCCTGACAAAAACTGGTCTGCAATTTTATGGAAAAAATTCTGGAAAATTTACATCTTTAGAATCTGGAAAAAAATTCCTGCAAAACATCCATTATGACTCGATACAAGCATTTGACTCGAACAAACACATATGTATATCTTTTAATTAATTGAAATTCTCATGTTTACGTTTCTTTTGAAAACGTGTGTAATCCTCCCTACACTTATCCCTTATGTAAAATACCTTTATATGTAATTAAGACGAGGTTAAAGACAAAATAAAGCATTTTTACAAATTTAAATATGAGAATAAACAATCAATAAAAGACACACGACACAAACAAGCAAACAATTAAGCATGGGTTGGCTCCCACGAAGAGCTTTTCTTTATTTATGAGTCTTGTAGCTAGACTCGAAGTCGTGCCCCTACGTACCGATATAAGTAAGCCTATCCTCTAGAATGTCATAAGGATCGAACTTATCATTTAAGTTCCTAGTAGTACATTTGGTTCGATATGCCTTTTTAAATTTTTCTCCATCAGGATCATAGATCGTCATCCTAATGTGCCACTATCCATTACCATCACTAGGCGGTCTATCACAATCCCACTTATGTTTAGGCTTACCACTCTCAACTTTCCACTTATTCATGACAAGGTTGACGGGCAAGCTTCCTAGGAACTCGGTCATCTTCCTAAATACTAAGGCATCCTCGAACAGGTTCACTTCCACGTCCCTAGCCATTTCTTTTTCATGGAAATTTTCTTTACTAGCAAAGGCTTCATCTGGGTAAAAAGGTCGTTGGGGACCTATGAAGTTCTTATCAATCCAAGGTCCGTATCTAGATGGCGTTCTATCCAACCTAATCTCATGTGGGATTTCCTCTTCTTTGTAGTACGTATGCTTTTTGACATCGTAAATTGACCTAGCACTCCCTTCTCCTACCACTATTTTGGACATCTTACAATCAATGATGGCACTAGCGGTAGCTAAGAATCCTCTTTCTACTAGCAATGGGCATGTTGGGTCCTTATTCATGTCTAGCACATGGAAATCTGCCAAAAGAGTCAACTCTCGTACGTGTACTACCATGTCTTTTATTATCCCTACCGGATATGCAATACTACCGTCCGCTAGACCTAAGATGGTTTCCGTTGGTTCAATCTTACCTAAGTTAAGGCTTCTATGGAGGGACAACGAAACAAGATTGATGCGTGATCCTAAGTCGGCTAGAGCATCGAGAGGTTTGGAAGTTCTAAGCCTACACGGAAGAGTGAATAGCCCGGGATCGTCTAACTTCTTACGTAAATTATTTCGCGCAAAAGCGGACCCATGTTTTCCAAGTTTTAGTTCTAGCTCATATTTTTCTTTTAAAGCATTATAATAAGGTGCATGAGTTAAGACTTCAAGAACCGGTTTTTCTTGATGGAGTTCCTTGTACTCCTCCTCTAGATTAGGTTTGGGTTCTTGGTTGACGGGTTTCTCAAGAGTAGGTTCTACCAACGGTGTGGGGCCTTGGTACCTCATTTTGGATTGCTTGAAACCCTTGTTGATAGTGTTTACCGGGTGAACCGTAGGATGTGAGGGGCATGGATGCGCACTCTCCCATGGTAAACAAGAACATGAAGTCGATGAAATCAAACTCACTTTTGGGTTCTTTATAGTATCACGTGGGAGTGCACCAATTTCCCGGTCATTAAAGGCTTTTAAGAAGGCATCAAGTTTGTTTGTCATCTCGCCTTGTCGTCGCTTAAAATTGGCTTCAAGCTTAGTCAATCGAGTTTCTTGAGATGAAATGAATCTAGATGCAATTGCCTCAAGACTAGTGGGGTTCCCGGTGTTTGGAGGGTTGAACCTATTAGGTGGACTAGATGAGCTTTGGGGTGTACTTGAATTTTGGTTCCACTTAAGGTTAGGGTGATTTCTCCATGAGGGGTTGTAAGAGTTTCCTAAGTTGTTTTGTTCGGGCTTGAAAGTGTACAACTTCTCTCCCGCTCCATCGGTACGCGTGGAGGCGTAGTCCGCAAAAGCTTGTTCGGGGAGTCTTGTGCAATCACGAGTGTCATGGGGACCACTACATAACTCACAAGGTAGAGTGATTTTATTCACTTGATGTGAAGACTTAGGATTCTCGTAGGAGCTCATTAGGAATTTAACTTGATCTTCAAGCTCGAGCATCCTACGGTCGGAATTTTATGAGTCAATGGGAGGCAAGGAGATAGCCTTAACGGTTTTGGGCAACTCACGGGGGTCATTCCAACTTGAGATGCAACCGGCGGGAAGTCACTCAAGCCAATTACTAGCTTGGTCCTGTAGAGAGAATTGGAAGAGACGTAGATGCGTGGTCTCCCGAGTAGTAGCATCGAGGTCGATGGAATCGACAATTTTAAGGAAATCCTTAAGATGCTGATAAGGATCTTCAGAAAGAAGTCCATGGAATGCACATCTGTTTTGCACCAACCGGATGGTGTCCGATCGCAGGGCCGTAGTTTGGGCTTGGTCGGGAAGCTCAATGGTGTTCCTATAGCCTAGGTGGCTTGGTCTCGAGTATTCACCAAGAGTACGGCCTCTTGGCGGGTCATTTGGTGGTAGGTTGATAAATGGTGGTTGGTTATCACCTTCCATGATGAAAAGTGATGGGGTTACGAACAAAGGTCACGAAGAAGGGGGATAGACTATGAGGAAGTTAAAAATTGGAAAAAAGCTTACATGATAGGAATCAAGCAAGGAAACCTAAACGAGGTGGACTCCTAACTAGCTATTCTATTCCCCGGCAACGGCGCCAAAAACTTGATAACGCTACACGCGTCGTTCGGGGTCAAAGGAACTTCCTTTTCGTCGAGCAAGTTTTTCAACATCCTAGGCAGTGAACCTAATCGTTGTACTGTAGTAATAGGGTAAGCCACGGGAATTGATATCGTTCTCTAGGGGAATAAGAATACTAGTGAGAAGTTACTACGCTAAGGTTGGGGTTGAGGAAGATTATTTTTTATCTTTTTATGTTTTTAGGAAATAGAAAGGTACGAATCTCGGGGTTTGAATTTGGGGGTTTTGGTATTTCTACTGATTACTTCTACTTATCTAATTATCTAAACTAAGGTGTATGTAGTCTATGTCTATTGTTGTGTGCTCGTATGATAGTTAAAATGTATTTTCTTAGGCTTTATTACTCCCTAGTTATCTCCTATTGGTGGTTGAACTGTCACGTGCTTATTCTTAATTACTCCCTAGTTATCTCCTAACTCTTTGAAGCTACCAAAGGTTAACGACTACAAGATCTCTAGGATTCATAAACTTTAACTCTAAGGTATTCTTTGAATGACTTGTCTATATAAACTCTAGGCGATTATAAACTAAGGTTCATCAAAGATCAATCAAGCATTACAAACACAACGAATGACCTATCGCAATACTAGGTCAATCACAATTAAGATAAGAGACAACCAATCAATATTCAATAACTAAGTTTCATATTACCTAAGCAAACACACAAGTAAATTAGCCGGACATGGGGAACAGGCAAGCATACACACAATCAAAGGAAGCCATAATTAAATTAATGAAGTAAAACACTTATCTTGATGTAAGATAGGGTATGGAACCCTAAAATACTGTACAAGACAGCCTTGGTTCGGTTTAGGTTTTTACTCCAAAATACTACACACTGAAAACTAAAAAATTTGGATTCTATATATAAGATTACAACTGCGATGGCGTCACCCTTTAATTTGTGACGCCGTCAGGTCGCCGTTATTAGGGTTTCGTCTTGGCCACATCAGTCTTGCGACGGCGTCACCTTATGGTTGTGACGCCGTCCCCTTCAGCCTGTGACGTCGTCTGGATCAAATCTAGGCCGTCTGAGTTGCGACGCCCTACTCTTTTAAAACCTAAAGCCATCACTTGTAAATGAGCATTTTGGCTACTGAGCCGTCACAAAAGTTGTCCGACGGGGTCGCTGTTTGTGCCTGACGCCGTCCCCTTCAGTTCCAGCAGCCTGAGTGTCTCAATTCTTGACTTTCGCCATTTTCTTCGTATATTCGTGCATTTTCGTCCCAATAAGTGTCATTCCAGCATTTTTCCTTCAAGATACCTAAAAAGAGAAAAGGAATGATATTAAGTAATAACGGATACAAAATGATCAAATAAGGGCTTAAACGACCCCTCAAAAGGTACATTTTAAAACCTTATCAGTTAATCAACGTTTAGACATAATCTATGATTTTATTTTAAAAATAAACCTTTCCATATAATAGCTTTTAAATTATTTACCATTTTTATTAAATTCCAATTGAAGATGAGCGTATGAAACACATATGTGCATGAAACGAATGTACAGAGCATGAAAGTGAAAGGGATTGTTTTTACGCGCCCATCCTTGCATATGTCACAGACAGGAGTCGTTTGGTAAGTAATGATACAAATCGGACCATTTCAGTCATTATCTGCTTTCACAAAAACTAATATATACTTCAACACATGGACATACTTTTGTTGAGCATACTACATTGTTCTTTTTAATGCAGAACATACCACATTTGTTTACGAAGTGAAATAACATGTGGAAGTACCATAACGCACTGCTGAGATACCGGAAAGAAATGGAGTTTTATGTTAACGTGAATCTGGAACACCACAACGATAGGCCTAGAAGCAAGAACCACGTTACCATAAATGCCAGATGGAGAAAGATTGTTGAGGAGTGTCAGTGGGAACAAAACAGAATGGTTAGATTCAATCTTGTTGACTTTGTCAGCGACGACCAAGCTTCGGTGTCTTCCCGTACCCCAGTTATAATTCCAATATTTAGCATGTGTTAAAACATAATTTCAGGCGTTATCAGTTGTTATTGGTAGACATGTTTGTAAACAGTTTTTTGGATTGTGTAGGATTTGGTTGGCTTCATTTAGGGTGTGTGTTCCCAAGTATTTGAAGCCATTTATGAGATGGAAATGTAAACTAATTGGTATAGCCCCTATCTGGAAGTGTATGGTTCCTAGTGGTGCATTAAAAGGTGTTCTTTGTGTTGGTTTTGTGCTGGTTGTCATTTGTCCATGGTTGTAAGATATGGGTAGTTTGTTTTTGTTATCAGACTTATCAGAACAGTTATATCAGATATTGGATAGAGTTGGCTTGTACGCACCTTGATATGGGACTTGTCCATATCAGTGTGTGTTGCTTATTTCATTTTACAAAGTTTCCTTAATTAATACAAGTTCACCTTTGCACAAAATATATATATATATATATATATATATATATATATATATATATATATATATTGTGTTATGGTCTTCTTATAAACAGAAAAGTTTAGTGGTTAAAGCTGCCAGTACAAAGTTAAGTCTGGTAAGTTAGTTTTAGTGGTTAAGGCTGCCAGTACAAAGTTATGTCTGGCAGACTTAAGTTAAGTCTGTTTAGTATTCGTAGTTAGTTCTGTTTAGGAAAAACATAATAGTTTTTTGTGTAACTATTGATCATCCAATGGCCACATGAATTTTATGTGTGTGTGGCCTTTTCTAACATTTAGTCACAAAAAGCATGTTTCTTTTGGGTATTTAGTCGCATACAATTAATCATAAAGTGGTTAAAAGTGTTAATAAGTGTGACCATATGGTGTTTAAAGTGAAGAAATGTGTGTTTTGTGTGACTATTGATCATCCAATTGCCACATGAATTTTATGTTTGTGTGGCCTTTTTCTAACATTTAGTCACACAAACCATGTTTGTTTTGGGTATTTAGTCTCATACAATTAATCATAAAGTGGCTAAAAGTGTTAATAAGTGTGACCATATAAGTGAAGAAATATGTATTTTGTGTGACTATTGATCATCCAATGGCCACATTAAATTTATGTTTGTGTGGCCTTTTCTAATATTTAGTCACACAAAGCATGTTTGTTTTGGGTATTTAGTCCAATTAATCATAAAGTGGCTAAAAGTGTTAATAAGTGTGACCATATGGTGTTTAAATTGAAGAAACGTGTATTTTGTGTGACTATTGATCATCGAATGGCCACATGAGTTTTATGTTTGTGTGGCCTTTTCTGACATTTAGTCATATAAAGAATGTTTGTTTTGGGTATTTAGTCACATACAATTAACTATAAAGTGGCTAAAAGTGTTAATTAGTGTGACCATATGGTGTTTAAAGTGAAGAAACGTGTATTTTGTGTGACTGTTGATCATCCAATGGCCACATATTAAGTTACATGACCATATGTGTTGGATTTTGGCTACACTTAAATAATATGTGTGACAAAACGTTTAGTGTGACCATATATGGCATTTAGTCACAGTGTTCGTAGTAAATGTGACTATACATATTAGCTTTTGGCAAGCTAACACAAACTAAACTTTAAACACACATATTAACTTACGTTACCATATGTACTGGATTTTGGCTACACTTAACGAATGTGTGACAAAACGTTTAGTGTGACCATATATGGCATTTGGTCACAGTGTTCAAGTGTGTGACATATATTTGTCACTGTTTATATGTATATCGTGACTAATGCTTCAACCTTACTTTTCATTTGTCACGCCTTCCAATTTCAGATGTGGCTAAAGACTTAGCAAAACATATCAGTCACCCTTAAATAATGTGTGACAAAACTTGACTCTATCATTTAGACACACAAAAAATTACTTCATGTGACTAACGCATCAAGTTTACTTGTATTTGTCACGCGTTCCAAATTCATTTGTGGATAAATGATCAGAAACAAAATTACCAGATACCTTTAGCCACACAATGATTAATTGTGTGGCAATATAGTTCTAATGGTCACACAATCAAAATTTTCATGTGTGACTAATTAGTAAATGTTGTCAATTTTCGTACCTTCAGCCACAAAAGTATGGAATGTGTGGCCGTTCCATTTCGACCATGTGTGACCAAATCCCGTTTTTGTACTAGTGTTTATATCTGTTTCAGATTATGTTACATTTTTGATGTAATTTTCTACCTCGTTTGAAAGACTATTTGGTTTAGTATATGACTATGTGGTTGTGGTTCGACTAACCATGATACAAGTTCCATACTTGTGTTTGGCTTCGTCGTGATATTTGGTATTGTTTTCACTTAGTGTATTCTCTATTTATTTAACCATGTGTTATGACGATTCCTATCTGTTATGCCTCGCGTTTCCGCCTTGCCGGGGTGTGACAGAATAGTATCAGAGCCTTGGTTATAGAGAATTAGGTTATTCTACCTAGACTATAACCTAGGACTCCTCATGTAGCATGCATCGTAAGAATTATGTGTGTAATTATCT
Organism: Chrysanthemum seticuspe; assembly: GCA_019973895.1. Lineage (NCBI taxonomy): Eukaryota > Viridiplantae > Streptophyta > Magnoliopsida > Asterales > Asteraceae > Chrysanthemum > Chrysanthemum seticuspe. The sequence continues at coordinate 223,808,797 of BPTQ01000008.1, read as the reverse complement.
ATGTGATTACTCATTTTTGCATTTTTGCCTATATTTACTCTCAGCCTATAGGAATTTAACTACTATAAGGGTTTTCCTTGGATTGATTTGATTTATGAAGTGATACCATAGGATTTATTTTTGATATTACCTGCCTTATTTCATAACTCTGTATATTGCTGTTAATACCTCGATATGCGGCTTAGGTAATGAGTACACGTGTGAACGGATGCAATTATAATTATGGTGGCCAACATAATTATGAATGCATCACGATACATGTGGACTTGTGATCATGGTTGCGTTAATTGGTGCCAACAAGACTAGGTGTTGGTAGAAGAGTAATATCTCATGTTCGTGTTTCAAAATTTTGAATATACAATAATTTTATCCTCCATCTGACATCTACGAATATCCTTCCTTTTATAGTATGTCATCAAAGAGAAAAACACGTAACTCTGGTGCCAACCCAGATGTTGCTGCATTCATAACTCAGCAACTCCAAGCTCTAATCCTAGAAATTATCACCCAAGTCGGTAACCATGTCCTTAAAAATGGTGAAAACAGAAATGGCAACGGTGGTGGGAATGGAAATGGCAATGGTGGAAACGGAAATGGCAACGGTAATGGGGGTGGTGGAAATGGCATCAATAGGTGTACATACAAGGTGTTCTCAACTTGCAAACCAAAATAGTACGATGGCAAGGGAGGTGCACTAGCACTCACCCAGTGGATAGAGAAGATGGAAGCCGTTATGGACATAAGCAACTGTGTTGAAAACTAAAAGGTGAAGTATGCGGCTAGCTCACTCATTGACAAGGCTCTTACCTGGTTGAACACCCAGATTCAAGCCATAGTTACGGACGCCGCTATAGGTATGACATGGGAGGATTTTAGGGCGTTAATGAAGGAGGAGTTTTGTCCTGATAATGAAATGTATAAACTGGAAACGGAATTCTGGAGCTACATCATGGTGGGTGCCGGCCATGCGGCGTATACTCATAGGTTCCATGAGCTGGCTAAATTGATTCCACATTTGGTAACTCCCAAGTCCAAATGTATCTCCAGGTACATCCACAAGTTAGTTCCCTAAATCCGTAGAATGGTTAGGGCTACTGAGCCAGTCACGATTCAAAGTTCCATAAAAAAGGCAGGGCCACTGAAATATGAGGCAGTTAGATGTGGGACGCTTTCAAAGTGTGGCGAAAAAAGGAAGGATGATAGTGAGTTAAGTAGGCATTGAGGCTCCTGGTCAAGAAATAAGAAGGCTAAAGTAGGAAAGGGATTTGCGGCAGCCACCTCAAGAAGAGGTACACTGGTCCTTATCCTAAGTGTGCTAAAGGTAATTACCATCACAAAGAACATGTGTTGTGTCGTGCGTGTTTTAATTGAAATAAGCCTGGTCACGTTGCAAAGGATTGTCGAGCAGTGGTTAGACATGTGACACCGATTAATGACGTCAACATGGTGAATAGCTAAGGGGAATGTTATGAGTGTGGAAGCCTAGATCATTATCGTTAAACGTGTCCTAGGCTGAAAGGGCATTCATTATGAATGCAAATGAAGCTCACAAGGACCCTAACATCGTGACGGGTACTTTCTCTCTAAACAATCACAATGCTACAGTATTATTGAATTCAGGCGCCGATTTTAGTTTCATTTCTTCTATCTTTGTGAAATTTATCGATGTGAAACCTAGTATCTTAAAACCCAGTTATGTAATTGAAGTAACTAATGTCAAGGAAGTAGAAGTTAATAGGATCATTCGTGGGTGCACTATATTATTAGAGGATACCCATTTACTATCGACCTAATAACTTTCGGGCATGGAAGCTTTGATGTGATCATGGAAATGGATTGGTTGTCAAAGTACAAGGCTGTGATCATATGTCATGAAAAGGTTGTTCAAATTTCGTTGTCAAGCAGAGACTTACTTCAGGTTCAAGGAGAGCGTGCCAAAAACCCAAAGTCTCTTATGAGCGTGAAAGCAAATGAATTAAAACTGGAAGATATTCCAACAGCTCAAAAGTTTCTAGAATATTTTCCTGAAGACGTTTCTGGATTACCCCTTACCGAAAAATCAAATTCCGCATAGATCTGGTTCCTGGAGTAACTTTGGTTGCGAAATCCCCGTATCGTTTAGCACCTTCCGAAATGTAGGAATTGTCTAAAAAACTCCAAGAACCTCAAGACAAAGTTTTCATTCGTCCTAGTCATTCGCCTTGGGGAGCACCCTTCTTATTTGTTAAAAGAAGGATGATTCCTTTTGTATGTGCATCGACTACCGCGAGTTGAACAAATTAACCATTAAAAATCAATACCCTCTTCCTAGAATTGATGACGTTTTCTGTTGATGCAAATAATGTCTAAAAACATTATTGCTATCTTTTGATATCTCTACGTTTTGATGATAACAAAATGTGAAAACATGTTACGTTAAAATAAACGTAAACAAGTTTTTAATCGAAATATCACGTTTCTACATACATTATTCTAGGTAAGAACAAATAAATTTACAACTTGACAAGTGATCAAAGAAGTGAATTTGTGTCTCAAACTTCACATTTTTAATGTGACAAAATATTTTTTCAAAAATACATTTTACAAATTATTTTTGAATATTAAAGAAATCTTTTAATGGAAAAATAAGTTTAAATATTCCTAACAACTATTTTCCCCCCCCAAAACAACTCCTAACTTCCCCAAATAAACTTTCACCCCTAACGACAAAAAAATGGAGCGTTTTTGTCTAGGATGGTACCACGGTACCACTATATTTAGTGGTACCGTCTGCTATTTAGTGGTACCATCCACTGTAACGGACAAATTCTTTATCCCTATAAATACCAGCACATTTCATAGATTTTTCTCATCCTTTTTCACACAAAAATTTATGAGTTTAAGTCTCCTAACACACACACACACACACACTCCTTTGGTCATTTAGATAGTTTTCTTTTGTTTTAGAGTGATCCATTCTTCCAACCAAGTGATCACCTTTATTCCTCTTCTAGTGCAAGAGAAGAACACATTGTATCAAGAAGATACTTAGTGTTATAGTAATAGTAGTGTGCACTTGTAACATTAGTTACACACTTGTTGTATCTTGATATATATCAAGTAGTCTTGAGTCTTATTTAGATAACTTGTGTGGATCATTGTGATCTTGTCGAGATCTTGGCGATCTCTTGTTGTTTGTGAGTCAGTGTGTTGATCAAGTGGATCAAGTCTAGATCATGGTGATCTAGTGGTTCGTGTGACTAGCAAGGATCGGGTAGATCGTGAGTGATATTGGTACTAGGTAGATTAGTACTCGATATTTAGCTTAGTGTCAGAAATTGTGATAAGCGATGTTTTACGGTTTTCTCCGCCTCAAGGGAGTTTGTTGACATAGTGCTTATAACTCTCAAGTTGGGTACTCGAGGAGTAGAGTAGGGCAAAGAAGAGCTTCATTACTGAACCACTATAAATCGCTTGTCTTGGTTTGATCTTTCCATCTCTTACTCTTTACTTTCATTACTTACTTTCTATTATTTTAGTGTATCTATTATAGTCTTGTTAAGTAAGATTTGTATTTTTGTAGCTTGATTTCACAAAGGACTCAATCGAAGTTTTTCACAAATAAACTCTGAAAACTTAACCAAAAAGCGGTAAACCATTCAACCCCCACCTCTTCTAGTTTCTCACAATTGGTATCAGAGCCACGTCAGTCAAGATTTTTAAAATAAATTGTATTTTAAAGCTTGAATCGATCAATGGATTTTGACAAATATCAAGAAGGGAAATTTATGCAAACACCACCACTTTTTGAAACCGATTGTTTTATCTATTGGAAAACAATATTTGAAACCTATGTGAAGTCAAAAGATATTGATCTTTGGCATGTTATTACCGAGGGTGATTTTATACCTATTGAAAAGAATCCGGAAACTAACAAGAATGAAATCGTTCTTTACGAAAAAAAAGTGATACTCTTAAAAGAAAACTAGCCAAAAATGATGAGGCTAAAATGATGATTTATAACGCTTTTCCAAGAAAAGAATTTGAGAGAATTTTTACATGTAATACGACAAAAGAAATTTGGAAAACTTTGTTAGTCACCCATCAAGGTAATAATCAAGTCAAAGAAAACAAGGTAGATCTTCATGTGCAACAATATGAACAATTTTCTATTCCAAAAGATGAAACCATAGATAATGCTTTTGCTAGATTTAATACTATTGTCACTAGTATTAAAGCTCGTGATGAAGGTTACTCTAGCAAAAATTATGTTAGGAAGTTTCTTAGGGCTCTACATCTCAAATGGAGAGCAAAGGTCACCGCCATTGAAGAGTCAAAGGACTTGGTGACATTATCACTTGATGAACTTATAAGAAACTTGAAAGTTCATGAAATTATAATCAAGAAAGACTCTGAAATTATTAAAGGCAAAGGAGAGAAATTGAGATCTCTAGCATTAAAAGCCAAGAAGGAGTCAAGTGATGATGAAAGTTCAGTTTCCGATAGTGAAGACGAAGAGTATGCATTAGCGGTTAGAGACACACACGACAACACTAAAACTAGTAGTACTGTGGTACCGTCTACTGAAAAAGGTGAGTCATCTTCAATTATAAAAAAGAGTTTGAGTCCGAAACCAAGTCATGTAGCAATTAACAATACCAAGGTGCCAATTGCTAGTAAAAAGGTAGTTAAGACCTTTTACAAACCATTGTCTACTACTAGACTTGGTTAGGTAAAACCCGATACTAGATCTAAAACTACACTAACTAGAAGAATAAATAATTCTAAACCAAGGTCTAACACACCGCAACCTAGAGGCAACATTAGAAGGCAAAGTTATCCAAATAACTATCCCATAACTTGGAACAACCTCAAATAACTTAGATACATGCCTTGGGACATTTTTCTTTCATTTCAACATCTTAACCAAATGTTTGAAATGTTCAACACGAATTATCTTGGACCCATAAGATATTGAGGACCAAATTCTTGAGTTATTTACTTATTTAATTAGATATGCTTGGGAATCGACTTGGAGCCTGACAAATGGGTCAAGGATAGTGGATGAACTAATCATATGACGGGAAATCGAAGTTTATTCTCATCATACAAGGCATACAATGGAGGTAACGTCACATTTGGTAGTAATCTTAAAGGCAACATCATAGGCAAAGGTGCGATCTCTCACAACTCCCTCATTATTAGAAATGTTGAGCATGTAGATAATATAGCATTTAACTTGCTTAGCATTAGTCAAATGGTTGACAATTGGTGTATAGTAGTGTATTACGAAGAGGGTAGTGAAATTATTAAGGATGGCAAAACCATAGGTAAAGGAGTTAGAAGAAATGGCTTATTCATCATGAAAATGGGGAATAAGTCTAGTATAAGATATGTCTAGCAACGATAGATGATTATTCCACCCTATGGCATAGAATACTAGGTCACGCTAATATGCGTTTAATACAATCTCTAGCATCTAGAATCTAGTTATAAATTTACTTAAGCTTAAGTTCGATCAATAATTTTGTGACACTTGTAAAGTTGGAAAACAAGTTCACTCTAGTTACAAAGCTAAGAACTTAGTCTCGACCTTTAGATGCCTAGAACTCCTTCACATGGATCTTTTTGGTCCATCTATCGTACAGAGTTATGGAGGAAATCTCTACACCTTAGTAATCATAGACGATTACTCTAGATTAAAGGTGGCAAAACGAGCGGACCGGGCGGGCACAGGCTACGGGCCAAATGGGCTATGTGCCTAACGGGCATGGGCTAAACCGGCACGGGCTAAACGGGCATGGGCCAAGAGGGCCCATGTTATACAAATCGCTTTAAAAAATCCAAAAACGACAAAATAATTTTCTCGAACGTAACATCCCATTTCAAAAAAAAGAGGGGCCCCAAATGTGTCCAAATCTTTTAAAAGTTTTCCCATTTAACCTATTTTTTTTTTATTTTGGGCACAAATTGCCACCTCTACTCTAGATACACATGGACTAGGTTTCTTAAGTATAAGACAAATGCTTTCAAGGAATTCAAAATCCTTAGTAAGAAATTCCAAAATTAACTAGGCTGTAAACTAGTTACCATTAAGACGGATCATGGTCGGGAATTTGATAATGAAGTGCAATTAGGAGCTTATTGTGATAGTAATGGTATTAGAAACAACTTCTCGGCTCCGCGCACTCCTTAATCAAATGGGGTAGTTGAAAGAAAAATCGTACTCTACAAGAAATGAGTAGAACAATGCTAAACGAACAATAAATTCCTCAAAACATTTTGTGTAATGCCGTAGACACCTCAACTTACATACTTAATAGGATCTTGATTAGGAATCCTAGGAAAGACTTCATACGAAATCTTGAAAGGTAGAAAACCTACTTTAGATTACTTTATAGTGTTTGGAAGCAAATGCTTCAATTTAAACACAAAATATGTCAGGATCGAAAAACTTAAAGATTTATGTGGTTTGGAGGTCTAGGTTGGTGGAAGAAGATGAAGATCTTCATCTTCTTAGTGAGAGAAACTAGAGAGAGGGAGGAGAAAACACAAGGTTTATTGATAAGAACAAAACAATACAAATGACCAAATGATTCAACTCACCCCTCATGGAGAGTCATGAGGGGTATTTATAGGCTCTAATTTTGCCACATAAACGATACTAGTCCCTAAGGGCAAAGTATACTATGCATCTAGTCCAATTCACGTAAGTGACATTATCTTTATAAAAAGCGAGGCTAACAATGTCCCTCCAAGATAGTGTCACACGTGAATGGTTACAATGAGACCTATAAATACAAAACAAAGTAAATTACAATAGTAATGAACAATGTTGACTTTCTTGAAGTGCAGAGTCTCTGTAGTCTAGATACTGAGGCAAACTTGAAGTTCTCCCTTCCGATGACCTCGGCAAATGATCTTCTTGTAGCTCTGAACTTCAACTGTAATGGTCTAGTTAGGTTATTACTCCCTCCTAACTAGTGAGCCTTTTTTCTTTCTTTGCTCCCTCCTGAACCGACAACACTCTTCCAACACGTCTTTAATCTTCAGACACGCAGCGGAGAAAGTAAACTCTTGAAGCACAATGGTTGTCGTTCTGGGAACATCATAACAACATAACTCACTTAGTATTGCATCCAAGTTGGTAAAAAGCCCCGATGTACACCACACTACTTCTCCTTCTTCAGTCATAAGCAAAAATCCCTTTGTAATCCAATCACGGAAGATGAAATACCAACTTCCCCCTCCTGATGGTTGCGAGCTATCGAAATCATCATAATGTTGCGTACATGTCGTATTACCTTCTTGATGCAATATTTAACATCATAGCTTGATCAAAATCCCGTGAGAATATGTCGCAGAAATACTCTCAATAAACTTCTCTCAATCCAACCTTTTATCGAACCTCCTTAGAATTCACCGGCTAAATGTAATGACCACATATGGAGATAGCCCGGTACTACTAACTTGAAAAGGAAGTAAGCATCCCAACTTGTGACTTGCTGCTTGTTCTAAATTTTTGAACAATTCAAAACTTCGTGTGACACTGAGCACAACAACGTAACTCCTTAAAGTGATGGTTACACACTGTGAGCACTACAACGTAACTCCTTTCCAGTTATAACCAGATTTTCAAATTTCATAATGTGCTCCAACAAGTTATCTTGAGACATGCATCCAACCAACCATCGTCTCAAAGATAAAGAAGTCCACCCGTGAAATGTCACTTCAATTCCTCATCAATAATACCGTACAAAAACTCCGTAGCCATTTTTTTCAAATTTCGCGCAAGCCGTGAATTTTGTATCCCTCCGTGAAAATTTACCATACCAAAAAATACCACTCTTTAAAGTAGAACAAAAAAATTGTATCCAAAACACTTTTGTAGACACAAAAAATTTTGGATGACAATATTTTGAAGATGTTCATGCGTTTGAAAAACATCAACTCAACAACATATAGCACCATCATGTATCCAGTCCATTGCAACCCATATTGTTTTGGCCCAAACACGAAATACCATCGGAAGCCCAAGTCCAACTGTTGTGATATTGATCCCACGATCCAAAGCAGAATCATATATCCGGTTTATAAGATAATTCCACTTCACCCTAAAATACAATATTACCCTAAACCTACTTGTGATAAAAAAAGTGCCTACCAACAAACTTTTCTCACCCCAAACTTTTTATCTCACAACAGATCTAGGAAAAAAAAAAGAAACGTATCTTCTTTTCATCTACCTCCCATCAAACCATTAATCTCAATCACCAATCCGAATCGCATCTCACCAGCACATCTCAACCATACCGTTACCTTGGTCTTTTCATTATAATACGAATCAAGAATGCGTCTATTAGGGCTTCAAGATCCTATTAGGGTCTCGGGTAAGGTTATTGTTTCGAGTTGAGATTATGAACGAAACAAGAAGTGATTATAACACCATTGTTATCAATCAATTTCTTTTTATGTTTCGGATAATTCCAAAAGGGTCGATGATGAGATTGATATGTGATTTTTCTTTATGAGTCTTGAATGAGAGTCTGGGGAGAGATGAGAGGGTATATTGGTGAGTCTAGGTCTAGGATTAGGTTTCGGACTGATGATGTTGTTAAGACTGAATTCGAGAGATGTTATTATGGTATTAGGTATACGTTTGTGGTCTTAGTCAATTTTACGCATAACATTTGTCAATCTTACGCGTAACATTTCTTGAACCCTTATGCGTAACCTTATGCGTAAGATCACTTATGCGTAGCCTTACGCGTAAAAGCCTAGGCTTATGCGTAAGAGCATACGCGTAACTCATTCCTTACGCGTAACTTCACAGCTACGCGTAACTTTCACTGTAGATATTCCTTATGCGTAAGTTTAGGGTTTTGACCCTTTGACCACTTTTTCCGACGAGTTTTCCGACTGAAAAATCCGACCATCTTCATAAAATACCCAGAAAAGCATAAAAACTGCTTCTGTTTGACCAGTTTGACCATGAAGATGACAGTTTGACCACTTTTGTTTCACAGATATATTGGTACAAAAGTCAAAGAAATGATAAGAGATATTGTTTGGACTCAAAACAGAACACAAAGCAGATATCTTGACATGAAAGGACCAGACTTTTTTGACCAAATAAATAAGGATACACAAGAGATATGTTATAAACTGTTAGTACCCAAAAAAATAGGAACAAAAATTTCCTACCTTAAAAAGATTGTACAAAACAGCTTACAACAATATTCGAAGACCACACAAATCAATAAAACACAACCTTGGCTCGTTATACCAATTGTCAGGATCGAAAAACTTAAAGATTTATGTGGTTTGGAGGTCTAGGTTGGTGGAAGAAGATGAAGATCTTCATCTTCTTAGTGAGAGAAACTAGAGAGAGGGAGGAGAAAACACAAGGTTTATTGATAAGAACAAAACAATACAAATGACCAAATGATTCAACTCACCCCTCATAGAGAGTCATGAGGGGTATTTATAGGCTCTAACTTTGCCACATAAACTATACTAGTCCCTAAGGGCAAAGTATACTACGCATCTAGTCCAATTCACGTAAGTGACATTATCTTTATAAAAAGCGAGGCTAACAAAATACCACCTCACCAAATTTGACCCAAAGTCTTACGAAGGTTTTTTCCTAGGATACTCACAAAATAGTAAATCCTATGTTGTCCTAAATAAGGAAGCAATGAAAGTCGAAGAGTCACTCAACTTGACATTCGATGAGAATCCTCCCCCAACTAAATCATCACCCTTGGTGGATGAAGACTTGGATGAGGAAGAAGCCATTAAGGTTAGTGGCAAGAAAACCTTAAAACATCACATTGAGGATGAAATAGATGAAGTTGATGAAATAATCAACATCAAGGAATCCAAAGATCATCCAATAGAGAATGTCATAGGCAACCTAAACCAATGAACCCTTAGGCCACAAGAACAAAACAAAAGTAATTTCTTTTGTTTTATATCTAACGTAGAACCCAAGAACATCGGTGAAGCGATGAAATATGATAGTTGGATAGTTTCTATGCAAGAAGAATTAAATTAATTCACCACAAATCAAGTTTGGGTGTTAGTACCTCCACCTAGGAACCAAACCATCATAGGAACTAAATGGGTGTTTAGGAATAAACTCGACTAAAATTGCTTCGTATATAGGAATAAGGGTTAGTAGCACAAGCCTAGAACCAACAAGAAGGTATAAACTATGATGAAACTTATGTACCCGTTGCTAGACTAGAATCTATCAGGATACTCCTTGCCTATGCGTGCGCCTTAGGTTTTAAGCTATATCAAATGGACATCAAAAAGGAGGTGTATGTTGCGCAACTTCTAGGATTCATTGATTTTGAAAAACCGAACCATGTTTATAAGCTCAAGAAAGCACTATCTGGCATCAAACAAGCTCCTAAATCTTGGTTTGATAGATGGAAGGCTTTCTTGCTTAAACATGAGTATACCATGGGAATGGTTGACAATACACTTTTCACGAAGAAACGTAATTCACATCTCATCATTATTCAAATATATGTCGACGACATTATATTTGATTCAACTTGTCAAGGACTATGCGATGATTTTTCCAAGATCATGCATGATGAGTTTGAGATTAGCATGATGGGAGAATTAAATTTCTTTCTTGGTCTACAAATAAAACAAATGGAAAATGGCATCTTCTTTAATCAATCTAAGTATATTAAGGAGATACTTAAAAATTTTATTTTAGAAGAGTCTAAACCTTTGAAAACGCCCATGTCCATGTAAACGAAACTCACGAGAGACGAAGAAGGTAAGTCCGTTGATAGTACTAAGTATAGGGGCATGATAGGTAGTTTATTATACCTAATTGCAAGTAGGCCCGTTATCAAGTTTAGTGTCTGCCTTTGTGCTCGCTTTCAAGAGGATCCTAAAACCTCTCACCTAGAACCGGTTAACCGTATCTTCTGATACATTAAAGGCACTATGCACTTGGGGTTGTATTATCCCAAGGGGACCGGTGTAGAAACTATTGTCTATGCTAACTCTGATCATGCGGGAGATTGTGTGGATCGAAAAAGCACTAGCAACATTTGTACCTTCATGGGTTGTTGTCTAACTTGTTGGTTCTCCAAGAAACAAACAGCTATTGCTATCTCCATGACCGAAGCCGAATACGTAAGCTCCGGAAAGGCATGTCAACAAGCACTATGGATGAAACAAGCTCTAATCGACTACGACATCCATCTTGACGACATCCCTATTATGTGCGAAAACAAAGGTTTAATTGACTTGAGAAAGAACCCCATCCAACACTCTCATACTAAACACATCAAAATACGTCATCACTTCCTTCTCGATAACCTTCAAAAACGAAACATTTCTATTAAGAAAGTTCCTTCCCATGACAACATCGCCGACATCCTAGCCAAACCTCTCAAACGAGAATCCTTCAATTATATACGTCTAGGTCTAGGAATGATGGAACACATTCTATAAGTCTCGTCTTATGAGTACTCAAATATTTCACTGAAAATATTAAAGTCATACATTTAGTCTCATCTTATGACCATTTGAATATTTCGCTGGAAATATTAAGGTCATCACAACTTCTCTAGTCTAGTTAGTTAAATTCTATCCCGTAAGAGAATTTATTAGGTATAAATTCTCTCGTCGTGTCAAAAAGTCTCACTAAATAAACGATACTTATCCGTCAAAAATCAAAATAAGATAAAATTTTGTCTCAGTAGGTTACGGCACCACTAAAGTGAGGCACGGTACCACTATATTTAGTGGTACCGTGACCTGACAAATGCATTTTTCTTCTTTCTCTCTTCACTGTTAACACACCCAAACAAAACATAACTTCAGCAAACTGTTGTTAAACCGAACCAACACCCAAAAACCTCAATTGCACTTAATTTTAATCAATTCAAGGCATTTGATTTTAAGATTATCAACCACTACATTCTTCACAACATCAATTGTAAGTCAATTAACTTTAATTTTCTTTAATTTTGAGTCTATGGTTTGTTCTTGCATATAAAATTGAATTGGGGCTTTTCAATTTTAATTGAATTATTATAAAATTAAGACTAGGATTAGACAATGTATAGCTATCATGATAGTTTTCTTTTGTTTTTCAGAGATCCATTCTTCCAACCAAGTGATCACCTTCATTCCTCTCCTAGTGCAAGAGAAGAACACATTGTATCAAGAAGACACTTAGTGTTATAGTTATAGTAGTATGCACTTGTAGCATTTGTTACACACTTGTTGTATCTTGATATAAATCAAGTAGTCATGAGTCTTGTTTAGATAACTTGTGTGGATCATTGTGATCTTGTCGAGATATTGGATATCTCTTGTTGTTTGTGAGTTAGTATGTTGATCAATTGGATCAAGTCTAGATCTTGGTGATCTATCGGGTAGATCGTGAGTGAGATTGGTACTAGCTAGATTATTACTTGACATTTAGCTTAGTTTTGAAAATTGTGATAAGCGGCGTTGTACGGTTTTCTCCGCCTCAAGGAAGTTTTTTGACATAGTGCTTAGAACTCTCGAGTTGGGTACTCGAGGAGGGGAGTAGGGCGAAGAAGAGCTTCGTGACCGAACTCACTAAAAATCTCTTGTCTTAGTTTGATCTTTCCATCTCTTACTCTTTACTTTCATTACTTACTTTCTACTTTTTAGTGTTTCTATTATAGTCTTGTTAAGTAAGATTCATATTGTTGTGGCTTGATTTCACAAGGTCTCAATCGAAGTTTTTCACAAATAAACTTTGAAAACTAAACCAAAGAACGGTAAGCTATTCAACCCCCCCCCCCTTCTAGTTTCCCACATGTTCGATCAGTTACAAGGCTCGCGTTATTTCTCAAAGATTGATCTTCATTCCGGTTAGCACCAACTCAGAGTACACGAAGCCGACATTTCAAAAACCGCTTTTAGAACTTGTTATCGGCATTTTGAGTTTACTATGATGAACCGAGTATGCAAACCATATCAGGATAAATTTGTCATCGTTTTCATCGATGATATCTTAATCTATTCAAAGTTGAAAGTGAAGCATGAGAGTCACTTGAAACTAATTCTGGAGCTACTTAAGAAAGAGAAGTTGTTCGCCAAGTTCTCAAAGTGCGAGTTTTGGTTACAAGAGGTTCATTTCCTCAGATACGTTGTGAACAGCAAAGGGATCTAGGTGGACCCCAAAAATATCAAAGCAGTGAAATAGTGGAAACCTCCTACAACACTATCAGAAATACATTATTTCTTAGGATTAGCAGGTTGCTACCAAAGATTCATCGCCAACTACTATAAGATTGCAAAGCCTCTCACATCGTTAACCCAAAAGAACAAGAAGTTTTAGTGGAGTGAGGAGCAAGAGGAAGCTTTTCAAACACTGAAGAACAATTTATGTAATGCTCCAGTTTTAGCACTTCCTGACGGGCCAGATGACTTTGTAGTGTATTGTGATACATTAAACCGAGGTTTTGGATGTGTATTGATGCAAAGGGGCAAGGTGATTGCATATTCCTCTTGACAGTTAAAGATTCACGAGAAGAACTACACTACTCGTGATTTAGAGCTAGGGGCAGTAGTTTTTGCCCTCAATACCTAGAGACACTATTTGTATGATACAAAGAGTATTATCTTTATGGATCATAAAAGCATTCAGCATATTTTTTATCAGAAGGAGCTGAATATGCGCCAGAGGCGATGGATAGAGTTGTTTAGTAACTATGACTGCGAAATTTGTCACCATCCCGGTAAGGAAAATGTTGTGGCCGACGCATTGAGTAGGAAGAAGAGGATCAAACCAAAACGAATTCGAGCTATGAGTATGACTATACAATTTGAGCATTAAGCACAAGATATTGGAAGCTCAGGTTGAGGCATGCAAGGATGAGAACATTTCGGCAGAGACGGTATGTGATTTAGGCCAACAAATGGAGAAAAGAGAGGATGGCGGTTTATATTTTTTGGATCGAATTTGGGTTCCATTGACAGGTGATGTAAGGAAATTTATCTTGGATGAAGCTCACACCACTAAGTACTCCATTCACCTATGGTCCGACAAAATGTACTATGATCTGAGGGATGCATACTGGTGGCCGGAAATGAAGAAGGATATAGCCACCTATGTTAGCAAGTGCCTGACATGTTTAAATGTCAAGGTTGAGCATAAAAAACCTTTGAGGTTATTACAATAGCCAAAAATCCCTGAATGAAAATGGGAGCGGATAACCATGGAGTTCATTACCAACCTTCCTCGAACCAGTAGTGGAAACATTGTAATATGGGTCATTGTAGACAGGATGACGAAGTCTGCTCACTTCTTAGCTATACGTGAGGACTACGAAATGGAGAAGCTAGCAAGACTTTACATCAATGAGATAGTGGCAAGGCATGGAGTACCTATATCCATCATATCTGACCGTGATAGCCGGTTTGCTTCACGATTTTGGCGAACACTACAGAAGGACTTGGGAACACGTTTAGACACGAGTATGACATATTATCCGCAGACTAACGGGCAGAGCGAGCGAACTATTCAGACATTGGAAGACATGCTCAGAGCATGTGTTATGGATTTTAGGGGAAGTTGGGACACTCATCTCCCTTTGGCCGAATTCTCCTACAACAATAATTATCACAAAAGTATTTGATGTGCTCCGTTTCAAATGTTTTGTGGAAGGAAGTTAGATCGCCAATACTTTAGGCTGAAGTTGGTGAGAGTCAACTGATTGGTCCTGAGATTGTGCAAGACACCACTGATAAAATATTCCTGATTCAAGAGAGGCTCAAGGCGACAAGCGATCGTCAAAAGAGCTATGGTGACAAACGATGTAGGCCATTGGAATTTAGTGTTGGCGATCATGTGTTACTTAAGGTGTCACAATGGAAAGGCGTGGTATGTTTTGGAAAGAAGGGAAAGTTAGCACCAAGGTATGTAGGACCCTTCGAGATCCTTGAACATATTGGCCCTGTAGCCTGCAAGAGTTGAGTAACGTTCACGACATGTTTCACGTGTCCAACCTGAAGAAATGGCAGGCGGATGCAAACCTGCATGTACCATTAGATGAGGTCAAATTAAAGAGTAACTTACGCTTTGTAGAAGAGCCCGTTGAGATCATGTATAGAGAAGTGAAGTGTCACACCCCCAAATTACCTGTTTTGTAGCGGAATGGAATACCTGGGGGTGACTGCCATAGCATCATAGTTACAGTTATATTGAACGACCTAAAGTGTCGTTTGGAAAATATATCGTTTGATTTAGTAAAATAATCAGATTTTACAAAGTATAGGTCCTAAATGAAAATCATCATGTGCGGAAATAAGTTTGTTACAAGCCAAACGATGTTTTTAATGTGCATAAATCCCATGTGAGACGCGTCGTCCCCGCGACTCTATGATAAGTCCACATGCATGCCATGAAGTGTATGCCTTAGATACCTGAGATAAAACATGCTTAAAAGTGTAAACACAAAGGTTGAGTGAGTTCATAGAGTTGGTGTTGTCATGAAAAACCTTGAAAGAAAGTTCATGCAGCAAAGGCATTGCAAATCTACTCAGTTCCAAGTTCCGCCCATACAAAACTTGCAACTTGTGTGTTTACAACCCATTGCCAAAATATGTATAGTTTATGTTCAAGCGCATGATGTCAAATGAATTCACATAATAGTACATTACTTAATGTATCAATATTCAATTGATATAACACATATGAGTGTTGTTTCAAATAGTTCCACGACCATTAGTTCATGATTGTACCAAGTCCGCTAGTACATGATTATACCAAGTCCGCTAGTACATGATTATACCAAGTCCGCTAGTACAACATTATACAAAGTCTGCTAGACCGTGATCATACCAAGTCAATTAGCCCAATGATTTATGATATAGAAATTCTAAGTATGGCAATACTGTTACTTCGCATGACTAAACTTTCAGTTTAGATAAACACATAGTTTGCAAATAGACATGAATGTCATAAAAGTTGATGAGCATATATCTCCCCCAAAAGTAGTATAAAAACAATTGAAAATGGGGCTATGAAACTCACCTGATGCAATGATTATGATGACAAAAGTGGATACACTGAAATGAGGTGAAATCTCTAACTGCAACCTAGTATGAATGATATGTTCTAATGTAAGTCATGAAACAATGTCGTACATGCAAATCCACATGTAATCTATACCACTTGTGCATTTTTGAAAATAGAGTTTATCGTCGAAATATATGTTTATGACATCTTGTCAAGTTACAAAATACTTTATAAGTATTTACGTTGAAACAACATCCTACGATAGTCGTTTAGTGATTTATCAGGAAATTATAATTTTTCGTCGCAAAACAATATAATTTGACAATTCATGAAAGTGACTAAATGGCCTCGAAAAGCTAGTCGTAAAATAGTGAATATCGAGTGTTAGGAAACAAACTCAATGGTTTTGGAAAGCTTTTCACATCATCTCATAGTCTTAGCTTTTAAGTTTTGATCATAGAGGTCTCGATCATGGAGAAAAACATAGGTAAAGTAGGGTACTTGTACCAAAAATATTGTTTAAGGGTAGTTTCGGCAAAGTTTGAGTGACCGTATTTTATTCGTTACAACTCCGTTTGACGAACGGTTGGACATTTTTGGAAAATAGGCTAGGTGAACTTACTTTTACTAGAAGTCATCGTTTTTTAAAAAGTATTCTATCGATGTTAAAAACGACTCTCAACATGGTCACTCGCGACAATAATTTTTGTCTAATAGGAAAAATATATAAGTGTTTTATACTTGTATAAAAAGTTACGATAACCTTGTTTAAAATGTGAATAACTTAGTCGTTATAAGTCCGTTTTCTACGTTTTATATGTCCTTAGCTTCGTGTTAAAGTATACTAATATATTTTTGATAAATCGACTCATTTAGATAACGCTTAAGACTCAATTTTGACCCTTAAAAATCTGGACAGCATGCTGTTTTTCCGGAAAATATAGTTTTCGTCGTTAAACTTGAAAATAGCATAACTTCTTTGTTATATATCCGTTTTAACCCGTTCAAGCGACCACGGTTTCGTTTTAAAGTATATTTTCTGAATATCTAGCCCAAAATATTTTATAAACTGTCGAAATTTCCAGACTTTGCAAAAATGATCAGACCCTATTTTATAGTTGTCGAAAGTAATTTTTCTTGCGTAATACTTATTCTAACCACTTCAAATCAACACCAAATCTATTCTAAACCTACCATACACCTTCTTAGGGTGTCATGGGTTCCTAAACATCATCAAAAATGATATGTTTCAAGGGATTAATTATAGAATGATATATACTAATTATAAGTACTAAAAACATTAAAAGTGGTTAGATTCACATGTAACTTGCATGTTTTCTTTCAAGCATGATAAAAATAACTTAAATATGAATATGAAAGATTAAAAATAATCATGAAATGCTTACTAGTATAATGATTAGGTTTATGGAACAAGGTTTTCCTAAATACTCTAGGTTTTTATTGCAAAACCCTTAAAAGAAAGTATACTAGAGTTTATAAATTAGATTGTTCTTGAAAAACTTGTGCTTCTTCCTTTTTTTCTTCTTTGGCTGAATATGATGATGAAGATGGAGAGGATACTTTTGTTTTTCACCTTTTTACTAAGTGTATGTATGTTTTCTTTTTGGAGATAAAATATATATATTGGAAATATCTCATAAGTTGTATGTGTACATTTAGAAGACAAATGCAACAAGTAACTTTGATGACTAAGGGTGTGTTGGGTCGGCAAGGTACTAGGGGGGGTGAGGTGTTTTTTTTTTAATGATTAAATGTGTAATAAGTTAATTATAATATGTATTTGATACATATAATTAATTATTAAGTGTAGCGTTAGCTAGAAATAAATTTTAACGGAACAAAATAAAGTATAGCGAAGTCGTTAAAATTATAAAAATATATTTCTTACGTGAATTGAGTGAAATAATAATTATCGAGTAGTATTTACGAAAACCGTCGAAAATACTTATACATAACAATTTATATACAAAATAAATTGAAAACATCAGGTAAACTAATAATATAATTTTTATAGTCTTATAATGAGTATAAAAATATATTAGGATCATTTTTGGAAGTGCCGGATCAATTATTCAAAATAAATGATTATGCGATAGCGTTTATTTAATAGGAAAATAAACGTTACTGAAATATGCAAACCCATGCATGATCTAATATGATGATGACGTTACTAATAATATGTAGCCTAAATCTAGTTTATATGAAATGTCCTAAATGATTGTTCATGAATTCGCAGCTAAACCCTTACGGTTACGCGAATTTGGTACTCGTAAACCTAGTTTACGAAAAATAGTGAATAGTGAATCATGAATAGTGATTTTTCTCCGGGAATGAATAGTGTTTCATGAATAGTAAAATTTTGAAATACGTTCTCAGAATATCAAATCGACTTCGAAAACGATGAATAGTAAAATGATGAATAGTAACTGATGAATAGTAAACTCCCGAGATGAATAGTAAATTTTTCAAAGTTTGTAAAATGTCCTGAAATTACTAGTTGTCACATTCGCCTAACCAAAAAGGAATTCAGTCCCTGAATTCAGTTCGTGTTGGTCTCTCAAGTTTAGGGTTTGTGATGAATAATGAGGAGAGAAGACATGAGGAGGTGTCGTTACGGCTATCTATGATTAAGAGTGTATAAACTTCGCGATGGAGAAAATATTGAAAGAATCTCCCATGAGTATCACCTTGACTTTTAGGAATATGTGAAAATTTTGTTTGCACTAAGATTTATAAATAACTGCTCCCATGTTAGGAATTAGAAATTCCATAAGTGAAGAGTCGGTCACCGCAAATGTTATCTAGCATAAGTTAGCTCGTAGACATATCGTTTATTACGTTATTTAGTAGTTTATTAGTTAGTTTGTAGTGTAGAATAGTTTAGTGTATCACCGTGGAGGAAGGACTGGTCTTTACCCACTGTATGCCTGATCTGCAGTTTGACAGGAGGACGTATTTGTATGTTACTATAAATACCCCTTCCATCCATGGAAGGGGTGGTGCTTCTCAATCTAACATTCCATTATTTACAAAGCAAGTCTCTAACTAGAACACCCTCTCTTATCTTTCTCTCTCTAAATGGCTAACATGTTTTTCCATCATCCAAGACCACCCGAATCATCAAACACAATATATTTACGATCCTTAAAATGGTACCAGAGCCTAGGTTATTGTGTTGTGTTGATTTATGGTGGTTTTTGTACCTTGTTAAAACTGTTTATGCATTTTTTTTATGGTCGGAAAACTTTGTGTCCGTTTATTTTCTTGTGGAAACAATTTTTAACTTGTTATGTGTATCCATTTGGTCATAAAGTCCTGTGGTATATCTGGTGATATCTGTTTTGGTCATAAAGTTTTGTTATGTGTATCCATTTGTCAAGTTTTGTTACCAAACCGTGACTTGTGGTCAAACTGGTGAATTGCGTGGTCAACTGGTGGGTTTTTCTTGGTCAAACTGGGCAAACAAGTTTATTCATATGCAATTTTTCTAGGTTACATGTATATTGGTATGCAGTTTTATGGTCAAAACGGGTCAAAGAAGCATCTTTTATGATATTTTCTGGGTAAGTTTGAAGCTGAACGGAAAATCTTAGTCGGAAAACTCGCCAGAAAATCAAACGAGTTATCCTTTTGGCTAGCGACTTGTTTTATTTTAATACAGTTTTGACTGGCTAGCGACTTATTTGATAAAAATACTATGAGTTTTGATTCATAGTAACCTGCAAGTTGTAAGGTTAGCGACTTGTCACTATATTGATAGAGACTTGAGTAAAGTAGTGATTTGAGTAATATAGCGACTTGTTATTTAACATGTAGCGATTTGTATCAGAAGTAGCGACTTTTATGTGATGTAGCGACTTGACTCATGACTCTTAACAAGTAGCGACTTGTGTCATTGTTAGCGACTTGTAACATTGTTAGCGACTTGTGAAGTAACATTTAAGAAAGAAAAAGAAGATGAATAAAAGACTCCACCACTATACCATCCACCACATCTCAACTCATGACCTCAGTTTTCTAACATCAACGGTACATGTACAAGCTGAAATAAACAAGCAGAAAATGGTCTAAACATCTCAACACAATCAAAACCATTCACCAAATCCTACATCTAGACTCACCAATTGACCCTCACAATCACTCCCCAACTCACATCTAATCACTCGACTCAAAGCTAAAATGATAAACAAATGAATCTCAGAATTATTTTCGTTCATATTCAGAGATATAATCAAAACCACTAATGGCTCACACGAAATATATATCATCATCGACTCCTATTTGAAGCTTAACTTCTTTATTTATCCGAATATTGTAAGAAAAGAATGATAACATACATGTTATTTTCTGTTTCTTTGGATCGGTTTTAAAGGACAAATGACAACGAAAACACAAATTCTAAGCCTACCCGAGACCTTTCCCTGAAGATCTTGAAGCCTTGACAATAGTTGAAGCCATCCCTGTGGCTTATTCTTATTGTGTTGTGTCTAAACACAAAAGATTCAGATGGCTTTTTAATTGTCCTCTAGATTCGGATTGAGCATCACATGAACACATATGTTGAGGACGGCTATGAGTATTTTGACTCGGATTGATTAGATACAAAGGTGGGGGGCAAACTAAAATTGAGAAGTAATATTAGGGTTTGTTTGAGTATGATTTTGTGAAAGTAAAGCAGAAGGAGGCGGATTTGAAGTGATTAGGGTTTGTATTATCAAAAGGGGCGTGATATGAGTGTGTGAGTTTAGGGCTAACCATTGTGTGTTATGAGGCATTTTATACCCGTGGTATTAGGGTTGTGTTATTGTGATCGGGTATCATCTGTGTCACATGGATCAGGTTCTCTTGGGCTACTCACGGGCCTCATGACTTTTGTTATTTGCTCAAAGTAGTTGGACGATTGGAGCTAGGCCTAGTATTTCTTTTTTGTGTTTGGGCCGACAAATTGGACACTTGCAACTTTTTGTAATTTGGTCTCTTAATATGTCGAATATTAACATGGGATTTTAACTCACAAAAGTTGGTATCCAATTGTTATTTGCTAAACGGTTTCTAGTCAGATTAAATTTTCAAGATGAATACGCATTCATGACTTGGTATTGTCGTTGGATAAAATTGAGTAGTACAGCAGTGCTCGTTCAAGGACATAGTGTGTTGAGAACAAAAGCTTATTGCCGGATATTTTTTGTAACTGTACTGGATTCTGACATGGGCTTAAGCTGGATTCGGGGTGCGTTTTGTATGATGATGAGTTTTGATCTTGTGATTTGTGCTAATGAAATTTGATCATGTGTTTTATCAATGTGATTTGATGTGAGTTGGTATGATGCTGAGATTCGTTGTCACATGAGGTTAGGTATTGGTTTACACATTTTCAAGGAGAATATTATGATACGACTTGAATTGATGGTTGATGATGTTGTTGATGTTTGTGAATGAACCGTTGATGAACCGATGCATGTTCTCCTAAAACAAGATATTCACCGAAACCAAAGTTGTCATAACACATTCAAGCTAACATTGTTTACGGTTTTGTCTTGATTTTGTAAAATCCCGCGAAAGAATCTATTTCTCGGTTTAAATCATAGACTTGTAAAATCCCGTGAAAATGGAAACATCCTGGTAATTGTAAAGTGTGTTTCCGGATCTATCTTACGGTTTATTCTTGGTTTTGTAAAATCCCGCAAAAGAAACTATTTATCGGTTTAGACCATAGAATTGTAAAATCCCGTGAGGATGGAACCATCCTGGAGAAAGGAATGTGTAATTCTGGATCTTATCTAATGCTGGTGCTATAGTTTCTACTTCGAAGAAGGGATAAAAGGGTGTACTTCATGAATTGGATGTGTGTTTGGATATTCGTCATGGCAGTTTGGCTATTACAAGGTTTTACGGGGTTATGTGCTTTTAACCATGGTCGGGATGAAACCATTATCATAGTTCACTTAAAACGTCAAAGGAGGCTAGATTTGAGCTTTTAATTAAAAGATGTGTCAACGGGGTTAATTCACTATTATTTATTTAAGGTTGAATTGAAATATCACGGGCAAGTGTACTTAGTATCTGAAGGTATCGGGGATGGTTGGATGAAGATTCTTCATGATCCTTGTTCAAGCTTATTATCAAAAATGAAGACTTGGAAATCTAGTTATTGTTGGGTGACTTTTACCTTTTCTTTTACCACTTGGGGGAATTGGGCTCTTAGCACCACAAAATAACTATCACTTTAAGGAGTTACGTTGTAGTGCTTAGTGTCACATTCAATTGTGGATTTTCAAGAGGTGATGTACGTCTTATACTTAATGGTTGGTTGGATGAAGAGTATAGAGTACTTAGAGATTCAGTGGTGGATGAAGTCTCGGCACCGCTCTTTGATACGTATGTGCAAGTTTAAGTCACGAGTTCGGGTTAGTTTACTTCAGGGTCAAATTCATCATATTGGGTTATCTCCATCAGCTGTCACTACAAAAAGCCTACTGAATGATAATGGTGATTGATTACAAGTTTTGCCAAGAGAGCTGAAAAGAGAGAGATTATGACCTTTGAACACTACAGTTCAAGCCTCGTTCTCTAAAGAAAAGAAAAGTGTACGTCTCAGTGCGCTTTATCTTCGAAAGAAGAGAAATCTTCTTATGACGTATGAACACAACAGTTCATGCCTCGTATTCTAAAGAAAAGAAAAGTGTACGTTTCAGTGCGCTTTATCTTCGGAAGAAGAGAAATCTTCTTATTATGACCATTCTCATCAACATGCTTCATGCTTTTTCCATGCGCTTCAGTCATCAAGTCAACCGGAATTCTGATAATTACTCTTATTCCACTTGCTCAATATAATGAAGATGGCGACATCATGTGCTAATTTTGCGGGGTAAAAGTGTGAATAGAATACATTTGGATGATCTCACTTATTTAGTCAAGAATGGCATCTCCGTATGCAATTATTGAGGGGGAGAAGAAGTATGATAACTCTGCATGGTTGATTGATTTCTGAGAATAAATGGTCAAAAGACTCCAAACTCATGTAAGAACCGAGCTTCTTCTTATCGGATCATCTTCACATGGAGTTTCTTCTTAAGAGCCGTTAGTTAACATCTTCACACGGGCTGATTTGATTAATGACAAAGTGCTTCTAGTTGCGGGGCTTATTTCCTTGATGAACATCTTTCTGTTCTTGTTTGATTGGGAGGGATTTGATTTAAGGGGATTTGCTATATACAAGTTAACGGGAATGCATTTGGTGAGTTGAAGATGTTGAATTTCTATTCCCCAATTGGACAATCTTGAAGAAGGTCGAGTCTACAGTCTGTTCTACATCTTCTGCTACATGTTAGAAGACTAAACACGAGTTGCATTTAAAGATCTAAAGACTTCTTCTTTATTCATGCATTCATTATAAAGATTGTCGGTTTAGGGGAGAGCACTAATTGGGGGAGGGTGAAATGTCTGATTTAATTCCCAATTAGACTTGCTCACATTCTTCAGCAAGTTGATTCTCACAGATACATCTGAGCTAATGATGTTCTTCTCAAAAAAAAGATTTCAAGTATTTGGGCTTAAAATACGATGCTGATTCTGAAGTGTCAAAACCAGCAAGGGGGAAGGAGACACACATCTAAACACAAAGCGAGTAAACTTGATGAACTTAATTCTTCTAAGTGATTGAAGATATCCCGGGAAGACAAATGTCATGACCACAGAGAAACTCAAGGTTTTACTCATCAAGGCTTTTAGTGTTATTATTCCAACGACGTGGGGGAAGCGATGTAAAAGAAAGTTTCTGAAGATAAAAAGAGGTACACAAGTGTGTGATGATTTCGATGTTATCGCAATCATCAGGGGAGAGTGTACATTGGGGACGCTCAGCTGTCTCACTTGAGGGCTTAATCAATAATTCAGAGATATAATCACTTATTCCGGAGTTGACATCCGCAGAGATTGTCATCCGCAGAGATAATCAGTGATTCGGCCTGCTTCTTCTATGTTATCGGTTATTCTCTCTTTGGGCATTCGGGTACTTCAGGTTCTTGAGCTTCATACACTTTCTTCAGGGGGAGAGAAAAGTATACATCAGGGTTATTCTTTGGCTATTGGACTTAATCTGCTACTTCGATGGTATAAGTTTTTATGTCTTCGGGTATATGTGTATTCGGGTTCGTGAGCTCTAGTCTAAGAGACTGACTGCATCAATTCATCTACTTGGGGGAAATTGTTGTCTTGACACCTTTTGGAATGGATTGCTTCAGACTTCAGTGGAATGAAATTTGAGAAGGATTATTTTAATGTGGGATGATACGTTGCTGTTGTTCTATTGGATGATATAACCTCGAACGAAGAATCACGGTGATTATTCTTAAAAGGAGCAGCAAGATCGATGATAATGGTGTGCTTCTTTGTGCACCTGGCTAAGGGAAGCTTGAAACAAAAGCTTTGAATCTGCTCAGCTAAAGGATTTTCGGTTTGGGGGGAAGCTGCCAAAGTCTCACTTTCAGATGGTTCAATTTCTTTCTTCAATGCAAGAGCCTCGGAAGCTTTGGTGGTGAAAGTTTTAGGGATGATGACTTCTATCTTCTACAACGGGGCTGCTCGATATCCTTATCTCGGTACTCGTATCATCATCTTCTTAAACTATATCATCTACTCTATATGTGTATATATTTTTCAAAAACCAAATACAAAAATATAAAACCAACAAAAAGAAAATATAAAAATATAAAATCAACAAAAAACCCATGAAAATCAGAAAATTAGAAAAAGACAAAAAAAATGGTTTTTCTAAGACATGTCTTCTGGTTTTGATAACATCTGCGGTCTTAGAAATGTCATTCAATAACGGCACGAGACAATAGATGAAGTTCGAGCAGGAGGTGTAAATATTTCTTTTCAAAACATGTCACAAATCAAATGGCTTACAGTTATTTCAGACTGTAACCCGCGCTTAAACTATGGCTTGCTATTATTTCTGATAGCAACCCGCTCTTGAAAGAAGGAAAGTGCTACGCTTAAACTATTTTCAAAATATTTCGTGCACTTATCCTAAAACAAAGTGAGGAAAGTATGTCGAAGGACTAATCTTCCTACTCAAATATTTTTCCTTCAAAATTCTTCAGAAAAATATTTGTTTTAACAAAATGGTGGTAAATGAGATGCTTTAAAAACAATCAGATTTAGAGTTTTTATAAAATTTGCAAACTCAATAAATGACTTCAGCGCTTTTAAATTTTCAGAAAATGAGTCATTGATTGAGGGGGAGAATGTTTTCAAATTTATATCATCTATCGGACTTATCTAATTATCCTAAATGCTTAACTGAAAAATGATGTTAACCTACGTTGAAGGACTAGGTGCCTAGGATATGATTGTTAGGATTAGATGATTAACGTTTGATAAACACATCATTCCCATACCTTTTATGATATGATTGATATGTTGGATTGACTTTTATTAGTCGATTGCTGTTTGGGTGTTGTCGACCACCATATATCTGTTTGTATGTCCACTAACATATGCAGATAAGATGGTTTATAAGATTGTTCCCGATCCGGATCCCACAAAAGAAGATGATTGGATGCCGAATGGAAAGGGTAACTATATCTTGGGAATGAAGAAACGAAGCTTAATTGGACTTCTATGGAGAGTTGGCATGGAAAAATGCAACGTAAGAGGTCTCACTGCATCAGCAGATGGTTTTCTTCATCAGCAAATAAAGAAACGGAGCTTAATTTGACCTCAGTTGGCATTAAAATGCAACGTATGAAGTCTCACTGCATCAGCAGACGGTTTTTCTTCCCCCAAACCCTACACCAACAAAAACAAAAGCGGCTCAACCACCTAACGTATCTTTGTGCAGGAAATTTTATACCATTTTTTTAAACAATTTTCAAATAATATTGTTTTTGAAAAATGGAAAAATATTGGTTTTGAAAATAAACTGGACTAAATTTTGAAAATCACCGGACTTCATTTTATCAAAGCTATAAGTCACTCAATCATCGACTACGATCATCGATTGAGGGGGAGAGTGATTTAAAATAAATTATTTTCAAACAATATTTCTTCATAAAAGTCCGGATTGTACAAAATAATTGTGAAATGGTTTTATTTTACTTAAAGATCTCCTAAAAACTATCATACCTGACACTAACAATCTTTAATGTCTGTTATTGGTCCTCATCTGTTATTTTTCAAAATTAAATCTTGCCACGTCTTTCCCCTAAAATTTTCCAAATGATTTAAATCAATCGGGATCCAAAATCTCAATTGGTTTGAAATTTTTGATCGGGGGAGAGATGATTTAAATCTCAAACCTGTTTTAGTCCTTTAAAGGCACTCCTGCCTCCATGTGCCAAACGATCTCAATATACTTAATGCACATGTTGAGGGGGATCATTTATCCAAAAACTAGATGAGTTTTTAAATCAGGCACATATTCTCCCATGTTTACTAAACCATATTAAATCACTTGGGATCCAAAATCTCAAAGGGTTTGATATTTTTGATCGGGGGAGAATTTGTGATTTAATTATGAAATCTGATAAAAGGTGATCATTTGATTCAATTGTGCAATCTGCTCTCCCATATGTGCTAAACACTTTCGAATCTCGAAGCACATATTGAGGGGGATAATTTCAAAAGAAAATAAACTTTCAAGGTACAAAGATCTCTATGTTTCAACATAATATACCTTGATTATTTTTCTAATGGTTTTCTGTATGGCAATATGATCGTGAAAGTGCTTCAAAAGAACTCTTTCCTCTATGTGCTAAAATGATTTCAAATATCCTACGCACATATTGAGGGGGAGAATTTACCAAGAAAATCAAATGGCTTTTTCCATAGAAATTGTGATCAAGAATTTATTTCAAAAGAACTCTTGCCTCCATGTGCTAAACAATTTATAAAATCATATGCACATGTTGAGGGGGAGCATTTATAAATGATCAAAACAATTAAGGTACAAAATGCTTTGATATTATATCACAAGTACCTTGATTGATTTTCCAAATGATTTTTCAATTGGTTTCATGAAAGAAAGAATGATACCAAAAGAACGACCAATTTACTTTATGCATGGTGTTATAAGGATGGTTAGGTTAGGTATTCGTTCCCACGATCCCGCTAGAGCCGGAGGGATCTACCCAGGGACAATCCACTAGATAGTGTAGAAGTCCTTAGGTATGATGAAAAAAGGAGAAATGTGAGGAATGGGAATAGTGCGGACTGTGATAGAGCTAGAACTAGAATATACCCAACAAGGTTCTAGTTATGAAGTCTCGGTAAGCACTGAAGGGGTTGAAGAATGAAAAAGAATTAAATGTGTAAAGGGTGAAAATAAATAGCCCTCCAATAATTCAACCTTAGGGCAGTAACCGGGTTCAATACATATTCTACTGGTGGTTACTAAGGTAACGCCGGTATTGAAGACAAGACGTCATGGAGCCAGTGACGCACTGCACTACAACTTCCCAAGCTACTCATGTTCCTCTTAAAAGGACTTGTTTCATTCTCACGGGGAACCGACATAATCTATCAACTTTCTCTTAGAGATTGTTGATATTGAAGAAGGAGACCATCTCCCTAGTCTCCGGCACAGGAACCAAATATGCACTATTGAGTCTAGAGCCAATAGATCATCCACTATATCTCATTAGGACAAAAAATTAACGAAGACTTGTTGTTTCACACAATGTGGAAAGTAAGAATATATTAAGAGTCCTACGCATTATCCTTGTGGTATTGCCAGAACATCCACGTGATATGTAAAGTATTCACGATGAAGATGTAAATCCTTCTAGAGCCAACATCAAACAAGCTCTTGGTGGGTGACATGTGAGATCTTTTCCAAAAGATCAATCTTGTGACAACTGGATAGAAACAATGGGGCGATTCATTCTTGAATCAACCTTGGTCCAAGAAATGAATTGACGAATACTTTTGGAAAAACCGTTCGATGTGCAAATCTTCTTTTCTCTAGCACATCAAATGTGTATTCGTATTTCAAACTCAAAAAGTATCTCTGATTGAAAAAATACTTTTGGAAAAACCGTTCGATGTGCAAATCTCTTCTTTTCTCTAGCACATCGAATGTGTACTCTTTTCAAGTACAAAAAGCATTTTTGATTGAAAATTGATCTTTCTCATAAAATCCTTCGTCGTATTGCAAAACTCTTTCTTCTAAGCAATACGCGATTGTTTGCAAATCAATTTTTTCATCAATTAGTGAATATCAATTCGCTGGTTCACTCACTCCGTGTTGTCTTCTTTAAGACGTTCCAGTTTGAGAACAACTATAACAACTGCGAAACCCTGTTAAAGAGATTCTTTGGAATTATACCTGATCACAGGCAGTACTTGTACTGATCAACGGGGAACCGTGGGCCGTGTACCTCAATTCAACGAAAGTGATCAAGGACACTTTCGTGTGTTTTATTGCTAACTGTTGTTTGTAGGTACATTTGGACGGTTGCAGCTGATCAGAATTGAGGAGTCAATCCAAAGCCGCATGCTCACAGCATCCACACTTAATTGAAGAAATCATGACTTGTGCTTATCTACATAACCTGGCTCGTATATTTCTATACTATGCTTCTGCTACGCTGCTGCAAATATCATGAACCAGTAAAAGCTTCCGCTACTCTGATGGAAAGATGTCATGATCCAAAAGTGTGAGCATGTCGGTCCAAAAGTCACAACATCACATGATGGCAACACAATAAAGGGTGATCCAGAGATTTACTGTGGCTGATGATCTCGAGGAAAGCTCGAAGATCATCAAAGATGTGGATCAGTTAAAGGCCTCCACTAAAAGTACAAATCAGTGCGGACTTTGAAGAATCGCTACTAAAGCACAAAGATTGTTGAATTGAAGAATTGAAGTCTACGAGCTCAAGAATAAAGTCAAGAATAGAATGATAGGATTCAAAATGTAAATCATGGGGTGACCTCCCTTAGGGGGGAGATTGTTAGGAATTAGAAATTCCATAAGTGAAGAGTCGGTCACCGCAAATGTTATCTAGCATAAGTTAGCTCGTAGGCATATCGTTTATTACGTTATTTAGTAGTTTATTAGTTAGTTTGTAGCATAGAATAGTTTAGTGTATCACCGTGGAGGAAGGACGGGTCTTTACCCACTGTATGCCTGATCCACAGTCCGACAGGAGGACGTATTTGTATGTTACTATAAATACCCCTTCCATCCATGGAAGGGGTGGTGCTTCTCAATCTAACATTCCATTATTTACAAAGTAAGTCTCTAACTAGAACACCCTCTCTTATCTTTCTCTCTCTAAATGGCTAACATGTATTTCCATCATCCAAGACCACCTGAATCATCAAACACAATATATTTACGATCCTACATCCCAACATAACATGATCCCTCCATAATTAGACATAGTTAGCTAGGCTATGTATAATTAAGGAACGATAATGTGACGTTCGGTTTAGTTGTTATAACTCTCAGTGTTTACATAGATTTAGACCATGTCGTTAAAATAGCAGTTAAAGTAAAAGGAAGTAAAATCCTTGTAAGTGATAACGAATCAGAAAGGAAAAGGAAGTACGATAGATGAGAATATTTTACAACAAGTGGTTTATCAAATAGTACATAGTCTTAATCATAAAGATCCGAATACGATAGAAGACATAAACTTAGTACGACATAGTGCATAAGGAAATAAGACTGCTAAATTCTAAACTTCATCAGTCCGTCGCGTTGTCGAGACCATGGCGAGCTTCTCCTCCTTCTAACATGTATGCTTCCCCATGAGCACCTTCAACTTGTTGACCTTGGTTTTGGGGACATTGGTTCTGATAGTGTCCTTGCTCCCCGCATCTGTAACATGTAACTATGGCCTTGCCTCTACAATTCCTGGCAAGGTGTCCCAGTTTTTGACACTTGTAGCACTTAGCAGGGCAAAGACCCGAGTGATGATACTTGCATCGATTACATAGTGGGTAGGTTCCAGCATAACCTCTGCCTTCTATTGGTACAGCAACATAAACCATTGCAGCTTCTTGTCTTCCATTCTGTTTTTGATGATGGTTAGTGTTACGGTTTTGGTTGTTGTTATTATAACCTTCCTGGTCGTTTTCCCATTTCCTTTTGTTGTTGTTAGTTTGGTTGTTGTTGTTGTTGTTGATAATGTTTTCCCTTTTTACAACTTGAGCCATGAGTTTTTGAGTCATCCGGATAGTCTCTTCAATCGTTTGTGGATCGGAAGAAGTTACATCTCCTTGAATACATTGTGGAAGTCCTCCAATGAAGTTTTCCAGTAATTTCTCATTGTCCGAAACCATCAATGGACATAGTGCAACCAACTCTAATTTCTTCACCCCCGTGCGCGGACAATAGTTCTTAGTTACCAACTTCTTGAATTCATCCCACGTGAGCTTGTAAGCATTTTCGATACCAATAAGCTGCGCATATGAATTCCACCATGACATTGCGCCATCAAAGAGTGTACATGTGGCGAACTTTACCTTGCATTCATCTGGGCAATTGCATAGAAGAAATACGGACTCCATCTTCTCAAACCAACGGATCATAGCAGTGGCTCCTTCTGTGCCTTTGAACTTTGTGGGATCACAGTTCTTAAAGTCATTGTATGTACAATTTTGAACTCCAGACCCTCCTGCAGCTCCCGTAGCAGCAACAAGTCTAGCAGCTTCAGCAGCAGCCGCGGCCTCGGCAGCAGCAACTACCGTTGCTCGTTCTTTCCTTAATGCCTCGGCTATACTATCCTCTACAAACTTTTGGATAGCAGCTGGTGTCATATCTGGTGCAGCTTTCTTTGGCGCCATAACTCTTCAAAATAAGAGGAAGGGTGAGACGTAGCAAAGTTCTATGTTAATAATAAGCGCTCTAAAGAGATGTGATAGGAGGTGATAAATTTGAGGTTATTTTTCAAAATGAGTGATGGTTTAGTGACTTAATGTGTGAATAACGTGTAACTCGACATGTTGGTGATGAAACAGAGGAGTGAGAGCGACTTCACCCTCCTTGAAGGTTTTATCTCGGCATTCGATGTTATCGGTGATGAGTCAACTGATGTTAAAATTGTGATAGGGACTGACAAGGCATTCTCCACGTTGGAGTATGAAGAAAGGATAATGGAATGGGTATTTGAAGGCATCCATGTGACAATCGATTTGAAATGAAAGTAAATAACTCGAAAAATGTACGTATAAACCGCATGTAAAGTGAATATGCACTTATGATGAAATGATGAGATGCTATAATGATGTAGTTATAGTCTAGGGTCAAAGATGAAACCTAGTTCTCTATAACCGAAGCTCTGATGCCAATCTGTCACACCCCCAAATTACCTGTTTTGCATCGGAATGGAATACCTGGGGGTGACTGCCATAGCATCATAATTACAGTTATATTCAACAACCTAAAGTGTCGTTTGGAAAATACATCATTTGATTTAGTAAAATAATTAGAGTTTACAAGGTATAGGTCCCAAATGAAAATCATCATGTGCGGAAATAAGTTTGTTACAAGCCAAACGATGTTTTTAAAGTGCATAAATCCCATGTGAGACGCGTCGTCACCGCGACTCTATGATAAGTCCACATGCATGCCATGAAGTGTATGCCTTAGATACCTGAGATAAAGCATGCTTAAAAGTGTCAACACAAAGGTTGAGTGAGTTCATAGAGTTGGTGTTGTCATGAAAAACCTTGAAAGAAAGTTCATGCAGAAAAGGCATTGCAAATCCACTCAGTTCCAAGTTCCGCCCATACAAAACTTGCAACTTGTGTGTTTACAACCCATTGCCAAAATATGTATAGTTTATGTTCAAGCGCCTGATGTCAAATGAATTCACATAATAGTACATTACTTAATGTATCAATATTCAATTGACATAACACATATGAGTGTTGTTTCAAATACTTCCACGACCATTAGTTCATGATTGTACCAAGTCCGCTAGTACATGATTATACCAAGTCCGCTAGTACATGATTATACCAAGTCCGCTAGTACAACATTATACTAAGTCCGCTAGACCGTGATCATACCAAGTCAATTAGCCCAATGATTTATGATATAGAAATTCTAAGTATGGCAATACTGTTACTTCGCATGACTAAACTTTCAGTTTAGATAAACACATAGTTTGCAAATAGACATGAATGTCATAAAAGTTGATGAGCATGTATCTCCCCCAAAAGTAGTATAAAAACAATTGAAAATGGGGCTATGGAACTCACCTGATGAAATGATTATGATGACAAAAGTGGATACACTGAAATGAGGTGCAATCTCTAACTGCAACCTAGTATGAATGATATGTTCTAATGTAAGTCATGAAATAATGTCGTACATGCAAATCCACATGTAATCTATACCACTTGTGCATTTTTGAAAATAGAGTTTATCGTCGAAATATATATTTATGACATCTTGTCAAGTTACAAAATACTTTACAAGTATTTACGTTGAAACAACATCCTACGATAGTCGTTTAGTGATTTATCAAGAAATTATAGTTTTTCGTCATAAAACAATATAATTTGACAATTCATGAAAGTGACTAAATGGCCTCGAAAAGCTAGTCATAAAATAGTGAATATCGAGTGTTAGGAAACAAACTCAATGGTTTTGGAAAGCTTGTCACATCATCTCAAAGTCTTAGCTTTTAAGTTTTGATCATAGAGATCTCGATCATGGAGAAAAACATATGTAAAGTAGGGTACTTGTACCAAAAATATTGTTTAAGGGTAGTTTCGGCAAAGTTTGAGTGACCGTATTTTATTCGTTACAACTCCGTTTGACGAACGGTTGGACATTTTTGGAAAATAGGCTAGGTGAACTTACTTTTACTATAAGACATCGTTTTCTAAAAAGTATTCTATTGATGTTAAAAACGACTCTCAACATGGTCACTCGCGACAATTATTTTTGTCTAATAGGAAAAATATATAAGTGTTTTATACTTGTATAAAAAGTTACGATAACCTTGTTTAAAATGTGAATAACTTAGTCGTTATAAGTCCGTTTTCTACGTTTTATATGTCCTTAGCTTCGTGTTAAAGTATACTAATATATTTTTTAAAAATCGACTCATTTAGATAACTCTTAAGACTCATTTTTTACCCTTAAAAATCTGGACAGCATGCTGTTTTTCCGGAAAATATAGTTTTCGTCGTT
This sequence comes from Chrysanthemum seticuspe, assembly GCA_019973895.1. Lineage (NCBI taxonomy): Eukaryota > Viridiplantae > Streptophyta > Magnoliopsida > Asterales > Asteraceae > Chrysanthemum > Chrysanthemum seticuspe. Next base: position 223,775,606 of record BPTQ01000008.1, on the reverse strand, counting down.
AAACTTGAAAATAGCATAACTTCTTCGTTATAAATACGTTTTAACCCGTTCAAGCGATAACGGTTTCGTTTTAAAGTATATTTTCTGAATATCTAGCCCAAAATATTTTATAAACTGTTGAAATTTCCAGACTTTGCAAAAATGATCAGACCCTATTTTATAGTTGTCGAAAGTGATTTTTCTTGCGTAATACTTATTCTAACCACTTCAAATCAACACAAAATCTATTCTAAACCTACCATACACCTTCTTAGGGTGTCATGGGTACCTAAACATCATCAAAAATGATATGTTTCAAAGGATTAATTATAGAATGATATATACTAATTATAAGTACTAAAAACATTAAAAGTGGTATAGATTCACATGTAACTTGCATGTTTTCTTTCAAGCATGATAAAAATAACTTAAATATGAATATGAAAGATTAAAAATGATCATGAAATGCTTACTAGTATAATGATGAGGTTTATGGAACAAGGTTTTCCTAAATATTCTAGGTTTTTATTGCAAAACCCTTAAAAGAAAGTATACTAGAGTTTATAAATTAGCTTGTTCTTGAAAAACTTGTGCTTCTTCCTTTTTTTTCTTCCTTGGCTGAATATGATGATGAAGATGGAGAGGATACTTTTGTTATTCACCTTTTTACTAAGTGTATGTAAGTTTTATTTTTGGAGATAAAATATATATATTGGAAATATCTCATAAGTTGTATGTGTACATTTAGAAGACAAATGCAACAAGTAACTTTGATGACTAAGGGTGTGTTGGGTCGGCAAGTTACTAGGGGGGGGAGTGAGGTGTTTTTTTTTTAATGATTAAATGTGTAATAAGTTAAGTATAATATGTATTTGATACATATAATTAATTATTAAGTGTAGCGTTAGGTATAAATAAATTTTAACGGAACAAAATAAAGTATATCGAAGTCGTAAAAATTATAAAAATATATTTCTTACAAGAATTGAGTGAAATAATAATTATCGAGTAGTATTTACGAAAACCGTCGTAAATATTTATACATAACAATTTATATACAAAATAAATTGAAAACATCGGGTAAACTAATAATATAATTTTTATATTCTTAAAATGAGTATAAAAATATATTAGGATCATTTTTGGAAGTGTCGGATCAATTATTCAAAATAAATAATTATGCGATAGCGTTTATTTAATAGGAAAATAAACGTTAATGAAATATGCAAACCCATGCATGATCTAATATGATGATGACGTTACTAATGATATGTAGACTAAATATAGTCTATATGAAATGTCCTCAATGATTGTTCATGAATTCGCAACTAAACCCTTACGTTTACGCGAATTTGGTACTCGTAAACTTAGTTTACGAAAAATGATGAATAGTGAATCATGAATAGTGATTTTTCTCTGGGAATGAATAGTGTTTCGTGAATAGTAAAATTTTGAAATACGTTCTCAGAATATCAAATCGACTTCGAAAACGATGAATAATAAAATGATGAATAGTAATAGATGAATAGTAAATTCCCGAGATGAATAGTAAAATTTTCAAAGTTTGTAAAATGTCCTGAAATTACGAGTTGTCACATGAAGAAACTAAAGCGAAGTAAGATTCCTATAGTCAAATTTTGTTGGAACACGAGGCGTGGACCCGAGTTTACTTGGGAGCGAGAAGACCACATGAAGAATAAATATCCGCACTTATTTGAGCTTAGTTCAAACGGTGGATCCAGTGGAATTTCGGGACGAAGTACTTCTAACGGGGTGATCCAGTGGAATTTCGGGACGAAGTACATTTTAAAAAATATTTTTTTTTTAAAAACAAGTTTTTTTTTAAGTAAATACATTTTAAAAAATAAGTTTTTTTTAATGAATTTTTTTAAAGAAAGTACATAAATTTTTAAAAAATAAATTTAAAAAAAAAGATATATTTTTTTTAAAATAATTTTTTTTTTAATATTTTTTAAGAATTATTATTTAGACAAAATATTATTTAAATAAAAAAAATTTCATTTCTCGGGTCAAGTCTCTGTTGTTACCAAACATTAGAATTGAACAAAATTCTCTACTGATTTCTATTCTCTGATATTCTATTCTCTACTTCATTTCTTTTCTCTGAATTTCTCTCTACCAAACGCACCCTAAGGTCATTGCACGGTTTCTTTCAAATCATGTAACCTCCATATTTTTATTTAACTCAATCAAATCCCTTACATTTCGGTACCATGATCAATCATAACCGATCTATCAAAACACATTCATGAGGCAATTAACAACTTTCCATCATTGCTATACACGCTCCTCCCAACTCTCCTATATGTTCTAGCTTTAATTCTGTCTTCTTCATTCATTCAACACAAAAGAAAAAAAAGGGGTTCCTGCTATATTGTTTCTCTCAAGGATAAAAGATTTCTAAGGTTTCATTGCTAAGGGTGTTAAGGGGTTCGAAAACTCTGGTTTTTTTTCTATTCTTCACGTCGAAGCTGTGGGTTTGGAGACTTGTAGTTCTTACTTCGTCATGGGTATTAGGGTTGATTGTGGGATTAATTCGGCTCTCATCCAATTTTGTATAGCAGGTACCACAAAAATTATTCTCTTGCTTTTCTATTCATCGATCCAGCAGGAACCTGCATGAATCGAGTTTGAACAAACATCAAACCTAAATTTCTATCATGCTAATCAGATACCTTATCTTTTTGTAATGGTTGGTTACTCATAACCTGATATAATATATATAAAAGAAGACTACATGAAATCATAATTAAATATACTACAAACTATTCGACGTAACCACATAACCTAGTCTTCAAAAATGTCCACTTTAATCTGAGTGAATCCTGGATGGTGATGAGTGCCTATTCACTCATCATTTTATACCCATAAAACCCATAAAAATGACTAAAAACAATAAAATATATCAAATTATATTGCAAATATCCTTGGATTGTGTTTTATGTCCTATAGGTACAAAAGGATTGAAAATGAAGCGAAAACGGACATTTTTGGATCATGGAAAAATGAACCTGAAACCTAATCCTAAACCTAAACCCCTAAATTACCATAACCGCTAAATTACTGTTAATCCCTAAAACCTAAAACTAATTTACCTAAACCTTAAAACTCAACCTAAACTAATTAACACTAAAACACATCCGGATACCACAAGCCCATTGCCATTTTATGTCTACCCAAGCCCAAATCCATGCCACCCAACTTAACCGGTTAACCAAAAACCCTACCCATTTTTATCCATGGTCAATCTCAGTCAAACACAAGGGTAAAAGGCGCCAACAATGTGCCCCTTTCTTCCCTCCCATGTCACTCTCAACACAGAACCAGACAAAACCAAAGTCACATTCTGTTACACCCTAGAAATCCCATCAATTCCCATTGGCCATTGAGGAGAGAAGCAACATCAAGGGTTGTGATCATTTGGATTGGTGACCAGGGCATATCAATAATTCAAATAGAAGTTGAACAAGCACAAGTGGACATATACTCTATAGGCCCTCGCATATTTTAGGTCTATATTTTACTACTTTACGTTATATAAATTACTTTTTAATTTTTTATATAAGTAATCTCAGAAATTCAAATAGTGTGAATTATCCTCAAAACCAACACAAGACTATGAAAAGTCTATGTGTTCAAAATACTTTAGTTTCACCATTAGTGATAATTCATATGAATTATTGCCACTTTGCCATTTTTAGGTAAACATTTTACCCTTTACGTAATACGCGTGCTCGAACCTACGTTATTAGGTTTTAACAACATAAAAGTACCCTATTAGACTTATGATACTTTTAATATACCTATTTGGAGTATGTTGATACGTTTTAATATTTTTGTAAGTATTACATTTTTACGTTACCCGGTTTTAAGTTTCGTGACTTAAGGGCTTAACATTAGTAATTAACGGGACCAAACTAGACCTCATAAACCAAAAGTATGCACAAATAACACATACACTACCACCTCATGGGAGAGGTAGCGTGCAAACACAAGCCACAAGGCCACTTGGATATCTCTTATCACACTAACTCTTACACATCTCTTTCACGTGCAAAAGTTACAAAAATCCTCTCATCTCACCTCCATGACTATCTATCCCTAAACTTGAATCACCATCTAATACTTTGATTCATACAACAACATACACAAAGAAGATGGAGCTAGAGTTGATTCCTACATGATCCTAAGGTTATTTTGTTGATATCAATGGTGAATAAGAGCTACACAAGATGGTTAGGGCTGAATAAAGAAGGTTATTACAAGGGTAAAAGGATTTGTAAGCTTGGGTTACGAGGTTGAAGACAAGGTTGAAAGATAAAGAAAACTAGGCTTGATTGTTGTAACCACTCAACCTAAGTCTTGTAAGAGTTTGTTTAATATTTCTTGTCATTCAATATGGTTGTAATGATCTATATAATTACTTGATGTAATTTTTTATAAGTAGTACATGTAATAAGGCTTGCTTGTCGATGTACATAGAATTGATGGGTAAAAACTAGTGTAGAAACTCATTAAGGCAACTAGTGTGAAATTAGTGAGTTGTGATGAGTTTTGACACAAAACCATAAACTTTGGACTTGATTAAGTTTAAGAAGTTGTTAGAGGAAATAAAAACAAAAGTTTGAGCTTTTGAATAACTTGAAATGGACTTATAGATAAAAAGTTATGGTTAAAAGAAGATGACTAGATGAAAACTTGATATTGAGTCAAAAGTCTTCTGAAACGATTTTAAAACGCGATTTTGACCCTTTTCTGGTCCGAATCAGCAAAAGTGTAAAGCACGAAAGTTGTTCAGAATGACTTTGTCTATAAAATCGCAGAGGCACATAAGCAGAAAGTGAACATAAAATGCTGAAAATGGCAAAAACTAAATTGACCTGTTGTTGACTAGAAAACAACCATGGTTATGGAAACTTAGTTGTATTTTGATTCTTTGAGGCCGAAAAAAAGCCAAGGTTAAGCCAAGGATGATGTCTCAAAGTATTTTAACTTAAAAATAGCCATTAGATATGGCCTTAATTGTGTTTCAAGTTGCTTAACCGTAACTTAGCCGCACGGCTAGTTTGGGTTTGATAACCCGAAAATTGTTTCAAAAACTTGTTCATTAGGTTGAACTTTTGCTAAACTTTGGCAAACTAGATAAATGACCATATGACATATAAACTATATAAATACCATTTTCACAAGTCTTAACTCTTTTTTAAACCCATGAACTTATATTGAGTTAAAAACTATTTTTGAAACCTTTGTATTTCACGACATCATAATATGACACGCCGTAATTATTTTCATCACAACACTCATTGAGTGAGTAACACTTGCACATGATAAATGTTATGCTAAACTACTTCACGACACAACATATACTATCACGTCACCACAAAAGTTCAACAAATAGTCATTGACGAAACACGACACATGTTTTCTACAACATTGGTCTCGTCAAATACTTACTTATAAATAATAAAGAGGCCTCTTCGGGGTATCGTATCAACGAGTTATGGATTTACGATTTAAAGTATCCTGACTCCTCGTGCGATTACTACATGACCTCTTGATTTTGATAGCCCGAACGGTGGTACGAGGTAAAATATAAAAAGGCTATAAGCCAAACAGACACTTAAGGGATACCTTAACTTAAGATCCATGTACAACATCATAAGCCAACAAGTTACATATACTTATACACTCATATCGTATGACTAGACTAAAACACGATTGCTATGCTTTCGTAGGTAATCTTTAAAGATCGCGGTCTCGCTATACACTGTTGTTGTTATAAACTACTACTGATAAATACGGTGAGTTCATAGCCTCAAATTTTGTTTAACTGTTTTATAAACTACTTGGGGGGGATACATGCTAAAACATTTTATTATGGACAATTACATGCAAACTAAATGCCTTGACTATATTATTGCATGCCTAAGTTGTTTATGCCAAAATTCCCCAACATCGTGGACCACAAATCACTGGGAAGAGCACAAATATTGTGGATAGGCCTATCGGGATTGACGAATCCCGTTTGTTTTAGCCGGATAGGTAACCAAACGTACATTATTTGAATTATCTAGGTACAGGGCAAAATACCTACCCGGGGCAAGTTATCATATATATATATATATATATATAGAATCCGGATCGATTGAGAAGGTTTCTATTTTGAGAAGATTGAGAAGGTTTTCAAAAATGATAGATTTTTAACTTTGATTCAAGTTTTTCAAACGTAAAACTCATTTTAATGTTATGTTAATCCAAAATTTGTAAAATTTTTTTGAATCAATGTTAAAAAATCTCTGGATTTTGCGATATAAGTAAAAAACTGAATCTTCTGTACAAATTTAAGGAATCATTAGCTTTACTCGATTTTAGCAATGATTTGTGAATCAAACTTGTGATTTATAGATTCGATTCACTATAAAATGATGTTTACATGTGAATCAAATCAAAAAATATGAATCAATTTGCTCAAACGTTGATTTCTCAATCTTCTCAAAATAAAAACATTCTCAATGGAACCGGAGCCTATATATATATATATATATATATATATAACTCAACTTATAGAACTCAACTTATGGTCATTTTTGGCAGGACGGAATGTGCAGCCAAACTTTTTGCAATGAAATATAAGTATATAATTGTAATTTTACTATTGATATAAGTAAACTTTAGACTTTGAACTTGATTAAGCTTGAGAAGCTGTTAGATGAAGTAAAAACTATAACTTTTGCTTTTGAATCATTTAAAAAGGACTTGTGGTTAAAAAGTTATGCCTAGTTAAGTGTTACTAGCAGTAAATATAGTGTTGGAACAAGAAAGCTTGTTGAAACGATTTTAAAACAAGGTTTTGACCCTTTTCCGGTCCGAATCAGCAAAAGTGTAAAACACAAAAGTTGCTCATAATTACTTTTTCTACAAAACTCAGGAGCACATAAGCAGAAAGTGAATATAAAATGCTAAAAACTACAAAAACTAGACTCACCTGTTGTTGACTAGAAAACAACCTTAGTGACAAACTCTAAGTGATATATTGATCATTTGAGGCTAATATGAAGCCAAGATTAAATCAAGATTGTTGTCTTAAGGTTGTCTAACTTAGACACATCCTTAATATGTCTTGATTATTATTGTTTAAACATATTTAGCCGCACGGCTAGTTTGGACTTAATGGCCAAATCTTGTTTTAAAACTTAGTTCATTGGATTAGATTTTGCTAGACTTTGACAAACTAAGTAAATGACCATATGACATGTTAAAATAATTCATGACACAAAACTTATATCATAATATCGTCACAAAAGTCAATCAATAGTCTTTGACGAAACACGACACATGTTTTATATAACATTTGTCTCATCAAATACTTCACTTATAAATGACAAGTACAACAATAGTAATGAATTTCATTATCATAAGAGGCCCCTTCGGAGTGTCGTATTGACGAGTTGTGGATTTGGGAATTAAAGTGTCCTGGCTCCTCATACGTTCACTACATGACCTTTGATTTTGATAGCCCGAAAGCTGGTACGATGTTATTTTTACAAGGGCTATAGGCCAAACAACACTTAATGGATACATCAACTTAAGATTTGTATACAACATCATAAGCCAACAAACTACATATACTGGTACACTTATATCATACACTATACTAAAACCCGAACACTATGCTTTCGTAGGTAATCGTTAAAGATCGTGGTCTTACCATACTCTATTGTTGACATACAATATATCGTTACACTCCACTGCTGATCACTACAGTGAGTTTCATATCCCCAACTTTTGTTTAACTGTTTTATAAACTCTTTGAGGGAGATACATGCAACCGCTATTACTACATGTTAAAAAGCTTTTTTATGGACAATTACTTGCAAACTGAATGCCTTGACAGTATTATTGCATGCCTAAGTTGTTTTTGCCAAAAGTCCCCAACATCATGGACCACTAATCATTGGGAGTGAGCGTAAATATTGTGGATTGGCCTATCGGGGTTGACGAATCCCGTTTGTGTTAGCCGGATCGTTATCAAAACGCAGATTATTTGAATTATCTAAGTATAGGGCAAAATACCTACTCGGGGCAAGTTATTTATATATATATATATCGTCCGGTGATATATATATATAACAGTCAGTCGTGAGTGCCATGAGCTTAATGCAATAATAACTATCAAGAAGATAATTGTACACATTGCAATTATACTACGAACTATATTGTCCACTAATGTTTTCAAACCTATGCGGTTTCTATCGTTTGTATTGACCGGCAAGGCAATCAAACGCACTATGGGCGTATAATAACTGATCTGGGCTGAACTACAGTCAAGCTACCTCACACAAGCCAGCCACTTGTGAATGACCGACCGTAAGAAGCTTAAAACTGCTCAGACACAAATACAATGAAGTCCTGGAGAATATAATGAATTCCCGGGTCGTTAAGTCCCACGGAGACTCAATGGTGTGTCAAAACTGATTCAGATGATGGAGTGATCACTAAGGATAGTGATCAGAAAGGATTTGGATAGGATAAATACACTACTGAAAAAGTTTATAAATTAAAGCGACTTAAATACAAATTAAGAAGATTAAAAAGATAAAATCTATTAAATAAATGCTATCACTATTTTTACAATGATGTTTTTGTGATTTATAAAATAAAATAACTTAAATAAACTATATTAACTAAAACGTAAACTCAAATTATCTAAAAACGTTACTTAAAACTAAAACGAGCGTTATGTACGAAAATTACGCTGGAGCGCAAGACAAAACGTAAAATTTATGAAATAAAAGTCCTACAAGTGTAAAATCAATTTTATTACGTACTTTATGATAAAAGAAAATTTTAGAAAAAAGATTTGTATTTTTTAGACTTTTATATTTTTTTATTATGAATTAATTATTATAAAGCACTAATTAAATGTTTAAAAATACTAAAACAAATGAGAAAAATCTGAAATTTTTCTATAAAATACTTAATACTAATACAGATTTATTAAAAATACAAAAGTGGAAAAAGCTAAACTGAATAAGCTACAAATAAGCTAAAACAATCGTATAAGCTAAAATGAGAAAGAGTAGTTAAGTATTTGATTTTGCAAATGATAACCAAGACAAGTCCCAAGGGCGCTGGCTATACAGGTACACACTATCACTCTCACAAGGTGGGAGGTCTCAGGTTCGAGCCTGCCTCCCCACCTTTTTGCCAAACATTTTATTTTTCTGATTTTTATTTTACAAACCAATCAATCACATGAAGATAAGCACTTTTTATAATTACAACTTTTTACAAAAATGACTAATAAGCACTGAATAAGCCCAAAAATCACAACAGTGGCAAGAAAAATGAAATACGCTCAAGTTTTTAAGTTAAAATGGCTATAAGCTATGAAATAAGCTAAAGATAAACTGAAATAAGCTAAGTAACTTAAAATAAGCTAATTACATCAACTGAATAAGCACAAAGCACTGATTAAGCACTAAATAAGCAAAAGCTAAGACTGACTATGCACAGTACACTATTGGTTTCACAAGGCACCTTCTAGCTACTTATTAAGCACTTGAATAAGCTACAAAATGGAAATGAAAACTTGGACCAACAAGTAGACCAGTTAAACTCTCTAAAAAGCTATTTTACAAGGTTTGGATTACACTAATAAGCTCTTGAGGAGCTTATGTAAAACTGATGAAAACTGACTTAATAATGGACTTAAATAAAATGGACAGAATTGAAAACAATAAGCAGACCAACTAAATAAGTTTCAAAATAGAAAATAAGCACTGGAATAGCTAGAAAACTAGGTTAGCTTCTCAAAAAGCAAGATTACACAGTATTAAGCTAACTAATGAGCTCTATGAGAGCTTATGAAGTTGGGTACCAAATCTGTGCACAGGGCACTATCTCAGTTAAGGTATCTACAACAAGCTAAGAATTAAGCACTATATAAGCTGATTAAAGCTGATCTAGTATTTTTCTAATTTTATTTAGCAACCAAACTTTAATACCCTAAGAGCTTTTAAGCTGAAACTCACTATTAAACACACAGCAAAAAGATCTATTTTATTCAAAAACGACCCAAATGAAAATTTTGACTTTTTAAGAAAAACTAAAAGTTGACTAAAATGAAATTTAAACTGATTCTATGCACTGATTATGTTGTTATAAGGTATACTAAGACTGATTTGAGTAATTTGAACAACTTGTAAACACAAAATAATGATCATAGATCATGAAAATCATACAGACAAGAAATGAGATGAGATCAAAAGAAATTTTGACTTTTATCCAAAGGAGTATTGGTTTTTCTTGTATGCACTGTCTGTTGTGACCAAGTGTGACTCAAGACAACAACATTTACAAACTTAATTCACCTCTAACTCAGTTTCACTTCTCAAATCCAAACAAGCCTTTATATGATTGTTTTGGAATTTTTCAAAACAACACAGAGATTAAGACCATGAGCTTGAATTCAGACTTCATAACATCATTATAAAAGATCTATTAAACATTAATTAACAACAATAACAACAATTGAACACATAAATCAACTTTATACTATGTGACTGATTATATGAAAAACTTAACAACTAATAATTTCCATAAACAAGCTACTAATATTACACAATAATATCACTTAACAACAGAAAAGGAACATAGAAACACAAAGATCATAGCATAAAATAAACTTAAACAGTAAAATGAAAGATTAAAGTAAAAGCTTACAAGAGTGTCCATAGTGAATGCAAAGTGACAAGAACCATTCATAGGACAAGGTTACACCTAATAGCTTCCCATTAAGCTCCTAATATCCCATAAGCAATCCAGATTTCACCCTGCTCCACCTTGTTCTTTTGAGTAAACTTACTCCTTCAATCTTTTCTTTTTGTATTTTTGATTTATGTGTTACAACTGACTTTAAGGTTTCTAAAAGCCTTAGAGCTTTTGTCAGGAGCCTAAGTGACAATTTGAAGTCCTCTAATCAGCCATAACAGACAAGTTAAGTAAATGACATTTTAAGAAATTGACAATTAAGTAAATGACAAGTAATTTAAAGTTTATGAAACTACAACTGTAAATAGCTTGTAATTAAACTTTGTCAAGGTTTATTACAATACTGAAAGCTTTTAAAAGACATGGTAAATAAATTAAAGCAGTAAAAGACATGAAAAAAAAACTAAGTGACTATGGCTTAAGGCCAAAAGTGCCTTCTCCTCTCTATCTTGCTTCCTTTTATACCAAAAAATCCTTCCACTAGTACTCTGAGCATATCCCACTTCATCTGTAGCCATTGGATGAGCCAAAACAATCAGAACCATACATTTGGATTTTGGCGCCAAAAATGTCTTTAGCAGGTTAGAGCTATTAATGAGTTGGTTTCAATCAATGGGTTTTGGGTGTTAGTGAAGGTGGAGGGGACATGGTATGGAGAGGGTGTTGAAAATGTGGAGAAACCATGCCTGGTTTTGGTGTTACAGGGGTGGAGAGGGAAGTCTACAGTGGAGGGCGGTATTTGCCTGGTTTGACTTGCGTTGACCGAAGTGGTATATCAAAGGGGGCCGGGTCAAGGGTTTTGGGCCAGCTGGGTTAGGATTGGGCTTGGATTTTGGATAAATAACATAAAAGGTCCGTTTGGTTTATGTAGATAACAAGGACCAAAAGTGTAAATTCTCCAAACTTCAGGGACTCATCATGATACTTTTCCAAACTTCATATGAGGACCAAACTTGCCATAACACAATTACACAAGGACCAAAAGTTGTATTTTATTTATATTTAAAACTTTAAAGGACCTAAAATGTAAATTTGGATTTTTTAGGGACTTGTTTTGTAATTTCCCCAAAAGTTATCAATAGAGTTACAAATTGTAATTTATGCATAGTACAAGGGTATATTTTGTAAAATTTCCAAGTTTGAATACCCAGGGACCATTTTTGCCAATTTTGTAACTTGAGGGGTAAAAATTGCCATTTTGTGTAAACTTTCATCCAAGGATCATTTGTGAATATTTTTGGTTTCCCAAGGACTTAAGTTGACTTTTCATTCATTTAAAACATTTAGGGACTAGTTTTGCCAATTTGTGTAACTCTAGGGACTGAAAACGACATTTGTTGTGAAATTGATCAGTTTTCACTTGTTTTTCAATCTTTTGTACCTGAATCACATAAAAACACATTTAAATGATATTTATAACATTTTGTGAGTCATTTATGTGTTTTTGGTTGTTTTGTGGGTTTAAATAGTATAAAATATATGTGTAATTAGACACATATCAATAACGTAACCCACTTTACGTTTAACTGGAAATCTTGTGATCAAACTCTTTTACTAACAAACCTATGAACTCACTCAACCTTTTTGTTGACACTTTTTAGCATGTTATCTCAGGTTCGAAAGGAATTAGCTGGCATGGCATGTAAAGGCGCACGGAAAACATTTTGAAGACAATCCATATATTATCATTCAAAAACCTTTACAACTTATATGTTGTACTTTTATGATACTACAAACCAAGGTTGTAAAAATCGCTAGGCGCTAGTGAGGCGGTTGGGTAGGGTCTAACGATTAATCGGTTAGGCGGGGATTACTCGGGGATTAATCGGATTGGAATTTTTATGCACAAAAATGTAATTTTAGATATTATATTATTTTATATGTATGTGGTAAGCGTATTGCATCAAAGTTCAAATATTTCAAGTGTTCAAATATAGACATAATACATAATTCTTCAAAGTTCAAAGTCAAACATAAATATTACTCGGTTTGTTGACCATTTTTAAGCGACCTTTGACCAATTTTGACCGATTAATCGGTTTGTTGACCGATTTTTAAGTGATTTTGTCTAATTTTAAGCGATTTTATTGACCAATTTTTAAGCGTTTTTGTCCTATTATACCGATTTTGTCCGATTAATCGGTTTGTTGACCGATTTTTAAGTGATCTTTGACCAAACCGATTAAATAGGCCAATTATGATAAATCAAGGCGCTTAGTAAGCGATCAGCGATTATGCGGGGATTAATCGGCCGCCTGGGCCAATTTTTACCACAGAGCTACAAACTGGTGGGACCTTTGTTTGTAAACTGTAATATTTTAATCGAATGATAATTTATTTCAAAACATCTCATTTAGAGTCGTTTTCTATAACTTTTTCTGTGAACTATGAAGTAATACCCTAGTGACACAATCTTACGATGCGATAATTTTGGGGGTGTTAAAATTTCTGTTATAATCGTGCTTATTATCCAGCCTCTTACTTATACCACATATCTTGTTTAATTGATAGAATCATGCCACCTAAAAAGAAAAGCAAAGATGTTGTTGATAAAATGGTTGTTGATAAAGTGACTGCCGCACTTAGAGCTGAGCGGGCAACTGTAGTTGCTAATGCTGCCACAGCCGCTGAGGCTGCTGAAGCCGCAAAAACTGCCATTGTTGCCAATGTACTCACAGCCTCCAATGCCGTTGCATCTAATGTTGGAGCGGGAGGTTCTAATACTACGGGACCAGATGTTGGTGCCAAAAGAATAAATGTTGAACCAATGCCAAAGGGTTATTCATACAGTGAATTTATAAAATGCCAACCTACAAATTTTAAAGGCATTAAAGGAGCTGTAGGGTTAACCCGATGGTTTGATAGATCTTAATCTGTATTCTTGATCTGCAACACCACTGAAAACTGCAAGGTCAAATACGTCACCAGTACTTTGATGGATGAAGCATTATCCTGGTGGAACTCTGTAGTTCAACCAATTGGCATTGAAAATGCCTACAAAATTTCGTGGGTCAAACTCAGAACAATGATGATCAAACAATATTGTCCCCGTAATGACGTGCAGAAGTTGGAAATTGAATTCTGGAAACATATAGTAAAGGGCACTGATATCACCACTTGCAATCGCCGACTCAATGAATTGGCAATCTTATGCCCAACAATTTTTCCAACCAGGGAGAAATTATTGGAAAGATACATGTGGGGACTTCCACAACCTATATAGGGAAATGTGACATCTTTTGATCCAAAAACGATAGATGAGGCAATGGGAATGGCTCGTAGACTGATGGATTAAGCGGTTAGAGCAGGAACTGTTCTGGTGCATGACATTAACCTCAACCGCAACAATAATAACAAAAACTATCCCCATAACAATACCCACAACAACAACAACAACAAGAGAAGGTGGAATGATAACCCAAGGGATAACAACAACAATCCCAACCAACAAAACCAAAACACAAACCACCACAACCAACGAAACCGTAGGCAAGAAAATGCTAGAGGTACTATTGTTGCCCTACCTGAAGTAAGGGGTTATCAAGGAAATTCTCCTTTGTCTTACAGATGCAAGTTACATCATGAAGGCCCTTGCACAGTTAGATGCAAGAATTGTCAAAAGATAGGGCATCAAACCAAGGATCGCAGAGAGAAGGGGCCTGCTACTAGTACCAACACTAAACCAGTAGTGACTTTTTTTGGGTGTGGAGAACGTGGACACATCAAGAGACAATTTCCCGAAAACAATGGTCAGCAAGAAGGTGGAGCTTGTGGTAGGGCGTATGTTATGGGTGATAAAGATGCACAGCATGATCCAAATGTGGTTATTGGTACGTTTCTACTCCATAACCATTATGCTAAAATCTTATTTGATTCAGGTGCGAATAAAAGTTTTATATCTACTGCATTTGCATCTTTAGTTGATATGGCACCCACTACGTTAGACACCTCCTTTACCATTGAGTTAGCAAATGGGAATTTTGTAACCACCAACACTGTACTTCAAAACTATACACTAAACTTGTTAGGTCATCCATTCAAAATAGACCTCATGCCAATAGAACTCGGAAGTTTTGATGCTGTAAAGGTTTTATTCGACCATGTTCATCACCATGGGGAGCTCCAGTCCTATTCGTTAAAAAGAAGAATGGATCCTTCAGAATGTGCATTGATTACAGGGAGTTAAATAAACTAACTGTAAAGAACCGATACCCATTTCCAAAAATCGATGATCTTTTCGATCAACTCCAAGGTTCAAGCGTATACTCCAAGATCGATTTGCGGTCAGGATATCACCAACTTAGAGTTTGAGAAGAGGATATTCTGAAAACGGCTTTTAGGACTCGGTATGGTCACTATGAGTTTCAAGTTATGCCATTTGGTTTAACTAAAAGTATTCATGGATCTCATGAATCGAGTGTGTAGACCATATTTGGATAAGTTTGTGATTGTGTTCATAGATGATATTCTAATATACTCTAAGCGTAAAGAAGAACATGAAAAAAATTCTTAAGCTAATCCTAGAGTTACTCAAGAATGAGAAGTTGTACACTAAATTCTCAAAATGTGAATTTTGGATCTCAAGTGTACAATTCTTGGGCCATGTAATTAATAGTCATGGAGTTCATGCGGATCCCGCCAAGATAGAGTCCATAAAGAATTGGGCTACCCCTACAAATCCAACAGAAATACGTCAATTTCTAAGACTTGCTGGATATTACCGTAGATTCATTGAAGGTTTTTCCAAGATAGCCAAGCCTTTAACTAAATTGACTCAAAAGAATGTGAAATTCGATTAGGGAAGAAAAGAAGAAGAAGCGTTTCAATTTCTAGAGGGGAAATTGTGCATTGCACCTATCTTAGCATTACCTAAAGGCAACAAATACTTTGTTGTATACTGTGATGCTTCGTATAAAGGTTTGGGAGCAGTGTTAATACAAAGACAGAAGGTGATAGCTAACGCCTCTCGAAAACTTAAAAAGCACGAGAAAAACTACACCACTCATGACTTAGAGTTAGGGCCAGTCGTTTTTGCTTTTCAAATTTGGAGACATTATCTCTACGAAACAAAGTGTATAGTATATACGGATCACAAAAGCTTGCAACACATTCTGGACCAGAAAGAGCTAAACATGAGACAACACCGCTAGTTAGAATTACTTAGTGATTATGTAGGACCTTAAATATATCAACCTTATCACACGAATACCAATCTTACCATAAGAAGAACACGTATAAAATAAACAGATGTTATGCGTAGAAAGCTAAAGAGAAGAACTTGGTGACTTGAAGATATGTTAGGCGTATATGTTTAGAGAGAAAAGGAAGAGAAGATGAAACAATATTTCATAAATAAAACACACACAAAACACACTCAAGCACACACCTCAAATGTGTTATTTGAGGTGTATTTATACTACAAGTACATATGCCCTAATGGGCTTTGGGATGGGCTTGGATTGGACTTGGATTGGATGACAACTTATACAAGGCTAGCTTAACATAACATTTAGCCATTTAGCTTAGCCCAATCCACGAGCCCGTTGACTATTCTATCACGATATCTAACACACGTTACAAAGTTCCTAAACGTGAATGACCATCACTTCTAATAAAAATGTTACGGCTAACAATCTCCCCCTAAGGGGTGGTCATTCAAAAGATGCTCCACATGATTAGGTCTTTACTTTCCTTGAGCTTGAACTTTGCGTGTAGATAAAGAATAGTCTTGATTCATTGTTCCTTCATGCTTTGTGATCAGATAATGTGGTTGTCTGCCGTTGTCAACTTCGTTGGTTAGGTGTCTCCACGTCTTTCTCAACCATGCTCACACTTCTATTTGACTTTTAATTGCCAATGATGTAGGTCTCGAGTCTTTATACTCTGTAGATTCTTTGACATTGACGAAGAATCATCTTTAACTTTGTGTTGCCTTTGATTATGATGAGAACTTTTATGTGTTGTTGATATGAGCATGTGGAGAATCTGCACGATCTCTTCCTCCCGCGAGCATCCATAAGAAGAAAACATAAAACATGGGTTAGAAATAATCCAGCGCTTACAAGTTTGAATTTTGAGTGTTTTAACAGCATAGTGTGAAAACACGTCTCTAATACTCACAAAGGCCGTTCCTGAACTGGAGTCCCACAAGTGAGATAAATCGATGTACCGAAGTACACCTACAGTTCAGATGAGTCGCTGAGGTACACCGAAGCATCACCCCACGACTGTAGACTGTTTAAGATACACCAAGCATAATCCAAGGGGAGTTACCGAAGTGACCTGCTATCAGGGCTGCTTGACGTTGACCCTGGCAGGAGTTTCCATTCAATCACTGAAGATCACAAATGTGAATCTTCTCATAAATGTTCTGCCAGATTGCTAAGACCTGCGTAGGACTTTAGATTGTATCACTTGTGCCCTTATTGATGAACAACAAGCGATGAAATGTCATGTGTTCCTAGGAGATCTTTTAATGAATCTCGTGGCTCTAGACTCAATTAGTGCATTTTGGTTTTCTTGAGCAGAGACTAGGGAGAGGGTCTCCTTCTTCAATACCAACCAACTCTAAGAGAAGGTCAATAGATTATGTAGGGTTCCCAGTGAGAATGAAACAAATCCTTTTAAGAGGAATTGAGTGGCTAGAAGGTTAGGTGCAGTGCGTCACTGGGTCCATGATGTCTTTGTCTTCAATACCAGCGTCATCTTAGTGACAACCAGTAGCAGATGAAATGAACCCAGTTTCTTCCCTAAGGTTGATTATGGAGGGCTATTTCTTTTCACCCTTTCTTATACTTTTCTTTTTAATTCTTCAACCCCTTCTTTCTCCTTTCTCACATTACTCCTTTTTTTCAATCATACCTAAGGACTTCTAATACTAACTATGGGTATTGTCCTTGGGTAGATCCCTCCGGTTCTGGCAGATCATAGGATGGATTTACTATCCTTAGACACCTTATAACTCCATGACTGTCCTATTGTTGCCATAAAAACCTTTTCTTGGAAATCTCTCAAAGTGTTTATGATTATAAAACACATTTTGTTAACACCTTGAGGGTTTTGATTTTTCAGAAACACTCCACCTTCACATGTGCTTATATTGTTTTAACTTAATCTGCACATAGAGGGTAGAGTTTGCACGTTTTGAATTGATCGACTTTAAATGAACAAGACCGATTCGAGACACGTTTACATCACTAGAGAACTAGCTTGAAATTATTACCCGTCCTGGTCAAGTCCATAGAAAGTTTCTCGAGATGGTACATTTCTTGACTTAGATTCCTCGTCAATTCAATGGTTACGACTGAGTCGAGCTCTTTTGAGATTCAAACAACAATCATTAAACTTTTTGATCACATTTTAATCACGTTTCTCCCCCTCAAAAATAGCATATCTATGATGTTTTTGAAACAAAATGATTAAAAGATATGTTTTTCGAAAAGCATTTGGAGAGAAACTGATTTAGCATGAATTTTGGAACAATTTTGGTTTAATACTCCCCCTTAACGAAAGCATATTTTTCATACAAAAAATTTAGAATCAATTAAGGGTTTAGAGGGAGTTATCTTGGTACCAAATGTGAGAGATTTTGAAAAATCTTTTTGAAAACTTTCGAATCAATGGTACGCAAGATGAAGATTTTAAAAAATCTTTTGAAGATATTGACGAAGAGTTATCTTCATTTGTTTTAGGATAAGTGCTCGATATTTATGAAAATTGATTTTGCGTAACACTTTCCTTTCTTTAAAGATCGGGTTACAGTCTGAAGTAACTGTAAGCCATTATGTTTTTTGGAATAGTGCTTGAAAAATATTTTAAACCTTTGATTTGGTTAAGCACTTTCCTTTCTTTGAAGCGCGGGTCCTGAACTGATGTGTCCAGAAGACATTAAATTGAAGTCCGGGTTTTGTACTGAAGTATACGAAAGCCATTATGTTGAAGTCCGGGTTTCGTACTGAAGTATACGAAAGCCATTAAGAAAGAAATTTTGAGAATCGACATGTTTTAGAAAACCTTTAAAGAACTCTCGTTCAAGCATCTGTACATGTCTGTATCATTGTTAAATGACATTTCTAGAAATGTACAGAATATCGATTATACGAGAGACATGTCGTGAGAAGAATATTTTTGGATTTTTTATTTTATATTGTTTTTGTATATATTTTTTTTTGAAAATTTTCTATTTTTGTATTTATTTTTTTTGTATTTTTTTTTTTTTGGTTTTTCCAAATTTTGTATTTTGATTTTGATTTTATAAAAGAAATGGAAAATCAAAGATAGACGATAGAAAGAATGAAGAGGAAGAGTTTACGGAATTGGAACCCTCTGAAGAGTTGGGTTCTGAGATATTTGAATCACCTGCAACCAAAGACGAAGAGATTTCACAAGTAACAGTGTTAGAAGTATTTGTTTCCTCACTCTGAGGGTGTTCACTGGGAACAGTTATAATGGTTTCTACTTCCTGATTGGCACTATTATATGTGTTGGTGCAAGTATCAAAAATCTTTCCTGTGGGAATCCATCTAAGACCTATTTTGTTGAAAACTTTTCCCGTGGGTATCCACCTAAGGTAAGATCTAGGAGTTGTTTTCTTTTCAGATGCAGCGGAAGACTCATTTTTAGAAAAACTACGTCCTGAATAGATCCACCTATTAAGTTTCCTTTCCATGTTCATCTTGTCAACGGATTTGTTTTTGTTTGGTGTCTTAGTGGATTTAACCTTAGCATGTGATTTTACTTTCTTGAGATATTTTGAAAGACATGCATCATGATTAGCTGAAAAGACACATTTCTAACATGTAGGACAGACAAATTCCACATTCTTGTTTTAAACAGCAACTTTAACTTTGTCACTACAGTCTTTTCGAAATTGTTCTTGTTCGAAAAAGACTCAGAATTTCTAGATTTGTTTTCTACATGCATAGCATTCTGCTTCACGTAATTGCTCTTAGATGCAAGCCAATCACTAGTCTTATGTTGAGAATTCCTAGGTAAAGGTTTACTACTACTAGCATTGCCTTGAAATCTTGTAGAATTCATCACACTAGATGTTGCACCTAGAATTCTTTCTTTTCGAGTCTATGCCTGTTTCCTAGCTTCTTCTAGATAGTGAGTATGGACCATGTCGTTAGAACCAACAGATTCTTTAACCGGATTTTTGGTCACATTCCGTGTACTATTCCTTGAAATGCCAGGTGTAATCACTTTTGGTTTTCAGCAACCTCTTTTTCTTTTTCAAAACCTTTGATAATTCTCTTTTTAATTGGCAAGGACTGTGGAGTGACTGTTTTTGAAAAATCATTTTTCTCATTGACTTTTGGAGGAAATTGAGAAATACATATTTTTGGTTTGAACACCGGTTTGGGAACATTTGTTTTCTCCTCAGTCAATGGTTTTGCAAACTTAGTATCCACAGCCTTTCCTTTTTGACTTCCCAGCTAAGCTCTCAAAAGATCATTTTGCTCTTTCATGTCCTTGTAGGCACGCTCATACGACAGTTTGTCATACTTGCATTCCTCAGATTTTCGATCAAGTTGATTAAAATAGGACACGTTTTCTTTTTCAAGTTTTTCAAGAGCTTTTTCATATTTTGAAATAATTGCGGAGGTCTCAGACTGGAGTCTTTCATGATCTTCAACATAATATGTTTGTAAAATAATGGACATAATATCGGTAGTCATAACATCTTCGAAGAGAGAATCATTTAGATTTTCCAAAACTTTGATGTGTACAAAACTTTCATTAGCTTGTTTTACCAGGGATTTATGATCCTTGACAAAGTCAACTGTTTCTTTCAAAAATACTTGTTCAAAATGAATTACCCTTGAATTGATGTTATTCAGCCAAGGGGCAATTTGAGTTTCAAAAAACTTTTTATTTTCATCATAAAACCTAGTAAACCACATGTTAGTTGTGATATTGGTTTTAGTTTTAACAGTCTCTTGAAGTTCCCCAATTCTAGTTTTAACGTCATCTAAAATGCTTCTAGCATCACTTGTGTTAAAAGGATTTTTTGAAGACATTTTTTCAATGTTTGAAAGAGATTTTGAGACACCTACTGGTTTTGAACCAGGTTTTGAAACTGGTTTTGACTCATTGTTTGAAACACTTGGTGTGATGGAAAACTTTGACTTTTCTTTTTGCGGAACAAAAGGAATTCCAGAAAGTTTGTTCCATTTGTTGTAGTCAATTGGTTTGATTTCTGGGTTCTTTTGTTTCATTTTGGATCTACTCTCATCAGATAGTTCTAACGTTTCAAGAGAATCACGAACAATTATGGGTTCATGCAAAGCATTTCCATTGTTTAACACATTCTGAGCTTTCTAAGCTTTCTTGAGGAAACAAGAAGGGTTGTTACCAAGGGCCATTTTATGTATTGCATGAAAATACGGATTTACTTGGTTAGAAAGCATCGTGGTTGTTTTAGCAGAATGACCCGTTGTAACAAGCAAATTTTCCAATTTTTTGATTTTTTTCATCTTTATCAAGAATTTCATCGAGAAGAGAATCTTTCCGTTTTGAAAAATCAGCAATCAACTGTTTCTTCTCTTTTTCAAGATCAGAATAAGTTTCTTTTTGTTTAGAAAGTTGGTCTTTTAGATCAGAAATTTCCTTGTTTAAAGATTTTATTTTCAAGTTCAAATTTACATCAAGTGTGTTATACTTGATTTACAATTGTTGTTCTTTTAAAACAGAATTTTGATAACCAATTTCTAATTCGGACTCTTTTTTTTTGTGAAATTCAAAAGCTTGTGCATTCACCTTGTACCTCTCAAGCTTAGTGGTCAATTTAGCATTCGCGGCCTTAACTTCGTGATTGACCGTTTTAACTTTCTCAATCTTAATACCACAATTATTAATTAATGTTTCAAAGAGAGCACGAGTTTCCTCATCATTAGCACCATGCTGTTCAACTAGACCTCCATTAGGATCCATATATGAAGTTTCAGAGTTAACATTGCTATTAACTTGCTCCTCCACATATGTGTCATAATAAGGTTCGGGAGACACAAAATGTGGCTTCTCATGAGTAAACGAATTAGCAACATTACTATAATTTGGTACCTCATTGAGTGGATCTGTGTCGTAGACGGGAGTTGTGTCAAAAGTACTGCATGATGTTGTGTTCTGCTGGTTGACTGTAAGACAGTAGTTTGCATTATCGTTTGCTTTATCTGCCCATCCTGGATTTCTAAATTCGTATTCCTCAGCAGTTAACGGTATTCCCAATTGTTCTTTCAGTGCTAACATCAACATGTACTTGATCCTTTCAAGCTTCGTCATTGGTTTGAAACTTGTCTCTTTATCGAAATGGCTTGAATCTTGGCTTTGAGGTTCGGAGGTAGCATTCTGAACCGAAGTCATAAAACAGTTATTCCCATTTTGATATCCCATATTCTGATTCAAAATCTGACCCCCCCTGATGTCCAACATATTGTCCTGCATATTGCATATGATTCCCCATTTGTATACCCGTAGCAAATTCATTCTGATTCCCAATAACATCAACCATGTGTCCTTCTTGACTCATATGCATACATGGTTGAGCAAACTGCGTTTTGAACTCTGAAATCCATGCATTGGAGAATGAAGCAATAGCATTTGTGAAAGCAGTTTTGAGACGATCTTCCTCAGTTGCCATTGATGAAGGTATGTGTGAAAAAGTTCATATAGGATCGATTCAACGATAAAGGAGTTATGTTTAATAAGGTATGGCCGTTTGAAGTTTTGATGAAAAACTGACTCGTAAACTTGTTCTTATGCGTAAAATTTCCTGTCCCAAAATTTTGAATTCACAATAAAAATCAATTCTAAGGTTGTATGAAAATTTTGAATTTTGACAATTTTGACGCCAAATTTGACCGAAAAAATTTGAATTTGAGACAAAAAATTTGAATTTTTGACCAAAATTTTCCAAGTTATACCAAAATTTGAATTTCGCATAAAAATTGAACGTTTAGACTCCCCTAAAATTTAAATTTTACTCAAATTTTCCCGCCAAAAAATGCTTAGGGGTAGAAAATTGATTTTTTTTTTTTTTTTTTTATTAAACCTTTAGGCGTAGAAAATGCTTAGGCGTAGACAGAAGAAGTTACGCGTAGAGTCCTGTTATGAGTAAACTATGAGCTTAGGCGTAGACGTTTGAGCTTAGGCGTAGGATTTCCTTATGTGTAAAACCCAACTTACGCGTAACAAGAGAGCTTACGCGTAGGAATAGCTTACACGTAGGAATAGCTTACGTGTAAAACTAGGGTTTTGCCCAAAAATCCTTTACACTTATACCAGTGTAGAAGATATCCAAAGTCGAAGTGTTCCACAAACTTATCCAAGTGAGGGAAGCACTGAGTAACCGTTGTAGCACGAAGATTCTTCACCAAAAGCTTATGCGTAAAAACTCAATTCTTACGCGTAGACCTTACGCGTAGGAAACGAGGGTTTTGACTTTTGCTTACGCGTAAAAAGAGGGTTTTGACTTTTCTGTACTTGATTTTTCTTACGCGTAAAACTGCCCGGATTTTTCAAAAACGCTACTTTTCACCCAAAAACACGTTTCCAAATGATATATTTTGCCCAAAATTCTTCCAAAACACTTAAAGATCAATAAAGTCTACTACTTTAAGCTTAAAACCTCATAAAAATCAAAACTTTATGCAAAAAGCCCACGTTTATAGAGAAAAAACGCAACTTTATGTGTAAAGTTCGAACAAAAAACGTAACACAACACTCCTAAACCATTGTTAGGCGATTGATACCAATTGTAGGACCTTAAATATATCAACCTTATCACACGAATACCACGCTTACCATAAGAAGAACACGTATAACATAAACTGATGTTATGCGTAGAAAGATGAAGAGAAGAACTTGGTGACTTGAAGATATGTTAGGCGTATGTTTAGAGAGAAAGGGAGAAGAACATGAAAACAATATTTCATAAATAAAACACACACACAAACATACACTCAAGCACATACCTCAAATGTGTCATTTGAGGGGTATTTATACTACAAGTACATATGCCCTAATGGGCTTTGGGATGGGCTTGGATTGGATGACAACTTATACAAGGCTAGCTTAACATAACATTTAGCCAGTTAGCTTAGCCCAATCCACGAGCCCGTTGACTATTCTATCACGATATCTAACACACGTTACAAAGTTCCTAAACGTGAATGACCATCACTTCTAATAAAAATGTTATGGCTAACAGATTATGATTGTGAAATTCGTTATCACCCGGGTAAAGCAAACGTCGTAGAAGATGCTCTTAGTAGAAAAGAACGACTCAAACCTCTAAAGGTTAGATTTTTGGGAATGATGATCGTATCACCACTACCTTCACAAATCCTTGCAGCATAAACTGAAGCTATCAAAGAAGAAAACTGACCCAAAGAGAATCTCTACGGTATGTTAGAGAACAAAAACGGTTTTGTAAAGCGTTCTGATGGAACGTTATGCTTCAGATAAAAAATTTGGGTACCACTCTATGGAGGCATACATGATTTGATTATGTATGACTCGCATAAGTCAAAGTATTCCATTCATTCGGGGTCCAACAATATGTATCACGATCTTAAAAAGCTATATTGTTGACCTAACATGAAGGCTGATATTGCCAAATATGTTGGTAAGTGGTTGACATGTTCTAAGGTCAAGGCCGAGTGTCAAAACCCATCAGGATTACTACAACAACCTGAGATTCCTATATGGAAATGGGAAAGAATCACGGTAGACTTTGTTATGAAACTACCCAGAACGCCGAGCGGTTATGACGCCATTTGGGTAATTGTGGATCGCTTAACAAAATCTGCTCATTTTATTCCAATCAAAGAAACTTATGACATGAACCAGCTGACCAAGCTGTACATCAAAGAAATAGTTTCTAGACACGGTGTACCAATTTCGATTATCTCAGATAGAGATAGCAGATTTACTTCAAAATTTTGGCAGCCACTTTAGAGAGCTTTCGGAACTAAACTGGATATGAGTACTGCCGATCATCCGTAAACTGACGGTCAAAGCGAAAGAACCATATAAACCTTGGAAGATATGCTAAGATCTTGTATTATCGATTTTGGTAAAAGTTGGGACTATCATTTACCATTAGTCGAATTATCTTACAAGAATAGCTATCATTCCAGTCTTAAATCATCACCTTTCGAAGTATTGTATGGTCGAAAGTGTCGATCTCGCGTATGCTGGAATGAGATTGGCGATGTTCAACTCACTGACCTAGAAATTGTACGGGACAAAACAGAAAAGATTATTCAGATCAGAAGCAGACTACAAGCTGCTAGAGATCGCCATAAAAGCTACGCTGACACTAGGCGAAAACCCTTGTAATTTTAAGTTGGAGATAGGGTTATGCTGAAGGTCTCTCCTTGGAAAGGCGTAATATATTTTGGAAAACATGGGAAAATAAGTCCATGATATATTGGACCATTCAGAATCCTAGCAAGAGTTGGTCTGGTAGCATACAAACTCTTGCTACCTCAAGAATTAAATGGAATCCATAACACTTTCCATGTGTCAAACCTTAAGAAATGTCTATCCGATGAAAGCCTTTTCATTCCACTAGACGAGATTAAGCTTGATGACAAGCTACATTTTATTGAGGAACCTATTGGAATAATGGATCGTGAGGTCAAACAGTTGAAACAAAGCCGAATCCCCATCGTCAAAGTGCGTTGGAATTCTTGCCGAGGGCCTGTATACACCTGGGAATGAGAGAACCAAATGTGACAGAAAAATCTGCATGTATTCTCTGGTACATCAAACTAAATCATGAGGACATGATTTTCGTAACGGGGGAAGGCTGTAGCCCCTCGCACATTTCAAGTCTATATTTTACTGTTTTACGTTATATAAATTACTTTTAATTATTTATATAAGTAATCTCATAAATTTAAATAGTGTGAATTATCCTTACAACCAACACAAGACTAGGAAAAGTATATGTGTTCAAAATACTTTAGTTTCACCACTAGTCATAATTCATATGAATTATTGCCACTTTTCCATTTTTAGGTAAACATTTTACCCTTTACGTAATACGCGTGCTCGAACCTACGCTATTAGGTTTTAACAACATAAAAGCACCCTATTAGACTTAGCATACTTTTAATATACCTAGTTGAAGTATGTTGATAAGTTTTAATATTTTTGTATGTATTACATTTTTACGTTACCCGGTTTTAAGTTTCTTGACTTAAGGGCTTAACATTTGTATTTACCAGGACCAAACTACACCTCACAAAACAAATTTATGGACGAAAACACATACACTACCACCTCATGGGAGAGGTGGCGTGCAAATACAAGCCAGAAGGCCGCTTGGCCATCTCTTATCACACCAACTCTTACACAAACCCACCTTATGTCTCCCACTTGATGATAACTTCTCATACACATCTCTTTTACATGCAAAAGTTACAAAAATCCTCTCATCTCTCCTCCATGACCGTCCATCCCTAAAATTGAATCACCATCTAATACTTTGATTCATACAACAACATATACAAAAAAAATGGAGCTAGAGTTGATTCCTACATGATCCAAGGGTTATTTTGTTGATAACAAGGGTGAAATAAGAGCTACAGAAGAGGGTTAGGGCTGAATAAAGAAGGTTATTACAAGGGTAAAAGGATTTGTAAGCTTGGTTTAAGAGGTTGAAGACAAGGTTGAAAGATAAAGAAAACTAGGCTTGATTGTTGTAACCACTCCACCTAAGTCTTGTAAGAGTTTGTTTAATATTTCTTATCATTCAATATGGTTGTAATGATATCTATATTTATTTGATGTAATTTGTTATAAGTAGTACATGTAATAAGGCTTGCTTGATGTTGTACATAGAATTGATGGGTAAAAACTAGTTTAAAAACTCACTAAGATAACTAGTGTGAAACTAGTGAGTTGTGATGAGTTTTGACACAAAACCATAAACTTTGGACTTGATTATGTTTAAGAAGTTGTTAGAGGAAGTAACAACAAAAATTTGAGCTTTTGAATCACTTGAAATGGACTTATAGATAAAAAGTTATGGTAAAAGAAGATGACTAGATGAAAACTTGATATTGAGTCGAAAGTCTTCTGAAACGATTTTAAAACGCGATTTTCATCATTTTTTGTTCCGAATCAGCAAAAGTGTAAAGCACGAAAGTTGTTCAGAATGAGTTTTTGTTTACAAAACTGATCTGTTGTTCACTAGAAAACAACCATGGTTAAGGAAACTTAGTTGTATTTTGATTCTTTGAGGCCAAAACAAAGCCAAGGTTAAGCCAATGCTGATGTCTCAAGGTATTTTAACTTAAAAATAGCCATTAGATATGGCCTTGATTGGTTTCAAGTTGCTTAACCGTAACATAGCCGCACGGCTAGTTTGGGTTTGATAACCCAAAAATTGTTTCAAAAACTTGTTCATTAGATTTAACTTTTGCTAAACTTTGGCAAACTAGACAAATGACCATATAACATATAAACTATGTAAATACCATTTTCACAGGTCTTAACTCTTGTTTAAACCCATGAACTTATATTGACTTAAAAACTATTTTTGAAACCTTTGTATTTCACGACATCATAATATGACACGCCGTAATTATTATCATCACAACACTAATTGAGTGAGTAATACTTGCACATGATAAATGTTATGCTAAACTACTTCATGCCACAACAAATAGTCTTTGACGAAATGCGACACATGATTTATACAACATTTGTCACGTCAAATACTTACTTATAAATGATAAGTACAACAATAGTAGATAATTTCATTATCATAAAGATGCCTCTTCAGGGTATCATATCAACAAGCTATGGATTTACGATTTAAAGTGTCCTGACTCCTCGTGTGATTACTACACGACCTCTTGATTTTGATAGGCTGAACAGTGGTACGAGGTCAATTATAAAAAGGATATAAGCCAAACAAACACTTAAGGGATACCTTAACTTAAGATCCATGTACAACATCATAAGCCAACAAGTTACATATAGTTATACACTCATATCGTACACTATACTGAAACGCGATTGCGATGCTTTCGTAGGTAATCATTAAATATCGCGGTCTCGCCATACACTTTTGTTGTTATAAACTACTACTGATAACTACAGTGAGCTCATAGCCCTAACTTTTATTTAACTGTTTTATAAACTACTTGGGGGATATACATGCTAAAACAATTTATTATGGACAATTACTTGCAAACTGAATGCCTTGACTGTATTATTGCATGCCTAAGTTGTTCATGTCAAAATTCCCCAACATCATGGACCACTAATCATTGAGATTGAGCACAAATATTGTGGATAGGCCTATCGTGATTGACGAGTCCCTTTTGTGTTAGCCGGATAGGTAACCAAACACACATTATTTGAATTATCTAGGTATAGGGCAAAATACTTACTCGGGGCAAGTTATCATATATATATATATATATATATATATATATATATATATATATATTTATCGTCCGGTGCTATATATACAACAGTCAGTCGTGAGTGCCATGAGCTTAGAGCAACAATAACTGTCAAGAACATAATTATACACATTGCAATTGTACTATGAACAATATTGTCCACTACTGTTTTCAAACCTATGAATTCACTCAACCATTGTGTTGACTTGTCGGCATGTTTTATCTCAGGTCCGTAAGATATGTTTGGCACACGAAAGAAGACACACGGAATGGGCATTTTGAAGACTATGCGTATTATCATTCGAAACTTTTAAACTTATTATGTACATTATGGGACCTCTACTATGATATTATGAATAATTTCGAATGCTAATGTAGTTTAAAACGTCTCATTTTAGAGTCATTTCTGTAATGTGTACTTTGTGCTAATAAATAATATCCTCGATTAGCTTCCGCTGCTATTCAAAATTGAGGGTGTTACATACTCTCATTCTCTCACAGAACAAGCACATAGGAGAAGAAGAACCCCTAATTTTAGTCTTCTATAAATAGGTCCTATTGTAAGCCTTTAAAGGGCAGTTAGTTTTTTAAGTTTTAAGTTTTATTTTAAAAGTTTTTTGTTCCTGTCTTATTTACAGCATTTTTTAGGTTGAATTGTGTGACAACCTGTAATTTTTAGACTATTATTTAATAAGCCATTTTTGGTCAGAAAATGCGAATTTTTATTTTAGAAATTATTATGACTTGGAAACAAATAGTTATCTCGTGTTTTTCGAAGCCTCGAAATCACACGCATACCGACACCCTAATAATATTGGCACAAAATTTATTTTCTAATTTCAAGACAATAATAATACTATATTATTTCACTCGTTAAAACCTCTCTGACAATATAAAATTTACAACTTACAGATACTCAGAAATCATGTTATGCGAAGATACGTTATCATCATGGTAAAATTTGTAAAGTACGGGGTACGCAGTATACATTCATTAATAATAATAATACTAAAAATAAAATACTCTACTCAAATACACCGCCTCTTTTCCTTGTTATTTTCCTCAGTTTCTTGACTTCTCTTTCTGGTAAACGCAACACTTCGAAAACCACTTCTCTCTTTCTTTCTTTTTTTTGTGATAAGCTGCTAAGCTGACATCTCCATAGTTTCACCCATCCCTGTCAATCTCGAGCCAACCAAGAAAAGAGAAGAGGGAATTAATCTATCCCTTTCATCCATTTTCTCTCTTCCCCAAACTATTACCAATAAAAAAATTGATTCTTTCTTCTTTTATAAAAGTAAAATCGCAAAGAATCTTTACTCCATTTCCACAAATGGGTTAGCTCCATCTCCCTTATTGTTATATATATAAAATCGGGTTTTCTTTAGGTTTTACTCACTAAATGCACACATTCACAAAAATAAATAGGGTTTGTAATCAAAGGGTTTTCTCCAATTGATAGAGGGGTTTTGTGATTGGTTTTGTAGAGTATAAGAATCAAGTTTTAATTTGTGTTAATCTTGAGAACATCACAAGTAATTCAAACTTTTCTTGGTTCGGTTCTAACACCACTCGAGCAATCTCTTGCTGTATGATTTCTTTTCTTTTGTTCGAATTCAATTATTATAGTGTCGCGCTAAATTGTGAATGTTCTTAGAAATTCTACATATTGTACCGATTATATAAGAAAAGAATTTTAGGTTCATGAGTAGGTTTGATTCCTTAAAAAGCTTGTATTGTTATTGTTGTTTGTTGGAAATTTTTGGAAACTAATCAAAAGTAAAGAAAGTGAAAATCCTTAATATTGTTGTTGGCTATGAACGCATACCAGGAAAAGAAGAAAACATAAAAACTTGGACTCTGACTTAAAAATCATTTCGGTTTATAGCTTAACTCAAACACGGTTTAAAACGATCACTTGAATTAAGTTTTTGCTTTAGTCTGATTCTCGATTCATAAAAGAATGGCTCCTTTGGGATTACGGTTCCATTTGGTTTTGTAGGATTACTATTAGTATGTCGATATAAGTTTTGATTAACCATGGCCATTCCGTATAAGTCACATGAGGCCTCTTTGGTACCTTGGTTTGCCTACCATCCCTATGGTCGTTAGTGAGTTATGCCATGAACCAATAGACTCAAAACGAGTCTATGTGGAGGTGTGAAAACAAACCGCAACAAGCGTGTTTGTTTGGTTAGTTTTGAGTCGCAGCGGAACTCACCAAGAGCGTATAAAACACTCGTTGCATTCGTATTCCATGAAACCATAGTCGTAACTTCCGCGCGTAAATTTCTTTGCTTGTTCGTCTAGACCAACTGGGTGTTAAGATTGTTGTGTTCCTGTAAATCCCCCCGAGTCAAAATCAGTTCAAAAGGGAATGAAAAACAAATTACAAGCATGGGCCTCAAAGGGTGTTGTGTGATGTGTACACTGGGTTGTTAAGCCCGTTTTCTTTCAATAGGGTGCGATCGGTTTGGTTAACACCAGGCCCAAGCCCAATACATTTGTAATAGTGTGCGTATTAAATCTGGGCTGAAGCCCAGCCGTGAAAAGGGTCCATTTGGTTTTGTAATCCACGTCTCAACTTCGTCTTGTTTGACTCGCCACACGATATATTGACCTGTCCAATTTCCAAACCATCCCATTCGACCCGTTCCCATCTCGCCTCGACTTGGCAAACATGAAATACCACCGTACCCGACTCAACCAATTACAAATGTGTTAAAAGAGACATGAATTGAGTTTTAGACATACACATAGTAATTAGAATGAGTACATTTTACTACTACAACATGATTAGGAGCTTTACATTTATAGACTACAATTTTTTAAATATATAGAAATCCAAATATTGAACTTGATAAAATGTTATAAACATTCAAATAAGATATAGGCTTACATATACACTTTAAAAAATCAATGATATATAAATGTTTTCAAAATAACTACAACTCAAATTCTCATATGAAACTTGACATGTCTTAGTAAATCAATGATGGACATATTTTTATAAATATATATATATATATATATATATATATATATATATATATATATATATATATATATATATATATATATATATATTATATTCTACGAGAAACGTTCTATGAACAAAACCTCCCTTGCTAAATCAAGCGTCATATTTCTCATAAAACTTTCATCCAAAACATCATATGTAACCCACTTCGAACCGAAATATATGTTTTCCAAACATAGTTTGCAAAACAAGTTCTATTAGCCGAAATAAATAAAGTTAGACAAATTTTACTTGGGGACAAAAGCTGAAACTTGCTGTACTAATCTAGGTTGCGTGTCAGAGCCACATACTCATACTATCTGACTTAACCCTCGTTCATACTTCTTTTGCCAAGGTGAGTATTCACATCCCTTTTTTTACCGTTTTACTTATTTGGGGTGAAATACATGAATCTAAAACTTAAACTTTATTGTTTGCAATAAATTATGAACTAATTGAACCCTTAGACTTATTATGAACTTGTGAACTGTTCTTGACCCCTTTAGTATGCTTAGAACTATAAAGTGTCATAGTCTTAAAGTCTCCCATGTTCGGAGCAATCTTGTATTGTTAATATATATTAGTTGTCACAATGCACTGTTCGTACGTTCTAAAGTCTCTCTCTGAGCAATACAAAGTCTCACTTTGAGCAACATTCAAGTGGATTTCGCATACTTGCGTGTATCTACAACAAAGTTTCTCATTGCTGTTTTGGAACCATCCAAGGCAACTACACGTTTACAAGCAATGTGTTCTAGATCCAAGGTTTGGGACTTCACAAGTGGTATCAGAGCTTGTTGTAACCACCGGTAAATTTTACCTTGAATTAAATTAATAAAATATTATAACAAAAGAATATTTATCCATTTTCAACGTCTAATCTTTTTTAAAAATTAAACGTTATCAATTTACTTGATCCCAACAACTAACTAATGTGACGTAACTCACATTCCCAATAAATGTGCTCACCGATATCAACATTGCCTTATGTTTATTTCAAATAAGCATTCTTATATGTTAAGTGTAACAGTTTTCAACTTTTATTTCACCACGTTACGTTATTTCGTTAACGTACGCTTACTTAATGTTTAGACTAAACGTTTGCTATTTATTTGAGTTTTCACGAAACTCTAATTAATTATAATTATGATTTTACGTAATTAAATCATAAACCTCAAAGTACAATACTTTAAAGTGAGTGTACAAGTATTTAAAGCGCATTTTACAAGAATTCAATGCATGAACCTTAAATTCAGTTTATACATAACTGTAATGATAGTTAACCTGTAATTTCCTAAGTTAAATAATTCACTCTGCTTTGAATTATTACTATATGAACATTTTCGTTCACCTCAGTCCATTTAACGAGAAGTTATCTTGTAAAACATGAAAACTACATATAACGTGTAACCGACACCGCACTAGTTTTGGTTTAATCCCGATATTTATTTTCGGAGTTGATAATATTGTTTATACACTATTTTTATAATAACACTTCCAGAAATATATTTCTCGCAATTACCAAAATAAGGTACCGCAATTACACCTTGACTCAACACGATACGAGGTGCACAAAATACACTCTATATCTTTAATACTTATCTTTTGATACAGCCGCCTCATTCACACACGCTATTAATACTTATCTTTTATAATTTTATCTCCACACAAAATCTAAGACAAACAAAAAAAGCTGATATGATTATATCTTATCTCTCTCTCTCAAATATTCCATTTCCTGCTCTCTATCATAAACCACCTACAAAAACAAAAGGGACGATCAGTTTCAATCCACTTCATTGCCATCTGATAACACCACGCCATCAATAACATCATCACCATCACGAGAAGACAAGGGTTTGTTTAGTTGACACGGTTTGGTGTGAAGGTCTTGGTTAGGGTTTTATTGGGGTTGTTTTTGGTTCGAGTTAATCACCACAGCCATCATCTCGTCACCTCCCAATCTCCCTTGTTTTCATGGTATGCTGAAAATAACATATCTATTTTGTTATTTTTCTTTCTAATAAAAATCGAATACAAATTAATTGATACAAGTTTTCGTGGAATTAATTGATTGAAAATACTTTTGATATCAATTCGTGTGGTTAAAATCAGTTAAAAGGGTGTTTGTTTGTGTCTGTTTGATTTAGGGTCAGGTTGACTCACTTGAGTCTCAGGGTCGATTTGGACTGAGCTTATTTGCTATTTTGGTTTTCGGTTGAGAAAGAAACACCACAGGGGTGTTTGTTTATGTGTATCACAGCCCCAAGGGGGGCGCCTGGTTTGGTTGTTCTCTGTTAAAGAGAAACCACCACAGGTGGTGTTCGTCTCGGGTTGAGTCACCACAGCCACAACGCTAGGGGTGTCATTGTGATTGTTTAGGTTCAGTTTAACACCGCGCCTGGTTTGTGTCTCGGCTCAGTACAGCCACCCACCCAATGGGGTGGTTTTGTTTTACTTGGTTGGTTCCTGGTTCTTGGCTAGAAACCACCCAAAGAGGGTGTTTGTTGTTTGCGGGTCACACCCAAATACAATGGTATCTTGTTTAATTGTGTTACCATTCAGATGAGTCACCCATAAGGGTGTATTTATTTCAGTCTAGTTCACAGCAACAACACCCGAAAGGTGTTGTTTATGTTCGGTTTTCGTTCAGCAGTAACAACCCACGAGTAGTGTAAATTAAGGACTGTTTCAGGTCAGCAGCTAAATCGAGTTGGTGTGCAGTATTTTTGGCTTATGGCCTACTGGGAAATCACATTCTTAGATAGATATATGTCTTAGCTTCATGTGGCGAATTGGATGGGTTATCAACTCCTCCGGATGAGGGAGTTATGGCCGTTTTACGATTGCTAGTCAAATCTGGAGCATCGTTTGGAAAACGAGTTAAACTCCAGGTTAATACTCTAAAATGTAGGATAGGAAAGCTAATCTCAGTAGTGTACATCTAAATCTAAGTTCTCCAAGTGGAATCACTTTAATAGCTATCACGGTTTGGGAAATACATTAAAATTAGCATTTCGTAGGAAAACTTGGGACTGCTGCAGACCAGCAGTACAAATGAGTTAATTGCAGAAAACTTTTGGCCTAAGAAGGTCTATATTATTTGATGGGATTATGAAAATAAGTTTAAGGTACATGTGTTGAATTGGATAGGGTGACATCTCCTTCGGATGAATGAGATATGGCCATTTTATGGAAACATGTCAATTCTGGAGCTGCTGTTGGAAAACATATTTTGCTCCATATTTTTGTACAGCAGGCTTGGGTTTTAAAACATGGTTCAACATTAGAAATTATAAACTTTCACTTCCAATTGGT
The DNA here is from genome assembly GCA_019973895.1 of Chrysanthemum seticuspe. NCBI lineage: Eukaryota > Viridiplantae > Streptophyta > Magnoliopsida > Asterales > Asteraceae > Chrysanthemum > Chrysanthemum seticuspe. Next base: position 223,741,067 of record BPTQ01000008.1, on the reverse strand, counting down.
TTCAACTTGATAGCTATTATAGAATAGTATTTATGACCAAAACCGTAAGCGTTAGAATTTCAGCGAGTGAGCGCGAATATTGTGAATAGGCCTATTGAAATTAACACTCCCGTTCTTATTGACCCAGTTAGGGGAAATCGAACGCACTATATTTGAATCATTAAGGTAAATTGGCAAGTTTACCATATTAGGGCTGCGATGAAACGATTTTACCAATTTCTATTGGTTCGAGGTTTACGCTTTGGTTGTCATGAACTTAGTGAAATAAATGCTGTTTTGTTTTCAACGATGAGTGTGAAACAATGTAACTCACACTACGAATATTGTGTTCAAACGATTTAATTAAACCTATGGATTTCACCAACCTTTGTGTTGACATTTTTAGCATATTTATCTCAGGTTCATAATGAACGAGGTTGGAACGGAGGAGCACAGATACTCAAGAAGGCTATAAATTGTATTATCATTCGAAACCTTATTTAATAAACTACGCAACTATTGGGACCTCATTTTGTAAACTCTGATATTCGAATGATAAATCTTTAAAACGATTCAATTAAAGATCTTTTTCTATTATTATAACTGTTGTGCAATGAAGTAACACCCAGTTTGAATTCCACTGCGTATCACGAAATTGGGGGTGTTACAGATTGGTATCAGAGCCACAGTTTTAGAGAAACGGGTCTAATTGAGACCTGAACTATAACTACTTTTACAAACAAAATATTTTATAGCCTTACGCTCTCTGTGCCTTCCATCCTCCAGACGATTATGTGACTTTTAGGCATGTTTATGCTACACGACATATTAGTATATTAAGATATACACATTCGACATAATTTCGAGTTTATATAAACAATGGACAGAACACATCTGCGTATGCCTATCCTAGGGCATTACGACACAACCACATTTTCTCGATCATGTACCTACTCGTACATTTTGTGAGATGCGAAACATTTCACTCATTCAGTGAAACACTTAAACTAACGAACGCTGTGCCATCTTGAACTGATGGTCTCTATTATTCCCACAGACACGGTGAGTGATACAGTGATCTCCATTACTTCTTGAATACTGTGAGTGATACAGTGATTTCTAAACTTTTCACGACCTTACGTAATATTGTTTTACATAAAACTCGTCACAATTTATCGATTTTCCTGCTAGGAATACAAGATATGAGATTGCTAATGAACAAACTGATTCATCATCTTGAATCTACAAAAGCTGGAGTTCAACAACTTTCTCTACATTCAACAAGTTTCCTTCCGAAACTTTTATTGGTAAAAGTCAATGATTCTAGCCTAGTGTGGACTATTTTCTTTTCCACGCGTATTTACTTTATTCGTTCATGCCACACACTCATACTACATACATAAGATCGATTATTATATATAAACTTATACTACTATCAATATAAACGTTGTACTATCACAACCACCAAACGTCATACGAGTCGATTAGTCCGAGCATTACATTATTACTCCTAAATTATACATAGCTTGTACACCTATGTCTAATTCAGGAAGAATCATGTGATGATGGGAGTAGTAGTCTCAAATGTGTAAGCAATTCTATGACCGAGCCAAATTTTCAAAAGACCCGTTACTCAAACCGATTTAGCCTAATCCGATGACAGTTCTTGTTTAATGAGTTGTGGGATTAAGTAAAAATCGGTTACCTAAAGGTCTTTTGAGGGTTATATGCACGAGAATGGGAAAGTTTACCTCATCAAGAGTACAAGCATATCACGAGTATACCTAATTTAGGTATTTGAAAAGTTTATCAAACCTCGATTAAATATAGCCTAGTCATCTATATTTAATCTAGGGACAGTTGAACATGGCCTGACTACCTATGTTCAACTTAAACTTTTCAAATACTGAGAATAGTTGTACTAGAGCCATGTCTAGATTGATTTTTTACTTGATTTTTGAAAATCACGAAAATTTGTGAGTATAAACGATTCATGTAATGAACTCTTATCATATCCTTACCACATAAAGTCAGTCTCAGCTACCAACACTCTTTATTATAGGCTTCGGTCTACATTATAACTCAAATGCATCCTAAATTTAACGGGCTTCTAAGAAATGCACAAGCGCAACAATGGTAATAAAATGCGGCATCTTGAAGTGTTGAAAGTGGCATGGTTATAAAAACAAAAGTAGCCATTGGGTTACTATTCTCGACCGTTTGTGATTACTATTCACCTTGAATCACAAGAAATATTTATCTGATAAAACACTCGTTACTCTACCAAGAAGGAATCCAGGACCATGACAAATTACACCATATTTCAAAAACGACAAGTTGAAATACACCACTAGTTATCTCATAAAACCACATTTATTCGTCAACATCGTTTCAACATCTAACACGGACTGAATCTCGGGACGAGATTCCATTTAAGGAGGTGAGACTGTAACCACCGGTAAATTTCACCTTAAATTAAATTAATAAAATATTATAACAAAAGAATATTTATCCATTTTCAACGTCTAATTTTTTTTAAAAATTAAACGTTATCAATTTACTTGATCCCAACAACTAACTAATGTGACGTAACTCACATTCCCAATAAACGTGCTCACCGATATCAACATTGCCTTATGTTTATTTCAAATAAGCATTCTTATATGTTAAGTGTAACAGTTTTCAACTTTTATTTCACCACGTTACGTTATTTCGTTAACGTACGCTTACTTAATGTTTAGACTAAACGTTTGCTATTTATTTGAGTTTTCACGAAACTCTAATTAATTATAATTATGATTTTACGTAATTAAATCATAAACCTCAAAGTACAATACTTTAAAGTGAGTGTACAAGTATTTAAAGCGCATTTTACAAGAATTCAATGCATGAACCTTAAATTCAGTTTATATATAACTGTAATGATAGTTAACCTGTAATTTCCTAAGTTAAATAATTCACTCTGCTTTGAATTATTACTATATGAACATTTTCGTTCACCTCAGTCCATTTAACGAGAAGTTATCTTGTAAAACATGAAAACTACATATAACGTGTAACCGACATCGCACTAGTTTTGGTTTAATCCCGATATTTATTTTCGGAGTTGATAATATTGTTTATACACTATTTTTATAATAACACTTCCAGAAATATATTTCTCGCAATTACCAAAATAAGGTACCGCAATTACACCTTGACTCAACACGATACGAGGTGCACAAAATACACTCTATATCTTTAATACTTATCTTTTGATACAGCCGCCTCATTCACACACGCTATTAATACTTATATTTTATAATTTTATCTCCACACAAAATCTAAGACAAACAAAAAAAGCTGATATGATTATATCTTATCTCTCTCTCTCAAATATTCCATTTCCTGCTCTCTATCATAAACCACCTACAAAAACAAAAGGGACGATCAGTTTCAATCCACTTCATCGCCATCTGATAACACCACGCCATCAATAACATCATCACCATCACGAGAAGACAAGGGTTTGTTTAGTTGACACGGTTTGGTGTGAAGGTCTTGGTTAGGGTTTTATTGGGGTTGTTTTTGGTTCGAGTTAATCACCACAGCCATCATCTTGTCACCTCCCAATCTCCCTTGTTTTCATGGTATGCCGAAAATAACATATCTATTTTGTTATTTTTCTTTCTAATAAAAATCGTATACAAATTAATTGATACAAGTTTTCGTGGAATTAATTGATTGAAAATACTTTTGATATCAATTCGTGTGGTTAAAATCAGTTAAAAGGGTGTTTTTTTGTGTCTGTTTGATTTAGGGTCAGGTTGACTCACTTGAGTCTCAGGGTCGATTTGGACTGAGCTTATTTGCTATTTTGGTTTTCGGTTGAGAAAGAAACACCACAGGGGTGTTTGTTTATGTGTATCACAGCCCCAAGGGGGGCGCCTGGTTTGGTTGTTCTCTGTTAAAGAGAAACCACCACAGGTGGTGTTCGTCTCGGGTTGAGTCACCACAGCCACAGCGCTAGGGGTGTCATTGTGATTGTTTAGGTTCAGTTTAACACCGCGCCTGGTTTGTGTCTCGGCTCAGTACAGCCACCCACCCAATGGGGTGGTTTTGTTTTACTTGGTTGGTTCCTGGTTCTTGGCTAGAAACCACCCAAAGAGGGTGTTTGTTGTTTGCGGGTCACAGCCAAACACAATGGTATCTTGTTTAATTGTGTTACCATTCAGATGAGTCACCCATAAGGGTGTATTTATTTCGGTCTAGTTCACAACAACAACACCCGAAAGGTGTTGTTTATGTTCGGTTTTCGTTCAGCAGTAACAACCCACGAGTAGTGTAAATTAAGGACTGTTTCAGGTCAGCAGCTAAATCGAGTTGGTGTGCAGTATTTTTGGCTTATGGCCTACTGGGAAATCACATTCTTAGATAGATATATGTCTTAGCTTCATGTGGCGAATTGGATGGGTTATCAACTCCTCCGGATGAGGGAGTTATGGCCGTTGTACGATTGCTAGTCAAATCTAGAGCATCGTTTGGAAAACGAGTTAAACTCCAGGTTAATACTCTAAAATGTAGGATAGGAAAGCTAATCTCAGTAGTGTACATCTAAATCTAAGTTCCCCAAGTGGAATCACTTGAATAACTATCACGGTTTGGGAAATACATTAAAATTAGCATTTCGTAGGAAAACTTGGGACTGCTGCTACAAATGAGTTAATTGCAGGAAACTTTTGGCCTAAGAAGGTCTATATTATTTGATGGGATTATGAAAATAAGTTTAAGGTACATGTGTTGAATTGGATAGGGTGACATCTCCTTCGGATGAATGAGATATGGCCATTTTATGGAAACATGTCAATTCTGGAGCTGCTGTTGGAAAACATATTTTGCTCCATATTTTTGTACAGCAGGCTTGGGTATTAAAACATGGTTCAACACTAGAAATTATAAACTTTCACTTCCAATTGGTTTCAACTTGATAGCTATTATAGAATAGTATTTATGACCAAAACCGTAAGCGTTAGAATTTCAGCGAACTTTCTGGTTGGAGTTATAATTGGTAAAAACTCATTTTCCGTTGATTGGTAAATGATTTGATTGAATGGCCTAATTTTTTGGAAACTAGACTTAATTATATTTCCAGGGGTGAAAACCCCATCCTTGTATCTTTTATAGATTAAGAGATACGATGGTGTGAAGTTGACTAAAATTCAGCAACATGGTTTTTACGTCTATTCTTGAGAAATAAAAGTGTGATCAATTAAGTAAGTTAAAGATGGTTAAGCAATACTTATTAGACTAATATTGGGTTAATATTATTTGGACTTAAGATATCCGACTAAGAACTTTGGACACATTGAACTTGAATTGGATTTAAGTTATTATCGGGCTAGAGCCCAATTGACTTGCTTTCTTAACATGTTTTCTTGTCATTATCCTCTAGCCTAGAATTCACCCGAATACTTTTGGGACTCGTTTTCTTGAAACATCTTTGTCTATCCTTTTACTTCATAATATATATGAGATATATATATTATGCTTTGGCGCGTTTTTCCTTGAGTCTATGATTTCATATTACCACATGAATGATGAAACTAAACATTTTACAAATATTGATACGAATCTTCCACGAAAACTAAAACGTATTATCTTATGAAACTTATACGCATCAAATACTATTCGCGTGTCATATTTTGAGACAAGCTTATATTCATTAGGATATGCCGATTCCGTATCGTGGCGCTATACTTCTTTATATTGTTCTGCCATACTCTTAAACACCGTTGCATTACTTATGTCACTACACTCTAAGGTGAGTTTCATAGCCCCTACTTTTATACGTTTTGAATTACTTTTGGGGGAGATACATGCTCAACTATTTTCATTTACTTTCATAAGTACTCTAAACTTTTAAGGATTACCGTGAGTTCATAGCCCCACTTTCTATTACTTAATTGTTTTACAAACTCTTGGGGGAGATACATGCTCAACTATTTTTAACCGAACACAAATGCTTTGAACTGTATGCTATATCCAAATGTTTTATTGTCACTAAGTAATCAATTGCCATGTTTGAAGTCCCTACATCATGCACCATTAGTCACTTGCGAGTGAGCGCGAATATTGTGAATAGGCCTATTCGAATTAACACTCACGTTCTTATTGACCCAGTTAGGGGAAATCGAACGCACTATATTTGAATCATTAAGGTAAATTGGCAAGTTTACCATATTAGGGCTGCGATGAAACGATTTTACCAATTTCTATTGGTACGAGGTTTACGCTTTGGTTGTCATGAACTTAGTGAAATAAATGCTGTTTTGTTTTCAACGATGAGTGTGAAACAATGTAACTCACACTACGAATATTGTGTTCAAACGATTTAATTAAACCTATGGATTTCACCAACCTTTGTGTTGACATTTTTAGCATGTTTATCTCAGGTTCATAATGAACGAGGTTGGCACGGAGGAGCACAGATACTCAAGAAGGCTATAAATTTTATTATCATTCGAAACCTTATTTAATAAACTACGCAACTATTGGGACCTCATTTTGTAAACTCTGATATTCGAATGATAAATCTTTAAAACGATTCAATTAAAGATCGTTTTCTATTATTATAACTGTTGTGCCATGAAGTAACACCCAGTTTGAATTCCGCTGCGTATCACGAAATTGGGGGTGTTACACTTGTGTCCTGAAGCTTTGTTTTTAGAAGATCCTGTATGACAAATCTGAAGAAATGGATTTTGATTCAAGCAAATCCAGTGCTGTTACCAGAGTTCCTAAGTTGCAGCCTAATGAATATGAACTCTGTAGGATGCGCATAGAGCAATACTTTTTGGTCCTTGATTTTAAGCTGTGGAACATTGTGATCAATAGAAACTCCTACAAATCCATTGTTTCTGAAGAAGTGGCTAGCAAAGTTGTTATTAAAGACAAAGGTGAACATGTCACTGTTGATGAAATGGCTCAAAGAGGCAATGATCTCAAGGTCAGAAGTCTCATACTTATGGCATTACCTAATGATCAAAAACTTAACTTTAGCAAACACAAAGATGCTCAGACTTTGTTCAAAGCCATTGAGACAATCCGTTCAATTGCTTTAAGGTGATTGAACAAGATATGAAGAGATCTACACCTGCATCTTCCAGTTCTGGATCACAAAACATATCTTTTGTGGCTCATCCAGTCACTAGTGCTTATAAGGACAGTTTTGTTGTTAATACTTCTAGTACTAATATTAATACTGATTGTTTGGTCACCACTGCATCAGGTATCAATGGAAGTACAATCTATGCTTTCATCTCTGAGCAACAAAAGGGATCTCAGATCAACCATGATGACCTGAGACAGAACGATGGGGATGATATGGAAGAGATGGATATCAAGTAGAACATTTCCTTGATTAGTATGAGGGCAAGAAGGTTCATGAAGAGAACTGGTAGGCAGATTAAGATCAAGGATGGAGACACTGCTGGGTTGACAAGGGAAAGGTAGAATGCTACAACTGTGGCAAGCTTGGGCATTTTTCCAGGGAATGCAGAAGCCCCAGGAGCAAGGGAAAGAGTAGTGAATCTAATGATTCATCTTCTAAAGCAATGGTGGCTATTGATGGTGCTGGATATGATTCGATCTTCATGGCTGATGATGAGGAGAGTCCAATCAATATGGCTTTGGTATTTGAGGTACTTACTGAAACAAATTGCTCACATACATGTGTCCCATTAAGTAAATATGAGTCTCTTAAAAATGAGTTTGATAAATTGGCTGAAGAGTTTTCTAAAACACGTTATAACTTAGCAAATCATAAAAGAGGCTTAGCAGTTTTAGAAAAACAAATTGTGCATTATAAAGAAAATGAGTCAAAATTTTATGAAGCAACTGTTGTACTTAATAGGGAAATTTCTCTTAAAGACACCACCATAAGTGTGTTAAAAAAAGAACTAGAGAAAGTCACACATATTAAAGACAACATAGTACTAAGTGTTGACACTCTTAAAGACACACAACATTATAACTCTAAGAAACTTGATAAATTCCTTGAAAAAGGTCTAATTGGCAAAGCCAAATCAGGTATGGGTTATAAGACAGCACCACCACCATTCAGAGGTATTCTTTCACCACCTGGCATAGACCTTGAACACACTGGCTTAGAAGAGTTTAACCCACCCACATTTTTCCGTGACCGTAAACCCATTGAGTCCAAGGCTGAAAAGCCTGATGAGACCTTTGAAAGTGCCAGTGACACTTCATTACCTAAGGTGTACGTGTTTGAAAACAAAAAGTAATGTGTAGAGTCTAGTGAACCAAAGCAAGAACATGCCAGTAAACCTGTAAGACCAAATGACAAACCTATTAGGAAGCCAGTAAAATATGCTGGGATGTATAGAAACAGGTCATCTAATCCTAGAAGTAATGAAAGAAACTGGAACTAGCTAAAATCTGAGCAACTAGGAGATGAATTTGTCATGTATAATAAATATTCCTTTGTGTGTGGAAGTTTTTCTCATCTGCAGGCTCAATGCAGAAACCCTATGAGACCTCAACCCATCATGACCCCAAGAGCAGTTCTTCTTAAAACTGGCATAAAATCTTTGAATACTACAAGGCCAGTTAATACTGCTAGACCACAACCCAGAGTATTTGGTGAAAGACCTAAAAGAAACTTTTCAAAATCACCATCTACTTCACCAAGGCCCTTTAATGCTAGAGCAGCACAAACCTTTAAATCTTATGATGAACAAATCAAGTTTTACAAGAAAAAGGTTAATACTTATGAGCCAAAACATAATACTCATAGGCCAAAAGTTAATACTTTTAAGCCTAAAATGAAAACTGTTGGTTCAAAAGTAAATGCTGCTGGGGGAATCAAGGGCAATGTTGTTAAGCCCTCAGCTTGTTGGGTGAGAAAGACCATTCAACCCAATAGTGCATCAGTCACTCTCAAGAAATATGATTACATTGAGGCACGAGGCAGATCCAAGTCAGTAATGGCTTGGGTCCCCAAAAGGAACTAATTTCAATTTATCTTGTGTGCAGGGACATTCCAACAATAATGATGATCTTGGCTATTCAGACAATGGGTGTTCCAGGCACATGACTGGAAGTCTATCCTATCTTTCAGACTTCACTAATTTGAATGGAGGATATGTTTCTTTTGGAGGTGGTATAGGTGGAAGAATTACTGGTAAAGGCACAATCAAGACTGGTAATTTGGACTTTGAAGATGTATACTATGTGAAAGAACTCAAATACAATCTATTCAGTGTGTCACAAATGTGTGACAAGAAGAATTTTGTTCTATTCACAGATACTGATTGCTTGGTTTTATCTCCCAATTTTAAGTTGCCTAGTGAAGATGAGGTACTTCTTAAGTTCCCTAGGAAAAGCAATCTGTATAGTGTAAGTATGAAAAAAATAGTGCCCAAAGAAAACCTTACATGTTTAGTTGCTACAGCTTCTTTGGATGAATCTATGTTATGGCATAGAAGGCTATGTCATGTAAACTTTAAGGTAATAAATCTTTTAGCTAAAAATAACCTTGTAAGAGGTTTAACTTCAAAAAGATTTGAAAATAAACAGACCTGTATTGCATGCCTTAAAGGGAAGCAGCATAGAGCCTCTTGTAATCCCAAGGTTTTTAACTCTATCACCCAACCACTTCATATGCTGCACATGGATTTATTTGGCCCCACCTCTGTTAGCGGCCTAAATTTTAAGATGTATTGTTTGGTTGTGACTGATGATTTTAGCAGATTTACTTGGGTTTTCTTCATGAATACTAAGGATGAGACTAGTAAAATCCTTAAGTCATACATAACTGCAGTAGAGAACCTTGCTGATAAGAAAGTTAAAATCATTAGGTGTGATAATGGGACAAAGTTTAAAAACCAAGTGATGAATGATTTCTGTCAACTTAAGGGTATTAAGAGAGAATACAGTGTAGCTAGGACTCCTCAGCAAAATGGGGTTGCTGAAAGGAGAAATAGGACATTGATAGAGGCTGCTAGGACTATGTTAGCAGGTTCCAAGTTACCCACAACATTTTGGGCTAAGGCAGTTAATACTGCTTGTTATGTTCAGAACAGGGTACTAGTTGTAAAGCCTCATGGCAAGACTCCCTATGAGTTGTTTTTAGGTAGAAAGCCTACCCTAGACTTTCTTAAACCTTTTGGGCGTCATGTCTCCATTCTCAATACCATTGACCACTTAGGTAAGTTTGATGGAAAATCTGATAGTGGATATCTGGTTGGCTACTCCTTGAATAGTAAAGCCTTTAGGGTTTATAATTCTAGAACCAGAAGGATAGAGGAGAATCTGCACTTAGAGTTTTTTGAGGACAAACCTAGTGTAGAAGGGCAAGGACCAAAATGGCTTTTTGATATTGATATGCTAACAGAATCTATGAACTATGTGCCTATTTCTGTGGATTCTAACATTGTTGTAGGAGAAAAGAAAGGTTTTGATGCAGATTCTGATGATGATGATGACTGTGTCCTATTGCCCATTTGGAAGGACAACTCAGTTGGAAGCAATTCTTCAAAGGAGGCAAACAAAGATGATGATCAGCCTCTAAAGACCAATGATTCTAATGCTCAAGGAGGTGTAACCAATGAAGATGACACAGTGGTTGAAACTCAAGTGATCGGTACTAATGTGGTTAATATTGATAAGCCACGTGTTAGTACTGATGAGCTAGATTTTAATACTGATGGTCCCCACTCTATTCCACCAGTTAATACAGAGGTTCCTGATCCCTATGGTGAAGCTGATAAGATTGATTTTACTAATATAGCTTCATCTTATGCAGTTCCTGCTACACCACACAGAATAATTAATCAGGATCATCCCTTGGAGAATGTTATTGGGGATGTTCATGTTGAAAGAACTACAAGATCTAAAGTTCAGCATAGTGAGACTGGATTCTTCAGTGCCATTTATGAAGAAAGGATCCATGGGGACACACAAAACTGTCTCTTTGCTTGTTTTGTTTCATAAGCAGAACCAAAGAAAGTCTACAAAGCACTTGAAGATGAATCCTGGGTAGAAGCAATGCAGAAGAGCTTCTCCAATTCAAGCTTCAGAATGTATGTGTTCTGGTGGATCTCCTTGAAGGAAAGAGAGCTATTGGCACTAAATAGGTTTTCAAAAAACAAGAAGGATGAAAGGGGTGTGGTAATAAGGAACAAGGCTAGACTAGTGGCTCAAGGGTATAGACAACAGGAAGGGATTGATTATGAAGAGGTCTTTGCTCCAGTGGCAAGGATTGAAGCTATCAGACTATTCCTGGTCTATGCATCATATAAAGACTTCACAGTATACCAGATGGATGTGAAGAGTGCTTTCCTCTATGGGAAGATTGAGGAGGAGGTATATGTCTGTCAACCTCCTGGCTTTGAAGATCCAACCTTTCCAGACGAAGTTTACAGGGTTAAAAAGGCACTATACGGTCTGCATCAGGCCCCAAGAGCTTGGTATGAAACTTTAGCCAAGTATCTTTTGGCCAATGGCTTCAGAAGAGGAAAGATTGATCAGACTCTATTCATCAAGAATGTGAAGAATGATATCCTGTTGGTTCAGATATATGTAGATGCCTTTATTTTTGGCTTAACGAAGCAGGATCTATGCAGAGAGTTTGAATATTTGATGCATGATAGGTTTCAGATGAGTTCTATGGGAGAACTCACCTTCTTTCTTGGGCTACAAGTCAAACAGAAAACAAATGGCATATTTATCAGTCAGGATAAATATGTCAAGGAGATTTTGGTGAAGTTTGGCTATGAAAATACAAAGATTGTAAGCACACCTATGGAGCACAATAAGCCACTACTTCCAGTTGCTGATGGTGAAGAAGTTGATCAGCATCTCTACAGGTCAATGATTGGATCATTGATGTATTTGACTGCCTCCAGACCAGATATTATATTTGCAGTGTATGCATGTGCAAGATTTCAAGTCTCTCCAAAGCTTTCTCACATGCATGCTGTTAAAAGAATCTTTAGATATCTGAAAGGCCATGCTCACCTAGGCCTTTGGTATCCTAAGGACTCTCCATTTGATCTGGTAGCTTACTCTGACAGTAATTATTCTGGGGAAAGTCTTGATAGGAAGTCAACCACAGGAGGATGTCAGTTTCTTGGTGATAGGTTGATTTCATGGCAGTGCAAGAAGCAAAGTATTGTGGCAAACTCTACAACTGAGGCTGAGTATGTAGCTGTTGCAAGTTGTTGTGGTCAAGTCCTCTGGATTCAGAATCAGATGCTTGATTATGGGTATAATTTTATGGGCACTGTCATTTACATAGATAACAACAGTACTATATGCATTATAAATAATCCAGTTGCTCATTCTAAAACAAAACACATTGAGATAAGACATCACTTTATAAGGGACTGTAATGAAAAGAAACTCGTCCAGGTTGATAGGATTGATATTGAGTTTAATGTTGCAGATCTTTTAACAAAAGCTTTTGAATTGGGAAGGTTTCAGTACTTGGTCACAAGTATTGGGATGCTTCATCCATAATATATCTTATCTCTCTCTATTTTGTAAAGTTCTGTAAACTGGTGGTTAGTACTGACTATTATCTAGTTAATACTGCTAGTGTAAAGTTAATACGGATTGTCAAGAAAATCTCTTGGATTGTGTTTTCTTGGTTTTGGACTAACTTTTCAGGCATAGCTCATGCAGTATGGATGTGGTTTGGTGACTGACTGTTACAGCAACTGTGGTTCTCTCACTTATGCTCATTCTAATGCAACCACATGATGGATCATGATGTAACTCTGTATTTTATGATTCCAAAGCATTATGTGGCATCTTGTGGTATTAATGAACATGAATTGATGGTTTTGGTTAGTCAGGTCATTCTGTACTAACCCACTCTTTGTCATTCTATCTGTTTACAGATAGTGTGACTAGCCCAAGGGCATCTGGCTTAGAGAACAGCGAGCAATCGTGAATCCAACACTTGTGTTGGAGGCAACACCTTTTACCAGCTAGAAACCCTGTTAGGAATGCCCTTTTAATGGGACTATCCATCACAGGCAGTGCTAATCATTGAAACCATTGGTTTTCACCAAACCAGAGGCCATATGAGGCCGACCTTGATTAAGTGTCCGTTATCAGACTTAATCCCTTCAAAATTCTGGTCTCAGTATTATAATTTCCAAACTATGAGATAATACTGATGGGTAAAGTTAATACTGATGGTTATAAGTTAGTACTGATAAGCTAAGTTAGTACTGATAAACTAGGCGTTAGTACTTATTCCAAAAGTTAGTTATGCAATGATTACTTTTGCAAATTGAGTTGTTACCGCCTGTTTCTTTACTTCTAAACCCTACTATCTTATGTACCCCTGTCAGGAAGTTTTCACAAATTGCTATTGCCTCAACAACTGAGGAAGGGGTCCAACAGTTAATTGGTACAGTAGATGGTACACAAATTGTTATTACTGAAGCTTTTCTAAGAGAACATTTTCATCTAAGGGATGCTGAAGGTATTAACACTTTGCCAGCCATTGACATAATTGAACAACTCTCATTGATGGGGTATAGACATGACAACACTTTTAACTTTCATAAAAGTCAGTTTTCCCCACAATGGAGATTTCTAATTCATACCCTCTTACATTGTTTGAGTCACAAAAGGACTGGCTGGGATGCTTTCCTTACAAACATAGCCACAGCCTTGATCTGCCTTGCAACATGCAGGGTATTCAACTTTTCAAAATATATTTTTGAGGGTATGCTTAAAAATGCTGTTAGCAAAACCAAGTTTCTGATGTATCCCAAGTTTATTCAAATATTTTTGGATCTTCAGAAACAAAACTTTCAGCCTCACAAAAATGTTTATCCATCAAAATGGTGAGGGCAGCTTATCACTAAAGGATATGACGGAATTGTACAGGTTTTTTTGTCAGAAGGTGAACAGGCTGGAGATTGCTTTGGAAGAGAACAAGAAAGCTGCTGCAAAAGTTCATACAAAGATGCTCCTAAAGATGAAAAAGTTAGAGCACCAGGTTAAGCTTCTCTCCAAGCCTCCTACAGCAACATCTCCAGTCACTGCATCTCACAAAAGAAAGGCCAAGTTCAGTGTATCAAGTACTTCCATAGAGGATTCTACCAAACACGGGAGGAGTTCTGATATTCAAGGAAGAAAAGAATTTGGTCAATGGCAAGGTGGTGCATCATTTCAGAGTCCTTTTGCTGAAGAAGAGGAGGTTCAGTTTACTATAGATGTTGAAGAAGTACTTAGTACTCCTGCAAGCACTCTCAGTACTATCTCAGTTAGTAGTATTAGTGTTGTAGTTAGTACTTTTAGTACTATGGTTAGTACTCTTGGAGTTCCACAATCAGTTTTAAGCCCTATCATTCAAGTAGCTGCTGATCTACAACAGGTAAAAACTACAGAGGCCACTACCATCATTACCACTCCTCATGAAGACAGTGATGAAGGGGAAAGAGAGAAACATGCAGTATTGGGACTTCAAAGCTTGAAGAAAATTGTCTCAATCTCTACCACTTACAAGAAGCCTCCAGTGTTATATCTAAGGAAGAAGTCCAAGTCAGCAGCACCCGAGCCTAAAGAAAAGGGATTTGTTATCCAATAAAGAGGTGTTCCAGAATCACCAACCTCCTCAGCTCCAAAGATTGATCCCAAAGACAAAGGAAAGGGCATTTTGGAAGAAGAACCAAAGAAGAAAAACCTTTGTAAGGCTGAGATTGAAAGGATAAATGAAGAGGCTACAAGGAAGCTTGCAGAACAATGGAATGAGGAAGTGTTGCAGGAAGAAGTTGCAAGGAAAGAAAAACAAAAGATGGCTAAGATTACTGAAGACTGGCAAACATGGGATGATATGAGAGCCAAAGTAGAAGCTATCAAGGAGGTACAATAGAAGCTGCAACAAGATCAAGGTACAAGTACCAATGAAGTAGCTCAATTATTCAGTGAGATCTTGGCTAGAAGACAAAGTCAGTTCAGACAGCAAAGAGAGATTGAAAAGATTTCAAAGCCTCCTAACAAGAGTCAGCAGAAGATGTATCTCTGTAAGTGCATCAGGTATTCAGGTGAAGAAAGGAGAACACTGAAGCAGCTTGGGAGACTCTCCAAAGACTTGCTGACACAATTCAAAGAAGATTTCTCAACTTCAGAGCAATCTGATGATACTGTTGAAAGGTCACAACCCATTGGAAGCTACAAAAGACCATCTGAAGAAGGTGCTTCCTCAACTGCTCCTAAAAGACTGAAAGCCTCTGATGAAAATGAAGGTTGACTCACTAAACAGGAGCTTAACAAGATGATGTTAATTGAAGCTCCTGAAGAAGCATTGTACTCAGAGCCCATCAACACCAGATATCCAATCATCA
This sequence comes from Chrysanthemum seticuspe, assembly GCA_019973895.1. Taxonomy (NCBI): domain Eukaryota; kingdom Viridiplantae; phylum Streptophyta; class Magnoliopsida; order Asterales; family Asteraceae; genus Chrysanthemum; species Chrysanthemum seticuspe. The sequence continues at coordinate 223,725,723 of BPTQ01000008.1, read as the reverse complement.
ACTGGGATATCTACACTGAAGATGGAAAGAGGCATTGGAGGATTCATAGAGCTGGTGGAAGGACAAGTGCTTATTTGTACTTAGTGGATCTGTTTGCATTCATTGACAGGGAATATCTACTTAAGCTATGGGAGTTAGTCAAAGACAGGTTCAAGAACAGAGATCTAGATAATGAAAAGGATATGGAGCTACTGTATGAACTCCACAACATCTTTGAACCTGATCCAACAGGAGAGCAAAGGAATTTTCAGCCTGGTGATGAAGCCCTTAGTTGGACTTTGCTAGATTCCTGTGGACTGCACCTAGTCACTACATGCAATGGAACATACATATATATGTTGGTTGAAAGAACATATCCACTTACACTTGGAACCCTTCTACAAATGTTGGATGCAGGCCTAAGGATGGGGAATGCAATTGAAATAGCCAAGGAGTTGCTGCTGAAGATTTTTGACCAAGCTAGAAGACCTAGCAGAAGAAAGTGAAGTTTGGAAGAATCCTCTAAGACTGAAGAAACTTGTGATTCAAAAACCCAATCACAAGTTTAGGGGAGGATTGTTGGGAAATTCACAAAATGGAGTTAATACTTATAGCTTTGGAAGTTAGTACTGATAGTGATATTAGAAAAGTATTAACTAGTTAGTATAGATAGTGCAAAAGTTAGTACTGATAGTGTTGAGTTTGTACTGTTCTATATTAAGAATGTCGTGTATGGTATGTAATAGCCATATGATATATTCAATACATAGTTATCTCTGTAAGGGATCTCCTTAGTGTATAAAAGCAGATCCTAGCTAGGCTAAGAAAAGATACATATACTCTAGCCGTCTTAAGAAAAGCTTCAAGGTTACATTTGTGTTTACCTTAAGTAGATTCCGCATACTTATGTGTATCTACAACAAAGTTTCTCATTGTTGTTTTGGAACCATCCAAGGCAACTACACGTTTACAAGCTAAGTGTTCTAGATCTAAGGTTTGGGACTTCACAAAATACAATCATCATTCTGAAAATGACATTTTTAAAAACCTAACGTTGAAACAACAACCACAACAACGCTTGTGAAATAAATAAAGTTAGAAAAATTTTACTTGTGGACAAAAGCTGAAAATTTCCATACTAATCTAGGTTGCGTGTCGGAGCCACATATTCATGCTATCTGACTTGACCCTCGTTCATACTGCTTTTTCCAAGGTGAGTATTTACAACCCCCTTTTTACCGCTTTACTTATTTGGGGTGAAATGCATGAATCTAAAACTTAAACTTTATTGTTAGCAATAAATTATGAACTAATTAAACCTTATTGATATATTTTGAACCCTTTGACTTATTATGAACTTATGAACTGTTCTTGACCCCTTTAGTATGCTTAGAACTATAATTTGCCGTACGTACTGAGTCTTAAAGTCTCCCATATTCGGAGCAGTCTTGTATTATTTATATAGATTAGTTGTCACGATGCACTGTTCGTACGTTCTAAAGTCTCTCTCTGAGCAATACAAAGTCTCACTCTGAGCAGCACTAAGTCTCCATATGAGCAATACTAAGTCTCCTTTGTCGACAGGAGCAACGCAAAGTCTCCCTTGTTCGGATCAGTCGTGATATATTATGTATATTAGGCGCTTTCATTTTGACCATACGTGCATTGACTACCAGATGTAATACTTGAAATATGGAACTGTATGTGAACTTCTATGTTACAAGTCTTGTATGGGCGGGACTTGTAACAGGATGAGTTGACAGGACATTTGCTAGTCAGTCTTACTCAAAAATGGCTTTTCGTACTATTTAAATACCTATTCAAAAATGGCTTTTCGTACTATGTAAAGACTTTCTTAAAAAGTGGTTTCTCGTACTATATTAAAGAACTTTTCTCAAAATAGCTATTCGTAATACATAAAACCTGTGTACTCACCAACTATTTTCATAGTTGACCCGTTTTTCTCATGCATTTCAGGTGATTGTTAATAAGCATGATTTATGAAGTCTTTTGCATAAAGGAGTCTTCACGTGTCGTCTTTGGTCATTAATTATAAGAAGTTAGCTTTTGGAAACCAAGCTTTAAGATTTTATTGTCAAAGTCGGCTTGAACAATGCTATATCTCTTTTGCGATGTATATTGATTTCGTTGCACCTTGCGTTTCCGTCTCTGGCGGGGTGTCACAAATTGTGTTTTAATTTTCAACTATTGTACTCTTTTAAGAATTAATGAAAGTTTGATGTTTTTAGTTTAAATTCTGCCTTTTTAAGTTTACGTTCATTTATTGTTAAAAATGTTTTACTAGCTTTCAATCTTGTTACATAAGCTCATATAAGCTGTCCTATAGCTTAAACTGACTTTATGATTGTTTTTATAAGATATTGATGAGTGCCTATTTACTCATCATTTTAGACCTGTAAAACTTGTAAAATTGGCTAAAAACAACCAAATATATCATATTATATTGCAAATATCCTTGGATTGTATTTTATGGCTGATAGGTACAAAGGATTGAAAACAGAGCGGAAACGGACATTTTTGGATCAACTTGACAACGTTTTGCATTTGATCAAGTCAAACGGAGTCAAAGTCAACCCCGAGATATATTTTTTGAATGAGCATGGAAAATCGAACCCAAAACCTAATCCTAACCCTAAACCCTAAATTACCCTAAACCTAATTTTACCCTTAACCTAATTTTACGCTAAACCTAAAATTACAATTATTAAACCTAACCTAACTACACTTAGCTGGATCCAACAAACCTCAATACTACAACTCAGGCCCATTTTATTACCACCAAGCCCATCCCATTTACCCTTAACCCTTTAAAACTTACCCAAGCCCAAAACTAACTAAACCTTATAACCCTTTACCCCATTTCATAAACCCCTAGTCAAACCCCCATCTCACAGTCAAACCTAAGGTTAAAAAGGGCGCAACACTATTCGCCCTTCACCCTCCTCCTGTCCCTTTTTCCATGCATACAACCAAAACTAAATCACACTCTTCATTCCAACAGGGCAATCCCCAAGTATCCCACTGGCTTTTGAAGACATGGATGGCTGTGATTAAAGAACTTGGGCACCAAGCCAATCCTAAGGTTCTAATTGAAGTTGAAGAAGCACAAGTGGACACACATACTCAGTCTCACTCACAAAACAAGCACAACGGTTCAAGAGAAGAAACCCTAGTTTTAGAGTAGTATAAATAAGAGCCTTTTTATGCCTCAAGGGGCAGTTAATTTTATTCATTTTTAAAAGTTTATTTAAGTTTTAATTTTAAGTTTTATTTATAGTTTATTTTAGTTCACATTGTGCTTTAATTTCAAGTATTGTACGCACCTTTTATGATTTAATGTTTTCAATTATGTCATTTTAATTTTATGTTAATTTCTTGTTAAAAATGTTTGATAAGCTATTTTAAAGATTCTCATAAGCTGTTGCCTAAACTTTTTCAAGTTCTCTCATAGCTTGTTAAGGTTTATGGTCTTTTTCCAAAAGTTCACTTAAAATAATTTTTTTTTTTAAAAAGAAAAAAAAAAGGAAGCTAAATGGACGATAAGCTAGCCATGCAAGAGCTTATGGGGTTCACTAGCTTGTCTTTGACACGCTAGAGCTTGTAGATAAGCTCTAAGAGCATTTATTGCCCTTGTTTTGAGCAAAGGGTGGTTGTAAGTTCAAATTTTAGTTTTTCTTAAAAAACTGTTGATTTATTGTCTAAATTGCTTATTATCTGCTTTTTATTGCTTATTATTTCTTAGACCCCCTTAATATTACTTTATTTAGGTATAAAACTCATTTGTTCTTATTTTCCCCAAAATGTCCAAAGTTCAATAAGCAACAACTTATTGGAGTGTGCTTATTTCTTTTTGAATTTTGCTTAAAAGTGATCCATTTTGGCTATAGTTAATTTGTTTTCAAAAAATCTCCAAAAGTATAGCTTAAAACAGTTTTAAAAATAAAAAATAGTTCTATAAAGGGGTGTTTGGTTTAAGGGAAATTTTGAGACAAAACTTGTTTTGGTCATTGGACCTTCTTAGATTGGCTTTAATTTAAGCTTTATTAGTAGTATTTTAATCATTTTTACTTAGTTAAGTAGTTTTAGATTAGTTTTCAGAAATTTCAAGTTCATTGTCTGTCCTAATCTATTTATTTTTAAAAATCTGTCAAAGGTCCTTTTAAGTGTTGTTATTTGGTTCTAAAATAGTCCATTATGTCTGTTTTAAGGTTATGGTTTAATGCCATAAGTCTTTGAGCTTTCATTTTGTGCCTACAAGTTTTCTTAAAAAAACCAAAAAGCTTAAAAGTGTCTCAAACTGCTTCTTTCAGCAGCTTCTTTCTCAGTTTAATTAAGTTTAAAAATTTATAAAAATGGTTTTATTTGTTCCTTAGTTGCCAATTTTATCTGTTTTCAGCCTTTAGTCAATTTTCATAGCTTAAGCTAGCTTATTTTGGCCTTAGAAGTAGGTGGATCATCAGTAGTTTAAACTTGAAAACCAAAACAGTCTCTAAGTGCCCTCTTTATCAGCCCTTTTATAAGCTTCTAATAAGCTCAATTTTTTTTTTCAAATTGAATTTACAAGTTCTTGGATGGCTTAGGGATGCTGTTTTGAGGTCTGCTTGCATTAGCTTATTAGTTTATTGGCCTTTTCATTAGCTTAAAGTACCCCCAAGACTGTTGTGCATGCAGTTGGGAGTTTATAGCTCATTTTAGTCTTTTTTGCTTATCTGCTTATTAGGACGACTTATTTGTTTAAATAGCTTAATTAAATTAGCTTTAGGTTATTGGTAGCTTATTTAGGTCATTAGGAAGCTTATAGTAGCTTATGGTTCAAAATCAGTTAGATTGAGTTTTGTTTTAGTTTAATTTACAAACTCTTGCCATATTACAGCTTATTCCTAGCTTATTTTAGAGTTTCAAAAAAATTGGTTTTTCAAAAAATGCTTATTTTCAACTTATAAACAAGTCTCAAAAACAAAATTTCTAAAAATAAAAAATAAAAAGGGGAAATCAAGGGTGAGCTAGGCTCGAACCCCTGACCTCAACCCTTTTCACACCTCACACACACCACTTAAGCAAACGCGCCCTAGGGACTTACGTTTGTAATCCTCAGAATTAATTCTTTAACCACATTTTGTCCGTTTAAGCTTAATTCTCTTATTAGCTTTTTAACAACTTATTTTGATAAGCTGTGTTTTCCACCTTATTTTTCCTTGAATCCTTTTTACATTTAGCATTTTTTTTAAAAATCTAAGATTTTTTCGATTAAATTGTAATTATTTTTAATTAAAACTGTTTTTAATTCATAAAAAAAAGTATAAAAGTTAAAAAAAAAACTATCCAGCTTTTTAAATTTTTTTTTTTAGTCAGTTAGGAAAAATAAAATTGCACCCTTAGGCTTTATTTTGCAAAATTTGGTTTTTTCGGGTTCGTTTTGTAGCCAGTTAAGCCTGTTTTTAGTTTTTAGTGCGTTAGGACTTAGTTAAGTTTCATTTTCTTGGTTTATGTGCTTACTGATTTTTTATTTAGTAATTTCTTTCATTTCTTGCCTTAAATACTTTCCCGTGCCTTAATTTGAATTTAGAAAACAATCAAAAATGTGAATACCCTAATTTCAAGCATTTTAATTGTAACACCCCCAATTTCGTGATACGCAGCGGAATTCAAACTGGGTGTTACTTCATGGCACAACAGTCATAACAATAGAAAATGATCTCTAAAGGAGTCGTTTAAAAAGGATTTATCATTCAAATTATTCAAATATATCAGAGTTTACTAAATAGGTCCCAGTTGGTTCCATTGTTTACAAAATACATCAATATAAAGTCTTTGATGTTTTATGAATGATAAAATATTTATAGCCTTCTTGATCTAGTCCTTGCTCTTCCGTGCCAGCTTCCGACATTATGGACCTGAAATACATGCTTAAAACTGTCAACACAAAGGTTGAGTGAAATTCATAGAGTTTAGGAAATCTGTTGAACACATAATGTTTGTAGTGTGAGTTATAAATTCACACCAATGGTTTGAAAACCAAAACAGTTATTATTAGACTAATCATCATGCAATCAAGGCGTTAACGTGTTCCAAAATTAATTGGAGAAAATGTCGGTGCGTGCCCTATCAGGTAAAATCGCCGTTTTTACCAATGTTACTCAAATATAGTGTGTTTGTTTACCGGACCTGGTCAACAAAAAAGGGATTCGTCAATCCCAATAGATCTATCCACAATATTCGCGCTCACTTCACTCGTGATTAATGATTCATGATTAGGGACATAAGATTGGCAAATGCGGTAACTTAGTGCAAGTAGAATAATCAGATAAGTATAGAATTTGAAAGCAATGTGTTCGGTTTAAAATAAAGCATGTATCCCCCCCAAGGGTTTGTAAAACAATTAAGTAATAGAAAGTGGGGCTATGAACTCACCAAGAGTTGATGATGTTAAGTACTAATGGATGTGATGGATAAGTCGGAAGACTTCTACGTGCAACCTAAAAATGAAATGTTGCGACTTAGGTTTGGATTAATGTTTAAGAAAACATAAACCATCCTATATATATTCCTATGTTGATCATGATGTAGTCAATTATCATTTGATGTTAATAGAAAGATCTTTAATATGTGAAAACATATTTAGTTTATAGATATCGTACTACCGTTCGGGCCATCATAATTCAGAGGTCATGCAGTAAGCGTCCGAGGAGCTAGGACACTTTAAATCGTAAATCCAGCAACTCTTCGATACGTTTTACTCAAATGAAACCCCTCACATGAAGCTCCCTACTATTGTAGCACTTAGTAGATATAATATATGTTTTGAGTGAAGATTATTATATAAATAAGTTTATCATGTTCTTACAAGTTCTCGTCGTTTCATAAATATGATTATCTTAGTTAACGGTCTTGGGCAAACAAGCCTTAAGGCTTTAACCATGGTCTTGCCGTGACTTTGGTCTTGACTACCATGGTCTTGAGACTCATCCTTGACCTTAGCCGTAGCCGTGGTCTTGGCTTATGGCCATTAGGCCTCTTGGTTTGCTTTTAGTTGTGACAAAAGTATAGTTATGGGACTAAATATAGGGCAGTTTCTGTTTTTGAAAGATTTTGGCCTGTTTAAGCGTTTTCAAGGTCCGAGCTTCTTCACAATAAAGGAAAACGTCGTTCCGGACAACTTTCGTGTTTTAACTTTTTGATGATTCGGACCAGAAGTACCACTTTTAAAAAGGCAGAACCAAAAACAGCTTCTACATGGCAGTTTTGGCGTTTAGGTTTCACTAACTTCTTTTGCCTATAACTTTTGACTCGTTTGTCCGTTTTGGGTGATTCAAATTGCTACGTATTTTTTTTAATATTATCTACAAGAATATGAAAAGTATCAGATCTATATGTGGTCGATTTTGAGGAAACTTTGTACAAAAGTTTATCATTTATACACTTACTAACCCAAGTTTAACATATAGGTTCTTATAACTTGTTTTAAACATTTTTGTACATCATGATCCAACATAGTAACTATATATATAGCATGAAATAGTTAAGATTATGAATAATAAAGATGAGATGATGGTGGTGATAAGTTGCTTACAACTTTTGGCTTTCAATAAGAAAGGAGTAACTTAGTAAGGATAGGACTTTGATTGATCGCTTAAGACTTCGGATTGAGCTAGATTTCCACACCTTGGCACCCTTGCAAACTTGAAGAGTTGGTGATGAAGTACTAAGTGACTTGAGTGGATCTAAACTCAAGAAGATCACTTAAACTTGCTAGAGATTTGATGTAGTAGCTTGATCTTTGGAACTTCCTTGCATAAACTTGGAGTTTATAGATCAAATGATGGAAGATGTGAATGTTTTAGGGTATGAACGACCAAAATCAGTATGTGAAGGAGTTTATGATGTATTTCACTTGCTATTTATAGGAGGGTAAGTTTGGTTAACCATATATTGGGTTAAATATTAACCATGGTTAAGTTAGGAAACCTGTAAAGATCTAAATGAACCATGGTTAGGATGATGCCACCAAAATGATGACTCCCACCCTAAGTCGGCCATATAGTGATAAGATGACTTAGGTGGATAGTTTTGATGTTATCTTGAGTTTAGAGTAAGTTTTGGTTCCGTTAAATGCCAACCGGAAGTTGTTAAGCCATAAAACGTAAAACTGGGTATCGTAAAAATACGAAACTTGCAGGAATGATGAGACTCATCATTATACTCCATCTAAAAATCTAAAATGGGTGATAAGTCTCATTGGGTGCAAACACGCTGCTTAAAGCTGGAAATACGGGTCAAAAACGCGTAATTCGCAGTTTATCGGATAAGAACGAAATTTCAGGGAAACGACCGTGAATTTATTTAGAGAAGACTATAATTAGTCTAAAAGTGATATGAGATGTCAAAATGTGGTTTTCGTCATACGCGGGATAACTTAACAGTTATTTGTGAAGTTTAAAAGTTACGCGATTTAAGCAGAAATGTAGAACGTACAAGGTTAATTCCTTTATGGTCAAAGGAGGAGGGAAATATGTTTGACTTTTCCAAAAAATGTAAAAGTGTCAAAAACATATTAGAAACACAGTGCAGAAATCGTTAAGTCTGGATGTAAGTAGAATTGTTTAAAACGTAAATTTAGTTTCGTTCAGCGCAGGGTTTATTTGGTAACATAAAAATAAATCTTAAAAATTCTCAAATTAATTATGAGTGATCTAAAAATTTATCTGATGTGAGGAAAATTATCAGAGTTGATTTTCGTTATGCGCGTGATATTTAAACGGTGGACCATCCAAAACGAAACTTTAAAATGAGGTTTTCTTAATAACTTTTGCGAAAATGATCTAACGATTGTCAAACTCTCAGGTCATTACTAAAATAATTTATCTTACGAGAATGTGAAATAAAAATTTTACGGGATGAATAGTGAAAGTGAATAGTAATTTCTTGAGATGAATAGTAAAAATTTGAGAATGGATAGAAATCCTGATAATGCGAATTGTTACATTAATTACAAACCTCAAACGAAATCCTCGATACACACATCGTTTCGACCCGGGTATCATATATTGTATTTACAAGTTTTGAGTGTTGACCTTTTTTTTAAAGGGTTGACTTGGCGATTCGCGCGTATCGTGTATTTGATATTATTTATACTATTATATGAGAGTATCAGATATTAAGTCCAAAAATCAGATTTGAGTGAAAAGAGCTTAATGGATGATAAGCCAAAAATGGAAGGGCTTATGGGGTTCACTAGCTAGTCTTTGACAACCTAGAGCTTGTAGATAAGCTCTAAGAGCACTTATTGCCCTTGTTTGAGCAAAGGGCAAAGTAAGTTCTAATTTACATTTTTACTTCTAAACTGCTTATTGCTTATAAATGCTTATTACCTTAACTCTTACCTTTATCTGCTTATTATAGTTTATTGTTTCTTGTTATAGTTTATTTGTAGCTTAGATGTCCGTTGTTTTAGTTTTTCATTAAATGTCATAAAAAAACAAAAAATATGGTTATCCTTATTTGCTTATCTTAACTGCTTATTTAGTCTTGTAATTTTCTTTTCAAGTGTTTTTTCAACTTAGTCTAATAGCTGTCTTTCCAAATTCTAGCTTAAAAAGCTCTTAATCAGTTCTAAAAAGCAGTTTTAGATTTGTAATGGGGTGTTTGGCACAACAGCCTTAAAGATGTTGTGCTTGTTTTGGTAAAAAGAACCAAACTCATTTGGCTTTAATTTTGTCAAACTAGTAGTTTTTTAGAAGTTTCAAACATTTTTACTTAGTTTTGTAGCTTATTAGTTACTTTTTAAAGTTTCACAGTGTCAAAATTGTTTCAACAACTTTTATTGGAAGTTATTGAAAAGTTCTAAAAAGTTGTTCTTTTTGGTTCTAACTGTTGGAGTATGCTCGTGTCATAATAAATAATTATATGGCTAGTCATATGTGAGCCTATGGGGTCACACACATATACACTTAGACACCATTTATTATAATGTATTTATCGTATTTACGTTATAAATAACCTTCACGACTCGGGATCAATAACGGGCCATTAAACATCAAGTTAGACTTTGTGTTTCGGGACTCGGGCTAACAATGGGCATGGCCATTGAAGGCCTTAGTATGGCCGGCCTCATGAAGGGGATCTAGGGGAGACTTAGGACTTTGAAGGACCTAATGTGTAACTTGTATATTGATATCAATTATCATTAATTGTGATTATGAAAATTGATGATGATTTGAAGGTTACAATTAAGTTCTCCTAATCCCTCTCCCATCTGATAAGTGAACGCCCTATATTCATAAAAGAAGAGGTTTTTGGTTTTGATCTTGGTCCTTGCTCATTCTATTGTAGTCTCTTGCAAGGTGTTTGTGAAAAGGTTAGACTAGCATCAAAGTGGTGATTGCTTGACGTGTAGTGTGTTTCAATCATTGGGAAAGACCAACATCATTGGTCTTTTGGTTTCTTGATTCCATTCGTGGTGGTCGTTGGTGTCTCGTTACCGGAATCATGCTACAAAGGTATATACCTTATCTATGTTTTATTTGATTGATCATATGGCAATATGGATCCGTTGTTAGTGATGATTCC
>BPTQ01000008.1:223557984-223715057 GCA_019973895.1 Chrysanthemum seticuspe | reverse complement strand
GAGTTGGTTGAGGCACTGAGGGTGAGGGAGCTGCTTGACCCTTGAAAGCCTGATAAATTTCAGAAACCATGGACTTGTCTTTGAAGTGTCTTGTTGAAGATCAGTGACTTTCTCCCCAAGATTGGCCTGAGATAATTCCAGTGCAGTCATTCTAGGCTCGAGATTCTAGGCCATAGAAGATGAAGACTTAGCCAAATCAGCAACTTGTTTATTCAAAGAGGACTCAATTGCCTCCATTGAAGAGTTGAGACCCTAAAAATTTGAGTTGTTGAGCATGGTGATCAGTTCAGTAGGCTTGAAGAGTTCTTCGCATATGTCTCCGTAGCCTCAATCACTTTTTTGTTGAGTGCAGGGTCTTCCTTAACCGTCTCTTTGATTTGGTCAAGTTGGGTTTCAGCACGCTGAAAAGCTTTAAGGAACTTATTTAGATGATCATCCAGGGTGTCAAGAGACTGGTACATGATTTCCTTGTGTTCACTATTATCCTCAAAGTTTGCAACCACTTCAGCTTTAAGATCTGCATAACTTGCAGCAGCCTCCACATGCTTATCCCATAGATCTTCAATAACACCAGCATACAGCTTTTGAATAGCTTTCCTCAAGAACTTCACCAATTGTCTTTCAGTGAAGGGAAGAACATTATCAAACTTTTTTAAATCTTCAGGGCAGGAAGATACTGAAGAGGCAGAAGAGTCATCGTCAGGCTGAAAGGGTGACTCTTCAAGCTCTTTTGGATCAGGCTGATGTTCTGGTTCAAGGGGTTGAACATCAGCGTCCATTTCTTCACCAACGGCAAATTCTTCCTCCTCACTGTCATAAACAAGTTCTTCTTCAGACATTAGTAAATCATGAACATCAGCAACACTTAGAAGGCCAGAGGGGGTTTTGGGTTCCGTATTAGCAGGTGGTTTTTGTCCCTCTAAGTCTTTGTCCCCCAAGGACCCTTCATAAACTGATGGGTGTTTCCAGTTCCTTCGCTAGGTTCAGGATTGGTGATGAGTTCCGTATCAGCGGGGGTTTTGGATCCCTCTGAGTCTTTATCCCTCTGTGCCCCTTCAAGCACTAGTGGGAGATTCCTAGTACTATCCTTAGGGACAGTGGCAGCGAGATCTCTATCAGTGGGTTGTTTGTTTCCCCCGGAGTCTTTGGGATCATTGGTTGTGCCCTCAGACAAAAGCGTTGTTTTTCGAATGTCCTCATCAGGCGTTGTGGAAGGCGCTCCCCTACTAGCGGGTTGTATGTTTCCCTCTGGATCTTGGGGAGTAGTAGATTGGACCAAGGGCACTGACTATGATGTATCAGTGTCCTTCGTTGTCACCTGGGTTGATGTTGTTTGGTCTCCCTTGGGTTGCTTATCAGTCTAGGGCTTTTTGTGCCTCTTTGGTTGTGTTCCTGAAGCCTCAGGGCCCTGAGACTTGGGTTTAGTTTTAGTCCCAGTCTGAGACTTCCCCTTTCTCTTTTTAGGAGCAGGTTTTGGAGACACTGATTCCCTCTGATTTTTTACAGCAACCATATGGGCCGTCAATTCTATATCAGTGACTAAGGATGGGTTCTTTTGAAAATTTGATTGACTCAGGGTGTCAGGTTAAGCGCCAAATTGAAAATCTTGAGTATACTTACAACCCAGTAACTCTTTCAAAGCATAAGAGACAAACCTAGGGTATGAAACGTATTTCACCCTAGTTTTGCTCTGAAGCTTGGTTACGAGATCACTGTAAATGATCTCTCCAATGTCGACATTCGTCCCTATCATCAGGCAGTAAGCCATCATTAACTAAATAGAGTTAATTTGTTCAGTGGATGAGTGGTTCCCGCCGAGAACCTGAATCACAAAAGTGAACAGGATCTTCCAAGCCACGGGAAAAGAATTTTTTGTGACAGGGGTCCTGTCCAGTAATTTGGGATCTAAAGCAATTTTTGCTAACTAAGCCTTAACAATGGCTGGGTCAGGGTAAGCATCATATTCTCCATTGTTATAGTCAAGCCCTGTTGAAGAGCAAAAAGTTTTGTAGTCCAAAGTAAGTTGTTGTTCCCCATTTAAGACCGAAAACCTGATGAGAAACTCCTTGAGGGGTCTTGGTTCATTCTCATCAGTGGAGGGTGTCGGGTCAAAGGCCACTACTGTAGCCCAAAACTCCTTGAGGAAGTTATGGTACAATATAGAGGGTGAATTTATAAAGGCCTTTTTCACTGGGTAGTTGAATAAAAATTTCATGATTCCTTTATAGGTTGAGACATCATTGGGGTATTCAAAATTGCCTATAACCATGTTTGTTTTGAATTCAACACTTTCTAGACCACCCACCCATTGTGATGCAAACTGAATGCTTTGAGTTCTTGCCATTGATCCTCAGAAAAGGTTTTAGGGTTTTGATTTTGACAAGAACGGTCAAAGAGGGTAATTTCTTTTTGAAAGTTTGAGATGTGAAGAAAACCTTTTGTTTGCAAAGATGAAGGAACTTTCTGCTTAAACCAATTTTAGAACAGAGCACACATAATTGTTTTTTATTTTGAAAGAATTTTGACAGAGTTTGATTGCAGAAAACAATTGTGTGTGTGTGTGTGTGTTTTGTTTTTGAGAGGGGTATTTATAGAGTGGTGAGAGGGTTAATTTTGCACATATGAGGATTTGTAATGTTGTTTTTGAAAACGTTTCATTTTCCTCATTAAATGCATCCACTCCATTACCCGCAGTTTTCTCCCATTTTTCAAGGGAACATTTGTAGAGCACAGTAAAAGTGCATTTGCAGAGATAAAATATCCTAGGGATATTTGTTGTGAGTAAGGGCATTAAATGCCAAGTAGGATGAGGTAAGGATTATAAGGACCCATGACATGGATGACAGAAGAGTTTTTTTTGGGTAAAAGGGATTTTTCACCCTGGTAAAATTTATTACGCCAAAAAACATTGAAGTACAAAGGATGAAGGTGACTTCCTTCATCTCAGTCCCTTAGGACACTTACCATCAACCACTATATAAGAACGACATGCTATTCTTATAACTTACAGGCATTACATGTGCAACCATAAGCACGCTAATAAAGATACCTACCAACAAGAAACACAAAAGAAAATAAAAGACTAACTATTTCTTCTTACGTCCTTGCACCTTGAAGTCTCTTGAAGAACCACTATTAATGTTGGATTTGGATGAATACATCTAGATGACAGAAGGGTTAAGAGACATATATTCCTATATTAAATTGGTTTGTTTACCAACCTAGGAAATTAAGTAACTAAAATACTTAGAGCATTTAGTTACTTATTTAATGCTCTTTATTCATTGTCAGGGACCCTGAACGAGTCTTACTCATTCAGTGAGAAGATGTGTTTTTGGGGATTTTATTTAGGGACCAGGAACCTTTTCAGAGAGAACTGCTGAGATTAGGATTGGTTATCAGGTTGCTGACTTTTAATGTCAAGCATTCCCAATTCAACTTTCAGACTCCTGAAGGTAGGTTCATCCAACGGTTTGGTGAAGATATCAGCTAGTTGATATTCAGTAGGGATGAAATGGAGTTTTATGTCTCCCTTCATGATGTGGTCCCTGATAAAATGGTATCTGATGTCAATGTGTTTAGTTCTTTGGTGAAGGACAGGGTTGTTGGAGATATCAATAGCACTGGTGTTATCACAGAAGATGGGTACCATCTTGTAATGGATGTCATAGTCACTGAGTTGACTTTTCATCCATAGCACATTGGCACAACATCCTGCAGCTGCCACATATTCAACTTTAACTGAGGACATAGCCACTGATTGTTGCTTCTTAGTGCTCCAACAAATAAGCTTTCCTCCAAGGAATTGATAGGACCCTAAAGTACTTTTCCTATCCATGTTGCAACAGGCATAGTCAGAGTCAGAATAACCTTTGAGGTCAAATCTTGAACATTTAGGATAGTAAAGTCTAAGACTTGGGGTACCCTTCAGGTATCTGAGGATTCTTTTGGCTGCAGTGAGATGGGATTCCTTAGGATTAGACTGATATCTTGCAATCAGACATATTAAGAATTGTATGTCTGGTATAGAAGCAGTGAGATACATCAGTGACCTTACTATTCCTCTTAAGTGAGTTTGGTTGACTGATTTGCCAGTGAGATCTGGTCCAAGGTTATTTGGAGGGACCATTGGAGTCTTCACTGAGGCACAATCAGAGATCACATATTTCTTCAAGATATTTCTGGTATATTTCTCTTGAATGATGGTGATTCCTTTATCAGTTTATCTTATTTGTAGTCCAAGGAAGTATTTGAGTTCACCCATCATGCTCATTTCAAATTTCTTTGTCATTAGTTTTTCAAACTGTTTACAAATAGTATAATTTATTGAGCCAAAGATGATGTCATCAACATATACTTGGACTAGTATCACATATTGTTTGGTCCTATAGATAAACAGGGTGTTGTCTATCTTTCCTCTGACAAACTTGTTTTGGATCAGGAAGGCTGAGAGAGTTTCATACCATGCTCTGGGATCTTGCTTCAGTCTATATAGGGCTTTGTCAAGCTTGCAGACATAGTCATGGTACTCACTACTCTCAAAGCCTGGGGTTGCTGAACATAAACATCTTCCTTGAGTTTACCATTCAGGAAGGCATTTTTGACATCCATTTGGTAAACTTTGAAGTTCATGTATTTTGCATAAGCAAAGAAGATCCTGATGGCTTCCATTCTAGCAACAGGAGCAAATGTCTCATCATAGTCAATACCTTCTTGTTGATTGTAACCTTTTGCTACAAGTCTGGCTTTGTTTTTAATGACAGTGCTGTTTTCATCAGTTTTGTTTCTGAAAACCCATTTCATTCCTATGACAATGACATCTTGAGGACATTTGATCAGAGTCATGACTTTGTTTCTGTCAAACTGTTGAAGTTCTTCTTGCATAGCCTGAACCCAGCTAGGATATTTCAGAGCCTCGGTGACACTTTTGGGTTCAATTTCTGAGAGAAAGTCAGCATACAGACATTCATTAGCTAAAGCTGCTGATAAATTAGCAGCCATGCTCCTTGTGAGCATGCCTTCAGTGGGTTCTCTAATGATGTTCACAAGCTCAATGTCTTGAGATCTTGTCCACTTACTTTGTGGTCTAGGATCTGAGCTTGATGAGGTTACTGAGAATTGATGAATGGGTTCAGGGGCTGGAGCAACAAAGTCTTGAGAATTATTGGATGAGACAATTTGTTGTTCAGTTTGTGATACATGAATTTTAGGTTCCTGAACATTTGGTTCAGTATGACCTATCCCAGTAGGTACTAATGGTGTATCAATGAATTCACTGATGGTTGGTTGAAGGAGGTTGTGAGGTAAAATGTAGTAAGAGATGTCAGCATCTGCTTGATATTGACATGAGGAATTGTTTTCAAAGTTAAACTCATCAGGAGGGTATCTAGATGAGTCATCAATTCCTATTTCTTCTAGTGAGGTGTTGGAGAACCTGATGCTTTCAGTGCTCTCATCAAAGGTGACATGGAAGGTTTCCTCAACTTGTTGTCTTCTGGTGTTAAACACCCTTGTGGAAAACTTGATGGGGGGTTGAATAGTTTTGTCGATTAAAACTTCGTTTTAAAGTATTTAGATTGACTTATGTCAATCTATTTAATATGTGTGTTGGATAATGATAGATAAGCATATAAGTAAGTAATGCAAAAGATAAAGAGTAAGAAACACAAAACCATGACACAAGTATTTATAGTGGTTTGGCTACAAGGACACCTTCCTTGCCCTACTCCACTCCCCGAGTAATCCACTCAAGAGTTTGTAAGCACTACACAACACAAGCTCCTTAATGTGGGGTAGAAGCCTTCACAACGTCGCCTACTCTTTATCCGGTACTAGGCTAGACACCGAGTTCTTCCACGAGGTAGAACCAAACCTATCACAACGTCGCCTACACTTTATCCGGTATAAGGCTAGATACCGAGTTCCATTACAAAGGAGGAACTACTACCCAACACTACACCACAACACAACTACCCCAAAGGAGACACACTCCTTGTTACAACACTAGAAGGATATCAACATCCTTTAACCTAATCTATCTAACTTGCACATCGATGCATCATATCTAATGTACACCTTTGGCACCTTTCACTAATGCCTTCAACACGACCCTTCGGCATCGTTCACTAATGCCTTCAACACAACACTTCTGTGAAGGGAGGAAAGAACTATCAACAAGATGCACTTCAGTGGTCTTGATGACGACGAAGCTTAGCAACTCATGACTTGAGCTTGCACGTCTTCAAGATATGGTGATCTCGCCTTTAAGAGGAACCTAGAGAATCACACAAACATAATACTACATAGAATGATCCTTTGAATCAAAGGTTAGAGATGTTAGAATATAGGGATAAAGTATATGTCAAGTGGTAGTGAGCAAGAGAGAAATGACTCACTATTTATAGACAAAACTTGTCTACTATCCCACGGTTCCCACGGATCCCTCCCCAGAGGGATCCGACTAGTGAAAATCCAGGGATCCGGCTACTGGGTCAGTTTAGTCCGGATTCGGGTTGCAAACCGGGTTATGGGTTATGAACCATGGATTATGGGTTATGGGTAATGGATTATGGATATCCAACAAGATGCAATGTACCTAGTCATTGGGTTATGGATCTTGGGTCATGGGTCATGTACTTTGGGTCATGGGTCATGGATCATAGATAATACCCAACACGACTTCATGCATGATGTCATGCAATAGGTTATGGATCATGCTCCATGGGTATGGGTTATTGACTTTGGTTTTTACCCAACAACATTCATTGTGCCTAGTCAATGGATCATGGGTCATGGACTTTGGTTTTTACCTATTACTTTACCCATTACAATATATACAAAGTATATATATATATATACATTTCTATATTATGTAAACACTAGTTGTTATACATATGCATTTTTATAAGATGTAAACAATATTTAGTGTTTATAAAATGTCTTTGGTTTTATCTAACTTATTTACTAAACATGTTTTGATATAGTTTTAATATGTTTAGTAAAAGTGTGTTAGTAAACTATTGGCTCAAACCTTTTACGTATTTTATTTGTTTCATTAAAATGATTTTTCGACAAAACATTAGAAGATCGTAAAATATAAATAAAAGTTTTTATGGCTTAATTGTATTAACAACCCTGAAAGCCTTAGACATTAGTGAGTAACGTAAGAAGTATCCATCATCAGCTTTTGCATCAAATTTTCCTAAGTGATCTTTCTGATTGTGAATGAACACATGACACCCAAACACATGAAAGTAGCTGATATCAGGGAGTCTTACTTTGAAGATCTCATAAGGGGTTTTGTTGTGTCTTTTGACAATGATAGATCTGTTTTGAGTATAACAGGCTGTTTTAACAGCTTCAGTCCAGAAGTGCTTTGAGAGTACTGAGCCATTTAGCATGGTTCTAGCAGCCTCAATGAGAGTTCTGTTTTTCCTTTCCGCTACCCCATTTTGTTCAGGGGTATAAGGAGATGAGAAATTTTGGGAAATTCCTTTTTCATCACAGAAACTCTCAAGCTCCTGATTCTTGAATTCAGTACCATTGTCAGTTCTGATTTGTTTTACGGTAATGTAATTTTGGTTTTCAATCTTCATGATAAATGACATTAATGTATCAGCTTCCTGACTCTTTTGGGAAAGAAAGTATACCCAAGTGTATTTTGAGAACATATCAACAATGACAAGGGTATACTTCTCATGCTGGATTGATCTTGGACTTACAGGTCCAAACAAATCCATATGCAAGAGGTGAAGGCAGCTTTTAATGGAAAAGTTTTGTTTTGTTTTGAATGATACTCTGTGATGTTTGCCTTTTTCACAGGCTGAGCATGGTTTATCTTTTGCAAATACAAGTGATGGTAAACCAAGGACATTGTTTTGTTTTTCCAAGTTTTTTATATTCTTGAAATTCAAGTGAGAGAGTCTCTTGTGCCATAGCCAATTGATAGTTTCAGTGGCTTTGGCAAAGAGACAGGTTTCATTCCGAGAGAGATTTGACATGTCAAGTACATAAACATCATCTCTTCTAGGAGCTATGAGAACAACTTCTTTGTTGGCATTAAAAATAGTACCTTGTTTATCATTAAACTGCACTATGTATTTTGAATCACACAACTGACTGAGATTGATGAGATTGTACTTCAGACCATTTACATAAGCAATTCTAGAGAACACTATACCATTGCAGTTTACTGAACCATAACCTTCAGTGGGACATGATGAGTTATCACCAAATACTACCTTAGGTCCTGGTTCTTCTACATATTTTTGCAGATATTTCTTCACACCAGTCATGCTTCTTGAACATCCACTATCTAGATGCCAAATAGGCTCCCTGACATGTTTCTGCACAAATAGTAAAGTGAGTTAGTTTCTCTTGCTAACCCACTTACTAGTAGGCTTGGGTCTGACTGTTTAAACTTTGCAATGGACTCATGGTCGGTGGTTGAGTGAACTGTGCTACCATAGGTTTTGCACTTTCTTACTGAGGAAGACTCAGTGATGCGAGGCTGTTTTGAGCTCCTCCTTGCATGTATGACCATATCATGCTAAGATGTCTCATGTGCTGGATTTCCACATATTTTACAGCAGGAGTTCATGAGACAATCATCAGGGTGATGGTCATTAAAACCACAATGTGGACAAGGAGGAAAAGGTTTAGCTTTTGGCCTTTGAGCCTGCTTGGATGATGAAGCATATTGGTGACTTGGTATAGCTTGTTTCATTGAGTGACTTTGCATATTGCAAGTGATTAGAGGTTCTGTGATCTTCTCTTTTGCAGATCATGCAAAAGAGAAGCAATTATCAGTGGTACGACTTGTATAATGGCACAGTTCACACTTTTGTTTGGGCTTGGAGTTGCTTTTTGACTTCGAGGAACTTGACAAGGTTGACTTTGGTTCATTGATTTTTGAATCATGAACATTCTCATTTGAGTTCATCTTTTCACTCAATTTCCTCACAAGTTCAGTCAACTGCTTGATTTGGTCTTCTTCAGTAGGAACTGAAGATGTGGAAGTCTTAGTAGGAACTGAATCTTCTTTGGTTGGTTTTTTTGGTCTTTTCAATATTGTTCTACCAAGCCTGACCTTTCTCTAGGAGAGTGTGGATTGAATTGTAAAGGAGTAAGCTCAGAGCCAGGTGCAGCTCCCTGAAGAGATTTCAGACGTGGAAGCGGTGCTCGTGATTCAGCTTCAGACTCAGTGATGTGTTCAGTACTACTGGGTACATCAGGGAGTCCAAGCATGCTCTTGAGTGACTGACTTTCAGGTTCAAGTATCCTTCCAGAATCGAAGTTTTGTAGCTTACTTTCATGGTTTACCCTTTCAACCTAATCACTGGGTTTAGGCATCATCTCTTTTTCAGAGAGCAGACCATCAGACACAAAAGGTTTGGGACTTTGACCTTCATTGAGAGTATCAGTGAGTTGGTCCTCACCTAGTATTCTCTTTTTGTTAGTGGGGGTTTGAAGAGTTTCATAGACTCTAGGGTTCTTAGTGGTCCAGCTTTCAATGACTTGTTTTTCCTTTTTAAGTTCTTCCCGAAGAGCTTGATTTGATTATACTAATTCAGAGTTTTGAATTTGCAGTGTAACAACCTCAAGTTTGGCTTGTTTTAAAAGAAGCAGTTCATCCCTACACTTATTTAACTCAAAACTTGTTAGGAATTAGAAATTCCCAGTATTAAAGAGTCGGTCACCTCAAGTATATGTAATCGTTAGAAAGCTCGTAGTCGTAGTTATTTTAAGTTAAGTAGTATTTAGTTAAGTAACACCGTGGAGGACGGACGGGTCTTTACCCACTGTATGCCTGATCCACAGCCCAAAGTGTGGCGATTTGTGTAAGACTATAAATACTCTCTACCTCCCAAGGTAGAGAGTTGGAGCTCATAATAATATCTTTCACTTTCTCTCACTAAGTTCCCTAAACCTCTAACTTTCTCTCTCTAGAATTCCATCTTATACGCCACCTTGTGTTATGGTTTGATGTGTATGTGAAAAGTTATATCTTACAAAACTTAACTTGTTATACTTGGAAAACAGATTTAATCGCTGCTATTCTACGAACTTAAGGTCAACATTTATATAATTCATGAAAGACTGCCAGTCTGAATCATCATCCATGGAAAGTAAGATGTTTACCTTCTTCATAGTGATGTTAACCCATTTCTTCATTCCCAACGTGATTCTTTCCAACTGCTAGCTTGTCCTCTTCTGAGAGAGCCATCAGTGCACTGACTTGCACCATTTCATCATCTGAGGAGACTGGCTCTTCATCTCAGTCAAAGACTTCAGTTACAAGGCCCTTATTTTTTCCCTGCATAGATTTAACATTTTGTGTAGTTTCTGAGGAAGTGGCCTCAAGAATAGCTACTTTGACCTTAGCTTTCCTATATTTTGCTTCAAAATCAACAACTTTGTTTTGGTTAGACATATTTTGATAAGTTTGAGGAGACTGAAAGAGCTTGGGTTGAAACTTGCTAAAACCTAAGGACTGGTTTGACCCTGAGGGCTTGTCTGAGGGTTCTGAAATAGTTTTTGAGAAACAATCTTCAACAAAGTGACCCTTTTGTGACATTTAAAATACTCAGTGTCCTCATTAGCTTTAGCATTTGAATTTTTTTTGTTTCTTTTGATAAATCTTCTTGCATTAGCAAGGAGTTCCCTTTCCTGAAACTCAATGATTAAGTCATTCAGGTACTCCTCGCTAGTTCTCTCATCAGCCTCATCGTCAGAATTTTCTTGAAAATCCTAAACCACACTGGTTGTCAGGGACTTTTTAACTTCCCGAGACTTCTTCAAATCAGGGTATCGTCTATTGATGAGATTATCTTCATAGACGAATTTCCCATAGATTTCAGGAAGTTCAAGAGTCTGAATATGATTTGCGTTTCTAAGTCCCTGAGAGAAGTTCAACCATTTCTCAGGGAGACTGTTAACAAAACCAACATTTATTTCATGTTTAGACAACTTGACACCATCATTTGACAATTCATTCAACAAAGTTTTATAACGGGTGTAAATTTGAGAGATGGTATCTGAGTCTTTGGCTCTGAAGGTATTGTACTCAAGTTTCAGGTCCATGATTATGTTTTCCTTGGTATCTGAGGGACCTTCATAGCTGTAGATCAAGTCATTCCATGTTTTTTTGGTTGTACTACAGCTAATGACTGACTTTATTACATCATCAGGAAGACAAGATATGATGATGCTTTTGAGTCTTTGGTCCTGATTGACCACCCTCCTCTCATCTTGGGTCCACTGAGCTTCTAGTTTAGGTAAACCTTCAGCAGTCTTTGGGACAAATGGACCTTCATTAATACACTTAATGTAATAAGGTTCCATCCCAGTCAAGTAGCAAAGCATTCGCTTCTTTCACTTGTTAAATTTACCAACTTCAAGTCGAGGGGAAACAGCAGCATAGGCTCCACCCTTTTTATCGACAAGTTGGGGAACTTCACTTTCAGCCATGTTAGGATCCCGATTTTAAAACGTTTTGAGCGGCTTAAGTAGGGTTTTATAAATCAGTCTGCTCTGATACCACTTGTTGTTCCCGTACCACAGATAGTAAAAACAGTAATTAAGACTAAGTGTGATCCATGACTGAAGTAAAGCAATTAAAATCAGTTTTTAACAAGATAGAAACACAAGGGATTTTTCAACGCTTATATTCTTTATTAAAACGAATCAAAAAGAATATATTACCCTAAGTGCTTACGGAACAGCACTTGGGATTGAATGACAAGTATAGGTATGCACTCCTGACTAAGCTTAGGCTAAGTCTAAGCACAACTATCAGGAACCACTGAGCTATCTCAGGGACATAGTCGTATTTGGAGGAGTGAAATTTGCTTGTGTGTGTTTTTCACAATTAATGCACAAACTTAACTTTCACTCCAACCTTATGTCTATTTATACAAGTATGGAATTCGACTCTATCCTATAGGACAAACTGACATGGTTACAGAAGACAAAATGCTGATGTATTTTGTCTGTGTTTACAAAGACTATATTGGGTAAGATACAAAGTTATTTTCAGCTTGTCATCGATTAAACTGATCCTAGTTGTTAGCCTTTCAGGGAAAGTTTGACTTTAGGTTGATAAGGACTTCGTTTTATCTGTTCAAACTTATCCCGCCTTGTCCCGCCCAATCTTCAGTCTTCATAGTCTTTAGTCTTGATCTTCAGTCTTTGTCTTAAGTGATTATAGTTGGTGAGGAGTTTTGGGATTCAGTGAGTTATTGTCATCACTCACTGAATACATCATCTTTTTCTTGACTCAGTCTTCACCCCTTGAGTTCCGCCTCACTGAGCAGAGAGACTTTTCTTCTTCGTCTCATACTGAGCATCCTGAAGATGACTTACTGAGTGGCTATGCGCTTAGTGACTTGTTAGTGTTTAAGGTTATAAACACTTAAGGTATTTTCTATTCAAATCCTAGAATTAAGGGGTTTGGGTATTCACTGAACCCAACAAAAATATTTAACCAAAACGTTTATAATTGTATGCCGCTATAAAATCTTGTTGCTATGCACATGTACTCGTCTGTATCAAAGATGGAAACAAATTAGATTATTTGAATGAGGAAATCATGTGTGTCTAACTGTATCAAAGATTAAAATTATTGCAAGTTAATTGAATCTTGAAAATTTATTTTTTATTTATGAAAATACACCATTAGTCTAAAATGCAAACGGGTTATATTAGTAAGTCAAACAAAGATATATACACTAACTAGCTAAAAGACCCGTGAAATTCACGGGTATTTTTATGTAACGTCGAAAAGAAGCAGTAAATGACATTGCATATTACGAAGTTATAAATTAGAATGAACCACATCTTGATAAACAAACGTAAAGTATACATTTCGTAATAAACAAACATACTTGATATAAAACACAATAGTAAAATAATCCGAAAAAGAAAATAAACATCCTCAATCTTTTATTTCTACTAATCCAAGATACGTGTACATATAGATCTAAACATAAATTGTGTAGCACTTCTTTGTAGACCACGTTGGTGCTGGTATTAGTGAGATTTCCATCTTCGTCACGAATAACCATCTTTAAATAAAAAAAATTATCCTAACGCGAGAGACGACTACATATAGCTGACCACGTGTAAAAACAGGTCGTGGCAAATACAAACCGACTTGCCCGAGAAATCGTTCCTAACTTTTTTGATTGTCATCGCAAAAGAGACGGACACGGGAAACTTCTTCCTTACAATCTGTAAAGGAAAACTTTTATCAGGAGGTGATATTTTCATCTTTGCGACGAGTACTCGTTTATCAAAATGGCTTCCGTTGATTATAGTGGCGTCAATGCAACTTTTCACCAATCGATCCACATGAAGTCTTTGTGACTCTAATAGCTACGCTTAGTAACAATTTTATTTGTTAATTGATTTGGTCAAAATTTTATATAGGTTGTGAGAGTGTACTCACCTAAATTTTATCCATCCCCCCGATCATCATTTGCCTATCTGTGCCAATTTATTTAGATTAGCATTGTAAATATAAAATGGTATGCTATTAGAATTTAACGACATCCATGATTTTTGAAGTTTGGATTTATTAAGCAAGTGCATAGTTTTAAGATATTTGATTACGCTGCAATGTTATAAGTACCATTATATAATTAACTGCTCATAAATTCAGAAGGTTGTTCTCGCGTTTTTGACTGGTTCCATGAACCGCTTACAAATTTGGGTCATTTTAATTTTCGAACTACAATCCTAAAGTGCCTCCTTTTCTAGGGTGCAATCATATCAACAAATAACGACTTTTGAAAAAAAGAAATCATATTATTTAAAACAGAGAACTGAATAAGATATGTAAGTTGGATGCCATATCTTTGATGCTTGGAATATTAAAAATTATGTTCCTTAAGTCTTTGTTCTTTCAACATTAGGATTGTTGTTTATGTTATTCATATGTTGTGGTACTTCAACTCCATATGCTATGCATTCGTAATTAGGATTTTGAAATTTGGATCCATACTGAATTTGATGATGAACAACTATTGAATGCTAGGTTAAAAATCTGATGGAGTGCAATAGAGAAAAGGACATCAAGGCAGAAACAATTGCCGAGAAAAAGATTGCTGATAAAGATTTTGCTGGTGCGAAGAAATTTACTCTGAAAGCCCAAGCTCTATGTCCTGGAGTCAATGGTATATCCCACATGTTGATCACTCTTGATGTATATATCCTTCAGCAGGCCCAGGTGACAATGAAGCTCACCCTCATTCTGCAAGCAAAGCAAGTTCAAACCCAACAAACGAAAGCAGGACTAATAGCACCAACACTGCCCAAACGGACCAATTCCAGTTCCCCATCAAGCCTCGGCTCCTACTCCTTCAGCTCCAGGTGACAATGAAAATAATGATACTTTTTTTACTATTTTCTATAGATGCAAGATGCATTTTGAATATCTGAGGCACGCCAATCATACCCTTCTATATTCCAATTGTAACATGCCTTTTCTTGCTGCAGAGATGCCCGTGCCAATGAATTTTACCTTCCTAGCTTCTCGCGCTACTGCTTCATACTATAACACAAACATTGGTCATTCAAGTCACATTATCAATTTCCACTAAATTTTACAATCCCAATCACTCAGGCTACTGAATGAGGCCCTAGTTTATACTATAACACAGACATGGGTGTTCCAAGTGCAATATTTCATCCTGGGCATATGCCAGGGCCAATGAACTTTACTATCCCGACCACTCAAGTTAACGGCCCTGAAAGGGTACCAGGCCTTGGTTCATACCAAGAGAAAAACATTGATGTTTATGATCGGGTGAAAAGAACGAAAAGCGTGTATGAAGAGTTACTAGCCGAGTACCCGCGCGTTGCAGCGGCGGGTACCCGTTTGATTATTTTTGTCGGCGGCGGTAAGGTCTTTTCGATGAATGCTTTTATAGAATGAAGAAAAAATGTCTAACAGAGGTTATTAATTGAAAGTTAGCTCGTATTCTTGCTTATGCATTTAGTAACATTATAAAAACTTTTATAGCGGGGTACCCACGCGTTGCGGTGGCGGACACCATGCAATCAAAAATTTTGGTGAGCGATTATATGTTTTTCATGATGCTAACTTTACACATGACGATAACTATAGGGAAAAACTTTATCGCACACTATTTCATAAAAAATGGCAGTGAACCCATGCATCACGATACAACGACGCTACGAAAATGGTGATCACCACTATAGCTAGTTGTTTTGGACGTGCAATATTATATAACGTTTAAACATAAAGGGTGTTTTAAAGTAGCGGTTTCGGCGCCATTTGGTGGTGTCTATGTTGCTAAGTTGTGGTTGTAAATGGTGGTCCATTGTGTGGTAAAAAAAAGTGGTGTCAGAAAGTTTGA
Organism: Chrysanthemum seticuspe; assembly: GCA_019973895.1. Lineage (NCBI taxonomy): Eukaryota > Viridiplantae > Streptophyta > Magnoliopsida > Asterales > Asteraceae > Chrysanthemum > Chrysanthemum seticuspe. The sequence continues at coordinate 223,699,677 of BPTQ01000008.1, read as the reverse complement.
CTACATAAAAGATTGGTTTGTACGATATGCATAATGATTTGTAAATTTTATTTAGTGGGTTTTTAAAGAAATTAAAAAAAAAAGATAAAATGATTTATGCATTATTGTTTTATACCATGTGATATATTAATTGTACTTTTGAGTGAGAAAATATATTAATAATATCATTAATGATTTGTAAATTTCATTTAGCGGGTGTTTTGAAAAACAACATATAAGATGATTTATGCATTATTGTTTTGTAACATGTGTTATATTAATTGTACTTTTGATTGACGGGGTATTTTAATAATCTATACTTCTATACTACTATATAAAGCATTTGAGACTTCCTATAAAAGGAAATCTTAAAAAGATTAAGCCTACACACTTGCCACTTATGGAATCATTTTGTTGGTTTCTAAGCATTACAAGTTCTAAAGTACAATTAACATATCACATGGTACAAAACAATAGTGCATAAATCATTTTTTCCCTTCATTAAAACACTCACTAAATGAAATTTATGAATCATTTAGTGAGTGTTTTAATGAAGGGAAAAAATGATTTATGCACTATTGTTTTGTACCATGTGATATGTTAATTGTACTTTAGAACTTGTAATGCTTAGAAACCAACAAAATGATTCCATAAGTGGCAAGTGTGTAGGCTTAATCTTTTTAAGATTTCATTTTATAGGAAGTCCCAAATGCTTTATATAGTAGTATAGATATAGATATGCTCAGTTTGTGTTGAAAAGGAGAAGAGAGCAAAATGGTCAATTGCCTAGTGTTAACAACGCTAGTAACTTCTTCACTATGTCACCTGGAACTTGGTCTTTCTCATCCAGATCCAACTGAAAGTTCGTTATATAGTCCTGAAATATTTTGATCCTAAGATGCAACCTTGGTAGCTAGAATTGACTGACGGTCTGTTATTTAAGGCCGATTACTCTAAAGGTTACACATTAGTAGCGACATGTTCCAAGCGCAATCTTTAACGACAAACATTTATCATGTGATATTCAATATAAAGTCCTTGTGACTCTAACAACTACGCTTAGTGACACTTCTCAGGAATTCCATAGAGCAAATTTCATGGAAAGGCAACCCACTTTGCTAAATGGACCAATATGGCAATCATGCAGATGGTGTTTGGAATAGTGGTTTCAAGGGCATTATTCTATTAACTGTGTTTGCAAAATGCGAAAAATAAGACATTAATGTTTGGCAAACCATTAGAATAAAGTTTATCTGCATTTTATCCCAGATTAATACCTTGTTTAAAAGAAACACAATCGCATGACATGTGCGCAAACACAATGACAAGTGACAACTGTATTTGGGTATTTCAATGTGATCCTGACCAACTGTTTGATTAAACTTGTCAAATAGTAACACAATCCCATCAATAAGCAGTCCTATATTGTTACACGATTTCAAAAACTCTGTAAATTGTTCGGAAAAATACCCCATAGCATACAATTAAGTTACGTGCCCCTATATAGGATAGATTAATGTATTAAAAAAAATGTACAAGTACATATATTAACACCGTTCCAAGGTAAATTACCTACATACGGAATAGTAAATAAACATCACTTCACATTACCTTTAAATCGTTGGAAGAAGAATTCTTTATTACTCTACTTTAGCGACTTTAATTTATGTATTGTGTATGGGGACAGTGCAACAACTCTGTGCCATGACAACAGCTAGAAACAGTGCCCTGTTTCTAACTCGCACACAAAATGGTTGCTTTCTTTAACTTCGTTCCTTATACTACTATTTGATCATTTGAAGTCGGCTAATAGTAACTCATAATCAAAAAGATTGACATCAAGCTTTCCTGTCACGTTTTGACATTACAGGTCATGGGAAAAAAATTTCTACTGGATCACAATATATATTTACACCAACTAATGATCTTCTACGTAACACAGAACACCACTTTCTCACACATCAACATGTAAGTTACACTCAATTATAGTTCGGCAAAATCACCCCATAGCACACATCAACATGTAAGTTACACTTTGCCAATGACATCTAATAAAAAATATATCCTGTTGAAACATGTCATTTTTGTAGTATAGGTTGAAACTGGTCATTTTTGTGCTACGGGTTGAACCGGGTCTTTTTTTTTTGCAAGGGTCAAAACTGGTCATTTTTATAGCATGGGTTATAACAGGTCTTTTCGCTATAATGGCTTATACCATGTCATCTTTATAGCATGGATTATAACAGGTCATTATTCTTGTGTACAGGTACATATATTAACACCGTTCCAAGGATCATAGTAAATAAACATCATTTCACAATGTTTACAAGAGGCCCTTTTTCTAGCATGGGTTATAACAGGTCTTAATGTATTAAACAGATGGACGGTTTGGGAAGGTATGATATTGGCTTCTTTTTTCCTGTCCCGTTTGGCTCGTAGTTGTCTAAATCCGGAGACTCAATTACTTGGCCAATGACATCTAGTAAAATATATATCGTTAAACATGAAATGCATAAGAATACCAAATTCATATAATGTCAGCTAATATCGCACCCAAAATGTAATTCATATAATGTTAAACATATTCACCCAAAATGCAATTCATCAAAGTACAAAATACTTCAAGTTTAAAAATTTACCAAATTGGCCCACGACTTCGGTTTTACATTGCAGAATTTCTTTGAAAGGCTTGAAGACAAAGCCGCGCACAGATCCCTTGAAATCAACACATTGGTTTACCTTCAAAGTGTAAAATAACAAAAGTTAATTGAAGGATAAGTAAATGCGAGGAACCATATGACTACTGCTATCTGTCTTATTTTAATAAATCATCAAACATAAAGATAATAAAGTGTTCACTAAGCTTAAGTTGGGAATGATCAAATAATGAATATTAGAGAATGAGCTGGATACTTGTTTCACCAATGTCGTGCCTTCAACTGTGACATGATGTAAAACACAATTACATAAAGAACAAATCAAAAAGAATTTGATAAATAAAATAGAATTGTGTCAAGTATATAACCAACCTGCTTAAACATATTCTATACGGGATCCAGTCCTTTGGTAACTGTGAAAACAGTCTGTGTACATCCTTGATAAATCATCAACCAAAACAAAAAGAATAAATTAGAGAAAGTACAGCCTCTCTTGTTGACCCCCTAAACAATTCAATCCGCAGAACATACAAAATCAATGCAATTAATTTCCCCTTAGGGTTTTGCTACAGCACAATTGAATTAAAATTAATCAAAGCAAAATCTATTATATATGAATCGAAACAAAATAAAATTTATTATTAAAAAACAAAACACATCAATGTGATTTATATCAAAACCCAAAAAATAGAAATTGAAAACTTGCGATACTCACCGATTATCTTTTGTGGACAACATAGCAATCATCCGCATAGATCGATTTTTTAGGGATGTTGAAACTATTTGAATCGAATATATGAAGACCAAATCGTACAGCGTTTTTGTGTGTTTTTTTTATCGTTGACTTTATTTGATGAATTGAAACTGATATTGAATTAATATTAGAGCGTGATATTGAATTGAAACAATCGTAGAGAAGAAGTTGGTGGTGGAGTGCATTGTAGTACTTTACTAAAATAGTTATAGCCTGAGCATCAAGACACGTCATAAAATTAATTGCAGGGGTGCTTGAGTGACTTGTACAAAAACTCTGTTTTATTAGATAGTATAGATTAAGAAAGTAATCAAAGCTTACCAGGGAAGCATCTAAAAATTCGACCTAACCAGTTGTAGCCCACCCCTTACTCCCCATCATTATTCATGAACCCTTACCGGCCCTACCCCAATCTCACTAACCAACCCTAACTCGCCATCACCATCATCACAGAAAACACAATGGTTCCAGGTAAGATTACTCCGGATTCTATTTTGAATCAAGACAACAAATTGTTCATTCAATCATGCACATAATCATTACAACGGTTCATTCGTTTTTTTTTTTTTTTTTTTTTATCAAGATTTGTAAAGGGCTTTTATAGTTGATATTTTTTGTGCTTGTTATGTAAGTTGTCTTGATTAATTAGTTGGTGGTTTCGTATATACATCACGATCATGAGGTATTGAGGTTACAAATTTTCTTCTTATAATCACCTTGTCCATCTAAAATTGAGTTTTTTTTTTGTATTTAGTAGATTTTTTAGTATTTTCATTATATAGAGACGAGAAGCATCTTTGCATCCAAATGCAATTTTTTATGAGAGGTTGGATCTTAGGGGTCACCGAATTCGTAGTCTGAAAGCTAATGGGCTGAACTTGTCTCCTAATTTTTAGGTAAGTTGATCTGTATATATGAATTATGTTCTTTTAATAAATTTACATACTTCTGTGGCACTACAAATTAAGATGTTCCTCACTTTATATCAAAAACAGTTATATTATAAATTATGCTGAAATGCTTGCTCTTTGAAAGTTGTCATGCACAAACAACATTGTGCATTGCAAAAGGATGAGAGTTTTGTAGCTTTAAACAAGCCACATGTGAAATTTATAAAATCATTATTGTTAGCTTTAATCTCATTTATGCAATACTCGATATTTTAATACGTTCTTGGAGGTCAAATTAGTATATAGCAACAACAATAAGTTGAAAAGTTCATGTCAGTTTTTTGTATTTTCTAATTTATCAAAATTCCTAATTGATGTACTAATATTTTATTTTCAGCTTCACCAATATTTTTATTTATTTATACATATTAAGAATTTTTGGCTCAAATTGAATTATCACGTGTTACAACCATTTGTAATCACATTTTGATCTTTTCACGTTCTTGTCAAATTTATTTAGGGGTAGCGAAAATTTGTTTCAGGGGTAGCGAAACACGAAATATAGTACGAAAAACGTTAAAAAAAATAAAATAAAAAAAAATCCACTACCGGATAAAAGTTCAGGGGTAGCGACCGCTACCCCTGAACTACAAGTGCCTCCGCCCATGATGAGGTTACAAATTTTCTTCTTATAATCACCTTGTCCATCTAAATTTGTTTCATTATATGGGTCTTGTCAAATTTATTTAGGGGTAGCGAAAATTTGTTTCAGGGGTAGCGAAACACGAAATATAGTACGAAAAACGTTAAAAAAAAATAAAATAAAAAAAAATCCACTACCGGATAAAAGTTCAGGGGTAGCGACCGCTACCCCTGAACTACAAGTGCCTCCGCCCATGATGAGGTTACAAATTTTCTTCTTATAATCACCTTGTCCATCTAAAATTGAGTTTTTTTTTTTGTATTTAGTAGATTTTTTAGTATTTTCATTATATAGAGACGAGAAGCATCTTTGCATCCAAATGCAATTTTTTATGAGAGGTTGGATCTTAGGGGTCACCGAATTCGTAGTCTGAAAGCTAATGGGCTGAACTTGTCTCCTAATTTTTAGGTAAGTTGATCTGTATATATGAATTATGTTCTTTTAATAAATTTACATACTTCTGTGGCACTACAAATTAAGATGTTCCTCACTTTATATCAAAAACAGTTATATTATAAATTATGCTGAAATGCTTGCTCTTTGAAAGTTGTCATGCACAAACAACATTGTGCATTGCAAAAGGATGAGAGTTTTGTAGCTTTAAACAAGCCACATGTGAAATTTATAAAATCATTATTGTTAGCTTTAATCTCATTTATGCAATACTCGATATTTTAATACGTTCTTGGAGGTCAAATTAGTATATAGCAACAACAATAAGTTGAAAAGTTCATGTCAGTTTTTTGTATTTTCTAATTTATCAAAATTCCTAATTGATGTACTAATATTTTATTTTCAGCTTCACCAATATTTTTATTTATTTATACATATTAAGAATTTTTGGCTCAAATTGAATTATCACGTGTTACAACCATTTGTAATCACATTTTGATCTTTTCACGTTCTATTTTGAATGTTATACGAAACACTTACAACAATATCGCATATCGTTAATTGTCTGCCACTAGGAACCGCTGCCGCCAGGCGCGGTACTCACCTAGTTGTCTACAATATGCTTTATTTGCTTGTACAGTTGAGCGTAATCAAAATAAATGTGCAAATCAACTTTGTACCCAAAACCAAACAAGCCAAGACGAGCCCAAAAATCAAATAGGAAAAAACAACGAACCAAACACTTTCAAGCCTATCAAATTTATGTTATAACTTATAATGCATCAGTGTTTAAATCTTTAGTTTCAAAATGTACAGAGATAATACAAACCGACAGATAATGTTTATCATGCTTTTACAAACACACAACTCTTGATGCAGCTTCCAATTCTCTGTCCGCACCGTTGTTCACGTGTGTTGCTTCCTAAATACCACCATCCAGACGTTTATATTTAATCACAGAAGTTTCAGATGATTTGTTACAAAATTAAGCTTTCGAAGAACTAGTATGAGTGGCAAGATGAATGGGTTGAGTAACCGGCTAAAAAGGCTATGGCCTTTAAAACGGTCTATTTGGTTGGGTTGACCCGCAAATACCTTTTTTTTTTCTTCTTTTTTTTTAAGTTCAAATAATTAAATGCAATATTTATTATTACAATAATAATACAAATCTTTATATGAAAATATTTACGAGATGTATACATTAAATATATACTTCGGCGTCGGCGAATTCTGACACATTTGACCCCTTGGCCTTTTAACTAAAGATAATTATTTGACCTGCTTGAGATTGAACAAACCCAACATCATGATATACTAACATCACGATATACCAACTTGTGTCAACACCTCAAATATGAATGGGTTCTTTTAATTAAGTTATGATATCTAGCTGGTTAAAGTTTACCAAGGTGAAGGAAAAAGAAAGTGTACCACTGGATCTGTAGAATTTAGTTTATTGAGGTATCTTTCTAACGCATCAATTCCATGAAGAATCTTTGCACCAGTTCCCGGCTTCTCAACTGATCCTATGGCTTCTTCATCAACTAACACCGCATCTACAAAATCAGCTTGTTGGTTGGGAGGACTTGGAACCTGAAACATTCCACATATTGTTTTAATCATTCAGGCACAGAAGTAATTGAAGTCGCCAAAGTGGATGTGAATGATCATAGACTAATGTACTGAACACCTATCTTAAACAAACAAAGACCAACACTAAAATCATTTGAAAGGTTATTAAGGATGTACAACTGCCACTTGTTAAGCTGACAGATAAGAGATATTCATAAGTCATAACTCATAACTCATAGCTGGTCTAACAAGGGAGACTCCCATGACATTCTTGTGAAAAAAAAAAGTCTAGAACTACAGGTGGCAATTTCAACCATTTACTAATGACTGTGTATGGGTCACGGGTTGTAAGTCACCCTAAGCATACTTGTATGTCCTAAATGGTCTTATTATAGAATTCAAATTATTATTGCAATAATACAACTTTTATCAACATATTCAATATATCAACCCATTAATTATTAAAGAAAAACTAAGTGACAATAGAATGCTGTTTAGCCAAATCTAAATCGACATGCACTAATAATTACCCATTTTGATCCAAACTTCATTTGACATGTTACTAAACCCCGTTTTAACATGTTACTCAACCTGTGATTTTGTCACATATACCTAGCAGCTGAATGACAGAAATCATATTCAAACTCGTTGCTTATGCAAGAAGGCAAGGCAGAACTCGCACCATCCCTGAGAGAATGTTTTTTGAAGTACCTCAAAGCTGAAAGTACACAAGTATAAAATACCTCAAACATTGAATCCACAAGAACATTTTCCAATATGGCTCTTAGACCTCTTGCACCAGTGTTCTTGGCAATAGCTTTCTTTGCAATCAATCTTAATGCAGTATCTGTAAAGTGTAGTTTCACCTACAACACAAAGTGGGATCAATTACAAACATTGATGGACATGAAGGAACATAAAAGACTGGTATGAAGGAGATAAAGATTATGACTACGCATCATAATTTAACAAGGATTTACATTGTTCATGGCAAACATCCTTTTATACTGCTTCCCAAGAGCATTTTTGGGTTCTGTTAAAACCTGTTGGCAATAAAATAACAAGAATTAGCCTGACCGTTAGGAATATAACATATTTCCAGTAAAAAGAAGAGATAGACAGAAAGGCAGGGATGAATAAGCCCCAATCACTTGCCGAAGTACAATCATTCTAAAACATGATGCATATGCAAGACAACTGATCCAAGATAGTTGAATATACCAGAACTGAGTTTCTGATCCTTAACACAAAATATTTGTCATTAATGAAGGAAAAACTATATACATTAACTGCAAACCTGAAGAAGTTGGTCCTCATTTAGAGCAGATGAACTGACTAGGATAGGAAATCGACCAATAAACTCAGGTATCAAGCCATATGCAACAAGGTCGCCACTTTCTACCTGGAATTCAAAACATTAAACCAGCAATATATATATTTGAAAAAAAAAAAAAAAAAAAAAAAAAAACTCAAAGGTGAATAATATGCTCAAAATTAATTTGTGTAGCCACGAATAGACTGTTACTTACAGTTTCTAACAATGAAGATGTAACCACAGCATTAGTTAATCCAACAGCTCTCATATTAGTCCTCACTGGTGCACCAAACCCAATAGATGAATCTTGTCGTCTGAGACAGAATATTGAAGGGTTGAAAAAACCATCAATCAATATAGTAATATACTGAAATGAATCCACCAGTAAGCAGGTTCGGCAAGAGTTTATACCTCTCAGATATTGTTTTCTCTAGATTTACAAATGCCCCACCACATATAAAAAGGATATCTTTTGTGTCTACCTGCAAATATCACAACCAATGTGAACCACTGATCAGCACTGCTAGTATTTAATAATGTTATTCCCAAGGGATAAGCAATGAGTGCTCCCTGATGATATAAGACACCCCTGCTCTGAAGGGCAGCAGAATGTTTATGTGCATGTGTTTATGTACGTGTGTATGTGCAAGTATCTGTGCATCATCAAGTTTAATTCTTGTGTGAAGAAATATACACGCTAACCAGTGTTGGCATTGGGTTTGACTTCAACAGATAATATTAAATGCGTGAATTTTACGTCTATAACACCATGTTTTAGTATATCCCTACTATCCATACTCTTACCTATCATAGCAGATTAGTATTTGAAACAGACTGTAGTAACATTAATCTATGTACCATTGGATATCAACATCTAAAAAGCATATACCACCGCTTATTTAAAAGTGTTAAACTGGATAAATAGACACTCATTCACATTACAACTCATATCAGGTCAGGAATTCCCACATTAAAGGTCAACCGACTAATGCAATATTTTGGTAAAACTCATGCAGTCAGTCAGTCAGTCATGTGAAGCTCTAATCTATATTAGTTGGAGGTGGTGACTGGACGGGTCAGGTGATGGGTTAGGGTCAAACGGTATTCTGGAGCAGGTCAAAACGGGTTGGGCCAGGTCACGTTTACCAGTCGATACTTTTTGCCCTCCAAAGAATTTATTAATCATTATTGCACACAATATGATTATGTAAACTACATTCTTTTATGAATTATAATCTCTGTCTTCAATGAAAGGATCTAGGAGAGAAAAAAAATTCCCTAATCTTCTTGGGTATTTGCAGTTACTGATCTACATGCTCTATTTTCATATGTTACAATAGAATAAGCAAAAAATCCAACACACTGCATGCCAATTCTAATTCAGTAATAAAGAAAGATCCATGATAATGTGGTTAGTATTTCCTTTTGTATAAAAATGGACTCTCCATTGTTTATAAATACAACTTTGAAGGCAAAACAAGACAAAAGCCAAGGAGTTCAGACCTGAATGCTATCACCCTGAGGCTGCTTTCGAGCTCGACTATCAGGAACATTTACAATCTGAAACAAGAAACAATGATTAACTTAATTAAAACCCATCCAGCAATGCATAAAGCTAGAGAATTTTAAATAAGATGAATTGATGAAATACATCAAATGACTTTGTTATGCACAAACATCACTCACAGTTCCTTCAAGCATTTTAAGCAATGCTTGTTGAACCCCCTCTCCGGATACATCCCTACCAGTATTTAAACTTTCAGCCTGCATAGAAGTTTAGAAATTAATTATTGAATATAAATATAAATAATTCATGTCTTTTTTATGTGACGCTTAAAACCACAAGACCTTCTTTGTAATCTTATCAACTTCATCTATGTACACAATTCCTTGCTGAGCTGCTTCCACGTCGAAATCAGCAGCCTGAAACCAAATACAACAAACTATCAACAACCATAGACATCAGCAAATGCCAACACAGAAATACACACAGAAAGGGGAAAAAAAGCCGAACATGATAGAAAATGTAAACCTATTTTCAGCATCTACATAATACAGAGATAAGCCAATAAGATGCTCGGTGTGGAATGGATAAAGATATTTTGATAGCAGTTTCCACCAATTTACTTATGAATGAATCAATTTGGTTATGTTATCTCTAACAGGTCAAATAATAAAACATCTTAGATGGATCAAAACTCAAAAGACGCGCGCGCGCAAACACACACGCACGCACAAACGCACGCACACACACACACACACACAAATATATATATATATATATATATATATATATATATATATATATATATATATATATATATATATATATATATATATATATATATATATATATATATATATATATATATATATATATATATATATATATATATACACATATATATATATTAAAAAATAAGAATAAAAAAACTAAGCTGGCTTATCACTGAGATAATATAACTTTTATAGTTTAATTTCGGCAGACTAACTGTATAAATGAATACGTTCACATTTTGGATAAATGTCATTTACGTCCTTCCGACCATAAATAGAATTGCCTGTTTGACCCGTAAATAAAAAGCTGTTGCGAGTGTTTTTAATGTTCCCAAATTTGTATAAATTATATATGTACGGTTACTAGTCAAAAATTCAGTTGTAAAACTAAAATTAATTCAGTAATCTAATCATGTTTGTATATTCTTTTTGCCAGTCACAAGTAGGTAATACTTTAGTAATTACATCCTCACGTATGTAATACGTAGGTTTATAGGAAAATCTACTTACCACTAGGAGCTTATACAATATTGACTCCACATCTTCTCCCACATAACCTGCCTATGGAGGGGGATGGAAAAAAATTCCCACATCAGTCACGGGACAAACTGGATAGCAATTAAACTTGTTGGTATCTTAGGTACAAACTATATCAAACCTGCCTGTGTCAATGTGGTAGCATCAGCAATGACGAAAGGCACATTCACAACCCGAGCTAAGGTCTTTGCAAGTAATGTCTTCCCTGTCCTTTCAGTCAAATTAATGATATAACAATCAGGGGAAAAAGTATAAATGGAAACAGAAAAGAGTTGTACCACTAAAAATTAAACACGGGAATTTTGAATACAACCGATTATAGAACGCATTTAAAAAGTAAGTGATTACCTGAACCAGTTGGACCCATTAATAGAACATTGCTCTTCTCTAATTCAACATGATCAACATCTTGGTTTTCACAATCACTTCTTCATAGCAAGATATTAGAAGAAAAAATCAATGGTCAGCAAGGGCCCCAGCGCGGTATTAACAATATACAATAAATAAGAGAAACAATAGTGAGTACTACTGTTGGGGCCTCTACGAATAGTGCATCCTATTTGCTCGAATTCATAGTGACAATTTCTCAATAAGGGCAATACATATTTCTAGGAGTAATTACTCAACAACTGAAAGCACTGCAACTCACTTTTTATTGGAGGAGGCATGACAAATTCTCTTGTAGTGGTTGTAAACAGCAACTGAAAGCACCTGCCACATTGTCCATATTGGATAAACGTTACAAACTGATGTTGCATAGCAATAAAGATATTAGAAAGAAAAAGTACCAGTTCACTTGGCACAAGTCTACAGAAAATCCTAATATTCAATGGGAAGACTAAAAAATTTGGTCACAAAGAAAACTAACTTCATTAACAACATAGTAAATAACGAATGTAATGTTTGACATTCCATTTCTATAGTGTGTTTCATGCATTTTATTAAACTAGGCGAGTACCCGCGCCTAGCGGCAGCGGTTCCTAGCGGTAGACAATTAACGATATGCGATATTATGGCAAGTGTTCTGTTTAACATTCAAAATAGAACGTGAAAAGATCAAAATGTAATTGCAAACGGTTATAACATCCGATAATTCAACTCTAACAAAAATTCTTAACATGGTTTGAAATTCACGAATGGTATGAGAGTATATGGTATGACAGTTTTTTTTTGCAAACAATGAATACTTTCCAAAGTTACCATGCAAAGTAATAGAAATCAAGTTTGACATTCACGAATGACATTTTTCTTTGCAAACCATGAATACTTTCCAAAGTTACCATGCAAACCACATTTTCCACTTTTCACATTCCACTTTTCCAATTCTTGACTTGTTAATCATTTTTTTTACTTTATGTAGTATAGATATAGATATAGATATAGATGTTTTTTTCTGACACAGGGGAGGGATTCATACATTAACCTCTAAAACACCAAAGGAGAGACAAACGTTATACAGTCCCTTCATCGCCTATCATGTCTATAGGTAAAAGTTTAGTCACTCCAATTTATAGTTTACAGCTTAATCAACCACTTTATTTCAACGCCTACCTACCTAACTTAGAAGAGATATAGCATATGTAATCATAAGTTTACATTATTAACCAAAAGATACCCATTAATCACACAGAAGAACATGTTAGCACATCCAAACCATAATTTTATTTATTTATTTTTTTTTGAAATAAAACCATAACTTACTTGTACACAAAAATAGCATTATACTAGCCCAAATAACCTAAGCTACAACAGTACATATAGAAAAATAAGCATTATTGAGTTAAAACGCCACCTTTTTGGCTTGGTCTTGGCCAATAACAAAGTGATCAAGGCCCTTAGAAATCTGCTTGGGCGTGGGCAAGTTGGCCCCACCCGCCCAGCCCTTACTAGTTTCCTCCTCCTCCTCCTGGACGACCACCACCTGACTAGGACTAGGAGGACTAGGCGTGGTCCCATACTCCCTCAACTTCTCCCACATTTTGACCCCCCCTATTTTGGGGTCTTCCCTAACTCTCCCAATCTCAATAAAACTACCTTGTAAAATGGGGTCTAGCTTATTGGGCCTAAAATAAAAAGCAGTTCTACAATTAGGACACATATTAAGGGCGTGATAAACGCCGATATCGGAAGTTATGGATAACGGCTTGTTGGAGAAAAGTAAGGTCATTAAAGAGGAGCATCTAGGGCAGTTCACTTGTGCTTTTATGTGATCGTACTTTTCGGAACTCCCTTCCCATTTCTTACGATTTTGTTGGAAATTAAACCTCAAAGTGTTTGGTTGTTGGTTTACAAGGTGTGAAGATGATGATGATGATGATGAAATGGTGAGTGATCTTGATAGTGATGAAATCGTGGTCATTATTTTTGATTTTGACTTCCTCAGGATTAAGGCCATCATTGTTTTTGCTGCACAGCATAGAATAACAAAGAGTCAGTGTGTGAGAGAGATGGTGATTATGTATGTGACTCACTACAGAGTTTATCCAATTAAAAATAAATAAATAGGGCAAATGTGTTTCATTCATCACTCTCAAAAATCTTTTACATAATAAGATTTTTTTTTTTTTTTTTTTTTTTTTTTTTTTTTTTTTTTTTTAATCAAAATCTAATAATTCGATGAGAGGACTTTGATTTATAATTAAATCTTATTGGTCAATTGACTTTTTTTTTTTTTTTTTTTTTTATTTTTTTTTTTTAAATATGTAACTTTTGGAGTTTTTTAAAAAGCTTTCCAAACATATATGTGTCGAAAACGCGAAGAAAAAAAAGTTAAGAGGAACCGGGTGTGATTTTTAAAAATTTGGTGGGTGAAAGTGTTAACCATAAATTCGTCCCATCAGAAACGTGTTTCCAAATATAAAAAAGCACGTTATGGACGGTTTTAAAAATGATAGTTATCTTCGTCGAGATTTTTTCAAATTACGGTTTCTATTGGGATACGAATACGAAACCCTAATTCTGAGCCTATATATACTCGCCCAATGTCTCTTTGTTTTCTTATCGCAGGCAAAATCATGATGATCATCGTATTTTCAGATATCGATAGCATGAAAGGTAAGTGCATTATCAATTTAAAACTTGTTTATATATGGAACCAATATTTCGGTGCTACTCAGTAATCTAAAGTTGTTGGTATTAATATGATTATGATGGATGAAAAAGTCTAAGTATTTGTTTATAACCAAATCATTTGTTTGAAAGCATAGGTATGCTATAAATATTTATGTTAATATATGTTTTACATAACAGGGTACCAATATGCATACAACCATTGGTAATTTAGTGGTTTCTGAATTCGATAACCTCATTCACCAAGATGAATATCACGTCATATCAAACTTCAATGTTAAAATAATACAAACATGCTTAAACTAACTTCACATGCATGTAAATCCATTTAAAAAAAAAGAAAAAAAAAAAAAAAAAAAAAAAAAAGAAAGTACGACGATGTTCTGATTTTGTGTCTCGAATGAAAGCAGTCGAACTTGTTGGGAATTCTGTGAAACAGTGATTCTACTGATCGAGAAACAATGGATTCTGCTGAAGAAGAGTTTCTGCTGAAGTACTATAAACATACAAAGTAGGAACTATGCTGAAGTTATTCTACTGAAGTAGTGGAAATATAGGTCTACTGAAGTACTGAAGCCGTGGAATCTACTGAAGTAGTGAAGCAGCTGAAGTACTGAAGCCATGGAATCTGCTGAAGTAGTGAAGTACGGATTCTGCTGAAGCAGTGTTGGAATCTGCTGAAGATATAATACGGCTGAATTAGTGAAGCCGTGATTCTGCTGATATAGTGAAGCAGAGTAGGATATGCATGCGCTGTATTATTTATATATTAGCCCATCTTTATTATTGTACTGCCCAAGGTAGCATGGGCATGTGTATGGGACAAAAAAAATGTTTAGTTGCATGCTTGTCTAGGTGCATGCGTAGTCTATATGTGTTTGCATGCTTGTTCTTTTCCCAAGAAAGGGAATAGTGTTCCTTGTCTATAAAAGGAACATCATAGTTTGTATTAGAGATAACTTTTCCAGAAAAACATTCAAGAAAAACCTCTATAGAGAGGGTGTAAAGATCCATAGAGGATCATTAGTTTTATTAGAAAAACCTTGTTGGTAACTTTGATTGTGTTCTTATTATTCCGCTGTGCATTCGATCAATCATTGTTATTATAGACTCTAGTTGAGTCCGGATCTTGTTTTAACAATTGGTGAACAAGGTTTTTCTAATAAAACTAATGATCCTCTATGGATCTTTACACCCTCTCTATAGAGGTTTTTCTTGAATGTTTTTCTGGAAAAGTTATCTCTAATACAAACTATGATGTTCCTTTTATAGACAAGGAACACTATTCCCTTTCTTGGGAAAAGAACAAGCATGCAAACACATATAGACTACGCATGCACCTAGACAAGCATGCAACTAAACATTTGTTTTGTCCCATACACATGCCCATGCTACCTTGGGCAGTACAATAATAAAGATGGGCTAATATATAAATAATACAGCGCATGCATATCCTACTCTGCTTCACTATATCAGCAGAATCACGGCTTCACTAATTCAGCCGTATTATATCTTCAGCAGATTCCAACACTGCTTCAGCAGAATCCGTACTTCACTACTTCAGCAGATTCCATGGCTTCAGTACTTCAGCTGCTTCACTACTTCAGTAGATTCCACGGCTTCAGTACTTCAGTAGACCTATATTTCCACTACTTCAGTAGAATAACTTCAGCATAGTTCCTACTTTGTATGTTTATAGTACTTCAGCAGAAACTCTTCTTCAGCAGAATCCATTGTTTCTCGATCAGTAGAATCACTGTTTCACAGAATTCCCAACAATCCTCCCCTAAACTGGAATTTAAATGAGACTGATTGTAGAATCCAAGAGGATTGTATCATTTAAGTTCCAGTTTCCAGATCTTTAAAAATTTCAGAACTAGAGGATTGTACCAACAACTGACAAAAATTTCCCAACAATCCTTCCCAACAATCTTTAACACTTCAGAACCAGAGGATTGTTCTCGAACATCAGTAGCAAAGAACCAAAAACAATGTCATCTCTATGATGACCAAACTTTGAAACGCCAGGTCTTTGCAACAACATAAGACATATTGTACATCAAAACTTATTAGTTGCATACTATTCTCATCACATTCAGGTGTGTTAACTCCTGTGAGAGGTGAATCATTGAAAATAATGGATTTGATGTCTCTTTACCAATAGCCATCACTACTGGAGTAGCCAAATGTTTAAGTTAGAAAACTATGGTACACTGATAACCATCTGATTTATTGGCAAACCAGCAACCATATAAACGGATTTGATGTGTCTTTACCTGGAGCCGTTTGCTCAGGACTAGCCAACTCTTTGATGGAATGTCGTCATCATCATGGTGAGTTGATTGCCATTTATGGATTTCCGCAGCCTTTACCACCAGCCATAATCTTGTGGGCTAGCCAACTCTTGTGTCAGAAAGACATGGTGAGATGAAAACCATTAGGTGTGGTAATTAACCAACACCAAAACCTGCAAATTTGAGAAGAAACTGAACACAGGCAGGTTAGATTTTTTTTTTTTTTTTTTTTTTTTTTTTTTTTTTTTTTTTTTTAATAACTAAGATTAAGGAGGAATAAAAATAGCCAAAACAAGTACAAGATACCATCAAGCAGCAGTAGAAACCAAAGACAGTTGTAGTGTCAACAGAAACACTAAGCCTCCCCTTAGGCGTATGAGGATCCAACAGCTGCAAAAATGGTTAGAATACAAAAACAATACAACAATAAGCCTCCCCTTAGGCTTATGCCTCCCCTCAATCAATGCACCTGACACAGACTTTTGTTCTTGGGTACCCAGAATGAACCTTTCCTTTGAGTTTTCCAAGAATAACATGTTGAGGGCATAACAACAGTTGCCATACTAACTCCACCATGTGCCTTGGTCATATGAGATACATAAGGTGTATATGACTTAAAATAAGAACTTTTAGGACTATAGGGCATAAGCCTAGCCTTACTGTTCCACCAACCAGTAGTCACTGGTGAAGAATATCCTCCACCAGAGGGAACTGGAAAAGGCCTATGAAGCCTGTCAGCAGAAACAGATGCATACACCTTGGGCTTACCAGTAGGAACTGGTTTACCTGCTCTCACATGAGCAACTTTGGGAACAAATGGAGGAGTACTAGCAACATTAGTCCATGTGGGTCTAGAAGTCTTATGGCCAGAGGAAACACCCATCTTTTTCTCATGATAATCACAGTCTTTAATAAGATGGAGTTTACTACCACACACAAAACAAGATTTCTTCTTAAAAGACTTATCCTTAACACAATTTTGTTTATTACATTTAAGCTTATCAAGAACATAATTAGCATCAAAATTGTGTTTGACAGAATAAGGAACTGGCTTTGTTTTGGGTTCATCATCAGCTACTATGGACTTGGGTGTGGTCATGGGTGTGTGCTTAGGTGAGTCAGACTTCTCACTTGAATCACATGAGGCACAGTCAGTGGACTTTAGGTCTGATGACTTGTCACTTGTAGAACAAGAGACAGAGTCGGTAGATTTGCTACTAAGGTCTGGTAAGTCACTTGACTTTTTGCCATATAAATGGTGTGATCCATCAAAGTCAACTGTAATGGACAGGTCAATGGGCATGAATTCACCTCTTATAGGTCCAGGGACAGCATGCAAATCACCTTCCTTAACATAATTAGCTAGGCCAGCTGGGGTAGATTTACGCCCATCATACTTAGCTTCTGGACCTACATATTTTTGAAAACCTAAACCTATAGGATATGTCTGAGATTGACTAGTATAGATAATTCTATTTAAGCTTTTACCAGACATTTGCCATTCATTATTCCTAGCAATTTCCTCATCTAGTTTTTCTTTTAGCACTAGGTTTTCAGAGACTATAGTAGCTTTTTCTTTTTCAGTGCGCTTTAAATCAATTCTAGCAAATTCTAGATCACTTTCTAGCACCCTAATCTTTTCCTCATAAGCCACTTGATTCTTTTGAAACCATACCTTTTGTCTTTCTAGTGTTTTTATTGCCATTTTACTAGCTTCATTTTCAACATAGCATTCATTGAACTGAGGTTTCATAGTATCATAGGCTTCTTTAAGTTCATTATATCTCTCCTTACAACTATAATCACAAGTATGTACCTGAGAGATGCCCATGAAAGCAATTGGAGGACCGGCATATCCTTCAGCAAAACCTTTATAATAATTTTCCTTGCTCATCATCTTGAATTCTGCCTTAAATAAAACAACTCATGCGCATGCAGTGTCAAATGGAAAGAAATAATGAGTCTCAACCACTGAAAGTGGTCTTCATCATCCTGCTTCATGCCAATAAACTGATCCGAAAAACAACCCCTTTATTCCTGCTGCTTCTTTTATTTTTCACAGTGTGTCTGCAGCAGTTTTCTATCCCTTATAACTTTCTGTCAGAGGCTCAGATCAACGATCCCTCCGGTGGAAACCTTCCTTGATATACCAAGAACTTCCAGTTCAAATTTTATGCCGATCCAACGGTTAACGAAGAAGATATGACTGTTTCAAAACAGTGCTGAAGTATCCTTACGGAACTTTTTCAGCAGACTTTGACGGCTTATATCTTTTGATTGAGAGCTCTAATCGACAATCCCTCCGGTGACACTTTAGATTACTATCTAAAGATGCGCCAGAAAAATTTGTAGCTCGATCCAACGGTTCAAGAAAAAGTTATCGCTGTTGTAAAACAGCTCAGCAGAAAGACTTCGAAAATAATTAACAGCTACGAGTTTTTGTATCTTTTCTTCGAAAAACCTTGTAAACTCAAGATCGAGAGCCACCCGCTCTGATACCAATTGTTAAATCCAGATCCGGACTCAACTAGAGTCTATAATAACAATGATTGATCGAATGCACAGCGGAATAATAAGAACACAATCAAAGTTACCAACAAGGTTTTTCTAATAAAACTAATGATCCTCTATGGATCTTTACACCCTCTCTATAGAGGTTTTTCTTGAATGTTTTTCTGGAAAAGTTATCTCTAATACAAACTATGATGTTCCTTTTATAGACAAGGAACACTATTCCCTTTCTTGGGAAAAGAACAAGCATGCAAACACATATAGACTACGCATGCACCTAGACAAGCATGCAACTAAACATTTGTTTTGTCCCATACACATGCCCATGCTACCTTGGGCAGTACAATAATAAAGATGGGCTAATATATAAATAATACAGCGCATGCATATCCTACTCTGCTTCACTATATCAGCAGAATCACGGCTTCACTAATTCAGCCGTATTATATCTTCAGCAGATTCCAACACTGCTTCAGCAGAATCCGTACTTCACTACTTCAGCAGATTCCATGGCTTCAGTACTTCAGCTGCTTCACTACTTCAGTAGATTCCACGGCTTCAGTACTTCAGTAGACCTATATTTCCACTACTTCAGTAGAATAACTTCAGCATAGTTCCTACTTTGTATGTTTATAGTACTTCAGCAGAAACTCTTCTTCAGCAGAATCCATTGTTTCTCGATCAGTAGAATCACTGTTTCACAGAATTCCCAACAGAACTCTATTTCTAGTTTCTGGAAACGGCATCGATACGGCGTATCAGTTTACTCGATACGCCGTATCTAGGTAACTTCTCGTGGGGTCCAAGATTATTATATTATGGAATATTCACACACCATCATAGGATACGACGGATCTTCAATGTACATACGGCGTATCACTTCTTCGTATTGGAATATCTTGGTGAAGTCTTCAAGTTGATACGTCGCATCTCTTGGATGTCATGCGGCGTAATTAGAGTAGAATAAGTCATATCTTGTATGTTGACCAAGGTTTCCTATATGGTGTATGGGAGAAACCCATACGGCGTATTCTTCAAAGTCAGGCAATGGTCTTCATATTCGTCTAAGTCTTGATGTACGGTGTATATGTCTAGAATGATACGGAATATCTACCTTCAATTCAGTAGACTTTTCCAACTAGATCCATTTACCTCCAATTTGCGTCCAAAATAGTTAACTTTCACCAAATGATTGTTTTCAACTGAGAAATACAAAAGTAAACGATTAAGTAACAATTCTTACACAAAGTAATATGGAACAAGAAATATTTATAGGATAAATGATGCTAATAATATGTTGTTATTTGATATCATCAATCATGATCATTATAAAATATTCAAGGGCAGTACGGATACTTTTACATTTCTATCAACAAAATCCAGAATGTGCGAAATGGCAAACCAAGTTCCTAAACACATATTGCTATTATGCTAGAATAATCATACTAACTTAGTCAACTAGAATTACCACCCGAGTAACCGACGAGAAATTCAAGGGCAGATGAATTCTATCGTTAAGCTTTATGGTTTTTTTGAACTCTGAAGTTTACCTTCGAAAGTTTTGGGTTTGTGTTTCTAGATAATATTAAGTAGCGTTTATGAATGTCTTTAAAAATCATGATGAATTTATCTGGGAAAATATGAAGTCAAATAAACTTGTATGTAAATGAAGATGATTTTTTTTGATTTTGAGCAAATAAACACGTATTTATAGGAACAAAAAGCATGGACTTCATTCAAATTTTCATTAGATGTTTTATGGGTAAGGAAATCCAAGCCTTGTCAAACGTCGCAGGGCCCACTGCGTCCTGATAAAGGCAACCAGTTCTGTTGACACATTCGTAGTCGATTTGCAAGATGTCACATTATAGAAACCGTTTGGTGATAATGTGATGTGTGAGTTTGGGGTCGAAAGACTTCCTTTTCAACGAGCAAGCTTTACAACCCACTAGACAATGTACCTAATCATTGCAGTGTAGTATGAGTAAGCCCAGGGGGTTGATCGTTCTCTAGGGGAATAGAGATAGTAGTAGAGATGTATGACGAGAATGTGAGGTTGAGGGTGATTCTTTTTTAGCTTTTTATATTTTTTAGAAAACAAGTAAATATCTCGGGGTATAGGAGTGGGGAGTGGTACTTCTACCAATTTTAACTTACTAATAATTAAAACTAAAAACTAATTACTAATGAAAAGGAAAAGATAAGCTATGTATTGATTGGTGTGTTCTTATGATAATTAAAAGCGTGTTTACTTAGATGTTCTTACTCCCTAGTTATCTCTTATTGGTCGGTTGAATTGTCACATCCTCATTTTAATTGGTGCGTTGTATTCCGTGTTAGTCATAGGGCGGTGCCTAATTCCCTAGTTCTATGAATCGTAACTCTCCTCTAGACTATCCGGGATCGCCAAGTACCGTAGTATCTCCCCCGAATACTCTATTATCCTAAAGCTACAACTCACGCAATAAACACAACGATGGCTTAAGTGCACTCTCAAGCTTTGTGCTATTTAGGACATTCAAGCTCGCAACAATTAAAAAAGAAACCAGTTTTCCTTACTCTAGCGTCTACCAATTAAAAGAAGAGACAACCTAACAATAATCAACAACTAGGTTTCATAGATCTAAGCAAACACAATAGTAATTTAGCTACTCATGATAGATAAGCATGCACACACACAAACAATTGAACATAGGATAAACATGGTGATATAATGGATTAATAAACTTATCTTTAGGTGTAAAGAATGGTTTGAAACCCTAAAATACTGCCCAAGTCGGACTATGAACGAACTAGGGTTTGCTCTCCAAAATAATACTCTTTAAATGCAGAAAAATCAAATTCTATATATAGATTTACAAATGCGATGGCGTCGCCTTTTGATGGTGACGCCGTATGGTCGCCGTCATTTAGGGTTTCGTTTGGGGCAAGTCATCGTTGGGACGGCGTCATGTGAGGAAGTGTGACGTCGTCTGGCTTCAGTAGGGACGTCGTCTTGAATTGGGTTTTGGTCGTCTGGTGTAAAATAAAGAGAGACGCCTTCAAGAAATAAAGCGTGCGCCATCATGTTGTAGAACCAAAATCACGTATGTCCCCGTCATTTGAAATTTAATTAGAAAACCTCCTTAGCGACGACGTCGCCCTTTGGGTTGAGACGCCGTCAGGTGCAGAATTCAGCCTTGTTTCTTGACTTTACCGTTTTCTTCATGTTTTCCGTCATTTTCGTCCAAAAGTGCTTGATTCCAGCATTTCGCTTCCGGAAGACCTAAAATGTGAAACGGAACGATTTTAAGTAGTAACGGATATAAAATGTGTCGATTTATGACTTAAATGACCCCCTAGAAACGTATGTTTTAAATCCTTATCATAATGGGTTCCGTTTCTTGATCACATAGCAATTGGATCACAACATCTTCACGGTCGTTCTGATCGACATCAGGTGTGTAGGAAAACAGATGAGACGGGTGCCATCATGTTCGGAATGAGACAATGGTGAAGACGGTGCAATTTATGGGAGGAATAGAGGTGTCGAGCAGATAGGCCCGATTATGTGTCGTTGGAGTGTAGTAAGCTATAAATAAAATGATAAATAGGAGAGAAGTGCGTAGTTGGTAAAAACGTGATTCGGTGTCTTATTTTTAACAATATGCCACAAAGTTAAGTACTGTTAGAAATAAGTGTCGATATTGAGTAACACGCAAATTTCCAAAAAAAATACTGTAACAACTTGAGACAACCAAAAACTTATAAATCAGTCTCTAGAGCAGAAGACATAATTTGTACTTGAGGACTTCACTGAAAGCATAAACACATAAATCTTTTAGAGAAACTATAGTATGTAAAGACATTTAGGCTGGACACGGTAGGGAGGGACTGAAAGCATAAACACATAAATCTTTTAGAGAAACTATAGTATGTAAAGACATTTAGGCTGGACACGGTAGGGAGGGGGGGGGGGGGGGGGGGGAAGGGGATTGCCCCCATTTTATCCGTCACGTCAGCTTTTCTCTCTCCGGCGACTTATAGGCGATTTGTTGTCACAGTAAGGGCGACATTCATTTTTTTTTTTTGAAAAAAACCCCATCTTTTTATATTTTCGAAACAAACCCCATCATTTTTTTTTTTCATTTTCATTTTCATATCGTAGTTTGTATTAATCTGTAATTTGTATTTTCAATTCAATGTTTAATGTATTTTCACTTTCGTATCAAGTCTCTAGAGCAGAAGACATAATTTGTACTTGAGGACTTCACTGAAAGCATAAACACATAAATCTTTTAGAGAAACTATAGTATGTAAAGACATTTAGGCTGGACACGGT
This sequence comes from Chrysanthemum seticuspe, assembly GCA_019973895.1. Taxonomy (NCBI): domain Eukaryota; kingdom Viridiplantae; phylum Streptophyta; class Magnoliopsida; order Asterales; family Asteraceae; genus Chrysanthemum; species Chrysanthemum seticuspe. The sequence goes on along the minus strand of BPTQ01000008.1, from coordinate 223,676,405 downwards.
AGGGAGGGGGGGGGGGGGGGGGGGGGAAGGGGATTGCCCCCATTTTATCCGTCACGTCAGCTTTTCTCTCTCCGGCGACTTATAGGCGATTTGTTGTCACAGTAAGGGCGACATTCAATTTTTTTTTTAAAAAAAACCCCATCTTTTTATATTTTCGAAACAAACCCCATCATTTTTTTTTTTTCATTTTCATTTTCATATCGTAGTTTGTATTAATCTGTAATTTGTATTTTCAATTCAATGTTTAATGTATTTTCACTTTCGTATCAAATAGGAAATATTTTTAACATTACAATACCAAATTTAAAAAACATTACAAGTTTTATAGTGTATGGATTATGTTTATTGAAAAAAAAAAGAAAAAAAAAAAGAGAAGGGAAATAAACAAAACTTGGACGAAATAAACAAAACACAAAACTTGGAGGAAACTTGGACGATTTAGATCGCAGGGACGACCCAAATTTCCCAAAAAGTGGCGATCAATCCTCATTTCATGCTACAATAGAGACGATCGAGTGCGACCACAAAATTTGATCGATCGCTTAGACCAAAACACATGACCATTATATACATGCATGAGATCAGAAGGGATTCCAGTTCATCCACCATTCAATATTATGCTCTGGTCAATGATAAAGAAAGCAAAAAAAACAGAGAATGTATTTCTGTTGATAGACCCATCACATCCAAATGTCTTACAGCTTCAAGAAACAGACATAAAATTACAGCAATTCATTGTCCTACAAGCGCTTTTATTTGACCAATAATCAGAACAGATGAAACTCCATAGCTTCCTTCACAGCACCTGAAAGAAGAACATTAAAATCAAACTACATAAGATTTCAAATGTGACAAGAACAACATATGGGCTATTTTGTTTTAAGTCCACCTTTTGAAACCATGCTGGTTGAAAAAACCTACCAATTTATGCTTTAAACTGCACTCTGTAGGTGCGACCTCTAACACCAACAGCCTAAGTAATAGGATAGACAAATAACCAACAAAACATAAAACCATGACGGACAGTATAGATAACGGCAATGTATACATAGGCCACCCACACATGTACAGATTTATATGTTTTATTTATATAAAATTTAGGACATTGTCACCATCGGGCACATTTTTTGCCAGAACTGCATATACATAGTAGGGCGAACTATAAAGTGACTTCTATATTTGGATGGCCAAAATGATAATAAAAATTGAATACTTGGGGTGGCCTCTGCGTACTCTATCACATGTTAAATAACCTACAGCACACTTATATCTTCTCTTCTCAGATGGATCGCTACTCGCTCCCCCTAACTTCTCAAATTTCTACCAATGTAGTCAAAATCTCGACATGGAAGACAAATTTAAGACATTTCCAAGGACTTATCTCTATTCTTATATGTGAGACACCTAGGTTATAAAGATTCTGCATCATATAATGCCCAATTGTTATGAAACATTTTTTGCTATATATTCTGGTATGATCAGAAGTCCAAGACCACAGCTAAATAGAGTAATCACAAATACAGAATGCTGACTTCTGGGCTTCACGTGCTAAGTCAAAGAAATAAAACTCAACCAGAAACTATTTCTTTCCCTTCCCTTTCCCACTGCGCATACCCAAACCTATTTCCTTCCTCTTCTCCTGATCTTTCAATATAAAGACCTTACCCAAAATATCAACATACAATAAACCATCAAAATCAAACCCTTAGAAGGATGATTTGGTTTACTGCCTTTGTAGATAAAGAAAAGATTATAAGGGTGTGGTGCATGTGTGTCCTTGTCTGTGTATGCATAATAGTGTCCATATCTCACCAATTGAAGAAACATTGTCAAGATCTCAAGGGTTTGCAGATAGCATTTTTGTTACTTATTATACAGGTTATTTCAGATAAAGATTAGATATACTTATATCATAATATGGATTTTCTCCAATCCCAAAAAAAAAAAAAATTAAAAAATAAAAATAAAAAATTAAAAAAAATAAATAAATAGGGCTTTAGGGTTATAATTCAATCATGTTCAATAACTTCAATTCCATAAATTGGCGTTTTTTACCAATTAGGAGACTGTCGACCCCTCGTGCAATGACTAGTCAAATTAACTATTTTCTTTTGTTTTATCACAACCACATTCGGTCAAATCTTATTGACAAGAATACCATCAAGGTATTAGAAATAAGGTTAGATACTGAGTACAGGGTTGAAACCTAACGCAAGAACTTAAAGCCACGATTCATAAAAAGGTGGCGGTTGCGATGACGACACAATCTGCTGTGGTGCGGGAAGAACTAAAGACAATTAAAAAAAAAAAAGAATGACCTCGACAAAAAATTTGTGATGATCCCATTCGTGATCCTAAGGGGGGAAAAGAGAGGCAGGCCTGAGTTCAAAAAAGCGCACTTCATACACGCCTAGTGGCAATGCGAGGCAACCATCAAACTGAGAAGCAGCACAATCGAGAGGTGCACCTAAAACTTCAGCTACCAAAAACTCAGCTGGAGGAGCACAAAATATGCAAAAAAAACAGAGCTTACCTTGCCTTTAGCAAGTGAGCTTTTTTGTGGCTCGAATCACAATTGACCCTCATTTCTCTAATAAAAAGCCATAGCCATAGCCCATAGGCCATAGCTACTTAACCTAATCAGCCGTCGTTGGAGAAATAAGAACTCTGACTTGGTCACTGACGTTGAACTACTTGAGTTCTAAGGACTCCTATCTATGGTTGTCTTCTTTTTCTCATTGTCCCTTCTATGTCTAACCTCTCCCATTTGCTCAAACTAACCTCTTTCATAGTCTTGTGTATGCTCTTTTAACAGAATAAAGAAACTTATGTAACTGGTTTGCTCTTTCAAAAACAGAAACATGCTCTATCAGTCGATCTCAAAAGGTCAAGCTTTGCTCATTCGGATGAAAACAATCGAGAGGGAGTAATGACTTCAAATTCATTGTGCCTTTCTACATTTCTACGATACTATAGTTGAGCAAAAACATTGTATTCAAATTATGCCAATAATGGATTATACTGATAAACATGATTGCTTGTATCAACTATGGAGATGAAGCGGACAAGTGGCTCATGGCAAGTAAACCGTCTCTTTAAAAAGACAAGGCAAGGCCCTATGAACATGTAATTCACTCCTAAACCTAAAGATTCACGCCATTAAGAGTAGACATAGAGAAAGACAACAAACAATTAACCAAGTATGTAAAAGGGAGACAGAGGTGACTATTTTGAAGAAAAAGTGCAAGACGCCTAAAATAATTAGAAGAAGTACATGAAAGAATGGCTCAGGATGGTTGTTTTATTTTATTAAATAAGTAACATAACTCCAACATTTGTTTGTAAGATCTTTCAAGTGAGCACTCCAAAGCCATTTTGATGTCAACGAAAATAAAAAAAATTCCAACACATTGTATCAACTGTTTAATCAAATTATAAAAAACAAAAAATGAGAATGTGGACGAAGTAATGATATATAATGCATACTAACATACTAAAAAGCTTCCATATATTTTAAGTTTTTAACCCTCTTTATGTAAGAGACTACAATACGGATTTTACTTTCTCCCCCAATGCCTCTAACTAGCGTATATATTTAACATTCTCCTCATACTTTCTCCACCCTTAAATGAAAGCATTTGAAACAATGAATTGACACATGTTCTAATTTCATAGAGATCCAACGAAGAGCACATAATCTTTCGTGGACTTCACTGAAAAGCTCACGGTATCCTTATAAATGACGAAAAACAAGCCAACCATTGGATAAAAAAAAAGAGCAACCTTTTTTAGCCCATTTTTTCTTGTAGTCTTCCACAAGCGAATGAACTCTTACTTCATGCATGTTAGATTGTTAGGCAGTTCCACGGCCAAATTATGCAACCGTTTCCATCACTATATAAACAATTATAAGAGCAGCCATGTGGAAAGAAAACCCCGCACCATCAAAACAATCTAGATACATCCCTACAAGCATATTTTTTTAGCCCGCATTTACACACTATGTGTTTGCTGTCTTTCTCATTTTCCTTTTAAGTGCATCTTTAGGTTTAGGAGTAGTGTACATAACCACATCATATATAGTGTCCATTATTAGGGTCCGTTTCACAATCAATTACCAATTATACAAACTGGAACTCACATATTACTCGATAATAGTTTACTTAGAATATTATAGGCACAAGAGGGTTGTGCGTTTTTGTTTAAATGAGTAAAATTTGGCCAACTAGAAATCCTATGAAGCTAATCAATTTGCAGCCAATGTTATGCAATTAGAGCGAAATGGGAGTTGTGAGAGATTCCTGAGACAAAAAGCTCACTTGATATTCTTATTTAGATTTTTTCTTACTACTCCGGACAAGCCTACAAGGAGAGATAGTGTCAAAAAGTAGCTAAAAAGTGTGCTCCCTGCACCAAAGTCTACTCTAGGTGACATCCCGTGTGCGCCTTTAGATTTCGCATTGTGTGTGCAACGATTCAAGGGTTGTCTCGCCTTATGTCGCACCTGGGCGTGGTTATGAGCATGTTCTGGAACCAAGATGTCAAATAACCTATTTTATTATTTTATTTCTTTTCTATAACAATATTGACCCATGCCTTATGGGAGTGAATATCTACGCCTTACGATTAAAGAACCTGGCATGTGTCATATTAGACTGCCATCTAGGCGGTCTAGGGTGGTTTCTTTTGCAAAGATCATAGTGCAGTTTGCTAGGTTTATATTATGTTTTATCTTAATTACATATTTCAAGATGAAGTCTACCTCATCCAAAAGTACATATGGCAACCATTTCAGCGCACTTGCACAACTTGGATGCTACATCAAAAAAGATTAACCAAATTGCAGCTCATAGTTGCACCACTTGGTATTTTAGTAAACTAATCTTGAAACAGAAGTACAGTAACCAATGTGAAACTCGGTTGCCATTGGCTATAAAAATCAATTCATTAGTTTCAGTAAATATGCAATCTAAATCAAATTATTGATTTAGCGTCAAAAGTTTAGATTAGCATAACTGAAATTAGCTCAAAGACACAACTAAGACAAGTACAAATACTCCACCTTTACTTCCAAAACAATCGCCCAAACAGTCATCATGTTATATTAACATATTTACAATAACAATATGATTTCAAAACAATTAATTCATAACAAAAAACCCTAGAAAACTTTATAACCTGAATCAGAGCTTAGCGAGATATATATATATATATCTATATATATATATATATATATATATATATATATATATATATATATATATATATATATATATATATATATATATATATATATATATATATACACATATATATATATACATATACATATACATATATATATATATATATATATATATATATAGAATATGAAAAAGAGGTAAAAATAAGAATAATAAGTTGACCTGAAAATCAGTGAGAATGAGTAGGCGAAGATGCGGTGTTAACCGGAGGAGCGTAGATCTTGTTATAAGCAGTTTCACCAGCGAGATAGATGCCGAACGCAACGAGAGCGATACCGAGGCCAGGGGTAGCGTGACGGAATTGATTAGTAAGCATTGGATGCTTCCTCCATTCGTCACGACGCCTGAAGAATTCTCCTGTTGGTCCTAGCGGTTTCCCCATAGATCCAACCTCGTTTGTTTGGTATGGAATACTTGAAATAGCGAAGCGGCGATTGTTACGTTCAGGGGATGATGAGATTGACTAGGGTGTGTGAGATGTGAAAATTTTCCCCAATTTTATTAAATACTTTTAAAGAGGGGAATTTTATACTTGCAAAAGCTTAAAATCGCATATATATTCTTCCAAAAGCTTAAAAGTTACATATATATTCAATCTAAATTTAAAATTACATATATATCCTTCTTAAACCTTAAATATATGTTATATATATTCAAATAAATATTTAATTAAAATTTGCAACTCTCGAATACATAACAATTATGATTATATAAAAAATACTCCTTAAATATATTTTTTCTTTATTTATAAACTTGTTGACAGCAGTATATACGCTTTCATTGCAAAAACATTTTATCTATGATGTATTGATGCCGGTTTTACTGACCAGGTTTTAATATTTATAATGTCTCGTATACCTATGGTCTACCCTAATGCACTAACGGGCAGTGTACCCGGTCGTGTGTAGTGTAGTATTTGGTAAAACCGAGGTCGTCCCAAGAGCTATGTGTGTGGATCAATACTAAGTCTAGGTGTCACAGAGTTTAATATGATTTTGATAAGGAATTAACTAATTAACTACTAAAGCAAATAAAGGCAAAGATGTGATCAATAGAGGAGAGTGGTGTTAACCTAGTTACTCATCCTAACTAGTAATGTTTACGTCTAATTACTTTCAATTACTTCAGGTGGGGTCAAAGTCGAGAGGACAGCATTTGGTCAGTTCGCTCTAACCTATCAGCAAAGAGCCACCACTGGAGAAGTCAGGTGTCCCCTCATAAGTCCAGTTGTTCCTGGTCCCCTAAGCCAAGTCATTAAGTTCTGCTACATGCTAGACTTATAATAGTGAGTGCCCGGTCGCTAGCATCTTAGACATTCACCCCCTAATTCTTAAGTTCATCCAAACAGTAGGTGATCAGTTGGTCAAACCGCACAAGTAGAAAGGGTCGTCAGTTGGTCATATCTTACCCTTCCCGTCTCAGTCTACTCACTTAGGGTCAGTTGGTCATATCTCCTAAGCAACTAGCCTCTACCGCCATTCAAAACTACCGAAACAAGGGTAGCTACCAATAAACTATGCATGCATACACTTAGAAATAATTATACGGTAGCAAAGTAAACGCAAACAAAACAATTAAGGAATCATAACTAGGCGAGCACCAAGAGGTGCTTAGCCGCTCATATTAACCATACAAATCAATTCAATGTTTAATGTTACGAAATACATGAATCGAAAGTAAGGAAAAGATAAAAAGCTAATGCTTATCATATGGGAGTGATTTCTCCCTTGGAGATAGCTCCGTATGCTCCTCTAGATCTGCCTTTGGCTTATTATCACGTTCTCTGATTGTTATTTTTGAAATGGGATGCTTTGAAATGCTGGAAATCGTGGGGTATTTATAGGCCAGATCTTGGTTACGGCGTAACTAATAAAATAGTTACGCCGTAACATATAACTTCTTCGTAAATTGCACTAGAAATGCTGTGGTTACGCCGTATCTTCAATAAATCTTGGTTACGCCGTAGTTGATGCATGAGTTACGGCGTAATTATCAGCGGCGCAGAACCTCATTTGACCTAATATGGTTACGTCGTAATCTTTGGGAGAGTTACGCCGTAATCTTCTGATAAGTTGGTTTTCTGAGCCATGCTTTAGTTACGGTGTAATGTGAGAGAGGAGTTACGCCGTAACTTCTTCAAAGTGAGCATACTATGATAAATCTTCAATAAACTCTCCAATTCCGCGTCTCTTTAGCTCCAATGCTCGTAATTTACCTGAAAGTGAAATATAATGGAAAATAAGCGTAAATCCATATAAATGATATAAATTACAAGCATTATCGGGGGAAATTGACACTTAATATTCAGGATAATTTGATGTTATCATGTATATTATTTAACAACCATGATATATTTGATAGTTTATTTCATATATTCCTATTAGATATGAGATAAGGTGAATTTTTTCGTGAGGTTAAACATTTTCTTGATATATTGTTTTTGGTCATTCATTTGAACCCCGGGACATCGTACCCTTAAAACAAATGTGTTTGTTGCCATTTTAAAATTATAATTATCATAATAGTTTAAAGTTATATTAAATAATTGTTTTGATATATATGATATATTAGAGGTTTAGAAGGATATATATGCAATTATGAAGGTTTAGAAAAGATATATATATGTAATTATTAAGTTAAGTTGGATATACATGCAATTTCTAAGCTTTTGAAAGGATATATATATACAACTATAAGTTTAAGTTTGATATATACGCAATTTTGAGCTTTTGCAGAGATATATATGCAATTCCCTCTTTTATAGAATAAAACAAAACAGTAAGGACACTTGCATTAAAAAAAAAAAAAAAAACAATTCCTTATTAGATAATAATTAAATTATTATTAAATTTACTTTTTGAAGTTAAAAAAAATACCTAATTTAGCAAAAAAAAATTATAATATCCTTTTCTCAATCACAAATATGGAAAAATAAAAAATACACAAGTATTTAGAAGTTACTTATTCATTGTTTTGGATCAAGTTGAAAATATCAAAAATATAATCCGGAACTCTAATAAATACTCCTAATGCTTCCAACATACAAACAAAAAACAAAAAAAACAACCCAAGACGATGAAGATGATTCAATCTCGATTTTGATTCTAATAACAGTTTACGATAGTTATCTAGGCTTGATTTTGATTCTATTGAAGGTGTCTTTTTCATCCTTCTTTCCAAAACCCTAAAGATAACTTATCCCTTTATTCTCAAAAAACCCTAAACGGTTTGACCTTTTGTCGAGAAGACGAAACATTGTAGCTATTGTTCTAAGAATTTGGGACACATATCTTTTGTTCATGAGAGAATTGTTAGCATTGAAGTATGTTTTAATTTTGGTTAAGTGGAATAGTTACCTTCATAACAGGTTTTTGTGCTCGAGGAACAAGCAAAACGTAAAACGTTTACCATGAGGCCAAAGATGATTTAATTTCAATTTTGTTGCAAATGTTTTACAACGCTGTTATATATATGGAGAAGTGGCGTTTGGTTACTAATTGTCCGAACATGGCTCTCGGATCATGGTTTGATCACGGGCTCACAGACTATCGTACTATCTCTGTTTAACAGGTGACTCTGTCTACCAATTTAAAGCTTTGATTAATGATCTCAAATGCTTGCTTTGATTCGTTAGTTTATGAACCAGTTACAATGTCACATTGTCTTTCTTTATAGCCATCTTTAGTTAAGTGAGTAATTAGTTACTTTTAGTTAACATAGATTAATCCTTCACATGCAACTAATAATGTACCTAATAACCCAGTTAACTTAAGCTTGGCTTTCACCTCTGTGTCTCTCACATGCTAAAAACCCGAGAGTCTATTTTTAATAGAGAATCCACATCATGGTAGAGACATATAGCAAGGACAACAATGGATCATTTTGATAATTTTTCATGCACGTAGATGAGGTCAGACATGGTTTTGATAACTTTTTGACTTTTAGGTATCATCTACGATGGAATTGGGAAACCGGAATGTTACGTAGATGGGGTCGACATGTATTTGTCACGAACACCACACTGAAGAACGTTGAAGATTCATTTTCTTTATTATCAGACGTTTTCATTGAAAAAAACAATGAGGTTAATTTTTACTTATACAAAACAAGTTTGTATTGATTGTGGTCAACTGATTTAATTGGGGTTTAATTTCTTTTTTTACGTACAAAATGCTGTTAATTTTTGTTACTTAGCTGTTAGGAAATGGGTTGCATGTTTTGTTGGTAGGTATTTGCGCTATTTTCATTTTCTATCTCTCTTCATATAAAGAGATAAATATAGCAAATTTTCAGAATGCTTTCTAGTTGAAGCATGATGTTTGACTTTTTCAGAAAGTCAAAGTGTGCAGTTGACTTTTTCAGAAAGTCAAATATTACCAATGAAGTATCATGTTGACTTTTTCAGAAAGTCAAATATCCAAGTTCTATCATGTTGACTTTTTTAGAAAGTCAATGTATGCAGTTTAACTTTTTCAGAAAGTCAAATATCCAAGTTTTATATATTTCTTCCCCTTTTTGTCTCAACAAAAAGAAGATGCTAGGCGGAATGTGTAATGAGCCCTTAGCCATTATCTCCCCCTTGACCAATGCTCCCCCTAAATTGGGTGCCAATGGAAAGAGACATGAATTGTGAAAAAGCTACAAGAAAAATTGTTAGTAATAATCATCATCACAAGCATTTCCAAACACTATGTAATAGGCAACAACAATATAGAAAACACCATTCATTAGTTAAAATTTTTCATGATATGAATATCATGAAAAGAGAACACAATTAAGTGTTTTAATACAATGAAACATAAATTATCCTAGAAATTAAAAAATTACAAGAAAAGTCCTAAATAAAAAGTGCCTAAAAGAGAATAAGCTAGGACCCTCCTATTGAGGTGGTGGATGAGCAAGAGCATTGAGGCGCTCGAGGATGTGGTTGAGGATGAACCTCATTTCCTCTTGGAACTCATGGACCATCACCCGGGTCCGTTCGGTTGTTTGGGTGGTTTGCTCACAATTTGAGCAACCATGCCTAGGAGGGTAGTATGTTTCATGGTGTTGTTGTGGTGGAATGGTGGAGGTGTTGATGTTGGTGTTGGTGTTTGGTGTGGTGATTATTGAGGCTAGCAAAGCACTTTGCATTTGCATAGTCTCACTTAGATGAGAATCCACTATGTTGGAAAATTGGTGGAGATGTTGGAGTTCGGCTTGAATCTCCTCTCTTGTAGGATGATCTTCCCACATGGACTCCTCCCTCTATGTGAGGAGACATTGATGTAGGGAGTGGTTGATCCCCATACAAAGGACCATGGATGTCTTTTGTGGATGGGGTGGAAGAGAAGAGGTTGTGGCCCTAACGGGGCGTTTGGGTCAAATGATGGTCTAGGAGACTCATGAGCAATCCGCTCAATAGTACCAAATGATGGAAATGGTGGTGGATGATTGGGCCTGGGAGGCAAATCTTCCAAGTCCTCCAAGAAAGGATTTGGAGAATTGGGTGATGTGGAAAATAACTCCAATGGGATGAGTGTTGGAGATTTTGGTGGTGATGGTGTTTTTGATGTTTGAAGGGGTGCCGGTGGTGGTGAGCTTGGAGTCTTTGTTGATGGTGGAGTAGTGATGGTAATGGGTGTAGGAGTAGCTAAAGTGAGGTTTGTATCATCCCTTATGGGAGATGAGATGGTTAGTGGAGATGACTCGGATGAAGAGCTCAAGTTGACAAAGCAACAGGGTCTTACGCTAATCCTAGCGGTTTTCTTGCAAGGCTTGGTTGATGGTGAAGTTTTTGTCATTTTGACTTAAGCTTTTGCTAGTAGATGGTAAGAATTGAGAAGGTGTGAAGATGATCATGGTAAAACCTCTTAATTTATAGGAATGGTGAATTATGGAGAAGTGTGTTTGATTTGATGTTAAACCATAGAAGAGATGAGGTTTCTAAAGATTTTGAAGTGGGTTTAATGCTAGTCATATCACCCAAGTCAATCCATACAAGAAGGATGGAGTGAAGAGGCAAAGATTTGCAATAAATGTGTTCTAATGATTGTGAGATCCTAACAATCAGATTACCCATGGATTGCAAGGAACCAAATTTTTGGTTCCTTCCTTTATGCAAAAGGGCTCCTTGGGTGGATTTTTCAAATTTTTGAATTTTGGTGGGAAATGGATTTCCTACATGCCTAAGTATTTTATACTAGTTCTAAAATGGGTAATAACTAGTTAAGAATAACTTGCAAGCAATGTATGGTAATTTGGAATGTCGAAATAAGCGAAATTCAGAAAATTACCTGTAGGATCCACGGCACCAAAATTTTACACAGGCGGAACCAAAGAAATGGTGCCGCCTGGTCCGCCTGTACAGGTACGGCGGTACCAAATTTCGTAACAGACGGTACCAAATTTTTGGTGCCGTCTGATCCGTGGACACCAGAAAAGTTCACAGAACAGTATTTTAAGGGTTGGGGAGTTTTCCGAAACCTGAAATTTTGCTCAAAACATGTGACATTAATTATTTCTAGTTAGGAAAAGCAAATAACACATACACAAACATAGTGAAGCATATATTTAGACCAAGGGATAGCGATTTTCACATTAGAGTGAAAATGGGTAAAATTTGATAAGACACTTGTGCTATCCCCCTGCATGAGATTGTTAGCATACATCATTGTTTTGAGTTATATTATCATCCTACAAAATAAAAACCAAATTGTATCAAACATTAAAGATAATGTATTGTTCCAAACACTCCTTAAAAGGACCCTCACTTGTCCAACTCCTTGTAAATCTTGTTCATCGTCCTACCAAGGCACTTTAACATCCCCTTGGTTTGCTTGAACTCCGCTGATTCATTCTCAATCTCGGGAAGAGACGCATAATACTCATGAGGTGGAAGGCGAGAATTTGGAAGACCATCCTCGGAGCTATTTGATGATGATGATGATGGAGTTGGAGGTTTTGCTCTTTTGCCTTTTGTCTTAGCCACTCGTTGGTCACTCAATGGCACAAAGATGTGAGGGATGAGCTCATAGTCAAGCTTCAACCCTTTTGGGCTTGGTGGAATTGGTGCATAGGCTCTATAGAGACGGGTGAGAAGCATCCCGTAAGGAAGAGCAACCGAACCTTGAGTTGGAATATCAATGATTCTCCTAGCAATGTAGTAGGCTAGATTGAATGGTTGACGGGTGGACAAGTTGTAGAGCATGTGACAAAGGCAAGCGTTGATATGATCCCTATTCCCTATGGTGCTAATGACGTTGGCTCTAAGTAGTTCCTCCCATTTCTTAAATTCGGGCTTAAGTTCATTGAGCTCCATTCCATATGGATCTCGGTTCACCTCCTTTCCCTTTCGGGTGACTCGGGTTGTATCACCCCTTGGGATAAATAGGCGCTCACGGATGACATCTTTATCCGCTAAAGCAGTTTGGTAGGGAAGAGAGCGGTCATTGATTGCATCAAGGACGGTGAGTGACCACTTATCCGAGTAGACACATGTCCCTCAATTGAGGATTCCTAGCACTAGAGCAAATTGGGTCAAAGAGATGGTGTAGTCGCTTTGATTGATCCTAAACCTAAGGCTAAACTCATCTTCTTCATCAATGAAACCGGTGACGCTAGCATAAAACTCTAACACAAACCTATGACAAATAGGTTCATCGATGTCAAGGAGACAATCGAATTGAATAGCGGCTAGCTCTTCACGAAGATTGGTATTTTCTATAAAAGAGGAGTGAATGGTTCTACCCTTATGGAAGTACCTAGTTTCTAGACTCTTAAAGATTTCGACTTGCTCCTTGGAAAGTCCTTTGGTTTTGTGATGTTTGGGAATGTAGTTAACGGTATCCTTGTGATCATAGAATCTTGCGGCTACCATGGTTATTCTTATAAGAAAGAATTTACATGTTAAAAATGAGAATAAACTTAATGTTTTGATTCTAGTGTGTGCCTATATGAAAACGATTTGGAGTTGCGGTTATCTCGACTCATTTTATGCATAAAATAGTCTTTAGTGGGGGTATTTGGCAAACGGCATGAGATAACCCAAACGCTCCTAATTCAATGTGGCTTCATTTGAATATACCCGGGAATGCATATTAGTTATGCAATACCTTTAGTATTCAAGAGCATGCAAGTAATGAAAATTTAACGTTTCTATTTGTATTAACAATGAAAAATTGTTTTCCTACACGTGAGAAGCTTTTCAAATTTTTTTGACATGGGGTGTTTGGTTATTTGAATAAAACCTTATAGTCATTATCTTTTGATTAGTGGGAAACATGACTTTTTTATGCAATATGATAATGTAGTACCTAATTTCAATGACTAGTTATGCAATTTGCCAATTGAATACATGTTTTATACAAGAATATATACAAACCCCATGTAATGATTTTGTGCACAAATTAGAATCCTAGACTCAGAATTAAGAGATAAAATGTAGTTAGGATACTTACAACGATGTTAACTTCAGTGATTAGTGGGTGAGAAAATGTCAACAATGAGTTAGGGTTAATGTTTGCACGTTTTGGTGAAGTGGGTTGTGAGGAAGAAGGTGTTTTGTAGGTAGCACTTTTGCAACTGTAGTCACAACGGACCAGACGGCACCAAATTTTTGGTTCCGTCTTTGTTGTCGTTTGGTGCCGTGGGTACAGTAGAAGGTTTAAAACAAATTTGTTTTGTTTTGTTTGTTCTAAGGTTTAGACCAAGGTTTTCAAGATCGGGATCTTACCCAGGATCGTTTTCGTCTTTGCAAGATCGTGATCGTAAGATCGGATTGGGATCTTAAGATCCTACTATAATGTTATTTCTTAATAGTTTATGTAATTTTATACAAATCTACAAATTCTAATACATTATAACCATAAAATACTATGAATGTTTCATATACATGTTGTCCTAAATTATGATTATAATTTTTTTTAAAAGATTAACATGTTGTTTTTTGAATTCTACAAACAAACAACCCATAAATTTGTAGTTTCTTAGTTTGTAATTCGAGAAAAGTAAGATCGGATCGGATTAGATCGTAAGATCGTATGGAAAAGATCGGGATCCTATAAGATCTTAAGCTTGCAAAGATCCTATGTAGGATCCGGATCGTTTTTGCTTTGCAGTATCATAAAATCGTAAGATCCTAAGATCAGGATCGGGATCCTGACAACTATGGTTTAGACTATGTTTTACCTACATGTTTGGTTCCATTAACCCCAAACCAAGTCTAAGAAGATTAAATGGTTCTCGTTTGAGAGGCTTGGTTAGAATGTCGGCAATGTTGTCTTCGGAGGATACTTTCTCAATTGAGGTGTTTCCTTTTTGAACATTGTCGCGAAGAAAGTGATGACGGATTTCAATATGCTTTGTACGAGCATGTTGGACGGGATTTTTGCTGAGATCGATAGCTCCTTTGTTGTCGCAAAATATAACTATATCGTTGAGATGAATTCCATAGTCCCCAAGAGCTTGCTTCATCCAAAGAGCTTGTTGACATGCTTTTCCGGCTGAGACATACTCGGCTTCAGTAGTTGAGATAGCTAAAGCCGTTTGCTTCTTTGCAAACCATGAGGTGAGACAATGTTCGACGAAAGTGCAAATACCACTTGTACTTTTTCTATCGACATAGTCACCGGCATGATCCGAATCGACATACACTATAGTTTCTACACCCGTTCCTTTGGGATACCATAACCCTAAACATGTCATTCCCTTAATGTATCTAAATATCCTTTTCAAGGCTTCTAAGTGTGATACCTTTGGATTTTCTTGAAAGCGAGCACATAGAAAAACACTAAACATAATGTCGGGTCTACTAGCCGTGAGATAGAGTAAGCTACCGATCATTCCTCTATATTTAGTGTTATCTACCGATTCACCTTCCTCATCCTTGGTGAGTTTAGTGTCCGAAGACATGGGTGTCTTAGTTGGTTTTGAATCTTCAAGACCAAATTTCTTAAGCATATCTTTTATGTATTTAGAATGGTTAAAGAATATGCCATCTTCTAGTTGTTTAATTTGGAGGCCTAGAAATAAGTTTAATTCACCCATCATACTCATCTCAAACTCATCGTGCATGATTTTAGAGAAATCATCACATGGCTCTTGACAAGTTGATCCGAATATGATGTCATCAACATATATTTGAACAATGATAATGTGTGACTCATTTTTCTTGGTAAAAAGAGTATTATCTACTAATCCCATGGTGTATTTGTTTTCAACAAGAAAAGTCTTAAGTCTATCGTACCAAGCTTTTGGTGCTTGCTTAAGACCGTATAATGCTTTCTTGAGTTTGAAGACATGGTGTGGTTTCTCAAAGTCGGTAAAACCGGGAGGTTGAGCAACATATACTTCTTCGTTAATAAACCCATTAAGAAACGCACACTTAACATCCATTTGAAATAATTTAAAGTCATAAGCACATGCATATACAAGTAAGATTCTAATAGACTCGAGCCTAGCTACCGAAGCATAAGTTTCATCATAATCAATCCCCTCTTGTTGATTATAACCTTATGCGACAAGCCTAGCTTTGTTTCTAGACACAATACCATTTTCATCCATTTTATTTCGAAAAACCCATTTCGTTCCAATTATAGTTTGATCGTTAGATTTTGGAACTAATTTCCAAACATCATTTCTAACGAATTGGTTTAACTCTTCTTGCATAGCAATTACCCAAGATTCATCTTTTATTGCTTCATTTATGTTTTTCGGTTCGATGGTAGACACAAAACAAAAATGATTACTATGATTTTGGGCTTGTGATCTTAAGGTTCTTTGATTTTGTTGTCCTATGACTTTTTCTAAAGGATGACTTTTGGATTCTTTGATGTTTATAATCTCATTATTTAATGGTTCATCTTCCTTGTCATTTTCAATTATTTCTTGACTTTCTACAAGTTGACTTTCAACTAAGTCATCATCTACCAAAGGTGATGTCTTAGAGGGAGGTGGACTTTCGTCGAATGTTATGTTCAACGATTCCTCGACTCTCATTGTTTCTTTGTTTAAGACAATGTAAGCTTTACTATTTTGAGAATAACCAAGAAATACACCTTCATAAGACTTTGGGTCAAACTTGGTGAGATAATCTTTAGTATTAAGGATGAAACATTTACATCCAAAAACTCTAAAATATCCTAAAGTTGGCTTTTTACCTTTATAAAGCTCATATGGTGTTTTGTTTAAGAAAGGACGTATTAAGACTCTATTTAAAATATATGTAGAAGTGTCAACGGCGTTACACCAAAACTTTTGAGGAATGTTTTGTTCATTAAGCATTGTTCTACTCATTTCTTGAATTGTTCTATTTTTACGTTCTACGACTCCATTTGATTGAGGTGTTCGAGGAGCCGAAAAGTTATGTGTTATACCATTTGTATCACAAAAGTTTCCAAATTGTGTTTCATTGTCAAATTCGCGACCATGATATGTTCGGATCGACACAATTTTAACACCTAGTTGATTTTGAATTTTCTTGCTAAGAATTTCAAATTTATCAAAAGATTCATTTTTGGTTTTCAAAAACAACGTCCAAGTAAACCTTGAGTAATCATCTACTATGACCAAAGTGTATAAGTTGCCTCCATAGCTTCTTATAGCGGATGGACCAAACAAGTCCATATGCAAAAGTTCTAGACACTTAGATGTGGACACCATATTTTTAGACTTATGACTACTATGGGTTTGTTTACCAATTTTGCAAGCGTCGCAAAAATGTTGGTCATATTTAAGTTTTGGTAAATTACTAACTAGCTCTTTTGAAGATAGGTTTTGTATAAGTCTCATATTAGCGTGACCTAAGCGTCTATGCCAAAGAGTTGAGCTATCATCTAATGTTGTTAGACAAAGTTTGTCATTAGATGTTTTATCTATTTTCATAACGTATATGTTATTTTTCCTAACTCCTTTAGCTATGGTGATACCATCTTTTAGTATTTTACTACCATTTTCTTCAAATAGTACTTTATACTTTTTATCACATAGTTGGCTAATACTAAGTAGATTAAATCCTAACCTATCGACATGAGCAACATTTTCAATAGTTAGGGAGTTATGAGCGATCGTACCTTTGCCAATGATTTTACTTTTGAGATTGCTACCAAAAGTGACATTACCTCCGTCATACTCTTGGTATGATGAGAAGAGACTTTTGTTGCCCGTCATGTGTCGTGAGCATCCACTATCTTTTATCCATTCATCAGGTTCCAATCCAACTTTCAAGCATACCTAAGAAGCAAATAACTCAAGCGTTTGGTCCCCAATATCTCATGGGTCCGTTTGGGTTAAACATACCATTTATTTGATTCATGTATGGAAACGATGGATAAGGGTTCCATGACATGTAATCTGGATTTTGATATGGTCTAGGGAAGTTTTGATTCCAGCCGTTGTGTTGATAGTTGGGTTGTACGTTGTGGTTCCTCTTAGGAAAGGGGCGTTTGGCAAAAGATGTTTTATGTCTTTGTTGAGTAGTTTTTTTTTTTTTTTTTTTTTTATCTAAATTCATTTTTAGCAAGTCCTACTTCTGATGTAACAGCAGGTTTTAGTTTAACACTATCCTTGGTTTTCTTTGTTACTTTGACAAATTCGCTACGGTCTGTATCACAAATATTTTGTCCTGCTGAAGTCCCAACGACACCATTTTTTACAACGGACGGATCCCTTATTTTGGGTCCGTCTGGTCCGTGCTGCACTACAGCAGTTTTAACAGTTTGTTTTTCTTTTTTGGCCGTTTTGTTTTGACTCTTTGGAATTAATACTTCATTAAATCCTAGCCCATTCATGTTTCCTGGTGTTTTTTGAATTCTAACTATTTCATCGGCACAAGCGATGTTTTTGTTAAACTTTTTAAATTTAGAATTATGTTCGATTAGAACATCTTGTGTGAGCTTTAGTTTTTCTATTTCAAGATTAAGCTCTTGACATGATTTGCAATCATCGTCATTTGCTTTTCCCTTTTCTAATCGTTTTGCCTTTTCTTTTAACTCATAGACTTCATTTTCTAAAAATTCCTTTTTAGTCTTTAAAAATTTATTTTTAGTTATGATTTTTAGACTTAGCTCACACAATTGATTGTATTGTTTTTGCAAAGTGTCATCATCAATAGAAGAATAAGATGAGTCGGAATGTACCTCATTTGACTCATGTGCCATTAGAGCGATTTCCTCCTTGCTTGATTCTTCATCATCTTCACTATCACTCCAAGCACCACTTACAAAAGCTCGTTGAGTTTTGCTTTTAGGTGGCTTGGGACAATCTCCTATTAGATGACTTGCATCACCGCATTTAAAGCACTTTCTTTCACCTTTACCCTTTTTGTCATCCCGATCTTTTCGGAATGGCTTCTTTTCTTCTCGAGGTTGTCTTACAAACTTTCCTCTTCTTCTAAAGAACTTTTTGAAATTTCTAACGGCCATGGCATACTCTTCATCTTCACTACCGGAGCAAGATTCGTCATCATCACTTGATTCTGTTCTTGCTTTTAGAGCAACGGATTTGATTTTCTCTCTTTTTCCTTTGATGATTTCTGAATCTTTCTCCATCACCATTTCGTGTACTTTGAGGTTTCCGATTAGCTCGTCTAGTGACATTTTTGAGAGATCTTTTCATTCTTCAATGGCCGTCACTTTAGCTCTCCACTTCGGATGGAGTGCTCTAAGAAATTTCCTGACAAAGTTCTTACTACGAAAAGATTCATCAAGTGCTTTAAGTGATGTAATAATAGTATTAAAGCGAGCAAAGCCACAATCAATGGTTTCATCTTCAGGGATAACAAATTGTTCATATTGTTGAACAAGAAGATCAATTTTGTTATCCTTGACTTGTGAATTTCCTTGATGTGTAACAATCAAAGATTCCTAAATATCTTTGGCGGTTTCACACATAAAAATTCTTTCATATTCTTTTCTAGGCAAAGCATTATAAAGCATCATTTTAGCTTCATTATTTTTAGCAATTAATTTCTTTTGGTCATCAACAGAAATATCTTTTGTTGTAGAACTAAAATTCCCTTTAACAATAACAAACCAAAGATCTATATCTTTTGATTTTACATATGTTTCAAAACGGTTTTTCCAATAGATAAATCCATTGGTTTCAAAGAGTGGTGGTCTTTGCATAGATTGCCCTTCTTTAAAGTTTTCAGAATCCATGGATCGTTTCAAGTTTATAAAATACAATATATTTTAGAAATTCTTGAGCAAAGAGGCTCTGGTACCAATTGCAGAAAACTAGAAGGGGGGTTGAATAGTTTACCGATTAAAAACTTTGTTTTGAAACTTATTGAAAGATCAATTTATGTTGATCTTAGATATGTTAGTGAAATATGTAAACAATATGTAAAGAGTAGATAAAGAACGAAACAATCAAACCACAACAAGTTGTTTATAGTGGTTCGGTCTACAAGGACTCTTTTTCCTTGCCCTACTCTACTCCCCGAGTCTCACACTCGAGAGTTTAACTTCACTAGTCAACAAGCTCCTTTTACCGGCGGAGAAACCTTTACACTTCGCTTACACTATTTCCGACACTAAGCTAAATGTCGAGTTCTTTCCAAGGGTACAACCACTCCCACACACAATGTATTTTGAGGACTAAAATACTAACCACTCACACTCACAATATTATGATAGTTTGGTACAACAATGAAGTATGAATCAACACAAGATCATACAACACCAAACAAACAAGACTTCCAACTTCTCGTTGAAGCTTGAATGTGACTTGATCTTCTTTGCTACAAAAGAGATCACTAATATGATATGAAACCGAGTTAGAAAGGTTAGAGAGAAGAAATGTATGAGAGTATGATAGAGAGGGATAAAAAAACTACTTGGTTTGGCTTTGCTATTTATAGCCAAAACTCTCAGCAAGCACCACGGACCACGAAACCCTTTAAAGGGTTCCGTCCGTTATAAAATTTGGTGCCGCTGAGGTCTGACAGCAAGATTTCAAAATCTTGCCAAAGTCAACCATATCTATGCAAGATTGTGTAAGATATGTAGAGCCTTGTTGGAATCACTCCTAACCTTAATCAAGTGTTAGTAATTCATATGTAATAGTTAGCTTAATTATGGCCTTTATGTTTGTTATTAGCCTTAAGCTTATGTAGAAGGCCCATGAGCTTAGGCCCAAGCCCATAGGAGAAAGGAAGGGACTAGGAGTGTTGCCCTAGCTTGCCTCCTATAAATACTCTTGTATAACCCTCACTTGAGGGTTGGTTGTTCAATTTATCTCTTTCACATACTCACGCATAACTCTTCATTATTCCTACGCGTATGTGTTTGGTTTATTGTTCATCCGTCTCTCTATCTCTTCTCTTGATGCTTGTGTTGTAAAACTAGTGACCTAACAGTGGTATCAATCGCCTACTAGTTGGGTGAATCGTATTGTTCTTGATGTGGGTTTTGGTCCTACGCGTAGAACATGCGTGCGTGGTTTGATACTTTGGTTCGCTTAAAACACATTTTTTACACGTTTGAATCCAAGATTCTTGTACTTTCAATGTTTTAAGGTGTTAAAATAACTGTTTTTGGCAAAAAGTTTCAAACTTTACGCGTGGATCATCGTTTTTAAGCTTGTTTTTGTACGAGGATTTCATCCTACGCGTAACCGTTTTTTATGCCTTGGATAATCAAATTTCACACTCTTGTGTTCTTTTGGTGATATTGAAGCTATTTCATCACACAAAAACTGGTTTAGAAACATCTTTGGGCAAAATCATTTTTACGAGTAAAGCTACGCGTATCAAAACCCTAGTTTTACGCGTAACTTTATCCTTGGTTTGATCTTCAGTTTCGTGGTTTACTCCGTGTTTTCTTGCTTGGATAAGCCTGAAAATACGTCGACTTTGGATATCTTTTGCACTGTGATAGTGTAAAAGATCACTTGGGATAAAACCCTAAAATTACGCATAAGCATAAAGCTTACGCGTAGAAAATCCTATGCATAAGATTCATCTTAAGCCTAAGCCTAGTCTTACGCATAAGGTAATCCTACGCCTAAGTTTTCTACGCCTAACTTCTTGTTTTACACATAACTTTAGTGTTTTTTCCTTAACTTACGCGTAAGCTAAACCTACGCGTAACTCTTCGTGTTACGCTTAACTTTTGTGTTTTTACGCATAAGTGCTACTTGGCTATTGTGATTTCTACGCCTAAGGATACTTCATCAACAAAGGTTCATTCGACTACAAAGATCCATTTTTACCAACACAAGTTTTCAACATGTCACAACCACCATACTCTAACTATTTCCCTTACACTTATTCTCAACGACAACAACAACTAAGTCCACAACATCAACAATGGAATCAACAACAAGCAATTTATCAACAACAATTTAATCAACAACATACTCCACAACTTGGAGCAATTCCTCCACCACAAATGGTTCAAACACCACCAAGCCTTCAAGTTCAACCCTACACAAACGATTTCAATCAACATCCATCAAGGAACACTATGAAGGAACCCACTTGGTTTGCAAAGATGTGTGAAGCTTTAAGCAGCCAACAATCAATTCATGAGGCTGGTTCACTTGATAGACCTCCAATGCTCACTCCAGGAAACTACGATCAATGGGTGATTAGGTTCTTTAGGTTTTGTGATCTGAAGAAGCCACATGGAAAGTTCTTAAATAAGGTTATCTTGGAAGGTCCATTTCAGATGCCTACAGTCATTGTACCCGGAGATCCAAATGCTAATCCACCAAGAGATGAACAATCAAACATTGCTACTGTTGCAGACCTGAATCCAGCAGAACTTCTACACTATGAAGCTGATGAACTTGCAGTGCAATATATCCTTTTAGGATTACCAAACCCAATTCTTCAAAGTGTTGATGCTCAAAAGACTGCAAAGGCAATGTGGGAACATATTCATCTTCTTATGGAAGGATCTGCACTCAATCAGGAGGATATGAAATCCAAAATTTACTTGGCTTATGAACACTTCATGATTGAACCTGGAGAGACACTAGAGTCTTATCATCATCGATTCTCAGACATCATAAATGATTTGGATAAACACAACATCATCATTGTAACACCCCCAAAATATCGCAGCGGAAAATTGTGTCATTGGGGTGCTACTTCATAATACAAAGTACAAGTTATAGAAAACGACCTCTAAATGAGACGTTTTGAAAAGTTACCATTCGATTAATGAAATCAGAGTTACAAACAATGAGGTCCCAAAGTATAATACATAAATGTTTCGAATGGTAAATGACAAAAGCATAAGTCTTCAAAATATGTCGTGCGACTCTATGTTCCATGCAACAGCTATCGTCTTATTGACCTGAGATAAACATGCTAAAGTGTCAACACAATGGTTGGTGAGTTCATAGAGTTTGTTTTGAATAAGTTGAAAAGCCTTTAAATAATGTTCACACAGCAAAGGCATTGTAAATCCACTCAGTTCCAAGTTCCGCCCATACAAAACTTGCAACCTGTGTGTTCACAACCCACTGCCAAAATATAGTTTGCACAATCATGTATGTATGTATCATAGTAGTAAAAAGTATAAATGTCACCACAAGGGTCTTCCAACAACTTAATTTGGGATGTATGTAATTTAATAGCCTTCCAACAACTTAATTTGGAGCCACTAAATTAATGGTCTTCCAACAACTTAATTTGGAGCCACTTGTGTATGTGTCTGATTTAATAGCCTTCCAACAACTTAATTTGGAGCCACTAAATTAATGGTCATCCAACAACTTAATTTGGAGCCACTGAATTGAATAATGCAAATAAGTATAATGTATTCAAGAATAACGCAAATAGGTATATCATAATCATGTATGTATGCAATCAAGTATAATGCAATCAAGTATTTTGCAAATCAAGTATAAAAAGTATAGTGTAGTATAAAAGTGTAAATGTTTTGAGTATTTGTATTTGTAAAAGCAAGTAGTTGAGCATGTATCTCCCCAAAAGAGTTTATAAAGTAATTAAATGAGTAAAATTGGGGCTATGAACTCACCTTAATAAATGTGATATCCAATGTATAACGAACCGATGTATAAGCCGAGAAACCTCTACGCGCAACCTAGAATATGTGTTGTGTCTTAGGTTCTAAAATAACAATGTGAATGTATAAACATGCCTTATATAGTTATTACATCAATTATGCTTGGATACTTAACATTTGTGAAGTCGTATAAGTGTTTACGTTTCGTTTATTTAAGTTTTCCCCGTCTATATCTACCCGTTATTTCTAAACCGTAATTGATCACGACTCGGTTTTTATGTCCTCGAAAAGGTAATTAAATTTACTAAACAGATTAGTGGGTCCTACTGCCCCAGAAATTATTTAACTAATGTGAAATTACCAATTTACCCTTAGATGTACTAGTTATTTCAATCAGCAGCAAACTGTCTCACGGTTTTGGTCATAAGTCGAGTTATACAACTACATTTAACGCACGGCCAGCGGCCACGTTCAAGTTAGGGTGTTAGCTACAACTTTTATTCTTTGACCAACAGATTGGTATCAGAGCATCGGTTATAGAGAACTAGGTTGCATCATTGACCCTAGACTATAACCACATCATCATAGCATCTCATCATTTCATCGTAAGTGCATACTCATTATACATGCAGGTTTATGACTTAACACCAAACATCATATGAGTTGATTAGTCCAAGCATTGCATAGTTACTCCTAAATTATACTTAGCCTGATCACCTATGTCTAATTCAGGAAGAATCATGCAATGAAGGGAGTAGTAGTCTCATATGAGTAAGCAATTCCGTAATCGAGCCAAATTTTCAAAAGATTTTCTTCAAACCACTTGTTTCCAGTTTGATCCGAGTGACAGTTCTTGTTTGATGAGTTGCAAAGATCAAGCTAGAAACAAGTTGTTACTTAAACCGATTTAGCCTAATCGTATGACAGTTCTTGTTTGATGAGTTGTGGGATTAAGTAAAAATCGGTTACCTAAAAGTCTTTTGAGGATTTTGCTCGAGAATGGGAAAGTTTGCCTCATTAAACCTAACCATAGGAGAGCATGCCTTTAGAATGGGAAATGGTCACGATAGCACAAGAACGTACATAGTTGAGTGAGGAACCCATATACATGAGCATTGACGAAATCTCTTAGATTATGCATACTGTAAGTAGAGAACATCAACAGAACTTCGGGACGAAGTTCTCTTTTAAGGGGTAGGTACTGTAACAATTCGCATTTTCAAGAATTTACTATTCACTTTTTTTCTATTCACTCCCGATACCCGCACCACCTTTTGACTAATACATTTTAAATTACCTTGCCAAGTCATATACCTAGTCATCAACTAGATATTATTTAGATAATATCTAGTTAAATATCTTACAAATATCTCACTAAGAGAAGTCAAATTGAAATTCTCTTCTTTAATATCTTAACATTCTAGGTTTTAATAGCGTTTACGTGCTCCGTCAAACTTATCACTAATTTAATATGCTAAGATAGGTTATGTTAATAAGTTTTAGCATTTTTATAAGTTTAGTATTTTTAAGATATCCGGTTTTAAGTTTCGTGACTTTACGACTTACAGTTAGTGATTAACGGGACCAAAAACTCACTCCGTAAACAAGATAATACCAAGCAACTCATATCTAGTCATCCTAGATAAGCCTTGAACGAAATTTAGGCCACATGGGGCGTTTTATAAGTAGTAACCAAGTAAAGATGTGAAACTTAGGTGAGAAGCTTTAACATGTGTAAGTTTACTTAGCCTTTAAGACTTAAGTCTTAGAATCCAACTTTTGCACCTCCTCATCACACCTTCCTAGCACCTTCCTTTCACCTCCTCATTTCACTATAAATACAAGCCTCATATCTTCCTTTCTTCTCCATTTAAACGATCCAACCCTTAATTCACAAAACCATGATCCTTTGATCTTCAAGTTACGAATTACATACCAAAGTTCAAGGCTTAGTTATTCTCTACATGAAACTAGTGTTTATTTGATGATTACATGGTTGAATTAGGAGATACACAAGGATGCTAGGGCTGAATTCATAAAGTTTTCACAAGGGTTATACCAAGGGATTAGCATGATGTGTTAAGGATTTGGAAGCTCGGGTTCATGTTGAACCGTTTTGGCTCTAGTTTATTCACCGGGATGAGTTACGGCATGAGCCACCCGGAAAAATGATCACAAGACATAGATCTATAATCCTATGTTATAACCTAAATTTCGCAGTCCACGAATTTTACCCAGTAATTACGTTTACAGCCCTTGTTCAGTTTCAGTTTTGCAAAACTAGTCCTTTTGACAATTTCTAGTGGTTTAGTCCATTTATCCAAGCATAATCAACCATAATAAGCATACAAAACATATTATATACATGAAATACTAGTATTTACAGTAATCAAATAACAATATAAGAGTTTGCTTACAATCATGCCAAGAATTGCAGTTAATACTAAGTTCCTGAGTAGTCGTGGTCCTGAATGGGAGAAGTATGTCATTTTTCTCCGTCAAGCGAAGAACATGCATCATTCTACATACGGATTGTTGTACGATTACTTGAAGCCTCATCAAAAGGAAGTTGATAAGGAAAGGATTCTCCGTGCTCAAATTGCTTCAGCTACACATCCGGAAAATCAACAACTTGCCTTGTATGCTCAAAACAGTTATCCTCCTCAACCAGCAACTCAACCAACTGCCACAATCACACCAAATGATCAATCACAGCAATCTCAACAAAATCAATTGGTTCCTTACAACAACAACAATGATCAGGCACTTTATAGTCAAGCTAATGAGGAATCTGATCCGTTCGAAGCATTGCAACAAGGATTTGTTATGATTGCTAATGCTTTTAGTCGTTATACCAACAAATCCAACAATCGTATTCGTTCCTCATCTAACACAAGGAATCAAGCTGTTATGAACAATGGACGAGTTGAAGTTCAGAATCGTGGTTATGGTCGTCAGATGAGCGGTGGTCAAGGGTTTAATGCCGTGGGTAGGAATAACAACAGAGCTCAAGTGGTGGAACAGGGAATTGCTCAGAATGGGTTGAATGGTCTTTGATGTTACAACTGCAATGAGAAGGGACACCTGGCTAATGCATGCCCAAAGCCGAGGACTAGGGGCAGTGCTTATCACAAAGAGGCTCTTCTTTTAGCTCTTAAGGATGAAGCTGGTGGAACTCTCACAGACAAAGAACAGAGTTTTATGGCAGATGCAGACTCAGATGATGATATGGAGGACTTGCAGGCCAATGCAGCTGTTATGTTGATGGCTAATATGCATGAGTTACACATGAGTGACACAGGCCCAGTGTATGACACTGATGGCTTGTCTCAGGTACCCGAACAAACCATATTTATCTCTGATCTAATATCTCCGCCAACATCTGAATCCGGCAAGGCTCAGAATGTTCAAAATGAGTCATCTATATCTCATTCTGATGATTTTCAATTAGACCCCGTAGTTACATTTGACGATCAAGATGACCTTATGGTTTCCTTTGATAATCAAATTGACTCCGTGGTTATACTTGAGGATCTAAATAATGATCATGTTGTGACTCCCGTTGAACAAGCCGAACTTTTGCCTCATCCAGATCTTACTCTTTTACTTAAAGACCAGCAATCCCAAATTAAAGAATGTTGTGCATTAAATCAGGACTTAAAAAGTAAAAATGCACTGTTAACCAAGGATTTTGAATGTTTAAAAATGCAACTAAACTTTTTCAAAACTCAAGAAAACCGTGAAAAAGGTTTTGAAGCCGCTTTTGCTAAATCTCATCAAAACGAAAAATATTTGCGTGATCTAGCCGCTTCGAAGAATGCTTTGTTGTCTGAGATAGAACAACTGAAACATGAACATAAAAAGCAAATTAATTCTCTTACCTTGGAAAATCAAAAAGCTAAGGCTGAGTTGTTAACTTGTCAAAAACAGTTCTCTGCATACAAAAAGCATTCAACGAAACGAATAGATGATCATCTTGAAGAAATCATCGGCTTGCAAAACAAACTTAAAGAGTTTAAAACTGTTGTTCACAAACATGGTGAGTCAGTAACTGCTATTGAAAAGTTTACTTTAAAACCCAATCCAAATGGATATGGACTGAATCTTGCTGATTACAAACCTAAGCTTTCAACCAAAGCATTCAAACCAAATCCTGAAGTTTCCAGTGCAGAATATAAAATTGATAATTCTGTTATGAGTGTTGTTGAATATCATCGTCAAGAGGAATTAGATGCAGAAGACGAGAGTCGATCAAAATTAAAAACTGTTGTTTATAACAAACCTTTTAATTATTCAAAACCGGTCACTTTCGTCACACCAACGGATTCTTCTAACACACCAAGGGTTATCATAAAAACGTCTGAGTCTTCTAATGTTAATCCCCAACAAGATTATGCACAAATTTATGGTCCTTTACCTTCCATCAGTGAAGTAAACTCAAAACCTGAAAATCGCAAAATTCTTAGATATTTTGACATTTTCATGGCTGACCTCAAAACTTTAGAACATGAGATAGAATATCATTCTGAAATCAAAGTTCAACACTTTCAATCGCCTCTGGCGCGAGAACAAAGAGACATTTTTCAGAAAAATCTTTTACCAAATGTTAAAAATTTGAAAAATTGTGCATTGTCTTGGGAACGGGACTTTCATAAGGAACTTGGATTGATGAAGGTCGTTTTCGAGAAAACAGAAACATCTATTTCTAATACTAAACGTAAAAAGAAAATGTTGAGAAAAGATGTTGATCGACTCTTGGAAGATGTTATCTGTGCTGATGTCCATAATGCTGTGTTGTTTAATTCTTTGCCACATGCATCTGATTATATCTCTGCTGATACTATTGATAATGTTGTAATTGTTGAGAATACTGATAATGTGCTTCAGATCGAGTCTTTAAAAGCTGAAAAAGAACGTCTCTTACACGAGCTTTCAAATGCAAAACGTCGTCTTCAATGGTGTCAAAAAGATTGTCAAAATCGTGAACTTGCTTTGCAAACCAAAATCCACCAGTTGCAATCAAACAATTTTAATCCAAAATCTGAGCAACTGGATGATCAAAACGTGTCTTTGAAAAGTCAAATCTCAAAATATGAACAAGAACTTGTAAAAGTTAAACAGGAATATGGTATCATATTTGATTTACTCAATAAGACTCGTCATGAAGCATCACACGAACTTGATCACTATCTTGCACACACTAGAGAAGTAATATTCGTTCTGAAAATCAAGATTTGATTCACACTATCTTTAAGTTAAGAGAAATGTTAGGAAAGTATGAACAACTTCCGCCTACCGTGATTAAGAGAATAGCACCAGTAACACTTAGTAATCGTGAACCTAGAATGCCTACTGCCAAAACACAAGTTGCTAACGTGCTTCCTTCTACTGAAACATGAATAGTTGCCTCTTTACCAAACGTCCGCACTTCACAGCTTAGGAGCACTACATCCAAGAATAGGAAGTTGCGACCTAAGAAAAGATCAATAAGGAATGCTACAGTAGAAGAACACCCTAGGACTATGAATAAGACTCACGTTGCTTCCACTATAGACATTGCATCTGGCAAATGTAATAGAAATAGTGATGTAACGAATGCTAAACCTTTAAGTACTTTTGATATTCAGTCTGATGCACCTTGTGTTATTTGTTGTAAAAGTATGAATTCTGATTGTCATGACAAATGTATTGCTAAAGCTATCATCTCTCATTTACGGAATCCTAAGAATCGGAATACCTCTAGGCCCACTAATCTTTCTAAGTCTGTGCTTGGTAAACCGCCCTCTTTAGATTCTAGGAAACGCATTACTGTCCCAGTAGCTCCAGTTTAACCTCCTAAGAATGTAGTACCACCTAGTGCATTCACTAAGACTAAAGCAAATACTAGTTGGAGATGGCAGAAATGGATATATAACACACTAGGATTTAAATGGATGCCTAAAGTTATTAATGTGTATATGTCTACTATAACTGCTCCGGAACACCCTCTAACATTTCGGGTTCCACATCTACTTCTATTCCATCTGTGTCGTCTGTGTGTAATGCAGGTGATACAGATCATTCTATGGATTGTTGATAACGGATGTTCCCGACACATGACAGTCAACCTTAAACTGTTATCAAACTTTATTGCAAAGTTCATTGGCACTGTCAGATTCGGGAATGATCACTTCGCAGCTATCATGGGCTACGGAGACTATATCAATGGGAACATCGAAATTAGCAGGGTTTATTATGTGGAAGGCCTCGGTCACAATCTGTTTTCAGTAGGTCAGTTCTGTGATGGAGATTTGGAGGTTGATTTCAGGGAGAAATCTTGTTTCATTCGTGATCTACAAGGAAACGACCTTATGTCTGGCTCGCGTAATTCAAGTCTTTACACTATCTCTATGCAAGACATGGTTGCTTCATCTCCCATCTACTTACTTTCAAAGGCAACATCAACAAAATCCTGGCTATGGCATCATCGTCTCTCACATTTAAACTTTCAAACTATAACCAATCTTGCTCGACACAAACTAGTTGAAGGTCTCCCACGATTCCGGTATTCCAAAGATCACCTTTGCTCAGCTTGTGAACAAGGGAAAAGCACTCGTGCTCATTTTCCTTCAAAGGTGGAACACAGCTCTCAGCATGTGCTTCATCTTCTTCACATGGATTTGTGTGGCCCGATGCGCGTGCAAACGATCAATGGCAAACGCTACATCTTAGTAATTGTTGATGACTATTCACGCTGGACTTGGGTCTACTTTCTTCGCAGCAAAGACCAAGCTCCACAGATGATCATCACCTTTCTCATGAAAATACAGGTTCAGCTCCGAAACACCGTCAGACAAAGGAACTGAATTTGTTAACAAAACTCTTCGTGATTTTTATGAGAAAGTGGGAATTCAGCATCAGACATCTATTGCACGTACACCTGAACAAAACGGCGTTGTTGAAAGACGAAACCGAACGTTAGTGGAAGCTGCAAGAACAATGTTAATC
Source organism: Chrysanthemum seticuspe (assembly GCA_019973895.1). Taxonomy (NCBI): domain Eukaryota; kingdom Viridiplantae; phylum Streptophyta; class Magnoliopsida; order Asterales; family Asteraceae; genus Chrysanthemum; species Chrysanthemum seticuspe. The sequence continues at coordinate 223,646,218 of BPTQ01000008.1, read as the reverse complement.
AATGCTAAACTCCCAGATTACTTGTGGGCAGAAGCTGTATCTACTGCATGCTATACTCAAAACCGCTCTATGATTACTAAACGCCACAACAAAACACCTTTTGAGCTTCTCCACAACCATAAACCGAATCTCAAACACTTTCATGTATTTGGATCCCTTTGCTATCCGAATAATGATCGTGATGATTTTGAAAAGCTCAAAGCCAAAGCTGACATTGGATTATTTATTGGATATTGTGAGAATTCTAAAGGTTACCGGATCTGGAATCGTCGTACAAAGCAGGTTATGGAAACGATTCATGCTCATTTTGATGAACTTACGGAAATGGCTTCTGAGTATAACAGCTTGGAACCCGGTCACAACCGCTTAAACTTCCCTCAACCCCCATCATCAGCTGAACAAAGCCCCCAGCTCACTCGTAAACAAATGGAAAGGTTATTTGCTCCTCTGTTCAGTGACGATATTGATGAACGTGCTCCAGGTGTATCCGCTGTTTCCGCTGCTCAACCTGATAATACTCTTATACCTGATACACCTGCTACAACAACTACGGTTGAAGAAGCACCACCAGTTGACTCCACCACAATAGTTGAACAAACCGCTTCCAATAATGATGAACCGGCTGATGATATTCTGAATGAAGTACCCCCACCTGCAGATTTTGATCCAAATGCGTTCTTTAACCCGTTTGCTAATGAGACTGCTGCACCTGATGTCGCGGAATCTTCAACAAGCCATTTGAATCCTCAAAATCTACACAATGTATACCAACATCAACCCTCAACACATAGATGGACAAAAGACCATCCTCTGGAAAATATTATTGGCAACCCGAATCAACCAGTCGTTACGAGACAACGTCTTCACTCAGACGGTGAACATTGCATCTATGCACTCACGGTCTGCCAATCTGAGCCCAAAAACATTAAAGACGCAATGACAAAAGACACCTGGATTGAATCCATGCAAGAAGAACTCAACGAATTCAAACGTCTTGAAGTATGGGAACTGGTTGAAAGACCAATAGGGGTTGACGTCATTGGTCTCAAATGGATTTGGAAGAACAAATTGGATGCTGAAGGGAACGTAATCCGAAACAAGTCACGTCTAGTTGCTAAGGGTTATCGTCAGGAAGAGGGTATAGACTTTGAAGAATCTTTTGCTCCGGTTGCTCGTCTTGAGGCTGTTTGGATATTTCTCGCGTTCGCGGCTCATATGAATATGACAGTCTATCAGATGGATGTCAAAACTGCGTTTCTCAATGGACAACTTAAAGAAACGGTTTATGTCAGCCAACCAGATGGATTCGTTGATCCTGAGTTCCCGAACCATGTCTACAAACTGAAGAAAGCTCTGTATGGTCTCAAACAAGCTCCTCGGGCATGGTACGACAAGCTATCATCTTTCCTCATTGCCAATAATTTCACCAAAGGTTCTGTTGACCCTACTCTTTTTATACAATATCACGGGGCACATATCTTAATTGTTCAAATTTACGTAGATGACATCATTTTTGGGTCTACACATAAAAAGTACTCAATCGCTTTTGCAAAACTAATGAAGAAAATTTTTGAAATGTCCATGATGGGTGAACTTACGTTCTTTCTAGGACTGCAAGTTCATCAATCACCCCGTGGTATTTTTCTGAGTCAGTCCAAATATGCCCTTGAATTGTTAAACAAATTTGGAATGAAAACCTGTGACACTTATGCCACACCAATGACTCATACCAAGAAGCTAGACACTGATTTAAATTGGAAATTAGTGGACCCTACAAAATACCGCAGTATTATTGGGTCTCTAATGTACCTAACAGCTAGCAGGCCTGATATTGTCTTTGCCGTTTATCTATGCTCCCGTTATCAGTCGAGACCCATTGAAACCCACCTCTCTGAGGCTAAAAGAATCCTCCGATACATCAAGGGAACCATTAACTTGGGGATCTGGTATCCGAAGGATTCTGGTTTTGAACTAATCGCCTTTTTAGATGCTGATCACGCAGGATGTTTAGATTCACGGAAAAGTACTTCAGGAGCACTACAATTTCTTGGTGATAAACTGGTGTCCTGGCAATCGAAGTAGCAGGATTGTACATCGCTGTCATCAACCGAAGCAGAATATGTAGCCATGTCCGCGTGTTGTGCTCAAGTCATCTGGATGAGAACACAACTCAAAGACTATGGTTACGTATTTGACAGAATCCCGATGTACTGTGACAATCGGAGTGCCATTGCGATCTCGTGCATCTCAGTTCAGCATTCGAAATCAAAGCACATCGATCTTCGCTATCATTTCATCAAGGACCATGTAGAATAGGGTATAGTTGAATTATACTTCGTGGGTACATAATACCAATTGGCAGATCTACTCACCAAAGCCTTGCCTCCCGCTAGGTTTAATGAGTTGGTCCACCGGATCGGTATGCGGTGTTTGACTCAAGAGGAACTAGATGATCTCTTAAAACAGTCTTAAAAACCTGTCAAACACCAAAATCTCTTTTGTAAATATTTTTCAAAAACAAAATACAAAAATATAAAACCTGATAAAACAACAAAAATATTGTTCTATCTATATTTCTTTAAACATGGCAAGTACATCTATTCCGTCAACACTCAAATCTTTCAAAATTCAGTATTTTTACGATCAAGTGTTGAGGGGGAGAAAATAAATTCTTAACTGTTTCAAAATATCCTTGTACTTGCATGTTATACTATCCCGGTTGTTTCTTTAAAATGGTGGTCACATTTTTTTTGGTTAACTGACACTCCTCGGACTAAAATTTATAACCTTTCATTATTTCTTAAGTCAAAGGGGAGTGTCGTCAAGTTTCTTTTCCAAAATCTTTCGTTTGGTAACCAAAATGGAAGTTAAATGGCTTTTGATGAAAAAGGAAAAGGTGGAGGGACCAAAACTGTCAAAAGATTAAAGTCATTTTTAATAAAACTCTTCCACCTAACCTTTCACTTCACATTTATTACTCATAACCTTACAAATCCAACGCTTAAAAATCGTTCAAGAAATCCGTGTTTTTGATCATCATATTATAAGTGTTTTCATAATCTAAACGTAATTACAAGCAAGGGTTTTGATTTTTATGCAAATCCAACGGCTAAAACGTGAGATATGTGTGATTATGTGTTCTACGCATAAGCGTATGAACACACAATCATTGGTGTGTGTTTGTGGTTAAAATAATTGTGTCAAAACGTTTTAATAACATCAATGATACTATGTTTATCCTCAAAACTTACCCAGAAACACGAATTGATTGATTTTGAAAAACTAGGGTTTATGCGTAAAATTGGGTGTTTTCATGTGTGAACATTTCTGGCTAATTGGTTGCTTATAATGTGGTGTTTAAGTGATGAATTAACTATATCCATGCTTAGAACTTGCCTAGAAACAACAAAAGTGAAAGAATTGTAATTTAGGGTTCTAGTTCATACGAATTGGGTATTTTTGATTCACATGGTGTTTGATGTTAAAACTTGAACAAAACAACTCAATAGGCTTCTAAGACTTCCCAGAAATGATTTGGTGCAATTTCCATGGCTAGATTTCTTATGCGTAATTCTTGAAATTAGGGTTTAAGTTCTACGCGTAAGGTTGTCTACGCATAAACTGCTTAAATGTGTTTTCATGCTTGAGCTGATAAATATTGAATGTATGTGCTTAAATTGATGTTATGATGATCTTATTTCAGGTTTGCTACTCGTAAAAATCACAATCAAGGTTGTTAACCATCTACGCATAAGGATCACCTTACGCGTAGCAAGTTATGCGTAAGAGAAATCTTACGCGTAAGGTTCTACAAAGGGACTACGCGTATCCTGTGAAGGATATGCGTAAACAGTGACCTCTACGCATAAGGTCTACTCTTACGAGTAAGCCTTACGCATAAGGTTTTTATACGCCTACGCGTAAGTTCTACGCTTAAGGTCCCCTGTTCCTACACGTAATATTCCTTACGCGTAAGACAGGATCCTACGCATAAGCTTGCGTCTACGCGTATACTTATCCTGTTTACGCATAAGCTACAATTTCTACGCCTAAGCCTTGATCAAACCTTCGTTATGAATTGTTACGCGTGCAAACTTGTAAATAAATGAATCATAACATCACGAAACCAATAATGTCACTAATAAGCTTAAACGTTTGATATGTTGTGAAAAATAAGTGATAACATAAACTTTAAAACTTAAAAGTTAACCAACTCACGAAACTTATCACGACGTCATTGGACTATTGAACAAACAAGTGACTTTGGACTCGTAACAATTATTGACATTGCACATTCAATATATAGACTTTAAAACCATCTGTTGACTAACATTATGTCTCTCGATATGTTGGTTCTTTTGGCTAAATGTGTTTCAGATCACGACATGGAAGCTCAAATGAATGTGGATGCACCAAACATTCTCACCATTGCTGATATCTTCCCGCATGGCTATCCAATGAAGATTGGGAAGAACAATCTCAGAGTTGACTTTGAAACTCTCACCTGCTCGGAATCTTCTTGTCTTATTGCAGTGAATATTCTGAAGAACCATCCCTATCAGAACATGCTCACTAACTCTGCCACTGTTCCGGAGATCTACATACAGCAATTCTGGAATACAATGCAGAGGGTCAAAGGTTAAAGTGCGGTAACAGTGACACTCAATCACAAACAAGTTACCATCACACATGCAGACTTAAGGGCTGTTCTCCTCATTCCTGACATCATACCAACTGAATTCTCTGCTGCACCCACTGAAGAGACTGTTTTGCAATTTTTGATCGATATTGGGTATGACGAAGCTTCAGGGGTTGTTAATAAGCATTCTCACGTGGATCTTAAAAACATTCCTCAGCCTTGGAGAACCCTCTATATCATCATCACAAAATCTATTTCTGGTCGAGACAGTGGCTATGAGCATCCCACGCTCGTGGAACTGCAAATCTTTTGGGCTCTAATCAACATGAAACACATCGAAATTGAAGCTCTGATATAGGATGACATGATGACATTCCTCAAAAAGCTTGGCTCAAAGATTCCTTATATCAGATATACTAAACTGTTGATCCAAAGAGCACTTGGATATAACCCTGATATCCCCAAGAGAAACAATGACCCCGACAATCTTGACGTGTTGTCCGAACCCACTCTAACAGTCAGATTTAAGGAGTCAACTACCAAGAAACAAGGTGCTGTGTTGCCAGATCTCCTTCTCTCAGATGAACTCAAACAACTCTACTCTTATAAGAGATATATGGTAGCTGTGAAAGAGAACAAAGTTGGCTTTCTTGATGAAAAATATTCTGGTACGCCTGCAAGAAAAACCAGAAGAGGAAGTGCAGGAAGTGCTATAAGCACTGAGAGTCAGAGGAAGTTCCCCAAGAGGAATCCTCCTCGTAAAAGAACTGTTCCTTCTAAGGAAGCTGCTCCTATTCCCATTCCAAAGCTTGAACCACAAAGAAAGCTAGTGGACGAAAGCTCTGAAGATACACAATCAGATGAAGAGGTCTTCTACTCTGAATCTGCAACCAAAGCACCTCCTTCAGTAGCAAAACCTCCCAGTCCACCAGCTATCCAAGGAAAAGGGAAAACTCCAGTACTTGTGCCTTATGAAGAGGATAGCTCAGAAGAAGAGCCACTGGAAACTGATTATAGGAGGAAGTTCAAATTTGTTAGACTTCAACAAGTTGCGGAGAAATTTGCCAAAGATCAAATGGGTGGCCCCGGAGGGTCAAGTGGTGAAGTTCAACCTACACCAGATCCTGATGCGGTTAATCAACCCGATAAGGGAACTGGTGCCACCACTCTTGAGCAACAACAAAAGCAACATGAGGAGTCTATTAAGTTTGACATTGAGGAACCAGATACTGAGAAGTCTAAGAAAGATAAAGCTGATGAAGAAACTAAGTCTGGAAATGATGAAGATGTTGATTATGAAAAGTTTCTTCTTGACAGTCCCGTACGGTCTAAGGAGAAAACTTCTGAACCACCAAAGGACCCAGAGTCTCCTCACATCTCATCATCATCGGATTCATCTTCTCACTCCTCACCACCACCATCAAAAAGATCAACCAAATCAACATCCAAATCAGTGAAGAAGCCAACTCGATCTTGGATTTCTCATACTCATAAAAGAATTGTGAATGCTGTCAAACAAGTCAGAAAGAAAGACATGCTCTACAGGAAGATGAATTTCTTCGCTGATCAAATACAGTATCTTCATGACGAGAATGACGAGATGAAAGTTGAAAGGGAGTATGTCTAGAAGCTCATGAAAGATGATCTTCAAGGAAAAATGGACGAGATGATCAAAGGATACACTCACAAGTTCCTTCTTGACGTCGTTCCTAAACTGACAAAGGAGATGTATACCAGACAACTTTATCCGAATCTCTTACATCTGGCCAAGCAAACCATGAAATCAACTCCAATGAATGTGAACATCAATCCAGTTGAACCCGCAGTCTTTTCAGATGATGAATTGGTGAACCGGCTAGTAGCTCAAATGTCTAAACGCTCTGCAACGTTTGCCTCCCACGAAGCTAAATTGTTTGAAGCATTGCTGGAATACCAACTCAGGTCAGCATACAGAGAAGAAGCTGTAAGGCCTAAACGTTCAAGAGACGATGAAGACAAAGATCAGGATAAGGATAACGAGCTCAAACGCCCGAAGAAGTCTGGTGAATCATCTTCAATGCAACCTCCACCCCAACAGACTCCAGCACAACAAAAGTGTCCTCCTCGTTCTTCTACTGATAAACCTCAAGATTCTTCTGAATTACCACCCCAGACTCAGAAAACCGGTGATCATTTTGAGTATACGGGTGGTGACGATGAGGAAGTCCGTGAGCCCCTACAACAACCCACCTCTCCCAAATAAGCTAAGAAACCAGAATCTTCATCTAGGCCTAAGAAAAAGAAGAAGCAGGCGCCTACTACTGACGTCGTATCATGGCTAGATGAAGATGACACAAAGGAATTTGAATGGTTTTCTACACTTGTTAATTCCACCCCCTATCCAGCTGAAGGTCAAGATCTGGTAGACGGTAATACATTGGAGCATGCTAAGATACTGCAAGAAAAATTCCGAGTAAAGAAGATGACGAAATCTGAGTTGAGGCGAATCAAGAATGAAGCTTTTCAACTGTTAAAAGATAGCTCGGAAAGTGCCATCGAGGTCGAATATCACCTTGAAAACATTGCTCGAGCTATGTCTAACAACATGGATTGGCTCAACCCAGAAGCAAACATCGACTTCACCAAACGGGACAACCCTCCATATTACGCCGACTGGTCTAAACCTCTACCAACAATTGGCCAACCAGATGAGCCTAGGATTCCATTCCGATATTTCTTCAACAACGACTTGGAATTTCTTCTACACGGTGGCGATGGTTCAAGGAAATACGCTACATCTTTGACACTTCCATTCCCAACAGCCATATACTCTAACTGCATAGCCATCGAGGAAAGAGCTAACCACTTGTTCTCTAACAAAGTGGAAGAGTATGACCGTGATGCAATGTATGGGATTCACCATTGGCCGAAACGCCGAAGAATCTACTACAGAAGCTGCCAGGTTCAGAAGTCTCAACATGAAGTGTTCAGTACTAAGAATATCGTTGCCATCCAACATGTTGATCTTTCGTCCAAATGGGACTACACTTTTCTCAAGAAGATTGTGGTCAAAAGGCAAGACGAAAGGAATTATGCATTCTCTGAAGCTGACTTTGAGAATTTGTCTATCAACGACATTGAAGACATGTACCTTGCCAAAGTACAGGGTCGCATGAGATAATTTTCAACTGAAGTACAACGTGAATTCATCAAGTCATTGCTCATCTTCATCAGACGCATAGTTATCAAAGAACGTGTAGAAGATCTCCAGCTTGCAGTTGAATCATATCAGACCCGTGTCAACTTCACTCCACCACAGCTGGATCTTCCCGACATCAACCCGCTTCCACAATACACACTCGTCAGCAAACCGTTCGGTGTCGTTTATCGCAGTGAACTTCAACGCAATTGCTTGATGGCGTGCAGAGATCTTCACAAGTTTGGGGATCACACTTTGAAGATGGTTAGGGACGGATTGGCTTATCGGTTGAAGGATATACATCAAAATATTGGGTCTCCTAAGCGATGGAATTCTCAGGATCGAAGGGATGTGAAGAGGATTATCACGATGATTGATGAACGGTTGTTTCGAAGGGATCAGTTCAGAACATTGGAAAGCTTTGTTGGTGGTCGACCCAGGATTAACATCACCGGCTATCAACGCCCGGTTCGCACTCCTGGCAACATCACTGGACTTCCTGGTACCCCTTGAACTGTTTCTTTCATTATTACATTTGGATGTGTGATTATATATGTCTATGGCTTGTGCACACATAACAGTGTACAACCCGTAATTGTCAAGAAAGGACCCTGTGGTACGCTTCAGTGCCACAATCCTTATAAAAGGAGCGAAAGCTTCTTACTTTTGAGTAAAACCTATCAAAACCTTTCATTTTTCAAGGCTTTGCTCAAAAGAACAAGTACTTCCCCGTATGATTTTCAAAACCTCAACCGTTTATATCACTTGTTGAGGGGGAGTATTTGAATTAAAACTTTGTTCACAAATTGTTCACAGTGGTCATCTTCCCGCAACACTCGAAATGGTCATATTTATTCTCAACTTTTCAAAAATAACATTTTATATGCCATTTTTGAGGGGGAGAAAATTATGCGATAAGAAATATGTTGTGTAAATGCAAATGAATCTTTGTGCTATAGACTTAACCAACGAATTGACGGTATTTAACTGTTAGTAATTCTAAAAGATTTGTCCAGGACGGGTAATAATTTCAAACTAGTTCGCTAGTAATGTAAACGTGTCTCGCAAAGGACTTGTCCGAGTAGAAAGTACCATTCGAGAAACTCTTGGTAGACATGAACTCTGACGGGTTTGACAACCTTTCGAGGCTTGTCTACACCTTCAAGGTAGTTATTAGAGCTAGTTGTCACCTAAAAGCTGACAATGTAACTCTTTAACTATGCAACGTAACCGTGTCTCGCGGGGGATTGTCTATCTTGAGTTGATCAATTCATAAAGTGCGCGCTCTTTCCTCACTGTGCAGATTTCCGTTAAAACTCTTAAGCACATGTGGAGGGGGAGTATTTCTGCAAAAGATCAAACTCTTACAATGGTACAAAATGTTTTACAATCATAACCGTTGTGAGAGATTTTATTGTAAATTGGTTTTATGGCAACATAGGTTAGTCATGGAGTTATAAGGTGACTAAGGTTAGGAATAACCGTCCTATGATCCGCCAGAGCCGGAGGGATCTACCCAAGGACATCACAAATAGTTAGTACTTAGAAGTCCTTAGGTACGATTATAAAAAGGAGAAAATGAGAATCGGAGAAAGAAGGAGTTGAAGAATTAAAAAGAAATGCAAAGAAAAGGGTGAAAAGAAATAGCCCTCCAAATTATTCAACTTAGGGCAGACACCGGGTTTAATTCATATGCTACTGGTTGTCACTTAGTGACGCCGGTATTGAAGATTAAAAGTCGTCATGGACCCAGTGACGCATACACTAAACCTTCTTAGCCACTCAAGTTTCTCTCAACAGAAGCTTGTTTCATTCTCACAGGGAACCTTACATAATCTATCGGCTTTCTCTTAGAGATTGCTGGTATTGAAGAAGGAGACCCTCTCCCTAGTCTCCGCTCAGGAAAACCAAAACGCACTATTGAGTCTAGAGCCATGAGATTCATCAAAAGATCTCTTAGGTACACTTGACATTTCATCACTTGATGTTCAACAATAAGAACATCAGTGGTACGTTATCGAGTCCTTCACAGATCTTAGCAATCTGTCGAGAACATTTATGAGAGGTTCACAATTGTGATCCTCAGTGATTGAATGGAAACTCCTGCCAGGGTCAACATCAAACAGCCCTGACAGCAGGTCACTTCGGTAACTCCCCGTGGATTATGCTTAGTGTGTCTCAAACGGTCTGCAGTCATGAGGTGATGCTTCGGTGTACCTCAGCAACTCATCTGAACTGTAGGTGTACTTCGGTACATCGTGTTATCTCACTTGTGGGACTCTAGTTCAGGAACGGCCTTTGTGAGAATTAGAGTTATGTTTTCACACTATGCTGTTAACACTCTCAAAGTTCAAACTTGTAAGTGCTGAAATCCGCTTATTACTAACCGTTTTCATGTTTTCTTCTTATGGAAGCTCCGGAGCGGGATGATCGTGCAGATTCTTCTCATGCTCATGCCAACATCATCACTAATGGAAGTTCTATCTTAAAGCAACACAAAAGTCGGAATGATTCTTCATCAATCAAAGAATCTACAAAGTTTAAAGACTTAAAGAACTTCATCAGTACTGAAATCCAACGTCAAAGAGCGTGTGAGCATGTTGAAGAATGATGTGGAGACACTGGAGCAACGAAGCAGACCTGAGGCAGACTTGATGCAGACAACAACAACATACTATCACTACCATCACAAAGAAAAATGATCAAAGAACAAAGTTAAAGATGACGTCAAAGCAAAACTGTTCAAAGAAGACAATTTCTCTACACTAGGGAGATTGTTCAAATCAAGGCAATTCTTCTCATAAGAAAGAAGAATGTCAGAAGACGTCAAAGCTACTATTACATCAATGCCTTCACCGTTCATATTCATTCATCACCAACACTTAGGGGGAGATTGTTGGAATCACTCCTAACCTTAATCAAGTGTTAGTAATTCATATGTAATAGTTAGCTTAATTATGGCCTTTATGTTTGTTATTAGCCTTAAGCTTATGTAGAAGGCCCATGAGCTTAGGCCCAAGCCCATAGGAGAAAGGAAGGGACTAGGAGTGTTGCCCTAGCTTCCCTCCTATAAATACTCTTGTATAACCCTCACTTGAGGGTTGGTTGTTCAATTTATCTCTTTCACATACTCACGCATAACTCTTCATTATTCCTACGCGTATGTGTTTGGTTTATTGTTCATCCGCCTCTCTATCTCTTCTCTTGATGCTTGTATTGTAAAACTAGTGACCTAACAAGCCTAAATCTACACAAAGAATCTTGTGAAATCTTCCAATGATTTCAAGGATGCATCACATGATGTCATATGTTTGTTTTTCTATTTTTAGAAATATGTAAATGCATATGTAATGTTTAGTTTTTAAGAAACCAAAACATTCTAAAAACTCCTATCATACATTATGGTTAATCACAATGTAAATGCTTGAGTGATGAAGATATTATTTGAAAAAGCTTGTTTTAATATCTATTAGACTTGACAAGCTTTAAGCTTTATAAAAATTAAATTTACTTTTGTCGTTAACAAAACTTAGGTAAAGATCAAAAATATAAATAACGTTTAATGCCGATATTTGTATTAACACTAAGGAATGGGGTAATTGGATATATATGTTTATGTAAAGTGTGGTTGAGACTATTTTGGCGTAACTAGTCATGAAGGTTAGGCAAGGTGGATTAGGCTAAGGTATGTTGATATTTGACCCATAGGAAATGTTTTACTTAAGTGAATCATGGTATGTGTTAATGTTCAATGATTTGCAATGGTTAATGAGTTATGATGTATAATGTATGGATGTCTATGATAACATGTCATGAACGCTTTACTTACTAAGCCTTGTGCTTACGGTTTAAGATTTTAATGTTTTGTAGGTTTAAACGTGAAGGAAAGGAAATGCTTGGAACTAAGGGTTAAGGTTGGATTATGCAAAAGTTTAGAAGATGGATAAGAAGGTAGAGCTTAGGTAGATACCGAGCTCAAGACAAGGTTGTCCCCCAAGAGTCATAAAAGGTTTAATGTTTATAGTGTCAAGTCCTTGTAATGGTTAAGAGTCAATTTACAGGTTTTAGTGTATGTTAAAAGGTTATGTTAAAGTTATATTGAAAGTGGGTCAAAACGGGTATTTTGGCAAAGACACCCATATACTTGTAAAGTACATGTCCGTGGATCATTGAGACCACGAGTATTATGAAGATGAAGTTTTATGATGTATAAATGATTTCTGGAAGTCTTCATGTAGAGACGTGTTCGTGAAGTTAGTTTTCCGGAAAATTGTGCAAAGGTTCTTCCTTGAGCATAGATCTTAAGATCTATGCTAAATGCAGAAATTTTAAGTTTAAGAGTTTCTTTCTTGAGCAGAGATCTTAAGATCTATGCTCAAGAAAGTTGATTTCAAGGAGTTTCTTTCGTGAGCATAGATCTTAAGATCTATGCTCAGCCCATAAAGTTGATTTCAAAGAGTTGATTTCATGAGCATAGATCGACCAAGATTTTGACGTTTGGCAGATTTTTGTCGTTTTGTTTATTTTGTATAAAATAAACCGTAAGTCGTTAGAGGTCGTGCCACCCGTTGTTTTGAAGGTAATTGAGTCTAGTTTCATGTAAAAATACTTTCAAGGGTCGGTTTGTTACATAATTAAATCAGTTTAATGATTTGTAACAGCGGGTCAGTTTTAAGTCAAGTTATTTCCGCGTTAACGTTTTTAATTTTTGATTATTTTAAGTCGTGTCGTTCACGGGGTGTAACAACTTGGTATCAGAGCTTCGGTTTAAGTTAATTAGGTTTCCATTTAGGTTGCCTAGACTTAAACCACTATTAGAATGCGTTGAATGTAAGAATAAGTTATGCATGGAAGTAAATGTTTAAGTTTGAAGCGAATTATAAGCTAGGTTTTATGAACCTAAGTAGAGAATAATGCGTGTGTTTTATAATGTTAATGTGTATGTGATATAAGTCCGTGTAGGGCTTGATATGTTTAAATGATTGAATCGCTATGCACTTTGGTTATGCCGGCAATTGCCTTTTGATTATAAAAACGTGTTTTAAGAGTGGTGGTAATGGAATGTATTAAAATGGCAAGTGGTATTAGAGACGGGCTATAAGTGAAATAAAGTATCAAATGCTTAGAGTATAGAACATAGTAATGACAAGTGAGCTAAAGTATAATGTGTGAAAGCAAGATGAGCATTAACACATTAATTGTTAAGTGTCTATTAATACGAGATGTATAGGATGAGGCTAAGAAACGATAACTAGTACTGATGAAATGAAAATGGAATAACTAATGAGCTCATAACTAAAGAAGAAATGAGTTGAGAATGTAAGTAAGAACGTAATGACATGTCTAGTCAGAAAGTGATAACTATGTATAAAGTTAAGATAATGACTAGAAATTATGATATCACGGCTAATGTGTATCATTAGTTGTGATCATTTAAAAATGAAAATGATAATTGGTAAGCATGTTTGAAATGAGTAATAAGAAAGTAAGATGTGCAAACACATGTGTAAATATAACAAGCAAGTATCATTTTCTAATGATTCTTTCTTAAAACTAAATAAAAGGAATGGAAATGTGAATGTGTGTTACAATGATGATGACTTGGATCCAATGTTAAATGTGAAAGGTTAAAGGTAACTATCATGTAACCGATGAGTTAATGATAGTTAATGAAGTTAATGATTGTATCCTACGGGATGACCAAGGTAATGGTGGTATCTTTCGAGATTACCATGTGAATGATGGTATCCTTCGGGATGGCCAAGTTAATGGTGGTATCTTTCAAGATTACCAAGTGAATGATGTTAATGATGGTATCCTTCGGGATGGCCAAGTTAATGGTGGTATCTTTCAAGATTACCAAGTGAATGATGTTAATGATGGTATCCTTCGGGATGGCCAAATTAATGAATGACAAGGAATCTTTCGGGATGAAAAGTATTGCCTTTACCGGTAAGGGGTTGCCTACATCCTGGGCATATAAAAATATCCCCAAAATGAATGTGAAAATGGTATGGATCCAAGTCTAAAAAGTTAAAAAGAACTAAAAGAAAGAAAAGTTAAAATGTGTAACGAATATGTGCGAGTGTTGTGTTGGAAGCGTGTAAGTAGGACGACTTATGATTTCTTTAGTTAAATGGATTGGGACGCCTTTTCATTTAATTAAAGAAATTGTGAATCGCTGAACCATGAGTTTATGTTCTTGATTTACATCAACTGGGACGCCTTTCCATGTAAATGAAGAAGTGTAAATGAGTGGGCTTATGTGTTCCCAACATGGCATGAGAAAGGTACAAGGGGTAGAAAACGGAAGCCTAGAATTAGTTAAATGTCTTAAGAACTAAGATAGACGAGATATAATTAGAATGCAACTTTTAATTGAGACATTAAGTGAAACCAACCATTAGGTGTCTATAGTATAACTCGAAGAGATTAAGAAATTGGTAATGATGTAATAGCAAGCCTTGAGGCGTGGTTCAAATGTAGTAATGATGGAAATAGATGCTAATTAATATTAGCACTCTTATGAGTGAATGTGAAGGTATAAGTTAAAATTTGAATTTTGAAGTCAAAACTTTGAAACTTCTTATGAGACTCATAGTCTTTGACAAGAAACTTATTGTAAGAAATAGAGAAAAGGAGAAAATGTAACGAAAATGTTAACTAAGTAAAGGAATGACCAATGTAAGATGGGTAGATAATAGTTAATGTTAAGTTATATAAGTCAAAGTAAGCCAAATTTTCCCTAAGTGACCCTTAACACTTAGCGAAAATCCTTAAAAGTAAAATAACGAAGATGAGGAATTATAGCAAAATCTTAAAGCGAAGAGTAGAATGAATATGGTAGAAATGAAAATGCTAAGTTGTATATGTTAATGTTTGACTTATGTAAAGTCAAAACGACATAAATTTCCTCAAGTGGCACATAGTCCTTGATTTAAAATTTAAGTGTAGTAAGTAAGAATGCGATGTAATGGAAATGAGATTGGCAAAATGATACAATGATTATAGTAAATGCATCATGTTTGACATAATGACCTTAGTAAGAGTGGACGCTCTCAGAAAGTTAAATGAGAAGTAGAGTGGATTAAGGATTTTGATATGTATTGCTTAATGTTGCAAGATGACATAGATTATTTAAACGGAATGTATGGATGATAAATGTGCTTAATGTTAAGAATGGGGGCAAGAAGTGATCAAGTCAAGGGTAGTTTAAACGATAGATTTTGGGGACGAAATCTAAATAAGGGGGGGGGGTAGAATTATAACACCCTGAAACCGGGCCTAAGCGTTATATTACAAGAATGCCATTTGACTAAGTTGACTATGACATTTATCAGTTCAATGGACTTACGGGATTGGTTAGTCAAACCCGATGGCCAAATTATAGGTATTAATGTTATGTAAATGATTATAGAAAATATGACGTGTCACATTTGTAAGGAAAAGGTACTTACGGGACCTAAGTTGCCAAGCGTTAAATGTGTTAATAAGTGTTTGTGGCTAAATGGACTGAAATGGGACTTGAAGGACCTATTGTGCCAATTAGGCAAACTCACCTCCTACAATAATCTGGATACTTCCATTAGTATCATAAGATTTATCGAAGATATGCGTGTGAGTTGGGTGTGTCGAACTAGGAGGAATAAAGGAGGAGACCATCATGTCTTGATGGTCAAATTGAAGAAGGATTAATGGTCTAATACTAGAAATGTGCCCCTAGTGATAATCCCTATGCAAGTAAGTAACTTCAATTATGTTGAATTAATGAATTATGAATTAGGGTGCATGTACCCTAATTAAGGGAACTTGGGTAAAGATGTTTATAAGTTAAACCAAGAAGTTATGATGAATATGGGTTAAGTATTATTAGGTTTAAGCTAATAATTAATGGGGTTAATTGTCATATAATCATTGGATGGTTATGTGATAATTAGAGATGTTTAAGGAAGAGCTATGATTGTGGTAATCATAATTAAGTAACTTGATTATGTGTTTATGATAATAGTGATTTGGCCTAGATTGCAAGGGTGGAGATGATGATGATGTCTTTGGTTTCACTAGCTTGGAATCAACGTAAGTAAACCGGTCATTATATGTTGTTATATGATTCTACACATTATATGTTATGTGATTTTGTTATGCTAAGGAATGGGGTAATTTAATATATATGTTTATGTAAAGTGTGGTTGAGACTATCTTGGCTTAACTAGTCATGATGGTTAGGCAAGGTGGATTAGGCTAAGGTATGTTGATATTTGACCCATAGGAAATGTTTTACTTAAGTGAATCAAGGTATGTGTTAATGTTCAATGATTTGCAATGGTTAATGAGTTATGATGTATAATGTATGAATGTCTATGATAACATGTCATGAACGCTTTACTTACTAAGCCTTGTGCTTACGGTTTAAGATGTTAATGTTTTGTAGGTTTAAACGTGAAGGAAATGAAATGCTTGGAATTAAGGGTTAAGGTTGGATTATGCGAAAGTTTAGAAGATGGATAAGAAGGTAGAGCTTAGGTAGATACCGAGCTCATGACAAGGTTGTCCCCCAAGAGTCATAAAAGGTTTAATGTTTATAGTGTCAAGTCCTTGTAATGGTTAAGAGTCAATTTACAGGTTTTAGTGTATGTTAAAAGGTTATGTTAAAGTTATATTGAAAATGGGTCAAAACGGGTATTTTGACAAAGACACCCGTATACTTGTAAAGTACATGTCCGTGGATTATTGAGACCACGAGTATTATGAAGATGAAGTTTTATGATGTATAAATGATTTCTGGAAGTCTTCATGTAGAGACGTGTTCGGGAAGTTAGTTTTCCGGAAAATTGTGCAAAGGTTCTTCCTTGAGCATAGATCTTAAGATCTATGCTAAATGCAAAAATTTTAAGTTCAAGAGTTTCTTTCTTGAGCAGAGATCTTAAGATCTATGCTCAAACCAAAAAGTTGACTTCAAGGAGTTTCTTTCCTGAGCATAGATCTTAAGATCTATGCTCAGCCCATAAAGTTGATTTCAAAGAGTTGATTTCCTGAGTATAGATCTTAAGATCTATGCTCAGACCAAGATTTTGACGTTTGGTAGATTTTTATCGTTTTGTTTATTTTGTATAAAATAAACCGTAAGTCGTTAGAGGTCGTGCCACCCATCGTTTCGAAGGTAATTGAGTCTAGTTTCATGTAAAAATACTTTCAAGGGTCGGTTTGTTACATAATTAAATCAGTTTAATGATTTGTAACAGCGGGTTAGTTTTAAGTCAAGTTATTTCCGCATTAAAGTTTTTAATTTTTGATTATTTTAAGTCGTGTCGTTCACGTGGTGTAACACTTTTTCATTTCTTTGTTTATTTTTCATTTCTTTCTTAGGAGTCGAGATAATCGCAACTCTAAATGGTTTGCATATAGGCACACACTAGGCACCATTTTTCCAAAAATAAAAATTTTAGCTGCCTGAAATCACCAGTACCACGGATTCCAGCATTTATGCTGGATGGATCCCTAAAGGAACTGGTCCGTGGGAACTGTGGGACAGAAGCAAAAATTTTCCTCTATTTTTGTCACTTTGGCTATAAACCTTCATATTTCCATCATTTTAGCTCTTTCACTAATGAGTATGTTACTTAATGCTTGTGTTCTCATGATCACATGCCTTAAATTCATATCTAATCATTAGATTTTAGTCCATATATTGGTTTTAGCATTCATTACAATGCATTATTTTTTCTATAAATAAAGTTTCAAAATGCTTGCATATCCATCACTCTCAACCTCACAAAAAATCATCCTCATGTCGTCCAAAAGATCTTCCAACATTGATGAAACACCTAGTGAAAACAATCCTCTTCAAGAAATCCAAAACTTTATCCTACCACCTTCCGTAGTGCCACCACCCAAATCTAGAAGAATCGAACGGATTAGCATCCGGCCTTGTTGTTTAGCAAAACCATTGTCAAAAAGTCCATCACCAACTACTTATTCATCACCAAATGATTCCATTATAACACCTCCATCATCTCCTACAAGCTCATCACCACCCTCAACTACCGAGTCTCTACCTAAAATCACTCTATCGGAACTCCTTAAGACTCCGAAAACAATTCCACTACCCATGTCTAGTCCACAATCCACACCATTTCAACCATCCAAATCTACCCAACTAGCTTCCAACTTAAACCCAAAAGAACTAGTCTTTTTAACACCACCAACATCTCCAAACACACTTTACAAAAATCTTGCAACTTCACCACCTCTAGCTCCTATTATTTTACAAGAACATCTAGGTTCTTATATTCTACCACTAACCAAAGTCATAAACTTTGATCCATATCTTCCAACATGTCCATCACATATTCTGCCTTCCACAAATCATACTTACTCGGAAACCATCCACCAACAATATCCTCACAATTTACATTGCGAACATTGTCAATCCACTATGGAACTTGCAATGGAAATAAGGGACGAGATGCGATTCATACTCAACCACATCCTTGATCGCATAAACATCATCACTCACCAAAACTTCCATAACTAACCATATGCAAGCATGGAAGGAATAATATTACTAGTTTATCTATTTTTCTTTGAGTCATTTTCAAGAACAAACCTTGTTCTTAGTTTTACAATTTGTATGTGGCCTATATACCACTACACTTTGATATTTTATTACAAGGCTTTGTTTGCATACCTTGGCTCTTCATCTTGTTTCTCGTCCCATACAAGATCATATTACATGTTTCTACTAACATTCTTTTTTTAGGTATTATATTTTCTCATTTGACGCCCAATTCTAGGGGGAGCTACCGTCAAGGGGGAGCTAGTACTTTGTGGATCATACTTATTTTTATTCCACACTTTATTTCTTCGTCAGGCTTGTTTTTTGTTTCGACAAAAAGGGGGAGAAGAAGTAAAACTTACATATGCTTTCAAAACATACATATAATCTTAAGTTTTACTCATTATAACATTATATTTTGTCATCAACAAAAAAGGGGGAGATTGTTAATACAAATAAACTGTAAAAACGTTTATTCATATTTAGCGATCTCTTTGTGTTTTGTTGATAACAAATATAAAGTTATCATAAGTAAAATTATAAGGATACATGTTATTTTGTAAAGTATATACATTTGGTCATTTACATAAAATGTTGTAATAATTCATTTGTTGTAATAGTTTAATAGGATGGATTTTATCCAAGACCCATGACCCATACGCATGGAGCAAATCCATAACCCATAAGGCCATAACCCAAGATCCATGACCCAATGTCTAGATACATTGTACCTTGTTGGGTACCCAAGGCTCATACCCATGACCCCGGTTTGCAACCCAAAACCCGGACTGGTACCACCCAGTTTTTCGGATCCCTTGGATTGCACTGGACGGATCCCCCAAGTGAGGGATCCGTGGGAACCGGGCTACAGTAGAGATTTTTTCCTATAAATAGTGAGCCATTTCTTCATTGTTACTCACCCCTCTTCTTACAAACTCTCTCATATATTACTTCTCTCTTCTAATCTTAGATCTCTTGATCTATCTAGTAGTTCTTCTTTCTTTTATTGTGATTCTCATATAGGTCCTTCTCAAAGTCATCCAAGCAAGGGGTCCTTGATTGATTTGTTCCTCCGCAAGATTTCTGTAGCAAGATCTTGTATTTCATAGTTCACATAGTTGTTGTGTTATAGTTGTGCTGGTTTGGTCCTTCGTGTTAAGGACTCGGTTTTTAGCTTTGTACCCGAAAAAGTGTAAGCGACATTGTGAGGCTTCTCCGCCGTGTTGAAGGAGCTTGTTGACATAGTGCTTGAACTCTCGAGTAGGAGACTCGGGGAGTGGAGTAGGGGAAGGAAGGTGTCCTTGTAGCCGAACCACTATAAATCACTTGTGTCACTACTTTTTATCCTTCACTTTACTTGCTTTCATTACTTACATTACTTATTGCTTTATACTTTCTATCCATCCATACGAATTCACATAAGATCGAATCTAAAGTTTTTGAAACTAAACTTAAAATTGGCAAAACTATTCAACCCCCCCTTCTAGTTTTTCACACCATCAATTCATATTCAAGAATATACCATAATTGGATTTCAAAAAAGAAATTTCAAAGAACCTCCCAACTCAGGTGTAAGCCTTTGTTAAGGAATCCCCAAATTCTGTCCATCATAAATCCATTATGTCTGCAAGAAATCCACCACATAAGCTTTTCTCACACCAAGTTAGCACCAATCATATTGCTTTCACAACCTGTCAATGTTAGTCCAAAACCAAGAAAACACAATGCAAAGCATTTCCTTTATGACAGTACAAAGTATGACTAACAGGACAAATACAACACACATAATTTGCACTACTAGTACAAATTATACTTAGCAGTACTAAATGACACAACAAGTAGTACAAATTCCTTTCAGTTACAAAAACACTAAGAAATCAAAACATTTAAGGGTTAAGTATCCCAATACCTGTTACCAAGTATTGAAACCTCCCCACATCAAAAACTTAAGTTAATAAATCAGCAAAGTGGTTTTCAGTATCAATCTTAACAACCTGTATTAACTTTTTCTCATTACAATCTCTTATAAAGTGATGTCTGATTTCTATGTGTTTTGTTTTAGAATGATGAACTGGATTTTTAATAATACAATTTGTACTGCTATTGTCAATGTAAATCAAATACCCATTGTCAAGTAGCTAGTTTTGAGTCCAAAGCACTTGACTTCAACAGCTAGCAGCAACCACATATTCAACTTCAGTTGTAGAAGTGGCCACTATAGTCATTTTCTTATATTGCCATTATATCAATCTTCTCCCTAGGAATTGACAACCCCCTGTTGTTGATTTTCTATCGAAACTGGCACCAGCATAATCAATTTCTGAATATGACACTAGATCAAAAGAAGATTCTCTAGGATACCATAGATCTAGCTTAGGTTGACCTTTAAGGTACCTAAAGATCCTCTTCACAACTATAAGATGAGAGACCTTGGGAGTAACCTAAAACCTTGTACAGACACACACAACAAACATAATATCTGGTCTTGATGATGTAAGGTACATCAAAGACCTAATCATAAATTTGTAGGTGTGTACATCAACATCTTCTCCATTAGCATCTTTAACCAAGGGTTTCTTAGTATCAAAAGGTGTGTTGGCTAATCTAGCATTTGTAAATTAAAATTTCCTCAGAATGTCAGCCACATATTTATCTTTACTTATAAATATACCATCTGGTCTCTGCTTCACTTGTAGCACCAAAAATAAAGTAAGTTCTCCCATGGAACTCATCTAGAACTTCTCATGCATCAACTTCTCAAATTCTATGCACATCTCCTTCTTTGTAGCACCAAAAATAATGTCATCTACGTAAACCTGTAGAAGCAAGATATCTCCTTTGTGCTTCTTAATGAACAAACTTTGATCAATCTTGCCCCTATGAAATCCATTCTGCAACAGATATGTAGCTAAAGTCTCATACCAGGCTCTTGGTGCTTGATGCAATCCATAAAGATCTTTCACCACCTTGTACACCTTGTCTGGATGATCAGGATCAATAAAACCTGAAGGCTGTGAAACATAGACCTCTTATTCAATTGTACCATATATAAAGGCACTCTTGACATCCATCTGATATACCATAAATCTCATGAATGAAGCATAGGCTAAGAACAACGTTATTGCTTCAATCCTAACTATAGGTGCAAAAACTTCTTTATAGTCAATTCCCTATTCTTGTGTATAACCCTGAGCTACAAGCCTTGCCTTATTTCTAATCACAATCCCTCTTTCATCTCTCTTTACTCTAAATACCCACTTTGTACCAATCACTCTCAAACCCTTAAACAAGTCTACAAGAACCCAAACCTTCTGAATCTTAAACTACAAGAGCTCTTCTTGCATTGCTTCCACCCAACTTTCTTCCTCCAAAGCTTTGAGGACATTTTTTGGTTCAATCTGTGAGAGGAAACATCCAAACAAACAGATGTTGGATTCTTCATGATTTCTTTCTTCATAAACCACACTAATAAATCCATGTTAATCTGCATTCTGAATTTGTTTCCTGGTTTTAACACCAGACTGCACATCTCCAATCACATTACCAATAAGATGATTCTTGTGGATTGTTGTTTGGGGATTAGAGAGAACATCATATGTGAGAGGAATGTTGTTGAAATCGGCTTCAAACTCATCAAAAAGATCAGTCTGTGGAGCAGTACTAACTGTTGGTTCAGTAGTATTAGCATTTTGCCCAGCAGTACTATCTTTTGGCATAGCAGTACCATCTCCATTTGTACTACTTTTAGGAGTCTCTTTGTTCTGAGTGTCTACATCATCTGTATTGACCACACCTGCATCATTTTCCTTTGAATTATCACTAGGAGATGGTGGATCATCATTCTTTCAAGAAGAAGCAACCTCAGAACTGTCCTTCAAAACTTGCACCAAAATGTTATCGTGATTTGATTCTTCCTCCATGCTTGGTACATTTGTATCAACATACTCTTTTGAACCTGCAAAATCATTAGTATCTGTACCTGCATTCAATGGTACATAGTTCATAGATTGGGTTAGAGAATCAAGATCAAACAACAACTTTGGACCTTCTCCTACAACATTATCCTTATTCTCCAAAAACTCTACATGGAGGGTTTCCTCTACCTTCCTAGTTCTCAGATTATATACTCTAAAAGCTTTACTAACCATAGAGTACCCAACAAAGAAATCCTCATTAGATTTTTCATCAAATTTACCCAAATAATCTAAGGTATTGAGAATAGTGACATGACATCCAAATGGTCTCATGAACTCTAAGGTAGGAGATCTACCTCTAAACAACTCATAAGGTGTCTTGTTTTGAGAATGAACTACTAAAACCCTGTTTTGCACATAACAAGAAGTATTAACTTTTTCTTCCCAAGAAGTCATGGGAAGCTTTGAATCAACTAACATGGTCCTAGCAGCTTCTATCAATGTCCTATTACTCCTCTCAGCAACCCCATTTTGCTGAGGAGTTCTAGCCACACTAAACTATCTTTTAATACCTTTTTCCCTACAAAAGTCATCCATAACTCTATTTTTAAATTCTGTCCCATTATCTGTAACACCCCCAATTTCGTGATACGCAGCGGAATTCAAACTGGGTGTTACTTCATGGCACAACAGTTATAACAATAGAAAACGATCTCTAATGGAGTCGTTTAAAAAGATTTATCATTCGATTTTTATAAATATCAGAGTTTACAAAAATGAGGTCCCAAATGGTTCCAAGTTTACAAAATACATTAAATGGGTTTTCGAATGATAATAAAATTTATAGCCTTCTTGAGTATCCGTGCTTCTCCGTGCCAGCCTCGTACAATATGGACCTGAAATACATGCTTAAAACTGTCAACACAAAGGTTGAGTGAATTCATAGAGTTTGTTTGATGGTTGAACACATTATGTTTGTAGTGTGAGTTATAAATTCACACCAATAGTTTGAAAACAAAACAGTTATTATTTCATTAAGCATCATGCAATCAAGGCGTTAACTTGCTCCAAAATTAATTGGTGAAACTGTTGGTACGTGCCCTAACAGGTAAAAATTGCCGTTTTTACCTAATGTACTCAAATATAGTGCGTTTGTTTACCGGACCTGGTCAAACAAACGGGATTCGTCAATCCCGATAGATCTATCCACAATATTCGCGCTCACTTCACTCGTGATTAATGATTCGTGATTTAGGGACTTAAGTTTGGCAAATGCGGTAACTTAGTGCAAGTAAAATAATCAGATAAGTATACAGTTTGAAAGCAATGTGTTCGGTTTAAAATAAAGCATGTATCTCCCCCAAGGTTTGTAAAACAATTAAGTAGTAGAAAGTGGGGCTATGAACTCACCTCAGAGTAAATGATATCAAATGTATAATGAGAATGATGGATATACTGTGAGAACTTCTACGAGCAACCTAGAATAGGATGTTGCGACTTAGGTTTGAAATAATGATGCGAAAGAAATAACAAACCTATATACGTCTCTATGTTGATCATGATGTAGTACATGGTAGTTGTGTATGTCGTTTATAGTAACAGTTTAGTATGTGAAAACATATTTCGTTTATAGATATCGTACTACCGTTCGGGCCATCATATTCAGAGGTCATGTAGTAAACGTTTGAGGAGCTAGGACACTTTAAATCGTAAATCCAGCAACTCGTCGAAACGTTTACCCAAATGAAACCCCTCACATGAAGCTCCCTAGTATTGTAGCACTTAGTAGATAAAACATATGATTTGTTTATATATCATAAAGTTTATCATGTTTGTAGTAAATATCTAGTTTTTACAAGTTCTCATTGTTTACTAGTGATTACAGCTTATTAACATGTTCAAGAATGAAGTTTTGGTAAAAATCGTCGAAAAAGGTAAAATGGTCATTTTTTTGTTACTTGTGAAAACACTATTTCAAAGATTAAATGAAGTTTTGTTAAGTTAATATGTAACTAGCTATGAAAATAACTTGGTTTCGCTTTTAGTTGTGACAAAAGTATAGTCGTTAGACTATATATAGGGCAGTTTCAGTTTTTGAAAGATAATGGCCTATTTAAGTTTTTCAAGGTCCGAGCTTCTTTTATATTGAAGGAAAACGTTGTTCCGGACAACTTTCGTGCTTTAACTTTTTGATAATTCGGAACAGAAGTACCACTTTCAAAACGAACAACTGCTTAACAGCTTGTGTTAGGCAGTTTCGGCGTTTTGGTTTTGCTAACTTCTTTTGGTCATAACTTTTGACTCGTTTGTCCGTTTTGGGTGATTCAAATTGCTATTTTTACCTTTTTATCTTATCTACCATAGTATGTAAGTTAAAAAGTCCATATGTGACTGGTTTTAATGGTTTCAAACGTGTAGAATATGACTGGTTTACTAGTTTGTTACTTTTACGACAATATGTGAATTAAAACATGTGATTGAGTATATGTACATCATGAATCAACATAGTAACTATATATATAGCATGAAAATTTCAAGATTATGAATAATAAACATGAGATGATGGTGGTGATTAGTTGCTTACAACTTTTGGCTTTCAATCAAGAAAGGAGTAACTAGTAAGGATCGGACTTTGATTGAACCCTTAAGACTTTGGATTGAGCTAGCTTTCTACACCTTGGCACCCTTGCAATCTTGAAGAGTTGGTGATGAAGTACTAAGTGACTTGAGTGGATCTAAACTCAAGAATATCACTTAAACTTGCTAGAGATTTGATGTAGTAACTTACTACTTGAAACTTCTTTGCATAAACTTGGAGTTTATAGATCAAATGATGGAAGATATGAATGATTTATGCTATGAACGACCCAAATCAGTGTTTGAGGGTGTTTAGGATGTATTTCACTTGCTATTTATAGGAGGGTAAGTTTGGTTCACCATATATTGGGTTAAATGTTAGCCATGGTTAAGTTAGGACACATGTAATGATCTAAATGAACCATGGTTAGGATTAAGCCACCAAGATGATGACTCCCCCCCTTAAGTCGGCCAAATGAAGATAAGATGAATTAGGTGGATAGTATTGGTATTATCTTGGTTACGGAGTGAGTTTTGGTCCCGTTAAATGCCAACCGTAAGTTGTTAAGCCATAAAACGCAAAATCGGGTATCGTAAAAATACGAAACTTGTAGGAATGATGAAACTCATCATTATATTCCATATAAAAATATAAAATGGGTGATAAGTCTCATTGGGTGCAAAAAAGCTGCTTAAAGCTGGAAACGCGGGTCAAAAAAGCGTAATTCGCAATTTATCAGAAAAAAACGAAATTTCAAGGAAATGACCGTGAATTTATTTAAAGTAGACTAAAATTAGTCTAAAAGTGATATGAGATGTCAAAATGTGGGTTTCATCATACGTGGGATAACTTAATAGTTATACGTGAAGTCTAAAAGTTACGCGATTTAAGCGAAACTAGAGAACGTACAATGTTAATTTCTTTATGGTCAACGGAGGAGGGAAATATGTTTGACTTTTCCAAAAAATGTAAAAGTGTCTAAATATCTTAGAAAACACAGTGCATGAATGGTTAAGTCTGGGTCTAAGTAGAATTGTTTAAAACGTAAGTTTAGTCTCGTACGGCTCAGGGTTTATTTGGTAACATTTTAAAATGAAATCTTAAAAATTTCTCTAATTGATTATGAGTGATCTAAAAATTAATCTGATGTGAGGAAAATTGTCAGAGTTGGTTTTTGTTATGCGCGGGATGTTTAAATAGTGTTCCGACCAAAATGAAACTTTAAAACGATGTTTTCTTAATAAATTTTACGAAAATGATCTAACGATTGTCAAACTCTCAGATATTACTAAAATAATTTATCTTACGAGAATGTGAAATAAAATTTTTACAGGATGAATAGTGAAAGTGAATAGTAATTTCTCGAGATGAATAGTAAAATTTTTAGAATGGATAGAAATCCTGAAAATGCAAATTGTTACATTATCACACTTGATGATCTTCACCTTCTTACCAACTAGGTTTTCTATTTCTGTAATGAAAGTCTTAAGAATGCTGGAAGTATCATCCTTAGATCCTAGAAAGAAAACCCATGTAAACCTGCTATAATCATAGTAATAACAAGACAATATTTCTTATGCTGTATACTACTCACAGATATAGGACCAAACAAGTCCATATGAAGCATGTATAAAGGTTGAGTAATACAGTTTTGGGTCTTGGGCTTACAAGAAGCTCTGTGTTGCTTACCTTTAAGGCAAGCCACACAAGTTTGGTCATTTGAAAAACGTTTTTGAGGCAATCCTCTTACCAGACCATCTTTAACAATCTTATTAATGGGTTTAAAGTTAATATGACCAAGTCTCCTATGCCATAACATGGACTCGTCCAATGATGCTTTTGCAACCAAACAAGTAAGAGTCTCTTTAGGAACTATGTTTTTCATGTCAACACTGTATAGATTGCCTTTCCTAGGAATTTTAAGCAGCACCTCATTGTCATCAGGGAACTTAAAGTCTGGGGTTAGTATAAGACAATTAATCAGTGTTAGTAAACAACACAAAGTTCTTTTTTCACACATTTGTGACACACTAAAGAGATTGTATTTGAGCTCCTTCACATAATACACATCTTCAAAATCAAGATTGTCGGTCTTGATTGTACCTGTACCAGTAATCCATCCACCCATACCACCACCAAAAGAAACATATCCACCATCCAAAGGTGTAAAGTCTGAAAGGTAGGACATATTCCCAGTCATGTGCCTAGAACATCCACTATCTGAGTATCCTTGATCTTCTTCATCATTTGAATGTCCTTTCACACAAAAAAAAAAAAATTAGTTTCCTTTGTGGATCTAAGCCATCACTGACTTGGATTTTCCTCGTGCCTCAATGTTGTTGTTCCCTATTCACTATCGTATAAAACGGTTAAGTATTTAAAAACAGATAATAGTGAATCAATGACTGAAGTAAGATGTAAGCAAAACACACTGATAAATTTTCAACATAATATTCTTTATTAGAAATCAATCAAAAAGAATACATTAACCAAGTACTTGCGGAATAGTACTTGTGATTGAAATGACAAAGGGTTGTAATCCTCACTAAGCTCAGGCTAAGTCTGAGCACAACTACTATGGAACCATTGAGCTATCTCAGGGACTGAGTTGTATTTGGAGGAGTGAAAGATGGCTTGTGTGTGTGTGTGTGTTTTACAATTCACAAGCTTAAATCTTTCACTCCATCTCTTATGCTATTTATACAAGTATGAGTATTAACTTTATACTAAGTGACAAACTGAAATTTTACAGAAGACAAAATAATGATGTATTTTGTCTCTGTTTACAAAGACTATATTAAGTAAGAGACAAGGCTGCTTTCCATAAGTCAGTGATGACACTGAGCCTGATAGTTTTCCATTCAGGGAAAGTTGACTTTGGTTGATAAGGACTTCGTCTTATCTGATTCAAACTTTTCCCGCCTTATCCCGCTCATTCTTCAGTCTTCATTGCCTTCAGTCTTCTACTTCAGTTTATCTTCAGTGAAAGTAGTTGGTGAGGAGTTTAGGGATTCAGTGAGTTATTGTCATCACTCACTGAATCCACCATCTTCTTCTTAACTCAGTCTTCACCCCTTAAGTTCCGCCTTACTGAGGGGAGAGACTTCTTCTTCGCCTCTTACTGAGTATCCTAAAGATGACTCATTGAGAGACTATGCACTCAGTGACCTGTTAGTGTTTAACGGTCTAAACACATGGGGTATTTTCTATTCAAATCCTAGATTTAAGGGGTTTGGGTATTTATTGAACCCAACAGTCTCCCCCTATTTGGATATACAAATAGCCTAAGTGTTTGATCAGTGTAAGTGAGCAATTGGCTTCTTCTTACACTGAATGTACTAATGAACATAATAAGGAACACTGAATATTTTAACAAAACATACATCGTTTATTGATCAATTACATAGTTCCTATCACTAGTACAAAAGATAAATGATAATGATGTCAATCAAGATGGATCCCCAGTGCTTCAAGCTTGACTTTCTTTGTAATGAGTGTTTCTTTGTCAGGGTGCTCTCTTATCTTGGCGTTTTTTTTGGGGTAAAAGGGTTAATTCACCCCGGTAAAATATATTACGCCAAAAACATTGAAGTACAAAGGATGAGGGTGAATCCCTCATCTCAGTCCCTTAGGACACTTACAGACTCTCCTATAGGAATGCAACATCATTCCTATAACTTACAATATAAGCGTAACAGACCACACTTATAACTAAACATCAGACTACAACGATAAAAAGAATAAAAATAAATGCACTTCAAGTAGAAATAATTGAATCTTCAAGTCACCATAGTAGTCCAAACTTCCAGCGTCACCCAAATATACAATATCATGGTCCTCAAATTGAAGTACATTTCACAAGCTTCACACAAAGGTTGGTGAGGGACTCTAAAACCACGGATAGAGCAGCAAGCTCAAAACTCGCTCCAAAGGTGTATGGTGAGGGACTCTTATCTTGGCGTTTAAGTCAGCACAAAACCTGACGTTTGCAGGAGTCTGAATTTGAGAGGCCACTGGTATGTAGCTCAGCATTGTAGCCACACCTGCCTGATCAATGTCACTCCACCTTTGGAATGATGGGTTTCCATAGACATCAATGAAGAACAGTCCTCTTTCAGGTTTTTCAATCACAAGATAGTTTACAAACTTTACACATTCAGGTAGCTCCCTATTGCATTCCAGTCCAGGCACTTTGATCTCAGGCTCGAACTCAACCCTCTTTCATTTGCCCTGTGATGGTTGAGGTTGAGATCCTTGAGGTGCAGTTAAGGCAGGCTGAATCCCCAGTATTGCTGGTGCTTCCCTCAGTCTTTCATACCTTTTGCTAAGCATTTTCATCAGCTCCTTAACCACCGCATTCTGCTTATTTTCAGTGATAGGACCAAGCTCATCGAGTTCAGTGATCCCAAAGTCAATGAATTTCAGGGGATCATGAACCTCGAAGTGTCTTTTGTCATCCCCCTGTAGACATTCATTGCTAGTGGTTTGGACTTGGGGATGATTCTGACATCAGTGATTTTCTCAGGCAGCCTTCTGCTTGTCATTGACCAGTTGTAGTGGTCAATTCTTTCTTGCCTGATGGCTGCAGCTCTTTTGTTATTTTCGTCTAACCTCTTTCTCATTTCAGCCATTTGAGCTGCCTGAGCATCCTTGAACTTCTGTCCTGCCTGACCCTTTTCAGGCTTCTTAGGATCAATTCCAATGTTCTCAGCTTCCTCAGCAAAAACTTGTACCAGTGCTTCTTTGCTCTTTCTTTCTTCCTCAACTAGTTTCCTCTTCCTTTCTTCCTTAGCAAGATAGGCACTTAGCTGTTGTGGGGTGAGCAGGTACTCAGTGTTACCGATCATATAGGGGATCTTCTCAGGCTCAGGTGTTTGCATTATTTCCTTTCCTTTGTCCTGGCTTGAAGAAGATGATGCTACCAATGGTGGTGTTGTTGTCATGATTGTTGTTGTTGGAGGGACTGATGATAAGGGTGTTGCTGAAACTGGTGGGAGTGATGAAATAGCTGTTGCAGAGACTGGTTAAGCTGGCTCCCCCTCAGTGAGAGAGGGAGTCTTTTCAGTGGTCTTCTCCCCTCAACTGTTGCCGCAACATCATTAAGAGCAAGAGTTGCCTCGGACACTGGGGGAGTTGGAGTGGCTTGACCTTTGAAGGCTTGATAGATTTCAGTGACCATAGCCTTGATATAAGTTGTATCTTTTTGAAAACCAGTGACCTTTTCTGCCAAATTAGCCTGAGAGAGTTCCAAGGCAGTCATTCTAGGCCCAAGATTCCAAGCCATTGAAGATGATGCCTTAGCCAAAGTAGTCACATGAGCATCCAAAGAACCCAGTGTAGCCTGAAGAGACTGAACTGAAGACTGAAGACCCTGAACATTGGCAGATTTTAGCATGTTGATTAGTTCAGTGAGGTCTGAGGAATTTTTCAAGTAAGCCTTAGTAGCCTCCAGCACTTTAGAGTTGAGTGCTGGGTCTTCTTTGACAGCATCCCTGATTTCATCTATTGTAGCACCACAAGTCTGAAGATGCTTTAGAAATTTAACCAGGTTTTCATCCAGTCTATGAAGATGTTGGTACATGAGATCCCTATGTTCATCAGTATTTGCATCAAAGGCATGTACCTCAGCCTTCAGATCTGCATAGCTTGCAGCAGCTTCAGTGTGTTGTTCCCATAACATTTCAGTAACCCCAGAATATAGCTTCCTTGAAGCTTTAGTGATCCACATAACTAGTTGCCTCTCTGTCAGTGGAAGAGTATTATCAAACTTTCTGAATTCTTCAGGACAGGAAGATGCAGAAGAGTCAGAGTCATTATCTTCAGGCTGGAAAGGTGACTCTTTAGGCTCTTGTGGATCAGGCTGATGCTCTTGTTCTGTTTGAACAGCAGCGTCCACTTCTTCTCCTGCTGATAGAATTTCATCTTCACTTTCAGCTTGTTCTTCATCAGAGAATAAAATTTTGTTAACCTCAGCAGCTGTCAGTAAACCAGTGGTGGTGATGGGTTCTGTTAATACAAATAAGCCGTAAAAATGTTTATTTATATTTTACGATCTTCTAATGTTTTGTCGATAACAAACGTAAAATCATTTTAAAAAAACAAATAAAATACATAAATAGTTTGATTCAATAGTTTTCAAACACACTAACGTTTTCACATAAAACACTAAAACAAGTATAAGTGATTTTATGATTTAGATACATATGTACAACAACTAGTGTTTACATATTGGCTAACATATACTTAACTAAGTATGTACTAAAATGGGTAAAAACAAGTATATACTAAATGGGGAAAAACTAGAAAATGGTATTGACCCATAACCCATGGTTTTGTACAAACCACTTAACCAAGTTCATTGTATTCTTGAGATACATTGTATCTAGAAAGAAACCCATGGATCAACCCATAACCCATGACCCATGACCCATAACGAAAAATACCCATGGGCAAAGAGGAGCGTCCCACGGATCCCTAGCTTTGTGCTAGACGGATCCCTTGTGGGAGGGATCCGCGGGATCCGGGGAATAGTAGAAAATCTACTTTGCTATACATTATATTTGTTTTGTTCTTGCATTTAGTCCCCATAGAAACAACTAGGAGAAGCATTTACTAAAAAGTGCAAAGTTGCACATTTGCTGAAAGCCTTCTGATCTGCAGTAGGCGGATCCCAGCATTTGAACTAGCCGGATCCTTCCCAGAAGGGAACCGCGGGATCCGTGACCTCTGATAAGCAATACAGACTTGCTTACATCAAAATAGCCTACTAGATAACCTCACACTAGTCAAACATAAGATACTAGAGCCAACTAAGTCTTCCTCAAATAGTTGAAAGCCTCACTCTCATCCATGGCTTACCTAGGATATATTTTAAAATGTTTTTGATTTATCAACTCATCAAAACTCACCATAATTCCGCTCCAACACTCACACATTATCTACCACGTCTGATAGCACTTAGTTTGGTCTATCCATCAATTTTAGCAAATTGATCTTAATCATCTTTTGACTCAAAATTAGGCTCAAAACTAGTTTTTCATTTTTTTCTTTATTTTTAAAGATTTTAAATTCTTCTTAGGTCATCATCTGACTTCTAGGACTTATTACTACCATTTCTCCATATCAAATTAAATGGTATCCTTGTCAAACACATAGTTAGACTACCCAAAGTCAATTTTCTTACCCAAAACCATCATTAAGCACCATCACTCATTATGGTTGAGGATTTGAGATATCCAACAGCTAAAGACTTCAAAATTAAGTCAAAACCTCGAAATCCATTAATAGCAAACAATACAAAAGCATAAACATTTCACCTAGAACCTGCCTGACAGCCGGATCCCTGGTCTTTAACCAGACGAATCCCTGCTGAGAGGGATCCGTGAGATCCGTAGCTGCAGAAAGCCTAAATCAGCTTCCATATTCAATTTTAAGTCACCTTTTGGTTATCTAACCACTTTTAGCCTTAATTTATTATCCTCCTAGAGCTGATCAATATCCTAAGTGCATGTTTAATCTTCTAAGTGGCCAAGAATTTAATTTCCTAATTCAAATTATCCTTTATAAACCAAACAACCTTAGGGTTAAGGCACCACTCTCACTTACCTCTCAAAAATCAGCAACTAGTAGTTTATATTAGCATCATCATCACTATGACAAATGCTCTTAGCAACAACTCTTCAACCATAGGATCATCCAAAAGAAAGGGTCAAATGATCCATGAAATCTCATCCACCGAAACATCTCCCATTAGAGATAATAATGTTAGAATCCCATCTCATCAAACTCATCCAACAAGTGCTAAGAGAACCGCAAGGATTAGCATCAAACCTTTCAGACTAGAAAAAGGATCATCTAGTTCAAAGCCAAACATGGCTAGTTCTAGCAAGCCGTCAAAACCCTCATTCCTTGAGCATGGACTACACTCCTTGAATGAGCCTCTCCCTCACCCAAACATCTACTCATTGGATCATTCACCACCAAGAACCTCACATTCACCAACCTATTCATTGAATAGGGAACCACCAACAACACCAACTAGTCCATCATGGGAGACAAGGAACAGCCTTGATCATATGGAAGAATTTCCATTACCACCCTCATTTTTAGAACCTCATCCCACTTCTCAAAATGAAGACCCACAATCACACATAGAGCCTCCTCAAAATATCCATTTCCTTCCGGTTCCAAACCAAGACAATGATTGTCCAAATTGTCTAATCACTCAAGGACTTGTTCAAGAAGCATGAAATGAGATACATTTCATGTTTAATCATCTTCTTGCAAAGTTGGATCAAATCAACAAGTCCACTCATCCCTAGACTCAAGCACATTGTTGCATTTTAAGTCTACTAACTAGTTAGTATTAAGTAGTATTTGTATGGCCTAGTTCATTCTCTTAGTTTTAGAGATTTGTTTGATTATCTCTTGTTTTATTGAATGAATATTTATATGCCATGATTATTTTGTGTGTTGTGCTTGTTACATTGTACACATATCTCATCTCCTCATTAGCATTGATTGGCACATTCTCATTGTTGAAGAAACTGTCAACAGACAGCCGGATCCCTCCAAAATGCTTAGACGGATCCCTCCAAGAAGGGAACCGTGAGATCTGTGTTACAGAAGCACAAATTACTACTAACTTGAGTTTTATTTGCAGGAAATTATGCAGTATACTCTTGTTTTCCAACCTTTACTTTGTAGATTTTCAAAGTACACATGAAGATTTTGACACCATAAAGCTAGGGGGAGCTTTGTGTCAAACGATATTGCAAAATCACTTGCAACTTAATCCGCTTTTGGATTATACTTCATGACACCCCATTGCAACTTTGCAATCTTCAAGGGGGAGCACGTTTTCGTCACTTAGACGAACCATTTGCAAACATATTTGCAAACACATTAGTTTATTTACGTTACGTACTTGACGCCCTCTCAAAGGGATGGACTCGTCAAGGGGGAGTTAAGACGAGTACCATTCCCGTCACTTGCTCTCTTTACATTTTCTTTTACATATTTTTCTTACAAAAATTGTGTTAGTTTCTTTTAACACTTTTTGTTTCAACAAAAAGGGGGAGAAGAAAGTAAAAACTACTAATTTAACATTGCTACGAATTTTAGTTTTTTCTTAAAATAATTTTATTTTTTGTCATCAACAAAAAGGGGGAGATTGTTAATACAAATAAGCAGTAAAAACGTTTATTTATATTTTACGATCTTCTAATGTTTTGTCGATAACAAACGTAAAATCATTTTAACGAAACAAATAAAATACGTAAATAGTTTGATTCAATAGTTTTCTAACACACTAACGTTTTCACATAAAACACTAAAACAAGTATAAGTGATTTTATGATTTAGATACATATGTACAACAACTAGTGTTTACATATTGGGCTAACATATACTTAACTAAGTATGTACTAAAATGGATAAAAACAAGTATATACTAAATGGGGAAAAACTAGAAAATGGTATTGACCCATAACCCATGGTTTTGTACAAACCACTTAACCAAGTTCATTGTATTCTTGAGATACATTGTATCTAGAAAGAAACCCATGGATCAACCCATAAACCATGACCCATGAACCATAACGAAAAATACCCATGGGCAAAGAGGAGTGTCCCACGGATCCCTAGCTTTGTGCTAGAAGGATCCCTTGTGGGAGGGATCCGCAGGATCCGGGGAACAGTAGAAAATTTCCTCTATAAATAGAGAGCCATTTCTTTCTTTCAACTTATAACTTTCACACATACTTTCTCCAAGTATTATATCTCTCTAACCTCAGATCCAAGAGATCTATGTAGTTTGTCTTTTGTTTTTGTGTGATCTTCTAGGTTCCTCTTAAAGGCGAGATCACCACTTCTTGAAGTCGAGCAAGCTCAGGTCCATGAGTTTCCATGCTTCGTCATCATCAAGACAACTGAGGTTCTCTTGTTGATAGTTCTTTCTTCCTCCGTAGATGTTGTGTTGAAGACATTAGTGAAGGATGCCGAAAGTGTCAAGACGAAAGCATTAGTGAAAGGTGCTTATCGTCCGTGTCAAAAGCATTAGTGAAGAAGGCTAAAGGTGTCAAGACGAAGGCATTAGTGAAGGGTGCCAAGCGTTGTGTCAAAGGCATTAGTGAAGGATGCCTAAGAATCAAATCAAGTGGCATTAAGGAAGAATGCCTAGGTCATATAATCGATGAGGTGCATCGTTATACATATAAGTATTTGTTTATTTCCAAGGATGGTGATATCCTTGATGGTGTTGTAACAAGGAGTGGATCTCTTTGAGATTAGGTGTTGTGTTGTGATGAGTAGTAGTTCCTCCATAGTAATGGAACTAGGTGCTTAGCCTAGTACCTAATAAAGGGTAGGCGACGTTGTGATAGGATTAGTTCTCCTTGGTGTGAAAGAACTCGGTGGTTAGCCTAGCACCGTATAAAGGGTAGGTGACGTTGTGTTAGGTGTGGTTTGCCTTGGTGTGAAAGAACTCGTTATTTAGCTTTGTACCGGAAAAAGGTGTAAGCGACGTTGTGAAGGCTTCTCCACCATAAGGAGATTGGTGTAGTGTTTACGAACTCTCGAGTAGGTGACTCGGGGAGTGGAGTAGGGCAAGGAAGGTGTCCTTGTAGCCGAACCACTATAAATACTTGTGTCGTGGAAATGTGCTTCTTACTCTTTATCTTTCATTACACGTTTATATATCTATCTATCAACGTCCAACATAAACAACCAAATAGATTGACATAAGTCGATCTAAATATTTAAAAGGAAGTTTTAAATTGGTAAAACTATTCAACCCCCCTTCTAGTTTTCCACAGGTTCCATATCAGCGGGTGGTTTTAATCCCTCTGAGTCTTTGTCCCCCGGTGCTCCTTCAAGCAATGATGGGTTTTTCCCAGTGCTATCCTTAGAAGCAGTGGCAGTGAGATCCTTATCAGCGGGTTGTTCAGTTCCCTCTAAGTCTTTGGGATCATTCAGTTGGCCCTCAGACAAAAGCTGTGATTTGCGAATGTCATCCTTGGGCAGTGTGGAAGGGGCTCCCATACCAGCGGGTTGTATGTTTCTGTTAGGTCACTAGTTTTACAACACAAGCACAATAGAAAGAGATAGAGAAGAGATAGAGGTCGGTTGAACAATATCCAAACACACACACACGATATACTTGGACGGTTATGCGTAGAGATGTAAATGAGAGAATAACTTGAACAACCAACCCTCAAGTGAGGGTTATACAAGAGTATTTATAGGAAGGGGAGCTAGGGCAACACTCCTACTCCCTTCCTTTCCTTAATGGACTTGGGCCTAAGCTTATGGGCCTTCTACATAAGCTTAAGCTGAAACAAACATAAAGGCCATAATTAAGCTAACTATTACATATGAATCACTAACACTTGATTTAGGTTTAGGAGTGATTCCAACAATCTCCCCCTAAGTGTTGGTGATGAATGAATATGAACGGTTAAGGTACTAAAGTAATAGTAGTTTGACGTCTTCTGACATTCTTCTTTCTTGTGAGAAGACTTGCCTTGATTCGTTGGTTAAGTCTATAGCACAAAGATTCATTTGCATTTACACAACATATTTCTTATCACATAATTTTCTCCCCCTAAAAAATGGCATATAAAATGTTATTTTTGAAAAGTTGAGAATAATTATGACCATTTCGAGTGTTGCGGAAAGAGTGACACAAAGAACATTTTGGTGAACAAAGTTTTAAGTCAAATACTCCCCCTCAACAAGTGATATAAACGGTTGAGGTTTTGAAAATCATAAGGGGAAGTACTTGTTCTTTTGAGTAAAACCTTTGAAAAGTGAAAGGTTTGATAAGGTTTACTCAAAAAATAAGAAGCTTTCGCTCCTTTTATAAGGATTGTGGCACTGAAGCATACCACAGGGTCCTTTCTTGACAATTACGGGTTGTACACTGTTATGTGTGCACAAGCCATCGTCAGATAATCAAACAAACAAAATCACAATCAAGAGAGTACCCAATGATTACATACGATCAGCTACTTTCTGAGGACGTTGGAAAGTCAGAATCAGAAAGTTTGGTCATCCTCCCACATAGCTCTCCAACCATTTCATCTGATCTCGATGAATCAAACATTCATCAATCCTAGTGATAAATCAACGAACATCCTTGCGATCCTTTGAGTTCCATCTCTTCGTCTGAATTATACCCAACTCAATGTCCTTCAATTGATATGAAAATCCATCTCGAACCATCTCCAGGGTGGCGTCATAGAACTTAGTGAATTTCATCGAAAGCCATAAAGCAAGTATGATGATTTTCACTTTGGTAGACAAACCCAAACTTTTGTTTATGAACGATTTTGTACTGAGGTTCTTGATTGATTCCGATGAAGTGTAGAATTTAGGTAAGATTCGACCCTGAGGTGGAGAACTTCAACACGCTCTTTGATTTGAAGCGTATGAAAACAAGGAGTGCAGTAATGTACTTGATCTAAATTTCGGTTGAGGTTCTGGTTGGGGCTCAGGTATGTCGTGATCCTCACCACCAGTGTATGCAAAGTGATCAACGGTTTTCTCCATTGGTGGTGTGGTTTCTGAATACCTTGGTTGATCAGATGGTGGTGGCTGTGTAGCTTGTTGTGTAGTGGTGATAACCTGCTTAACCATTTGTCGAATCATTGGATGGAGTTGCCTTCTTAACAGATTTTGTTGTTGACATAGGTGTTTCTTATGTCGATGGAGGTGATGATTGAGATGATGATTTAGGTTTGGTGGAAGTGTCAAGAGGTGTTTCAGAAGACTGTTAAGTTTGTGTATTGGATTGTCAACTATGTAGTTGTCTGATTCCTGCTTAAACTTTTCCTTCTCAGCTCTCGCAGCTTCTTTTGCCTCTTTTCGAATCATTTCCTCTTCAGCCGCCAAATTATCATCATCATGGGACTCTTTCATCCTTATCATGACCGTAATCTCCTTCTTCATATATTTCCCCATCTTCACCATGCTTTTCTTCTTGCGGTTGTTTTAGTTGTTGTTGTGGTTGCTTCATTTCAACAGTAGTAGTGACAGTGACACCCTGATCCTTACCGGGTTGATTAACCGGATCGGATGGGGTAAGAGATGTTTGCAATGGATCTTCCATAAGTGGAGGACTACTGCTTGACCCTCCTGCCCCACCGGGTTGATTAACTGGAAAGGTTGAAGCATGGTATTCCATCCTTTTCCGCTTTAATGTCTTATGAAATTTTATTTCCACTTCCATTGAATCATACTCATCATAAGGATGACTTTGTGAGCATGAATTTGAATGGATGTTGCAGAAGGATATCCACAGCAATTCTGCAATATGATTATGAGCATATGAAGTTGTTGAAGATGACACGGAGATTGTTCTTGCCAATTGTTTTGTTGTATCCAGCTGGGAATGTGTTTGCCATCAAGAGCTCTGCTGGGGCATTGATGATTGCTTGATTTGCAGCCATTTTGTGATCTGAAATACATTAGACAAAAAGACAGACATATGGAAACACAATGTGTTTGTTTTAGTCTGATTTATTATCTAATTCCTTGTTTAATGGTAACATGTTTATGTTAGTTACAAGTCCTAAGTCACATTATTCCAATTGATTGAAGTTGATGTGATAAGTTACGTGAACATGTTAATTTTGAAATTTCAAAGTCCACTTTTTCACTTAACACACAACATATTAACTTTTGTAAGCTTATACGAAACATCAGGTATTTGTGAATTATGCGTAACATTTAACAAGTAACATATGCGTACTAGGCCAAAATGTAGTGAACAGTGGGTTATGTGTAACAAGGATCCTTATGCGTAAGAAAGGAGCTTATGCGTAGGAGTAAACTAAAGCGTAAGACCAAGCTTAGGCGTAAGAGTTTCTTACACGTAATACAAGTTCAAAGGCTTTAAGCTTACGCGTAGGGATAAGCTAGATGTTACGCGTACAGTTTACTCGTAATAGTAAAGCTTATGCGTAACAAGCCTTGTTTACGAATATCTTTCCAAGATACACTTAATCCACTGTAGACCCCTTATGCGTAAGAGTTATGCGTAAGATTTCTCTTAGGCCTTACCTTTACGCATAAAAGTATTCTTTAAGCGTAACGGTTTGAACACCTGAAGATTCTGACATTACGAATAATAAACCTGTTAACTATAAACATGAAAACTTGATTGCAGTTAATACCAAACATCTTTTAGAATACAAAACAAGCATAAGAACATATCAGATACACACAGAAAGACTTAGGCGTAAAATTATTTAAACCCTAAACCCTTAATCTACGTGTAAGAGATATAACTACACAAATCAAACAAGAATGTTTCTGGAGTGTCCTAGATGTCATATGAGTGCAATGGAACAAGATTTAACACATTTCCACCACAGAATCAAAAGATTTATGGGAGATGAACCAAAAAAAAACCTAAAACATAAATTCATACAGTTTAGATGTTTCTGGGCTAATTTAAAGGTTCAAAAACATGCATATAAACTTAATCTAACACTTTCTTGACTACCTAATAACATATCACAGAATAGAAAAGCCCTAGAAGAGCGCAAGAACCCTAGAATTCAAATTAACGAAATTTAAGATTATGGATGGTTTTGGACGATTGAAACAAGTTTAATAGACACTAAGAAAGGTTTTAACACAACTCATTTCAATCCAAACACTTTTATGCATAAACACCCAATTCGTTCGAGTGAACAATTTTCTAAAATCAATTTAAAGAGTTTTAACCGTTGGATTTGAAAGAATTTTAGAAATCCTTGTTTATCATCTTGATTAACACAGTTTAGAACTTATAGATTATGAAAAACTTGAACGGATTTAGAAGATTTGATTTGGGCCATTTGATCTTGGTTGTTTTAGGAGTAAATGATTTTGTTAACATTAATTTGCCAAGTTGACACATTCAGTCCTTCAACCTCAAAGAAGGTTCCAACCAAGATCCTTTAACTTTCGTTTAGGTTTTAGACAAAACGCATGTAAGACAAGAAACTTAACGATACTGCCCCTCGACTTTTGAAATAATGAATTTTGAAAAATATTTGAGTCTGAGGAGAGTATTTGACAAGAAACGTATCCACCATTTTAGAAGAAACAACATAATTTTGAAAACATGGAAGTACAAGGTTTTATGAAACTGAAAAATATTTACTTTCTCCCCCTCAACACTTGTTCGGGAAAAATAGTGAAAGATTTGATAGAACAAAGTGTTGACAGAAGATTTGTACTTGCGATGTATGAAAGAATTTAGATAGAAGAATATTTTTGAGATTTTCTGATTTTATATTTTTGTATTTTGTTTTTGAAAAATATTTACAAAAGAGATTTTGGTGTTTGACTGGTTTTTAAGACTGTTTTAAGAGTTCATCCAATTCCTCTTGAGTCAAACACCGCATACCAATCCGGTGGACCAACTCATTAAACCTAGCAGGAGGCAAGGCTTTGGTGAGTAGATCTGCCAATTGGTATTCTGTACCCACGAAGTATAATTCAACTGTACCCTGTTCCACGTGGTCCTTGATGAAATGATAGCGAAGATCGATGTGCTTAGATTTCGAGTGCTGAACTGAGTTGCACGAGATCGCAATGGCACTCCGATTGTCGCAGTACATCGGGATTCTGTCAAATACGTAACCATAGTCTTTGAGTTGTGTTCTCATCCAGATGACTTGAGCACAACATGCCGACATGGCTACATATTCTGCTTCGGTTGAGGACAGTGATGTACAATCCTGCTTCTTCAATTCCAGGACACCAGTTTATCACCAAGAAATTGTAGTGCTCCTGAAGTACTTTTCCGTGAATCTAAACATCCTGCGTGATCAGCATCTGAAAAAGCGATTAGTTCAAAACCAGAATCCTTCGGATACCAGATCCCCAAGTTAATGGTTCCCTTGATGTATCGGAGGATTCTTTTAGCCTCAGAGAGGTGGGTTTCAGTTGGTCTTGACTGATAACGGGAGCAGAGATAAACGGCAAAGACAATGTCAGGTCTGCTAGCTGTTAGATACATGAGAGACCCAATAATACTTCGGTATTTGGTAGGGTCCACTAATTTCCCATGTAAATCAGCGTCTAGCTTCTTGGTATGAGTCATTGGTGTGGCATAAGTGTCACAGGTTTTCATTCCAAATTTTTTTAACAATTCAAGGGCATATTTGGACTGACTCAAGAAAATACCACGGGGTGATTGATGAACTTGTAGTCCTAGAAAGAACGTAAGTTCACCCATCATGGACATTTCAAAATTTTTCTTCATTAGTTTTGCAAAAGCGATTGAGTACTTTTTATGTGTAGACCCAAAAATGATGTCATCCACGTAAATTTGAACAATTAAGATATGTGCCCCGTGATATTGTATGAAAAGAGTAGGGTCGACCGAACCTTTGGTGAAATTATTGGCAATGAGGAAAGATGATAGCTTATCGTACCATGCCCGAGGAGCTTGTTTGAGACCATACAGAGCTTTGTTAGACATGGTTCGGGAACTCAGGATCAACGAATCCTTCTGGTTGGCTGACATAAACCGTTTCTTTCAGTTGTCCGTTGAGAAACGCAGTTTTGACATCCATCTGAAAGACCATCATATTCATATGAGCCGCGAACGCGAGAAATATCCGAACAGCCTCAAGACGAGAAATCGGAGCAAATGATTCTTCAAAGTCAATACCCTCCTCCTGTCGATAACCCTTAGCCACCAGACGTGACTTGTTTCTGATTACGTTCCCTTCAGCATCCAATTTGTTCTTCCAAATCCATTTAAGACCAATGACGTAGACCCCTGTTGGTCTTTCAACCAGTTCCCATACTTCAAGACGTTTGAATTGGTTGAGTTCTTCCTGCATGGATTCAATCCAGTTGTCTTTTGTCATTGCATCTTTAATGTTTTTAGGCTCAGATTGACAGACAATGAGTGCATAAATGCAATGTTCACCATCTGAGTGAAGACGTTGTCTCGTAACGACTGGTTGATTCGGGTTGCCAATAATATTTTCTAGAGGATGGTCTTTTGTCCATCGATGTGTAGAGGGTTGATGTTG
Source organism: Chrysanthemum seticuspe (assembly GCA_019973895.1). Lineage (NCBI taxonomy): Eukaryota > Viridiplantae > Streptophyta > Magnoliopsida > Asterales > Asteraceae > Chrysanthemum > Chrysanthemum seticuspe. The sequence goes on along the minus strand of BPTQ01000008.1, from coordinate 223,604,315 downwards.
GTATACATTGTGCAGATTCTGAGGATTCAAATGGTTTGTGGATGATTCCGCGACATCAGGTGCAGCAGTTTCATTAGCAAACGGGTTAAAGAACGCATTTGGATCAAAATCTGCAGGTGGGGGTACTTCATTAAGAACATCATCAGCCAGTTCATCATTGTTGGAAGCGGTTTGTTCAACTGTTGTGGTGGAGTCAACTGGTTGTGCTTCTTCAACAGTAGTTGTTGTAGCAGGTGTATCAGGTATAAGAGTAGTATCAGGTTGAGCAGCGGAAACAGCGGATACACCTGGAGCACGTTCATCAATATCGTCACTGAACAGTGGAGCAAATAACCTTTCCATTTGTTGACGAGTGAGCTGGGGGCTTTGTTCAGCTGATGATGGGGTTTGAGGGAAGTTTAAGCGGTTGTGACCGGGTTCCAAGCTGTTATACTCAGAAGCCATAGTGAAGAAGTTTCAGAATCAGCTTCCCCCCAAACTGACAACTATCTTTAGCAGATTTGAAACTTTGATGAAGTCTACATTTCCTTTAACTTTTGAAGGTTTCAGTACGCAGCAGAATTTGTAGATGAGCAGTAAACCACACAAGGTAAATCTAACTAATTGCGGAAAATCTGTTCGAGGGTAATATGCTAGAAATCAACAAGATCTTCTCACGTATGTAGATGCATCACACCAAACAATCCATGAAAGACGAAATGCAACGACTTTCCCCTGAGTGTTGTGGTCTTTCGGAATACTAATCACTGTGAATATCCAATAACTCGATACCAAGACCGTGTGTGAGGCATCATAACATTATATTTGGGTAACTTCACACAAGATCACCCGTGAAATTGAGACGATAACACCAAAGTGAGACGTTTGAGCCACAGATCGTCTTATTTCTTCCCTCTAATTGAAGAAATTCAAGAAGGCATTGGGTTTTCGCAAAGAAGCATGTAGAAGAACAAGGAAGCAATGACCACCTACACACTCTCCCCCCTCGATGTTTTCAATGATTCAGGATCATACACCACGTATGTTGATGATGAATTGAAGACAGCGAAACCATGTATAAGGAGACAGCGAAACCATGTATGTCCAATTGATCGAACAAGTGTGAAGTCCCATAAATATCTCGTGAGAATCAACTGCTGATAAAACATCTTTGTTCATTATGTTGATCATCAGCTGTGTCATTGTTGTTGGAAGCAGTTTGATCTTCTGTTATAGAAGATTCGGTTGTTGTTGTAGATTCAGGTGTATCTGAAATTAGAGTATTATCGGTTGTGCAGTGGAAACATTCGATACATCTGAAGCACGACTTTTGGCAGAATCTTTAACCAGAGGAGCAAGCAATGTTTCCAATTCATGACGATTAAGTACAATGTTTCCAATTCATGACGATTAAGTACAATGGTGGAACAGCTGATGGATCATGATATTTTTGACGGTGAGAAACTGGTCCTACGCTGTTTTGCAGTAGGAGCCATAGCTGTTGTACCTGCATAGAAAAATAGAAGGGGGGCAAGGAAGAGAAAATCATGGATCCCCAAGTGTAACTGGGTTCCAGATGTTAGAAGCATAAAGATGTAGTGTCAATTATCTTCTTGACACTTGAACATGCTATTTTGATGATTTCCTTTCCTGCCTTAGGGATGGATGTTGTTGGTATCCCACTTGTTTTGGTGCAACTACTTAGTATCTTGCCTGTAGGAATCCACCTAAGACTAAAAGTTTTGAAAATCCTACCCGTTGGTATCCATCTAAGGTTAGATCTAGGGGATGTTGAAACTTCTTTTGGGAAGAGTCTGCGTCCTATATGGATCCACCTATTAGGTTTCTGACAGTTTACATTTAGATCAACGGGTTTATTTCTAACTGTTTGTTGAGTTAACTTAGGTTTTGGTTTGCTACTACAGGTAGTGTTCAGTAATTCACTCGAAGGTGATACACTAGGTCGTGAACCTAAGATTTCATCCTTTTGAAGAAGTGCCCTTTTCCTAGACTTTTCTAGATCATAGTTCTTGTATGCGTCATTTGAATCATATGAATTTTTAATTTTAATGCTTGGTTTAGACACATTGTTCGAACTAATCCTAGATTTGCCAGGAGCAGCCACATGTTGAGGTTTAACAGAAACAGGTATAACAGAAACAGGTTTAACAGAAGCATGTTTAACAGAAACAGAAGCATTATTCTTAGGCCAGGAATGTGGAGTGACTGGTTTTATCAAATGATTATTCTCAACAACTTGGGAGGGAAACCGTGGTTTTGAAGATTTTGAACGTTCAGATTTAAATGCAGTTGGTTGTCTAACTACATATTGTTTTCTGAAAGGTTGTAGAGACGATTTCCCCAAGATTGTTGGTTTAGCAAAATTAGTATCCACACTCTTGTCAGTTAATCTTCTCAGTTTGTTTTGTAAAGCAACATGTGCAAGCCCCTTTGCTTGAATTTGAGCCTTTAAATGCTCATTTTCTTTTACTAATGTATCCACATGATTACTTTGTTCATTTGAATACTGACCATTGTGTTCTGAAGAAAAAGATTTGTTTTGTAGTTTAAGTTCAAGAGAGATGCAATGTGCCTCTAGTTTTGAAAAATCTTTATGAAACTAAGCAATGGTCTTTTTGAGAAGAATGTTTTCAGATTCAAGAGTTTGATTTGACGTTTCAGTTGAATTGTTAACAAGTGAGGGCTCAGACATAAGATAGTTGTCTGGACATTGTGCAACACACTGGTCAACCTCTCCTTCATTACTAAATTCAGGTTGCTCAGTATGTTGTGTCGCATTTGCAGTCAGAATATGATCAACAGTAGATTGTACCTCGACAATCTGTTCTGTGTCAGTGTCATAGGTGGGTAAGATATCTTCCTCAACCATTTGTTCTTCGTCACAGTTGGGCTCGGTGTCGTAGTTAAGTATGATATCTTCTCCAGATCTGCTGCTGTCATCCTGCTTTTCTAATGCTACAACCTCATTGTCCGCATTACCGAGAGATGCAGTAATCACAACATTCTCAACATCCCTTTGAGCATTCCTTCCATGTACATCAACTCTTTCACCTTGCCTTTTCATTGAGATCAACTTCTCTTTCAGAACAATCCATCCTTCGTACAATTCCACAAATGCCTTTTCATCTCTAGAATCATCAGTAGCAAGGTTTGGTGATGAGATTTGTGAAGTCATCATACTTGAAAGGCCGATATAGTGATTTTCAAAATTTCCCTCCAAAAATAATTTTGAAAAAAAATTTGACTCTTAAAATTTAAAATTCACTATAAAATTGAATTCTAAGGTTGTAAGAAAAATTTGAGTTATGACAATTTTGACGCTAAATTTGACCCGAAAAATTCGAATTTGGGCCCAAAAATTTGAATTTTTTACCAAAATTTTCACAGTTAAACCAAAATTTGAATCTCGCGTAAAAATTGAACGTTTAGTCTCCCCTAAAAATTAAATTTTACTCAAATTTTCCCGCATTTTTTTTGGATAACTTGTGTTGATGGATCTTTGTAGTCGAATGAACCTTTGTTGATGAAGTATCCTTAGGCGTAGAAATCACAATAAAGCCAAGTAGCACTTATGCGTAAAAACACCAAAGTTACGCGTAACCGCAAGAGTTACGCGTAGGTTTAGCTTACGCGTAAGTAAGGTGAAAACACTAAAGTTATGCGTAAAACAAGAAGTTAGGCGTAGAAAACTTAGGCGTAGGATGACCTTATGCGTAAGACAAAGCTTAGGCGTAAGATAAATCTTATGCGTAGAAGTTTCTACGCGTAAGCTTATGCTTATGCGTAATTTTAGGGTTTTTGCCCAAGTGATCTTTTACACTATCACAGTGCAAAAGATATCTCAAGTCAACGTATTTTTAGGCTTATCCAAGCAAGAAAACACGGAGTAAACCACGAAACTAAAGATCAAACCAAGGAATAAGTTACGCGTAAGTTTAGGGTTTTGATACGCGTAGACTTACTCGTAAAAATGACTTTTGCCCAAAGATGTTTCTAAACCAGATTTTTGTGATGAAAGAGCTTCAATATTACCAAAATAACACAAAAGTGTGAAATTTGATGATCCAAAGTGTCTAAAACGGTTACGCGTAGAACGAAACCCTCGTACAAAAAACTAGCTTAAAAACGATGATCTACGCGTAAAGTTTGAAACCTTTTGCCAAAAACAATTATTTTAACACCTTAAAACGTTGAAAGTACAAGAATCTTGGATTAAAAAGTGTAAAAAATCAGTTTTTAAGCGAGCCAAAGATCGAACCGCTGTTTTACGCGTAGGACCAAAAACCCACTTCAAAAACAATAACGATTCACCCAACTATTTGGCGATTGATACCACTGTTAGGTTTCTGATTTTACAACACAAGCACAATAGAAAGAGATAGAGAAGAGATAGAGGTCGGTTGAACAATATCCAAACACACACACACGATATACTTGGACGGTTATGCGTAGAGATGTAAATGAGAGAATACCTTGAACAACCAACCCTCAAGTGAGGGTTATACAAGAGTATTTATAGGAAGGGGAGCTAGGGCAACACTCCTACTCCCTTCCTTTCCTTAATGGACTTGGGCCTAAGCTTATGGGCCTTCTACATAAGCTTAGGCTAAAACAAACATAAATGCCATAATTAAGCTAACTATTACATATGAATCACTAACACTTGATTTAGGTTTAGGAGTGATTCCAACAGTTTCCCTCTGGATCTTGGGGAGTAGTAGTTGGGACAAAGGGCACTGACTATGATGTATCAGTGTCATTCTTTGTCACCGGGGTGGATATTGTTTGGTCACCAGTGGGTGGCAGATCAGTCTGGGGCTTTCTTTGCCTTTTAGGCTGTGCTCCAGAAGCCTCAGGGCTCGGAGACTTGGGTTTAGTCTTAGTCCCAGTCTGAGACTTCCCCTTTCTCTTTTTAAGAGCAGGGTTTGGAGATACTGAGTCCCTTTGGTTGTTTACAGCAACCATATGGGCCATCAATTCTATTTTCGTGACTTGGGATGGGTCTTTTGGAAAATTAGATTGACTCAAGATACCAGGTAAAGTAGTGTATTTGTATTCCTGAGGGTAATTACAACCCAATAACACTTGTAAAGCACATGAGACAAACCTAGGGTACGAAACGTATTTCGCCCTAGTTTTGCTCACTTGCTTGGTTACGAGATCACTGTAAATAATCTCCCCAATGTCGACAGTGACCCCATTCATCAAGCAGTATGCCACCATCAACTGAATAGAGTTAACTTGTTTAGTGGATGAGTGGTTCCCGCAGAGAACCTGAATCACAAATGTGAACAAGATCTTCCAAGCCGCAGGAAATGAGTTCTTGGTTACGGGGGTTCTGTCCAAAAACTTTGGATCCAAAACAATTTGTTTTAACCCATCCTTAACTGTGGAGGGTTCAGGATGGGCGACATAGACTCCAGAATTATAGTCCAACCCTGATGAAGTACAAAATGTTTTATAATCCAGGGTGACTGACTGTTCCCCGTTAAAATGACTGAATTTAATGAGATACTCCCTGAGTGGTCTGAGGTCAGTCTCATTAGTAGAGGGTGTCGGGTCATAGGCCACTGCTGTAGCCCAAAACTCCTTGTGGAGGTTTTGGTACATAATTGATGGGGACTGAGTAAAGGCCTTTTTCAGTGGGCAGTTGATTAAAAACTTCATTATGTCCTTATAGGCTGGGACATTTGGGGGGTATTCAAAATTGCCTATAACATTATTTGTTTTAAATTCAACATTACTTAGATCCCCTACCCACTGTGGTGCAAAATGAAGAGACTGTGTTCTTGCCATTTCCATTGAAAGTGTTTTTAGGGTTTTGAAAAAACATTTCTTGACAAGAACAATCAAAGTGTTTTGAGTCTCTTGGGTTTGTGATGAAAAACCTTTTGTAAATTGATTACAGAGAAGATTTTAGTGAAAAGCTATTTTAGAGGATTAAAAACACAAAGATTTCTGGGTTTGAGAAATAATTTTGACAGAGTTTAGATGCAGATAATCTTTATGTGTGTTTTTAGTGTTTTTGAGAGGGGTATTTATAGAATGGTGAGAGGGGAAATTTTTGCCTAAATGAGGATTTGTAAAGTCAGTTTTTGAAAACGTTTTGTTTACCTCATTTAATGCCACCTACTCCACTACCCGCAGTAATTTCCCGGTTTTCAAGGGAACAGTTGCAGTGCACAGTAAAAGTGCAATCTGGAGTAATAAAATATCCACAAGATATTTCATGTGAGAGGAGGCATTTAATGCCAAGTGGGATGAGGTAAGGTTTTGAGTGACCCTTGACTTTGATGACACCAGGATAAAGAGACATATATTCCTATATTAAATTGGAATGTTTACCAACCTAGGACATTTAAGTAACTGATACTTGGAGCATTTAATTACTTATTCAGTGCTCAATATCCATAGTCAGGGTCCCTGAATGAGTCTTACCCATTCAGTGAGAGGGTTGTTTTTGGGGTTTTGTTCAGGGAGGATGAACCATTTCAAAGAAAACTTACTGAGATTGGGATTGGTTTTCAGGCTGCTGACTTTCAATGTCTAGCATTCCCAATTCAGCTTTCAATCTCCTGAAGGTAGGTTCGTCTAAGGGTTTGGTGAAGATATCAGCAAGTTGATATTCAGTAGGGATGAAATGAAGCTCTATGTCTCCTTTCATTATATGGTCCCTAATGAAATGATATCTGATATCAATGTGTTTGGTTCTTTGATGAAGGACAGGGTTGTTGGAGATTGCAATAGCACTGGTGTTATCACAGAAGATGGGTACCATTTTGTAATGGATGTCGTAGTCACTGAGTTGACTTTTCATCCATAAGACATTGGCACAACACCCTGCAGCAGCCACATACTCAGCTTCAGCTGAAGACATATCCACTAATTGTTGCTTTTTAGCACTCCAACAAACCAGTTTTCCTCCAAGAAATTGACAGGACCTTGAGGTACTTTTTCTGCCCATGTTGCAGCCAGCATAATCAGAGTCAGAATATCCTTTGAGATCAAACCCTGAGCACTTTGGATAGTAGAGTCCAAGGCTTGGAGTTCCTTTCAGGTATCTGAGGATTCTTTTGGCTGCAGTGAGATGGGATTCTTTGGGATTTGACTGATATCTTGCTATTAGACAGATTGAGAATTGTATGTCTAGTCTGGAAGCAGTTAGATACATTAGTGAGCCAACAATCCCCCTGAAAAGGGGTTGATTTACTGATTTACCAGTGAGATCAGGTTCAAGGTTGTTAGGAGGGACCATTGGTGTCTTCACTGAGGCACAGTCAGATATCTCATATTTCTTCAAGAGATTTCTGGTGTACTTCTCTTGACAGATGGAGATTCCTTTATCAGTGTAACATATTGGATTTCACAAACACATCAAACCATGAATACAAGTAGGCGTACACTTGAGGTTTTAGAGAGAGAAAGTTTAGAGGTTTAGGGAACTTAGTGAGAGAAAGTAAAAGTATTATTATGAGCTCCAACCCTCTACCTTAGGAGGTAGAGGGTATTTATAGTATCTTACATAAACGACACCTACGGGCTGTGGATCAGGCATACAGTGGGTAAAGACCCGTCCATCCTCCACGGTGTTACTAATCTGAATACAAACTAACATTAAATAACTACGACTACGAGCTTTCTAACGAATACATATACTTGAGGTGACCGACTCTTTAATGACTGGATTTTCTAAATCCTAACAATCTCCCCCTAAGGGAGGTCACCTCAAATTACACAGAATACAAACAGATATTACATTAAGATTGTTCTTGGATTCTAGTTTAAGTTCATTGCTCTGTAGCTCGTAGTCTTTGATTCTTTATGTTCTGCGTGTTTGGATAATTGAAGTGGAGGTCTTTAACTGATCCACGTGATGATGAGTTTTGAGCCAGCTTTGAGATCATCAGCTTGCATAAATCTCTAACTCTTCCATTGTAGTGTTGAAATTATGTGATGTTGTGACATTGGACCGACATGCTCACATTCTGGATCATGATTTCTTCTCATCAGAGTAGCGGAAGCTTTAGTTGATTCATGATATTTGCAGCAGCGTAGCAGAAGCATGGAGTGAAAATATCAGATTCGTTGATGCGTTTATCATGATTTCTTTAGAGATGAATGTGTTATGAGAGCATGCGGCTATGGATTGACCTCTCCATTCTGATCAGCTGCAAACGTCGGGCGTACCTGCATACAATAGTTAGCAATAAAGCGCACGAAAGTGTCTTTGATCACTTTCGTTGAATTGAGGTACACGGCCCACGGTTCCCCGTTGATCAGTACAAGTACTTCCTGTGATCAGGTATAATTCCGAAGAATCTCCTTGACAGGGTTTCGCAGCTGCTCTAGCTGTTCTCAAACCGAAACATCTTAAAGAAGACAACACGGAGTGAGTGAACCAGCGAACTGAGATTCAGTGATTGATGAAAAGAGATTTGAAAAACAATCGTGTACTTCTCAAAATAAAGTGTTTTTGCAGAACAACGAAGGTTTTAAAGAAAATCAATTATCAATCATAAACACCTTTTTATTTTTGAAATATTAATACACAGTCGATGTGCTGGAGAAAAGAGTTTTTAGCACAACGACTGGTTTTTCAAAGGTATCCATCAATCCATATCCTGAACCAGGATTGATTCAAAATTATGAATCGCCCCATTGTTTCTATTCTGTTGTCACATGGTTGATCTATTGGATAGATCTCACATGCCACCTACCAAGAGCTTGGTAGATGTTGGCTCTAGAAGGCTTTCCATCTTCATTATGAATATGTATGCATATCACTCAGATGTTCTGGCAATACCACAAGGATAATGCGTAGGACTCTAAGAATATAATCTCTCTTTCCACATTGTGTGAAACAGAGAGTATTCATTGACAGTGTCCTAATGAGATTTATTTAATGATCTCGAGGCTCTAGACTCAATCGTGCACATTTGGTTCCTATGCCGGAGACTAGGGAGATGGTCTCCTTCTTCAGTATCAACACACTCTAAGATAAAGTCGATAGATTATGTAGGTTCCCCGTGAGAATGAAACAAGTCCTTTTAAGAGGAACTTGAGTGGCTTGGGAAGTTGTAGTGCAGTGCGTCACTGGGTCCATGACGTCTTGTCTTCAATACCAGTGTTACCTTAGTAAACACCAGTAGCATATGTATTGAACCCGGTTTCTGCCCTAAGGTTGAATTATTGAAGGGCTATTTATTTTCACCCTTTTCACATTCATTTCTTTTTCATTATTCAACCCCTTCAATGCTTACCGAGACGTCATTACTAGAACCTTGTTGGGTTTATTCCAGTTCTAGCTCTATCTCAGTCGGCGCTCTTCCCTTATTCTCACTTTTCACCTTTTTTTTCATCATACCTAAGGACTTCTACACTATCTAGTGGTTTGTCCCTGGGTAGATCCCTCCGGCTCTGGCGGGATCGTGGGAACGAATACCTTACCTAACCATCCTTATATCATCATACATAAAGTAAATTTGGTCGGTCTATTTGGTATTGTTCATCTGCATTTGGAACCAATTGAAAACTATTTGAAAATCAATCCAGATACTTGTGATATATTGTCAAAGAATTTTTGTACCTGAATTGTTTTTGATATTTTAGAAAAAGAGCTCCCCCTCAACATGTGCATCGTGTATTTGAAATCGTTTTGGCACACGGAGGCAAGAGGACTTGAAAATCCCAGATTTATAGGACGAAGGATTTGATTCTTTGATCACCAATTTCTAAAAAAAAAACATCAACATTACTTTCCCGATCAAAATTAGTAATTTTCATACTTTGTTAAGAATATTTTAGAAAAGGATGTGGTTTTCAAAAAAGTTGCTCCCCCTCAATATGTGCATCTGATTTTGAAATTGTTTAGCACATATTAGGGAAAACCTGCACTTAGAGACAAATCAATCATGTTTCAATCCATTTTGGATTAATATAAATGCTCCCCCTTAACATGTGCATGGAAAACTTGAAATCGTTTGGCACATGCAGGGAGGAGAGCTTGTTAATTGCGTATAAAACCATTTATCAAATTATCAGTTTAAATCTAATTTAAATCACAAATTCTCCCTCGATCACAATTTTCAAATCCTTTGAGAGTTGTGATCTCTATTGATTTAAATTAAATTATGAGAGCTTTTGAGGAGAATAGTGACTTGCTTTTGAAAGACATTTTAACTGATAAGGATTAGATTTTGAGACTTTAAACTCCATTGACCAATCATGCATAAATATCTTTTGAAAACATAACTTTAGCCAAGGTCTTGAATCAATTGTATAAAACATTGTTCTTTTTGATTTTCCAAAAGTAGACCTTGCTCTTTTCCGTGCTAAATGTTTGAAAAATAACCTTTTTGATTGAATTGAAATAATTCTCCCCCTCAATCAATGACATGAGTTTTTGATTGAGTGTTAGAGAGTTTGACAAAGATAAGCCCGGATGATTTTCAAAAATAGAGTCCGAGGTATTTTCAAAGCAATTTTGTTTTCATTAGATGACAAATATTTTTCAGAAGAATCATTAGACGGAAAAATATTTGGAAAGAAAAAATTTGTCATTAGGGTGACAAATATTTGTTTTAAGAATCAGAGCATGAGATTTGAAAAATAAGATAAAGCATGGCTCTGTTCTTTTCTTTTAAAACGGGTTACTGCCTGAAATGACAATAAACCACTATTTTTCACCGTCTCAATTTTTTTAAGCAATTTATGTACATTCGAAGAACATCTAAAAACCCGTGACATTCTTTGAAAGTCAACACAAAGTCCGTAGATGATATCGAATTAAGAAAAACATGACAAAATAACAACATTTTTGGGATTTTTCAAGATTTTCTAATTTTTATGGATTTTGAAAATGTTATGTTTTTCTATTTTCTTTAGTGGGTTTTGAAATTTTGTATTTTATCTTTTTGAAAAAATATATACAAGAGATAGATGAAGAAAACCATTTACTCCTGATCTTCCTCTTGTAGGCGTTTGAGTGTTTCCGGTTGAAGACTCTTTAGACCAAGTCATGGAAGGATAAACTCAAAACGTTCTCTTGGAAGAGCTTTGGTGAAGATGTCTGCTAATTGGTATTCAGTCCTCACAAAATAGAGTTCTACCACACCTTTTTCCACTTGTTCCCGAATGAAATGATGTCGAATGTCGATGTGCTTTGCTCTTGAATGTTGAACGTTGTTGCAAGCGAGAGCAATGGCACTTTTGTTATCACAATACAGAGGGAATTTGTTGAATTCAAAGCCATAGTCAGATAATTGGGATCTCATCCATTGGATTTGAGCACAACAAGATGACATGGCTATGTATTCAGCCTCTGTAGATGATATAGAAGTACTCATTTGTTTCTTTGAAGACCAGCTCACAAGCTTATAACCTAAAAACTGAGCACCTCCAGACGTACTTTGACGTGTATCTTGACATCCTGCATGGTCAACATCTGCATAGGCTGTTAGTGACATACCGGTGTCCTTCGGGTACCAAAGTCCCATGTTGATGGTTCCTTGGAGATACCGAAAGACCCGATTAACCGCTTCAATGTGCTTTTTGGTAGGCTTAGCCTGATATCTAGCACACATGCATACAGCGAACAGAATATCAGGTCTACTGGCTGTGAGGTACATCAGGGATCCAATCATACTTCGATATTTCGTTTGATCTACCATGATCCCAAAGTGGTCCTCATCCAGTTTGCTACGCTCCACCATGGGAGTGTCAACGGTGTCACAAGTGTCAAATCCAAATTTCTTTAAAATTTCATTAGCATATTTAGATTGATTGATAAAAATGCCTCCGGGGCTTTGTAAAATTTGTAGTCCCAAGAAAAATGACATTTATCCCATCATTGACATTTGAAATTTGGAGCCCATCACCTTAGAAAAATGGTCAAATTCATTGGGGTCAGTCGAGGCAAAAATAATATCATCAACATAGATTTGAACGTGAATTAAATGTTTTCCTGACTTTCTAGTGAACAATGTCGGATCAATTGCAACTTTACTGAATCCAGTAGATAGAAGAAAATTTGATAGTGTATCATACCATGCCCTTGGAGCTTGCTTCAAGCCGTAAAGAGCCTTCTTCAAGCGATAGACATAAGTAGGATGCTCTAGATTCACAAAACCTTCCGGTGGCTGACGTATACGACTTCTTTAAGATCTCCATTAAGAAAAGCCGTCTTTACATCCATCTGATAGACTACCATGTTCTTACTTGCAGCATTAGCCAAGAAGATTCTGATTGCCTTGATACGTGCAACTAGAGCAAATGATTCTTCAAAGTCAATACCCTCCTCTTGACGGTATCCTTTTGCAACCAATCGAGCCTTGTTCTTTAATACATCACCATGCTCATCAAGTTTTACTTTGAAGACCCACTTTAGAGCAATGATCATAGCACAGTCAGGAACAGGTACTAATTCCCATACATCAAGTCAATCGAACTCATGGATTTCTTCTTGCATGGAATTGAACCATCTGTCTTCATTAATTGCAGTTTTAACGTCTTTTGGTTCAACCTTGGACAATACAAAGTTGAAGAAGCACCATAAGGTATCAGTTGCAAGTTGTTTACGTGTGGATACAGGACGAGAGGGATTTCCAATGATGTTGTCCAATGGATGATCATGTGTCCATTTCCTAAGGTGTTCGTGTGGTTGTTGTTGAGGAATTGAAGTAGCATAGTCGTTTTCTCCTGATGAATATGGTTCTGATGATGGTTCAAGAGCAAATATGTTCTCAAAGGGAGCATCTTCTGGTGTAGTAAAGGGGTTATCTCCATCATAGGTGCCAAAACAATTTCATGATGTACACTTGATGATTGATGAATTGAAGATGATACCGAGTGATCAGCAGCAGGCGCTTCTTGAATCAATGACATAGAAACTGAAGGGTTGTCTACGTTGACAGGGATAGGAGCAGCCTCTGTTGATGGATTTGACAGATCATTAGCATTTGGCTCATAGTGTTCATCAAACATGGGATCAAATAATTTCTTCAAATCATCTTCTGAGGGTGGTACATATGGAGTTGCTGGTGAGGGATTGTACACAAGAGTAGAACTGATGGGGGTCCAGAAATGGGTTGTCCTGGAGTCATTTGACCGGTCAGCTCATCCGAACGTAACGTGAATTGTTTCCATGATATTTCGGGTTCTTTTGTTGTAGATTCGGTATCCTTTTCTGCTTGGTGCATATCCTACAAATACTCCAATGTCCGCTTTAGCTTTAAGTTTGCCTAAGTCTTGACCCTCATTAGTAGGATAACATAATGCACCAAACACACGAAGGAATGAGAGATTAGGTTTTCGATTGTGGACAAGTTCATATGGAGTTTTTCCATGAGATGTGTGAATTAGGGATTGATTTTGAGTTGTAACATATTGGATTTCATAAACACATCAAACCATGATCAATAAGAGGCGTACACTTGAAGGTTTTAGAGAGAGAAATAGTTAGAGGTTTGGGAACTTAGTGAGAGAAAATGAAAGTATTATTATGAGCTCCAACTCTCTACCTTGGGAGGTAGAGAGTATTTATAATCTTACACAAATCGCCACCTACGGGCTGTGGATCAGGCATACAGTGGGTAAAGACCCGTCCGTCCTCCACGGTGTTACTTAACTAAATACTACTTAACTTATAATAACTACGACTACGAGCTTTCTAACGATTACATATACTTGAGGTGACCGATACTTTAATAACTGGATTTACTAAATCCTAACAATATCCCCCTAAGGGAGGTCACCTCAAAAATACATTGAATACAAACAAATATTACATTAAGATTGTTCTAGGATTCTTGTTCCTGTTCTTTACTCAGTAGCTCGTAGTCTTTGAATCTTCATTTTTGCATGTTTGGTTAATCCAAGTGGAGATCTTTAACTGATCCACGTTATAATGAATGTTGAGTCAGTTTTGAGATCATCAGCTACCATAAATCTCTGACTCATCCATTGTAGTGTTGGTATTAGGTGAAGTTGTGACATTTTGGACCGACATGCTTACATTCTGGATCATGATTTCCTCTTATCAGAGTAGCGGAAGCTTTAGTTGATTCATGATATTTGCAGTAGCGTAGCAGAAGCATGAAGTGAAAATATCAGAGTTGTTGATGCACTTATCATGATTTCTTTAGAGATGAATGTGTAGTGTGAGCATGCGGCTATGGATTGACCGCTTCATTCTGAGCAGCTGCAAACGTCGGGCGTACCTGCATACAACAATTAGCAATAAAGTGCACAAAAGTGTCTTTGATCACTTTCGTTGAATTGAGGTACACGGCCCACGGTTCCCCGTTGATCAGTACAAGTACTGCCTGTGATCAGGTATAATTCCAAAGAATTTCCTTGACAGGGTTTCGCAGCTGCTCTAGCTGTTCTCAAACCGGAACATCTCAAAGAAGACAACACGGAGTGAGTGAACCAGCGAATTGAGATTCACTGATTGATGAAAATGATTTGAAAAACAATGGTGTACTGCTCAATAAAGTGTTTTTGCTATACACCGAAGGTTTTAAGGGAAATCAATTATCAATCATAAACACCTTTTAAATTTTGAAACATTAATACACAGTCGATGTGCTAGAGAAAAGATTTTTAAGCACAACGACCGGTTTTTCAAAGGTATCCGTCAATCCATAACCTGAACCAGGATTGATTCATAATTATGAATCGCCCCATTGTTTCTGTTCAGTTGTCACATGGTTGATCTATTGGATATATCTCACATGCCACCCACCAGGAGCTTGTTTGATGTTGGCTCCAGAAGGCTTTCCATCTTCATTGTGAATATGTTTGCATATTACTCAGATGTTCTGGAAACACCACAAGGATAATGCGTAGGACCCATGAGATATAATCTCTCTTTCCACATTGTGTGAATCAGAGAGTCTTCATAGACAGTGTCCTAATGAGATTTATTTGATGATCTCGTGGCTCTAGACTCAATTTTGCATATTTGATTCCTATGCCGGAGACTAGGGAGAGGGTCTCCTTCTTCAATATCAAAAAACTCTAAGAGAAAGTCGATAGATAATGTCGGTTCCCCGTGAGAATGAAACAAGTCCTTTTAAGAGGAACTTGAGTAGCTTGGGAAGTTGTAGTGCAGTGCGTCACTGGGTCCATGACGTCTTGTCTTCAATACCAGTGTTACCTTGGTAACCACCAGTAGCATATGAATTGAACCCGGTATCTGCCCTAAGGTTGAACAAATGGAGGGATATTTATTTTCACCCTTTTCTCATTCAATTCTTTTTCATTCTTCAACCCCTTCAGTGCTTACCGAGACTTCATAACTAGAACCTTGTTGGGTTTATTCCAGTACTAGCTCTGTCTCAATCCGCACTCTTCCCATATCTCACTTTTCTCCTTTTTTCATCATACCTAAGGACTCTACACTATCTAGTGGATTGTCCCTGGGTAGTTCCCTCCGGCTCTGGCGGGATCGTGGGAACGAATACCTAACCTAACCATCCTTATATCACCATACATAAAGTAAATTTGGTCGGTCTATTTGGTATTGTTCATCAGCCATTGGAACCAGTTGAAAGCCATTTAAAAATCAATCCTGATACTTGTGATATATTATCAAAGCATTTTGTACCTAAATTGTTTTTGATATTTTTAGAAAAAGAGCTCCCCCTCAACATGTGCATCGAGTATTAGAAATAGTTTAGCACATGGAGGCAAGAGGACATTTGAAATCTTAGATTGGAGATAAAGTATCCAATCTTTGAGTTACCTTTTCTAAAATGATCATCATCACTTCCCGATCAATTTTAGTATTAAAAATACTATGGATAAAGCATTTTGAGGAAGGATGAGGTTTTCGTAAGTTTGCTCCCCCTTAATATGTGCCTCGAGGTTTGAAAGAGTTTTGAACATATTAGAAGGAATCTTCACTTAGATACAAATCAATCACGTTTCAATTCTTTGTGGTTTGAAATAGATGCTCCCCCTCAACATGTGCATGAAATATTTGAAATCGTTTGGCACATGTGGGGAGGAAAGCTTGCTAAACACTTATGAAACCATTTATCGAATTATTAGTTTAAATCCAATTTAAATCACAAATTCTCCCCCGATCATAATTTTCAAATCATTTGAGATTTGTGATCTCTGTAGATTTAAATTGATTTTGAACGCTTTTGAGAAGAATTGTGACTTGATTATTAAAACATTTTAACTGATAAGGATCGGATTTTGAGACTTTACACTCCATTGATTAAACATGCATGATTATCTTTTGAAAACAATTGTATGACAAATAACCTTTTGATTTAATTGAAATCATTCTCCCCCTCAATCAATGACATAAGTTGTTGATTGAGAGATAGCGATTTTGACAAAGGTTAAGTCCAGATGATTTTCAAAAATTGAGTCCGAGTTATTTTTCAAAGCAATTAGTTTTCATTAGATAGTAAGTAATTGTTTATAGAATCAGAGCATTAGATTTAAAAAACAATATAAAGCATGGCTCTGTTCTTTCTATGAAAAATGGGTTACTGCCTGAAATGACAATAAACCGTTGTTTCACTTTCTCCCAATTTTTTTTAAACATTCGAACAACATTTAAAGACCCGTGTCATTCTTTGAATGACAACACAAAATCCGTAGATGATATCGAACAAGAGAAGAGAAAGAAAAAAAAACATGACAAACTAACAATATTTTTGGGATTTTTCAAAATTTTCTAATTTTTATGGATTTTTGAAAGTTTTATATTTTTCTATTTGCTTTTTGTAGATTTTAAAATTTTGTATTTTGCTTTTCGAATAAATTACAAGAGATGGATGAAGAAAGACCTTTACTCCTCGTCTTCCTCTTGAAGACGTTTGAGTGTTTCCGGTTGAAGACTCTTTAGACCAAGTCATGGGAGGATAAACTCAAAACGTTCTCAAGGAAGAGGTTTGGTGAAGATGTCTGCTAACTGGTATTCAGACCTCACAAAATAGAGTTCCACCACACCGTTTTCTACTTGCTCCATGATGAAATGATGTCGAATGTCGATGTGCTTTGCTCTTGAGTGTTGAACGTTGTTGCATGAGAGAGCAATAGCACTTTTATTATCACAGTACATAGGAATTTTGTTGAATTCAAAGCCATAGTCAGATAATTGGGATCTCATCAATAGGATTTGAGCACAACAAGATGACATGGCTATGTATTCAGCCTCTGTAGAGGAAATAGAAGTACTCATTTGTTTCTTTGAAGACTAGCTCACAAGCTTATCACCCAAAAACTGAGCACCTCCAGACGTACTTCGACGTGTATCTTGACATCCTGCATGATTAACATCTGCATAGGCTGTTAGTGACATACATCCCTTCGGGTACCAAAGTCCCATATTGATGGTTCCTCGGAGATACCGAAAGACCCGTTTAACCGCTTCAAGGTGATTTTTGGTAGGCTTAGCCTGATATCTAGCACACATGCAAACAACGAATAGAATGTCTGGTCTACTGGCTGTGAGGTACATCAGGGATCCAATCATACTACGGTATTTCATTTGGTCTACCATGATCCCTGAGTGGTCCTCATCCAGTTTAGTACGCTCAATCATGGGAGTGTCAACAGGGTCACAAGAATCAAATCCAAATTTCTTTAAAATCTCATTTGCATATTTAGATTGATTTATAAAAATGCCTCCGGGAATTTGTAGAATTTGTAATCCCAAGAAAAATGACATTTGTCCCATCATTGACATTTGAAATTTGGAACCCATTTCATTTGAAAACTGGTCACATTCATTGGGGTCAGTCGAGGCAAAAATAATATCATCAACATATATTTGAACGTAAATTAAATGTTTGCCTGACTTTCTGGTGAACAATGTCGGATCAACTGCTCCTTTGCTGAATCCAGTAGATAGAAGAAACTTTGATAGCGTATCATACCATGCCCTTGGAGCTTGCTTCAAACCGTAAAGAGCCTTCTTCAAATGATAGATGTGAGTAGGATGCTCTGGATTCACAAAGCCTTCAGGTTGGCTGACGTATACGACTTCTCTAAGATCTCCGTTAAGAAAAGCCGTCTTTACATTCATCTGATAGACTACCATGTTCTTACTTGCAGCATTAGCCAAGAGGATTCTGATTGCCTCGATACGAGCAACAGGAGCAAATGATTCTTCAAAGTCAATACCCTCCTCTTGACATTATCCTTTTGCAACCAATCGAGCCTTGTTCTTTAAAACATCACCATGCTCATCGAGTTTTACTTTGAAGATCCACTTTAGAGAAATGATCATAGCACAGTCAGGAGCATGTACCAATTCCCATACATCTAGTCGATCAAACTCATGAATTTCATCTTGCATGGCATTGAACCAGCTGTCTTCATTCATGGCGGTTTTAACATCTTTTGGTTCGACCTTAGAGAGTACGGAGTTGAAGAAGCACCATAAGGCATCGGTTGCCAGTTGTTTCCTTGTGGATACTGGACGAGAAGGGTTTCCAATGATGTTGTCCAATGGATGATCATGTGTCCATTTTCTAAGGTGTTCATGTGGTTGTTGTTGAGGAACTGAAGTAGCAGAGTCGATATCTCCTGATGAAGATGGTTCTGATGATGATTCAGGAGAAAATATGTTTTCAAAGGGGGCATCTTCAGGAGTAGCAAAGGGATTATCTCCATCATTGATGCCAGAAACAATTCCATGATGTACACTTGATGATTGATGATTTGTTGATGAGACAGAGTGATCAGCAGCAGGCGCTTCTTGTCTTAATGACATTGAAACTGAAGGGTTAACTTCATTGACAGGGATAGAAGCGGCCTCTGTTGATGGAATTGACATATCATTAGCACTTGGCTCATAGTGTTCATCAAACATTGGATCAAATAATTTCTTCAAATCATTTTCTGAAGGAGGTACATAAGGAGTTGCTGGTGAGGGATTTGAAACAAGGGTAGAACTGATATGACTACTTGATGAAGGTTGAAATGCGGGTGCAGAACTGGATTGTCCTGGAGCCATTTGCCCGGTCAGCTCATCGAACCTGACGTGAATAGTTTCCATGATATCTCGAGTTCTTTTGTTGTAGATTCGGTAACCCTTCTTGTTTGATGCATAACCTACAAAAACTCCAATGTCCGCTTTAGCTCTTAATTTACCTAGATCTTGACCGTCATTCGTAGGATAGCACAAAGCACCAAATACATGAAGGTAGGAGAGATCAGGTTTTCGTTTATGGACAAGTTCGTATGGAGTTTTTTCATGAGAGGTGTGTATAAGGGAACGATTCTGGGTGTAGCAAGCAGTGGCAATGGCTTCAGCCCAGAGAAACATTGAAACATTTGAGTAAATTAGCATTGTTCTTGCGGCTTCCACATGAGTTTGATTTCGTCTTTCAACTACACCGTTCTGTTGAGGAGTTCGTGGAACACTTATTTGATGACTGATTCCAACAGTTTCATAAAATTGACTCAAGTCTTTGTTAACGAACTCTGTGCCATTGTCTGTTCGAACAATTCTAACAGTATTGTTAAGTCGAACTTGAAGCTGATTGATAAGTTTGATGATGACATCTGGAGTTTCATCCTTTGTCCTCAAAAACTTTACCCAAGTAAATCGAGAGTAGTCATCAACAACGACTAGAATATATTTCTTCCCATTTATCGTTTGCACTCTCATTGGTCCGCACAAATCCATATGAAGGGTATGAAGAACTTCCATTACTGAGTTAGTGGGTTTGGGTTTGTAGGCATATTTCGTGCTTTTACCCAATTGGCATGCTGAACAAAGATGATCTTTCTCATATTTCAATCTGGGTAAGCCTCTTACTAGGTCCTTTCTAGACAGATTATTAATGGTGCCGAAGTTCAAGTGATTGAGACGACGATGCCATAACCATGACTTTGTTTTAGAGGCCTTTGATAGCAAGCAAATTGGAGAAGACTTCATCATATCTTCAATAGAGATGGTGTATAGGTTTGAACCACGTGTACCTCTTAACAGTTCCACACCATTAAGTTCTCTAACGAAGCATGTATGTTTTCTAAAAGCCACTTCTAGATCGGAATCACAGAATTGACCAACAGAGAACAGATTATGACCAAGACCTTCTACATAATATACCTTGGAGATTACACTTTTACCCACAACATAGTCTCCATAACCCATAATTGCACCAAAATGGTCGTTCTCGAATCTAACAGTCCCGATGAATTTACTCACGAAGTTCATGAGCCGCGAGCGATCTCCAGTCATATGCTTGGAACAGCCTGAGACCAGGTACCACATAACGATTTGAATGATCTGCAGTTGAACACAGACAAGAATGGATAACTAGATAATTAGGATCCCCATGCAAGAATGGGTTCCATTTGGTTAGTGACAGTGATTGGAACACCCACATCAGAAGCAGAATCAATGGAATCATTAGGGATAGATGCAGTACTAGTGTGCAAATTAGACCTATTCAAAGTATGTTCACTTCTTAAAGGAATAGTTCTACCTGTTGGCATCCATTTCCTAATGGCCATTGACTTAGCTGATTTAGGGGACATCTTATTAAGATTGAACTTGTGGCCAGTAGGTATCCACTGATAACCTATGTTACTAAATTTTCTTCCTGTGGGTTTCCAATGTTTTCTAACCTTCTTTCGCCATTGCTTTCTAGCCTTCTTAGCTTGATTTTTTTCATTAACTATCTTAACATGGCATTTAACAACATTGCTCAAATCATTCACAACACAATCAAGATTAGTAACATAAATCACGCAATCATCATTACATGTTTTGCCAAAAGTAGCAGAATTCGCATTAATTACAGTACGCTTAGAGCTAACACTAGAATCAACACGATTCGTTTTATTCAAATTCTCCCAAAGGTGATCTTCTACTTTCTTCCACTGAACATTCCTAGCTTGCAAGGTCCTATCATTCTTTATGTTGCCTTGAGGCTTTGACCTGCTCGCTTTGGTGTCAATTTTTACTCCTGTAGAGGGAATTGGAACATTAGTTGGTTTTGCTACTTTTTGCATTTCAGGGTTAGAAGTGCTGGGATCTGAACTACTTGAAGGCACACTAAAGTTCACATTCATAACATTGGGCATCGAATGGATTGCATACTTGGCACTAGGCATAGAACAAGGAATCAAAGCATTAACTTTCTCCCCTAAGGATTTAGGGCATATTGTGATTAAGCATTCTAGAAGTTCTTGAGATCGTTTGGCATATAAGCATGCATGCCCAATTGCATTATCAAGTGGTTTCTCTAACTTATCCTCTTCTACAATCTCACGGAGACATTCTAGACTATCCTTAAGGTATGAAAAATATGTTTGAATTGCAAGTTTGTTATTCCTAAGATGAGGAGGAACATATTTCACAGACAAAGCATATTTATTAGAAGCATGCACATTTGATATATTATTCTCCCCATTGGTCATTGGCATTTTCCCTTTTACCTGACTCTTTAGATTCTCAATTTCCTTTTGCAATGAAGCTATTTTTTCGTTATTTTTGTTGCGAGTGACCTTTATTGATTCAAATATCTCATTGAAATGTTGTTTAACTTTTTCATTTTCTTCTAGAAAACTCTCATTTTCCTTTTGTAAAGCATTAACCAAGTTTTGAAGATGAAAATTTTGAGAGTTTTGAGAATCCAAAGGAGGCGGCATTTGGGAACCAGTCACATTGTTTTTTTCACCCTTTAATTGAGAAATTTGGGTTCTCAATTTTTTGATCGTGTTACAATGAGCTCGAATCTGTTCATCACATTTGCTAATTTCAAAAACTGCATCAAACTCTGGAACATCCGAGGATATCTTGATGTTTGAGGTTTTAACATTTTCTTTGAGATTTTGATATTTTAGTTGTAAATCAAAATGTTCAACTTCCAACTTAGAAAAGTGTTTTACCAAATTATCGTGATCATCCTGTTCAATTTTCTCATTTAGTTTCAAGTTTTTTATTTCAAGCTCAGTGACACGATCATGGGAGACTTTCAAAGCAACAGATAATTCATGAAATTGAGAAGCAGTAATGGAGTAATTAGTAGCAGTGTAGAACACATCTTGAGCAACACATTGAGAGATCAAGTTCTCATTTAAGATGTGCAGATTCTTCTTTTTTATTTCATTATATTTGAGTTGTCGTTCATAATTACTGACCTCAATTATCATTGCATCAAATTCCTTTTCCATTTCTTTAATCTCTAGGTTTATCCCCTTTTAAAGACTCTCAAATTGACCTTTTAATTGTTTAAAGAAAGGCATGACCTTAGTTAAATAGCATTCCTTAGTTTGCTCAAAACCCCTTTCCCCTTCAGTTATCCAGTAGGCGTGATTCTCTTTTTACACATTTTCTCAAAATCAACAAATAGTTGGTAAACTACATAAAGGCTGATTAAGGTCTTGCTAATAGTGGCAATGGTTCTAGGAACTAAATTCATTGGTGTATTTGGAGGATACACAGTCGCTGCAGGCATTTTCCTAAGGGGAGGGTTTGTTTCAGCAAGTGCTTCTACTTTTTGCTTATCCATGTCTTTCTTCCAAAACACTTGTTCGGGTGTTAACATAGTTTGAGGCTTAAACTTGTTCAAGGAAATCCAATTTTCCTTTTTGTAATCATGAGGTTTGACTATTAAGTTCTGCTTTTTACACTCAGGATCATTTAACTTCTCATCCAATTTCTTCCTAGAGGCATCTTCTAGTTGAATATCTTCCTCAGTGTACTCAATGCAACTAGGTTTCTGTCTAGGTTTAAGAATCTCATTGCCATCATAGATTACATTTTGAGCAGCTTTTTCTATCTTACCATACTCAGGGTTGGATTCCTTTACAATGGGGATACTATGCTTATCGCTTAAGACTCTATGCTTAGTGATCATGTGAGCAGTCTGAATGGTGTTCCCTTGTATGTACAACTTATTTTCAAGCTTGTTTTTCAAAGTTTTTAGATTGGAAAAGTCATTCAAAAGTTTTGATTCCTTATCATTAAATTCTTGTTTAAGCACTTTAACATTATCTTGAAGCTCTTGCTTTTGCTTAATAGTTTTAGAAAGCTTTTCTTGTAAGGAGTTTAACTCTTGTTTTAACACTTCTTCTCTAAAGTTACTTTTTTTGATAATTGTACGCATTTGGTTATCTAACTCCTGCTCACGAGTAGTTAACTCAAACTTAGCACGTTGTTCATAAATGGCAATTTGTTCTTTATAGGCATTTAGCTCAGAAATAACTGAATCATCAGGGGCACATGCAGTGTATTCATCAAAAATATAGTCATCATTGACTGCAGAAGATGCATCACTTGGTGCAATCTCACTTTCACTTTGTTTCACATATTGGTCATATGGGACAACATTGATATTACCCATATTTTCAATATCTGACTCAATAGTTTCAGTTGATTATACTTTGTCATGTATCTTTTGCTCATCAACATCATCGTATAGTTTTAATACCTCTGAGATGATTGATTCTTTGGATGGACGAGCCTGTTGTGATGAAGAGACCTTTGGAGAGACCATAGGTGAGATGCTAACCATGAAGATGTTTGGGCAGTAGGTTCATCATCGACATCAGAGTCAAATGCATCACAGTCGGCAACTTGAAAGGCATTTTGATGATTGTGACCCATTTCTTGAATTGGCTGCTCATCTACATCAGCATCATATGTCTTAGCATTCCCTTCAGCAAGAAACAACAACTCCTCTTCATCCAAGGCTGCTCCATTATCTTGAGCTTGAACAAGCAACATCTTATCTCTGAAGTATTCTACATTCTGTGGACGTTTTGGAGATGTGCAGTTCCTAGCAATATGTCCCTCGCCACCACAGTTGTAGCATTTGATTAGCTTTGCTTGCCCTTGATTGGCATTTCTTCCACGATTCTGATTAGCCACAAAACCTCCACCTACTCCAGTATTACCATAACCTGCTCCAACCATCCCTTGTTCATACCTTCTTCCTTGCACATTCTGCACCACTACCTTACCATCTCTGACAGTAGCCTGATTGTGTGGATTGGATGCCGTTCTGAGGTTATTGTTGGTGTGTGGAGTGGAATTCATATTTTGGCTAACCATGAGAGACAGTTGATTGATGAAGTTTTCCATGAGTGTGTTTGAGTCTGGAGACTTATATGCTGGATCGGGAATGAGCTTGTAATTACCATTACCCGTGGGTATGACTTGAGAAGCTTTGGTGGTAATTCCAACATTGGTGTAAAAGGCTGTTGAATCATTTGATGAACTTGTTTCTCCCTGTTTAGATTTGAACTGATTAAGAATCATTTTTTCAAACATGGCATGTCTCTCATTCTGAAGCAGGAAGGCATATAGTTGCTCATAGTTGGTGTTCTTCAATCCTTTTGTTAGCTTCACGGAGGTGACAAATTTGTGCCATTCGGGATTTATGTTGTTCACAAACTTGGAATTCAGCTGAATATTTGGAATGGTCATTTTGATGTTTCTCATGTCATTTACAAGCTTGTAGAATCTCACATAGTATTCATAAACACTTTCTTCTGGTTTCATCTTAAAATGCTCAAATTCATCATACAGTTGTGATTCTCTGTCTTCCTTGGTTAGTTCAGACCCTGAGAGAAGCATCTTGACATTGTCCCAAACTGCCTTAGCTTCAGTGTTGTGATTGATCAGCTTGTAAATGTCCTTAGGTAAACCCTGAAGTATGATGTTAGAAGCTCTAATGTCTGCATCGTATCTCTTCTTCTCCTTATCAGTCAGTTCATCATACATTTTAGGTCTGTCAAGTCCTAAGATCATTGTCCCATTAGCAGTAGTATCGAGTATGTCTCTGGTTGTCTCAACTTGATATGGTCCTTCATCTATTGACTTGAGAATGTTGACTCCATTTTCTTTTCCCAGATAGTACAACCTAATTCGTTGAGCCCATGAGTCATAGTCAGTTCTGTCAAGCATAGGTGGACGAGTATCTGATCCAGCTGCTTGAACGTCCTCAGCAACAGAAGAGATGATTGTAGGTATGTTGGTAGACATGGTTACAGATTTCACGGGATTTTAAAACTCAATGATTAAACCGGGAAATAGATTCTTTCAAGGGATTTTACTGAATCAAGAGAAAACTGTAGGATCTAATCAAGAAGAAAAACACTAAGTCACAAGAGACAACTCGCTCAACAAGACAAATCGCACAGTCAACAAGTCGCTCAAAAGTGACAAGTCGCATCTACTACCAAATCGCTTAAATCACAACAAGTCGCTTGATCAAGACAAATCGCTTAACTAAGACAAATCGCTTAAGCTTACAACTCGCTTCAATAAGCAAGTCGCCTAAAATGACAGATCGCTTAAATAGCACAAGTCGCAGAAGATACACAACTCGCTTAAATAAGCAAGTCGCTGAAAAGTGACAAGTCACTACTCCGAATAATTCGCACCAGTACACCCACTATCCGGACAAATCGCTTAAACAAGTGATTTGAAGCTGACACAAATCGCTTCCAAAACAGGGACAAATCGCTCACTTGAAACACTTTACCGAGAGACAAATCGCTTCAATGAACATAAACAAAACGCCACTTTTTAATCCAAAAACAATCCAACCACAGTGATTCAAGCCTTCTAAATCACAACCTAAACACTTATGATGATCCTAAACACAAAAGTACTATCAAAATCCAAACTTTAACACAAGAAATTGTCCAAATGATGCAAAAACCACTCAACTTTTTCAAACCCAAAAACCAATAAAAAACCACTAGAAATCCAAGAATATGTAACAGAGATGATCAAACCATGGCCCTTGATACCATTTGTAACATATTGGATTTCATAAACACATCAAACCATGATTAATAAGAGGCGTACACTTGAAGGTTTTAGAGAGAGAAATAGTTAGAGGTTTGGGAACTTAGTGAGAGAAAATGAAAGTATTATTATGAGCTCCAACTCTCTACCTTGGGAGGTAGAGAGTATTTATAGTCTTACACAAATCGCCACCTATGGGCTGTGGATCAGGCATACAGTGGGTAAAGACCCGTCCGTCCTCCATGGTGTTACTTAACTAAATACTACTTAACTTATAATAACTACGACTACGAGCTTTCTAACGATTACATATACTTGAGGTGACCGATACTTTAATAACTGGATTTACTAAATCCTAACATGAGTGTAGCATGCAGTGGCAATGGCTTCAGCCCAGAGAAACATTGGAACCTTTGAGTAAATCAGCATTGTTCTTGCGGCTTCCACAAGAGTTCGATTTCGTCTTTCAACTACACCGTTCTGTTGAGGAGTTCGTGGAACACTTATTTGATGACTGATTCCAACACTTTCATAAAACTCACTAAGTTCTTTATTAACAAACTCAGTTCCATTGTCTGTTCGGATGATTCTGACAGTTTTGTTAAGTCGAACCTGCAGCTGTTTGATAAGTTTAATGATGATATCTGGAGTTTCATCCTTTGTCCTTAAGAACTTAACCCAAGTAAATCGAGAGTAATCATCAACCACAACTAACACATATTTCTTCTCATAAATATTCTGCACTCTCATGGGTCCACATAAATCCATGTGAATGGTATGAAGAACTTCCATAACTGAGTTTGTAGGTTTGGGTTTGTGGGCATACTTCTTGCTTTTTCCCAATTGGCATGCTGAACAAAGATGATCCTTTTCATACTTTAGTCTAGGTAAGCCTATTACTAAGTCCTTTCTGGAAAGATCATTTATGGTGCCGAAGTTCAAGTGATTGAGACGACGATGCCATAACCATGACTTTGTTTTTGAAGCCTTTGACAACAAGCGATTTGGAGAAGACTTCATCATATCTTCGATAGAGATTGTGGAAACGTAGAGGGGAGGGGGTGAATACGTTACCGTTTAAAAAACATTAGATGTTTTGTATCAAATCGCTTATGAAGCTTGTTATAATATGAAAGTTCCAATTATTGTTTGTGACCAATGTAAAGTATAGTAAACCATGTTGTCACACAAGCATTAACATCAATCCACATCACAAGCAATAGTATAGTGCAACTATAAAAGTAAAGAGATAAAGAAAGGAAAGTGCAAACCGAACACGAGGATTTATAGTGGTTCGGTCACGGATATCCTTTCCGCCCTACTCCACTCTCCGAGTACCCAACTCGAGAGTTACTTTGCTAAATCAACAAGCTCCCTTCTCGGCGGAGAAAACCTTACAATCGTCGCTTACACTTTTTCCGGTACAAAGCTAAATACCGAGTTCTAGTTCGAGGTAGAACCAACCTAAAGTTACCTATACAATATTTCTGACACTAAGCTAGATGTCGAGTTCTTTTACAATGGTACAACCACTCTCAATATGTTTTATGGCCCAACATAACAAACCTTGTGTTTTATGGCACAAACACATAAACCATCTAATCTAGTTTGGTGAAAGTGTTGTTATGATGCAATGATGTTTACACTAATGATCCATGACACAAATGTCTAATGGATACGAATAACTACTTCTAAATGAACTTCCATTTGATAGGAAGCCTTCATGATGAAGATCACAAGTTCCCTAAACTTGTTGAGATAGATCTTCAGCTTGTGGTGAGTGGGGATGGCTAGATCTCCAAGCTTTCCTTGGTTGATCAAAGAGTATGCTTACAACAAAGATGAATGTTAGAAGCATTATGATCATGATCATTAGGGTGTTTAATGTATGTTACTACATTGTTAATGATAGATCTAAATGTATGCAAGAAGGTGGAGAAGATGTGTTTTCAAGTGGTGAAGAAATGGGAAAACAATGGGCTTCTATTTATAGCCAAAAGTGGACAGGAGCGTCCACGGACCAAGGAGCTCTTTAAAGGGTCCGTCCTTTATACAAATTGGTGCCGTTGGTGCCTGACATAAAATCTAAAAAATCTTTCTTCAAATCTTTTCAAGATATTACCAAATCTTACTAAGATCACATTTGATTTATTGAGTGTCAATCTAACCAAAATATTCAAGTGATCTTCCAAGGATTTCAAAGATGATGCATGACATGATGTAACATGTATTTCCATTTTTAGATTAAAAAGTTTATCAAGGTAAACTTGTAAAATGTATTATGTAACTAGTTAATAAAATGTCTAGTTACCTTTTGAAAAAGAGTGCTTGTCAAAATAAAATATATTTTGTCAAGTGTAAGTAAACTTTAGTATTTGTATGAAATACTTGTAAATGCAAAATGTAAAATGAGATTCGAAATAGAATGGTTAACCTATTAAAATACTTAGTGACTCTAAACGTATTTTAAACATTCTAAATGATTTGTTAATGGGTTTGATCATAATGCCACATAACAAACATGTACGAACCTGTGTTGTAACATACGAGGACTTGAGACATCGAGAGGTGTTGAATGTATGTTGAGACAAAGTGTGATTACAAGTAACTTGTATATTTTACGTTATGTATTACAAGTTACATGTTTGTCATCAATCAAAACAAACGAGACTGTATAGATTAAATATCGTAATATTTGCACTAACAATCTCCCCCTTTTTGATGATGACAAAGATATGTAAACGTAATAGAAAGTAAACTGTAAAATGTTACTTGTATCCTTACTACCTTTACATTACCTTCTCCGTTTACACTCTTCTCCCCCTTTTGTCGAAACAAAAAGGGCGTGTCCTTGGAGTTTAACTTCATTTCTCCCCAAAAAGGCGAGCTTGCATCATCCCTAGTGAAGTTAAACCGTCCACTTCAATCCGTCCCTTGTTTGGTAGCGGATCCATGGATCAAATAAAGAGGCTTAACCTACATCAAGGTTAGTTTTATGCAACAAAAATTATGAGAAATATATGAAAAAGAAAAATGCATAGCAATGTTAGCCTATTTTCTCCACTTTTTATCTAAGCACAAATGCTTGTTGAAAAGTGAGAATGATGCTAAATGCATGCATGCTCCCCCTTGACACTTTCTCCCCTTGTTTGAGGGGTCAAGGTATGATTAAAAACCTACAAAACAAATATTAGTGCAAAAATATATTCGTCATTGGACGAGTAAGTGATATACAACAAAGTGTGTATAAGATGCATTCAGTAAATTCTTGACGGAAGCTCCCCTTGCGCTAGGGCGTCAAGATGAACCTTCAAAATAAATATTAGTATAATAGAAGCTTTGTCTTTAGATAAATATGTCATATACAACCAAGTGTATAGAGGATGCAATATGAGTGCTTAAAGGATATTCCTCCTTGTTCTAGGATGTCAAGAAGCACCTAAAATAAGAAAAATAATTTATGCAAACTTCATCCTTAGATGAGTAAATTATATACAATCGAGTGTATATGATGATGAACCTACAATGAAAAACATTAGTGCAATATATTTCATCTTTTTCACAAAGAAAAATAAGATGTATATATGTGATAAATGATATAATCAAAGATCTCATGAAGTGTAGTCTCCTAATTACAATCATAAGAAAAGTGAGAATATAATATGATAAAAACCTACAAACTAGTTCCTAGAAAGAAGATATGAAGTCTCCCACCGGGTGTGCCACTAGTGGTGCTAGTGTTGGTGTCGGTTTACTAGTAGGATTCATGTGGTGATGGTAGATGACTCGAGATTTACAAAAGTAAGTTTTCGCTAATCCATGGTGGTGATGATTAGTGAAAGTGGTGATGGAAGGTGGTGGTGATTAGGTAGGAAGCTATTAAGGAGTTAGAAACTCGTATGTATAGCAAATATAAAAATATGGACTCATGCAATCCTTTCGTCATGTCAAGTGACCAAAGCTAAGAGAAATGTTGGATCGATATACTTTAATCAAACTAACTTAACTAGCTTGTTAAGGTTTAATAACCTCGGATAAATCCTAAGTTATTAACAAAGAAACACTGAGCAATCTTTATCAAGTACGCGGAATTTACTTAACAAAGCTAAGAAGAATAACTTTATTATAAACTCTAAATCTGCTTATTATGCAGATACTCTAATACAACTCTAAGATAATCGAACTTTTCTCTAAAAAACTAATTCGTAAACTCTAAAACTCTTTTTCTGAAATCATACCTCTAATGCCAATCTAGGAGTCCTTTTATAGGCTCAAGGATATCCTAGTCGGTTTACAATTGATAACCTTGTACGACAAGTAATCTAAACATGGAATACAATACTTTCCATAAACAAATATAACAGTTCTTTTGTTCTAGCAGTACTTTGACTTCTTCATGCAGTACTTTAACTTTGTCTTTAGCAGTACTTTGACTCTTTGACTTCTTCCAGTACTTTGCAGCTTTACAGTACTTTCATATCTTCAGTACTTTGATATCTTCAGCACTTTCATATCCCAACAATCCTCCCCTAACTTGAATTCTACTTGCTTGACTTCAAGTTCCTTTGTGAATATATCTTTAACAGCTTCATCTTTTAAAACGGATTGTTTCTTAGTCTTTAGATTGTATCACTGTAATATCTGTGCTTTGTCAAAGTATCTCTTAGAATTGTTCTCTTCACAGCAGCATCCAGCAATCTCCATCTTTTCAGCAACACAACAATATATGACAATTTGTACAGTAATTCAGTTTAAGTTGCATACTATTCTCATCACTTTCAAGTGAATCATTGAAAATTTAATGGATTTAGAACTCTTTACCAAAGCCATTATCTCTAGAGTAGCCAAATGTTTTGGCGTGTAAGACCATGGTACATTGATAACCATATGATTTTTAGCAAACCACCAGCTATCAACAGATTTGTTTTGTCTTTACCAAAAGCTGTACCCTTCTGGACTAGTTAGTTCTTCTATCTAATGGTGAACTAATTACCAATAATGGTTTTTCCACAGCCATTACCACAAGCCATTTTCTTGTGGGCTAGCCAACTCTTCACATTACTGATATGGTGAGTTAATAACCATCCAACTTATTAGCAAGTTGTCAACTAAAAACGGATTTGATATATCTTTACCAGAGCCGTTTGCTCATGGATTAGCCAATCTTTTTGTAACCATGGTGGATTGATAACCTATTGATGTTATCATCACAAAAACCATTTATTCAACCTTTATTTCAAAAATATTTATTACTTAGCAAAAAGGTTTCTTCTAAAATTCATTTAACTGGTTTAATTCAGCAAACAGTACTTTGATGAAAGTACTGTCTGATAAGCAGTACTTTGAATAAAAGTACTGATATATCAAAAAGTATTTATTCAAATAAAATTCATACCAGTTATAGATCATTCTCAGCAATGGTAGTCCAGTTAATAAACAAATGAATAACCATGCAAGCAGTTTCATTAGCCTCTTCTACTTCCAATCCATGCTCTAGCATTCTTCTCATGAGCTCAACTGTAAGTGGGTATCTTCTTTCTGCAAACATGTGTATCATTGTTCCATTTTCTAGCTCCAAAACATGAACTCCAGATTCTTCAAAGAATCTCCAGCAAACTATTTCCCAGCTTTCTTGATCCTTCCAGATATCATCAGTGCTCTCTTCTTTAGTTTCCCACATAGTTATAAGATCACCATGTAAAACCAAACCAATCCCTTCTAATGGATTATCTTCAAAATAAGTCTTCACAACATGATATAAGTAGAATAGATCTACTCTATCTATAATATGCAGCAAATCCCATAGCCTTTTGAAAACTTTGAAGCTTTCATCTTCTTTATGAAAAACCATGTAATCTCCATTCTTAGATTTCACAACTTTGAAAACACTAATCTTTGATCTGTTCATCTTCATGTCATCATCTTCCTTTGTATAATCAAAATCTACCACTCTGAGATAATTCTTCAATTCATCACTAGTCTCAGATCTTAATTCAACCTTTTCTTTCTTTGAAAACTGAACATCTGTAACATCAGTTTTTCTTTTTCTCTTTAAGCTCTTCTTCCTTTCAGCTTCAGTCCAATGAGCTTCTTCTATGAAGTCTTTAATGCCTGCAACATCTTTCTTATAAGCTTCTCTCTCAGCATCATATAATCTTTTCATATCCACATAATTTAGCTTCTGCAATCCTTTAAATCCTCTGCTTTTTAAATATGCCATCATCGCATTCCTTTCTTTAGCTAAATTAGGTCTTCTTGACATAAATCTAACAGGTGTAGGAGACTGTAAAGGTTCAGTAGCTTCAGCATTCAATTCCTCATGTAATTTCTGAGCTGCTTCTCTATTCTGAGCTTCTTGAGCTTCTTGTTCTTATCTATATTTAGCATTTAACTCTTCTTGAACTTTTCTAGCTGCGGATTCATTCCTTGCAACTTCAAATGCTCTAAGTTCTGCCAAAGTGAGTTTCTTTTTCTTAGTTTCAACCAAAATACTTTTCCCTTTGTCTTTTGGATCAATTGCAGGTTGATCAGTTCTTGGTTGTTCTTCTTCTTGTACATCTCTAATAGTAACTCCTCCTCTTGGTTGTGACAAATCTAATATTGTAGCAATTAATTCATCATCACTTGCTGAATGAATCGGTTTGAATGTAGCTTCCTCCTCTTCCTCTATAACAGTTGTAGAAGGACCAGCTTCTTCTTCAAAATTCAATACCCTTGGAGTTATTGGTGTTATTACTTCTTGCCTAGATGTATCATGAAAATCAGTACTTTGATGTTCAGTACCTTGATCATCAGTACCTTGAACTTGCACTTCTTCTTCTTGTTCCTCAGAAACTGAAATAATCTTTTCTGCAGTACTTACAGATTCTTTCTTCTTTGTAACATCTTCTTCAGATTCTTTCTTCTTTGTAACATCTTCTTTCAAATTTTCCTTTTCTAAATTCCTCCCCAAGTTGACAGAAGATGGTTTAGGAACTTTCTTTCGTTTCAATTCCTTACGAAGTGCTTTACGACGTTTGTTTTCCTCTTTAACCCATAAGTTGAAACCTTGAATATAGGGTTTAATAAAATTTCTCAACCAAAAATAGTTACGCTTCAACTTCCTAATTGCTTTAGCTTGACGCTCAACAGTCTTGTTTAACCTAGCTAACTCCCGTGTTAAAGCATAATTATCCATAGTCAAACCTTCACGAGGTATAGTAGGATCATCACCTTGAAGTTGTGAATGTGCTTCTGAAACAGGAACAGATTGTTGAGGAGATGGAGTAGGTGTTCTCTCAAGCTCTACTTGAACCTCAGGACTTGGAGAAACAGTACCCTGTAAAGATGCAGTACCTTCAATAGAAGCAGTACTTGCAGATGCAATACCTTGTGAGGCAACACTTTGTGAAGCAGTACCTTGTACAGAATCATTACCTTCACTTTCTTCATCCTCTCCAGCTGCATCACGTACAGCTTGTACAACTTCCATCATTGTGGTAGTTAATGGAATATCTCCACCTCTGAACAAATTACTTCGCTTAGCCATGAATGTATAAATTTTGGCTTGTTGCACAATGACAGGTAACAAAGCATCAGGTTTTGGAACATCAGCCAATTGCTTGTTTAAGAAAACCTGTACAAACCTTGGGTACATTAACCATTTTGACCCAGAGGATATATGTGATAGCATCCCATCCAAAATAAGCCTTGAAAAATTAAACATTCTGTCTGTAGCTAAACCAACCACTGCAGATGCTATATTTGACCCAAACTGCTCCCAAGAAGTACTTTTAGAACTTATGCAATGGAGCAATACATGAATCAAGAACTTCCATTGAGGACAGAATAATGCTTTCTTGAAAGTTTGTTCAGTCAAAGATCCTTCATAACCAAGATTCCTAAAAGTATCCCAAATCAGTTGCTTGTCAAATCGAATAGCCCCATCTTCATCTTCAAATAGCAAATCTGCTCGAATAGAGGCTTCTGTAATCTTGATAGTCCGTCCAGCAACTGTTGATCTAATATAGTATTCATCCTCCTCCATATTATCCATAGCATTAGCCCAAAATTCTTGAATACATGGTTCAATTATATCCGGCTCAACTAAAAGAGCATAACTAATAGGCGACCCAGTAAGATAATCAATTATATCATAGAAAGCCACATTCGCCTCAGTCTTGTCCAAATTAGCCACCATATTGTGCTTCGAAACAGTTAAACGATTCACCATGGTTGAAAAAGTGAGCACAATAAAGATTGTATCGAATAATAAAGAGATGGTGATTGGGAGATAAGTATGGAAAAGATGTGAAGTAATAATATGAGAGGGAAAATCGGAAAGTAGTTATTTATAGGTGGGATTTGAAAAATCACAGCCTAAATAACAAAGTTACCGTTACTACCAATTACCCATCAATATTACCGTTGGAACAGTACTTTAATACGACAAACAGTACTTTCCACATAAGCAGTACTTTCCCAAGTAGTACTTTCCAAGCAGTACTTTCAGGAAAAACAGTACTTTGCCAAATACCTTCATATAAACTAAGTATAAACAAGCATCCTCTCCTCAAGCAATACACAGGACTATACCTAACACCTTATAGTCCTCCCCTTAAACATAGCTTAGTAACTAATATGCCTTCAAATCTGACAGAAACGCCTTGTTTCCTGTCATGCTCACAGAACAACCACTATCAACAATAAAATGATCTTTAAGCTCCTCTTCTTGGTTGCCCTGTCTAATAAGATGAAAAAGTTAGTTACTTTGAGGAACCCAAGCCATTACTGACTTGTGTTCCCCTTGTGGGGTGACATACTCACATTCTTTGAGTACATAATCTCCACTGTTTTCTAAAGCATGATCCAGTATTTTCTTGTCATTCAAAACATGTGGATTTTCAACAAAACTTTCTTTTTCTTGTATCACAAAAACATCTGATTCACTTTTTGTTGAAAGTACAGTTTGTCCCTCAGCAGTACTTTCCCTTTTAATCCATTCAGTTTTAACAGGTGGTTCCTGTGATCTAGATCCCCTATATGAATTGTGATACCTTCTAGGTTGATAGTGAGATCTCCTAGAATTTCTATCCCAAGTAGTGTTATCAGTACCTTGTTTCTGAGCAGTACTTTGAAAAGTACTGTGAGATACTGAAGGTCTTCTCTGATGTGGGTATCTATGATCTGGTGTGAAGTTTCTGTGATTAACCCTATTTGAATTAGTCCAAACTGGTTTGTGCTCTCTAGGTCTCTGGTTGGTAGACTTATTCCTTGGAAACTTGCTTAGATATTCTGAGTGTTTGTCACAATCTTTGATTAAGTGAGTAGGACTATAACACACAAAACACAGTTTTTGACCCATATGACCAAAGTGATTTCTTCTATGTCTATGCCCAAAATTATTTTGCCTTCTTGATGACTGATAAAATCTGTTTTGACCAAAATTATCCCAAAAAGGTTTAGCAGTACTGTTTTGAAAAGGTTTTGCAGAAGGTACTGCTTGTTGAGCAGTACTTTGGTTTAAAGGTACTGCTGGATTTTGAACATTGTTTTCAACAGTTTCTTTGGGTTTCTCAGACCTAGATTGAGCAACAAGCTTCTTCCTAAACTCTAGACTATCTACTCCATAACGAGAAACATCAGGCCTAGAGGGGTGATGACTAATGGGATGAGGAACAACATGATAACCATTGTCTTTCTTATAGTCAGGAGGTGGTTCACTTACTGAGCCCTCATTACTAGATGAATCTAAATAGTTAATGAGCTCATCATCACTAGTGGTTATGTCTTCAAAAACACCATCATCCTGATCACTAGGTTGGTTTTCATCTACGTTACAAAAGTCCATTCCAAATCCTAAGCCAGTTCTAATGTAAGCCCTTTTCTGTTTTTCAACAAAAGTAACATGGGACAAGCCAGACTCTCCCCAAGCAGCAAGCTTAGCTACCAAATCATCTCTTTCCTTAGTTAATGTCTCAATTTCAGCAATTTTACAGTTTAGTTTCCATTCACTAAGTTTTAACTGGTAATCCTGTTGTTCATACTTTTCAGCCCAAGCCATTTCATTATTTTCATGGGTTATGATTTTAGCTTCTATAGACTCTAAAGTGATTTGATAACCTGCTACCTCAGACCTAGCCCTAATACAATTATCTCTTTCAGTCACATAATTGTTAAGCAGTTTTAGATAAAACTCATAACAGTTTGAGCATACCTCAGAGATAGGAGACTGAGTTGGTGAAGTAGCCACCATAGCAAGAAGAACAGGATCATCTTCACTTTCTTTGCTCCAATCAAATCCTCCAAAGCCATCATCAGATTCCAAAGCAGCATGTTCAGCTTCTTCATCAAAAGCACTGCTCCAGTCCAATGCTTCCACTGTGTCTTCAACTGTATCTTCCACTGCTACCATACAGTAAGTCACTGGTTCATCATCAAACTCTTCACTCCAGTCAACTTCTGATAACTTATCTTGAGCAACCAAAGCCTTTGTTTCAGTTATTGGAATTTCCTTGAGCTCAAGTTTAGGCTTTTCAGACGTTCTGTTTGCTTGATACTTAGCAAACCTGCACTCCCTTGCAAAGTGACCAGTCTTTTGACAATTGAAGCATTCAATTTTAGATTTGTCAAAAGTTATTCCTTGTTTTGGTTTGAAATCAATACTTTTGCCTGTCTTCTTCATGTACTTTTTGATCCTTGCAGTGATCATAGCAACTTGCCACCTGATATCAATTTCTTCAAGTGCATCTTCTTCAATCTGTGCTAGATCCTCTTCATAAGTGACAGGTAAGCTTGCTTTTTGTGCAAAGAAAGAGCACACAACTTCATCTGAGTGCAAAGAGGTAGATGGTGGGGCCTGCTGAGTATATGATGGGGGATTGTAAACAGCAGTACTTTGAGAAACAGTACTTTGAGGAGTAGCAGTACTTTTGGAAGTACTGCTCTTCTTTTCAGATGATAGAAAAGCAATATTTGGAATTTGGTTGACCACCCATCTCATGTTCATACACCTTCAGTTGATGATAGAGATCATCAAAGTCCATGACATCCAATCCTTGTTGTCCTCTGATCATAGTAGCAATCACATGCCATGTAGATGGCAAACTCCTTAGAAACTTCAAATGAGCATCTTCAACTGATACTTTTGCCTTGTATAACTCCAACATGTTGAGGAGATTCTGAAACCTATCATATGCAGCATCAAGACTCTCTCTTTCTCCTACTGTGAAAGTTTCAAACTGTTGTTTCAGCAAGTTTCTGTGCATCTTCTTAGAGGCTTCATTCCCTCCAAATCTGGTCTTCAGAGCAGCCCAGAGCTGCTTAGCATCTTTAGCATCATGAAACTTAAGAAGATGACCATCTGGAATGGCAGACAAGAGAATGTTTAGAGCCTTCTCTTGATTCCTTATGGTTGCTTGTGGTAAGACTGCCTTTGGAGCTAAAGGTTGTCCAGGAACATTAATGGGCTCTTGTACTACTTCATTCCCATTTACAATTACATTCCAAAGAGCATGGTCTGTAATGGCAATATACTGCCTCATCTTCATGCACCAGAGATCATATTCTCCCTTCTTGATTATTGGAATTCTGAGTGAGGTGATTGAGGGTGGTGGAACAGCTTCAGTCGACATCTTGAATATTGTAGGGTTTCTTCCTAGTCAGAGTTTCCACACAAGCTCTGATACCACTTGTTGGATCGATATACTTTAATCAAACTAACTTAACTAGCTTGTTAAGGTTTAATAACCTCAGATAAATCCTAAGTTATTAACAAAGAAACACTGAGCAATCTTTATCAAGTACGCGGAATTTACTTAACAAAGCTAAGAAGAATAACTTTATTATAAAATCTAAATCTGCTTATTATGTAGATACTCTAATACAACTCTAAGATAATCGAACTTTTCTCTAAAACACTAATTCGTAAACTCTAAAACTCTTTTTCTGAAATCGTACCTCTAATGCCAATCTAGGAGTCCTTTTATAGGCTTAAGGATATCCTAGTCGGTTTACAATTGATAACCTTGTACGACAAGTAATCTAAACATGGAATACAATACTTTCCATAAATGAATATAACAGTTCTTTTGTTCTAGCAGTACTTTGACTTCTTCATGCAGTACTTTGACTTTGTCTTTAGCAATACTTTGACTCTTTGACTTCTTCCAGTACTTTGCAGCTTTACAGTACTTTCATATCTTCAGTACTTTGATATCTTCAGCACTTTCATATCCCAACAAGAAAGAAAAAATGTGAATGGATATTGCATTTCAATGATTCATAAGGGTTATGATTTGAATGATTTATTGATGCTAACAATCTATTGTTTTGAGCAAGTTCTCATATGCTTCAACCCAAGAGTAATCAATAATGCGTTCTATCTAAGAATATTATAATGAAGATACCAAAAGATATAAAAGTGATGAAGATAAATTCGTTCATTGATTGACACGAATTGTAAAAATGACCTATTCTAGGTGACAATGGGAAAGGTAGTATTAGCATGGTTTTGACCGACATGGATGATTATCACTTTGAAAAGAAGTGAAGACAATATGGAAAATACTAATAATGAGTACCTATATGAGGATGAGAATGACATCATATGAGTGAGAGTTGGATGGACCAACGTGTTGGAGATGGCTGTTTTAATTAATATATCGTTTGCACTGACAAGGACATGCATGATAAGCGAGAAAAGGATAAGATCCTATGATGGTGTTCTAGATAGTGAAGTTGTAAGGTACTAGTTTAAGGAAAATCCTATATGTGGAGATGAAGACGTTTTGTAAAAACACATGATGCGTTTTTCACTTGATGAGGTATTGGTGCGAAAAAGGTTGAACTAGTTGTGGTTTCATGAACCGGTTTTAGCTAAGTGGTGTTTACCCATGTGTTGGTATTGTAGAGTCTAAGAGACATAAAATTTGACAAAAGACAATTATGTGAATGAATTTCTCTCCCCCTTAATTGGTGGATATCCAACATAATGTGTAATGTATCAAATAAGGAATGACAAAAAAGTGTTTAGGAGGTTATTCGGGCTAACGAAAAAGATGAGCTTAGTGATGTTTTTCTGGATGATGGTTAGCATACAATGAACTTCATCCTTAAAGTCACGTACCTCTTCTCGATTAATACGAGATGATCGTATGATGAGGCATGTGGTTTCCTAATAGGAAGTGAAGAGGATTAGAGTATTGTTATAACTAAATAATGATGGAGGTGATTTTTGGAAAGCGGAAGCAAAAATGAGATTTGGAAAGAGGTCGGTTGAAAGACAAAAATGCAAATCTAACCCTCTAGAACTTAATTCTATATGCTTTTAAACTATATGCAAGTGTAGGGGTCCCAGGAAGCATAGTACTAATCTACGTAGCAATAAAGGGGATTATGCAAAATGAGCATATAAAAGTTAGAACCAATTGAGATAACAAATAATTTGTTATCAACCTACAAAACAAATTTGTTAGTGACAAAAGATGTTAACATGATAGAAATCAAATGATAACATATTATATAAGCAAAAACAACACAGTGCACTTAAGTAGACAAGAAATCACCATACAAGATATCATCAAGACAATCATATTATGCAAGAATACAACTTTATTCGAGACATTTCATTTTGAGATTGTTTTGTCGTTAGACTTAGACGTTTAAGCATACTTGGCTTATAAATTAACACAACAATCTATGTGATTAATTTGTAAGATAAAAAGGCTTCTAAAAGTTTGTCATACCAAAAGCACTTTGACATATTATATGTGCACACGTAGCAAACAAATAGTGTGACAAGAAGCAAAAGAAACAAGATGAAATAGTCATGCAAGCCATGTTTAAGACATAACAATTTGGAGCATGTATCATTTAGATCGTACTACACATAGGTATAATGAATGCCAACTAATATCTTTCAAACACAAATATATCATATCAAAATTATCACGTATCAAAATGACATATTATGACTTCATAAGCAACATGTTAATCATGCTAAGGATAATTAAAAAGTAAGTATCATGCAAATAAAGTTTAGGTTTTAAACGTTTAGTAGCATGAAACAAGGATACAAGCATTATAAAGATAAAACCGTACTAAGGTTTACACATTTGACTAGTTATCAAACACTTGGATAATGTCAAATAAACTTATCGTATCAAACAAGAACATGTAATCAACACATGTAAGTGTAATGCAAGTTGTTTTAAAAGAAAAGTCATATATACTACTTGTTTGATTAGTATTCCTAAAGCGAGGCAAACTATCAATGCTTTAACACTTACTTTAGGCAAGTATAGGAATACAAATTTTTCAAGTTGGAGAATGAATATGAGACTATTACTAGCGGTGCTCAATTAAGGCTAAACACGACCATTTTTACGGGTGATTCCACATACCCAACTTCTCTTCAGGAAGCAATTCAACCGTTAGGTCAAATTGAGTTTCTAGTGCAATAGGTTCTCCAGTAGTCATTCTCATGTTAGAAAGATGGGAACTCCTACTTTTGCCTTTTAAAGTGTATAAAAGATGATAGTTTACCAATACTTGGCTTAATGTGACACAACTAATATGCAATATAACTAAGGTGATGAAGATGTCATGTTATACACATGAATTTTAACAATGGTGTGTTGATAAACGATATGTTTTAATCTTGTGTTTAAAATCTAAGGTTTGTTCAAATTACAAAGCTAATTGTATGATCTAATGGATGACATCTTTTATGTTGAAGTGTATACTTTAAAAGTGATTTGATTATCTAAGACTAGGGAATGGAATATGTTAAATTAAGAATGTTCTCAAGAAAGCTCTTTGGAACTTTATTTGACAAGAATCTAAATAAGGTTACTAACTTCAATAGATCATGTGTATGTTCTAGAGATGTGTAGTTTCAACCTTGGATGTGCACAAGGTTTGAGCAAGGTTAGGTTATGATGTACGCTTGAAAGGAAATGAATACAAATAGTATCTTTCAACAAATGAGATTATCGCATGGGATAAGGTTATCATGCTTATGAAAATAAGTATGACAAGATGAATTGGATATGCTAGTTCATAGAACTTTTGGATGTTCGTTTCAAGATCATTTAGCCAATGAGGTGTAATGAAATCTCTTGTAACATAACCATATATGTCGCAAGGAGAGAATGATGCATAGGATATACAATATCCTTTTAATAAGATGAATACTTAACGCATGATTTCTTAGGCATAATGTTTTTCAAAACATCATGTTTTCCTAAATGAAGATATGAAGCCAAAGTGTTTGAATTGGATAGTCCTATCTAAATAAACTTGGTCTCAAGATTATATTCACTAGATGATGACAAGAGGAATTCACTAGAGTTTCTTATGTATACTCCTCAAGAGTCATTGTTGCTTGGGGTGTATGATGTTGGCTTTGAGATTGCATTTTAACATATGTTGTTAAAATGTTGATTTGAGGTTTAACGATTTATGCAGAAGTTTAACGACAAAGTATTACTAATACTTTGATAATTTGTGAAGGTAGTACTACTTATGCCTAGTGGAAATTGACAACAATTACCAGGAGCACCATGCTTATTTGATAGTTGAGGTTCTAGCCGTAATGAATTATCTAAGTCCTTATATGTGGGAAAGGATGGTTGAGTTTGCTCAAACGTGCATTTAATTCAGTACAAGTGTTGGACACAAGGGCTTTTTGAGCATTACACTCAACGAATTCAAATGATGGTAAGGATGGTGGATTGGTTGATCTAGGTGGTAAGTCTTCTAGTGTGTCTAAATAAGGATGTGGTGATGTAGGGGTTTGTTGTGCTATGGGAGTACTTAGGTTGATTATTTGTCCACAGATGTTGAACACAAAAAGTACGGATACTAATTCTTATGGTTCATTGGTTACTACAACTAGCGGGTGAAGTGCTTGAAGTTTTGGTTATGTCTATGAAGCTTAGGGGCTGAGGTATAGGTTCACCTTGAAAGGGCACGTTTGATTTAAAGGATGCTCTTGGAAGTTCATGAGCAATACGCTTAATGGTGCCAAAAGATGGAAGAGGGATAGTAGGTGTCTAAGAGGGATAAGTTGCACAGTGGGTTGTTTGTTTTGGATAAGTGTTTCAACATTTGTTAAAATACTTGGGTGTTGTTTTTTTCGGATATGACTTTTAATGACTACAATCGTAAGTCGCATATACTTGAATATTTCGGATAAAATACTTAAGTTGTCAATCCTAATTTGTTGAGATTATAAAGCTTAGATTGAACTCAAGGATAACAAGACTTGATAGTATGTCTTTAACATACGTGTGAGTTATGACTCTATGTAAATACTTATCGTCTTGAAGGATGACACATTATTTTCATGTTAACCAAGTGAGGCAATACATGTAGATACAAAACAATATCTATAGTCATACGATAGACTTGTGTATGATATATTTGCAAATAATGAGTCCAGATTTGTTAGTCTCGGTAAGTCATCTAAGTCATCCGCAAACGGGTGAGGAGATGTTGGTGGTGTTGCACAAGGTTTGATAGAGACAAGCTTTGGAGACTTTGGTAGTGAAGGTGTTTTGGATGGTTGTGAAGTAGTCATAATGGTGGGTGATTTTGGTGGTGGAGTTGGAGTACTTAAGTTTAGAAAGTTCACATCTTGAATGGGTGATGAGATGTTGAGAGGCAATGAGTCTAAGGATGAAGAGTTCAAGTTAATGTAGCAACAAGATCGAATGCTAATCCTAGTGGTTTTCTTAAGTGGCTTATTTGAGGTTGAGGATTTAGTCCTTTTGACTTTGCTTTAAGAAATGCTGAGCTTGAGGAAAAGTAATAGTGAAGGTATGAAAATGACCATCTTGAATGTGTCGATTTATGAAATTAAGGATTTACAGATTTGATGTTAATCCATACAAAGATGGTAGTTTCTAATGAGATGGA
This sequence comes from Chrysanthemum seticuspe, assembly GCA_019973895.1. NCBI lineage: Eukaryota > Viridiplantae > Streptophyta > Magnoliopsida > Asterales > Asteraceae > Chrysanthemum > Chrysanthemum seticuspe. Next base: position 223,561,675 of record BPTQ01000008.1, on the reverse strand, counting down.
AGTGTCTAAGATCATGTCAAACATCCTAAGTTAATCCATTGAGGATGTGTTGAGTGAGGTATGAAAGATATGCATTAACAACTATCCTAGAAACGAAATTTGGTAAACTAGATTGCGGGATTTAGTAAAATTCAACAACTTACCTGTAGGATTCACGGCACCATTTCTTTACACAGCCGGAACCCTTAAATTGGTGCCGCCTGGTCCGCCTGTACAGGTATGGCGGTACCAAAATCCATAACAGACGGAACCAAATTAATGGTTCCGTCTGGTCCGTGGAGACCAGAAATCTTTACAGACCCATTATTTAGGTGTCGGGGACTTTTTCGAAACCTGAAATTTTTCTCAAAACATATGGCATTAACTATTTCTAGTTAGGAACAGTCAATAACGCATACACAAACATAATGGAGCATTTATTTTGAACAAGGGCTGACGATTTTCACATATAAGTGAAAATGGGTAAAACTTGATAACACCCGTGTGCTATCCCCCTGCATGAACCGGTTAGCATACATCGATGTTTTAAGTTAGTTTATCATCATACGAAGCAAGAACACATGACATCATACAATATTGTTTTTGTCCTTGTACCAAACACTCTCTTAAAAACTCCATTTTTCAAAGTACTTGACTAATTTAGTTAGTACTCATTGATAATTGAGTTATGACATTTCATAAGTAATGCGAGATTTTAGTATAACCTATGCAAAGAAATTTATCTAATTCTACAAGTGATGGTAAAACAATTTTCCAACTTAGTGCACAAAATCTAGCAAAGTCCTATTGTGCATAAACAAGAAATCGTCAAACTAGCGAATAAATAACATGGCAAGATTGACACGTATATTATGCAAACAAACAGGTGTAAACAACAATTTGAAAATAAGCAAGCACCATATATGCAAACAACATAAACAAGTAGTCATTTAGCATAGCATAAAATGAAAAACACTTTTCGTCATTTACCGTTTAAATATGACGATGTATACCAAGCTTGATTAGTTTCCTTTAAACATATTACCAAATTAATTAGTTTCAAAAGAAGTTGTATCAAAGTTCTAAGAATACCAACTTAAATTGTTTGATTCAAAAATTTGAGTTTTTATGTTAAAGCGAAACTTAATATTTTAGACATACTGTAGTATTTGGTCTATTTTACTTAATTAAAATTAGACTCAGGCCATGAAAGTATTTTTAAGTTAAAGTAGACTCAATTCCCTTTAAAATGATAGGTGGCTCGACTCGTACGGACTTACGGTTAATTAGTTATGATTTTTTGAAGTTGCCCAAAAAACTGCATACTGTACAGACGGATTCCACGGAACCAAATAAAGGGATCCGCCCTTTATAAGATTTGGTGCCGTGGTCCTCTGAGACAAATTCACCAAAACTAGTATTTGACATAGAGAAAACGTGTGTGACTTACTAGATTTCATAGTAAACATATAATACACATATTTAACAACATATCTACTTATGTAACTTATTTAAACATTTACGGAGGTGATTTTTCGACTAGATTTATAGTTATCCCAAACACTCCTTTAAAATCATATTTCTTCGTAAATTTTCTATAAGCACTCAATACAATACTTACTAGTTCTTTCAACAAACTTTTATTTTATGTTACAAGAAAACCTTCAAGCTTGTATACAAAGTTACATTTAACAATAAAATTTCTAAGTATAATTAGCAAAGCATTTTTCATATTATTTTTCGCTTCAATGGTAATTTGATACATGGATCGTACTCTATTTTAAAAACCATTTGTTTTGAAAAAAAGAGCTACGTGGCTCTGATACCAATTGTGGAAACGTAGAGGGGGAGGGGGGGGGGGTGAATACGTTACCGTATAAAAAACTTTAGATCTTTAGTATCAAATCGCTTATGAAGCTTGTTATAATATGAAAGTTCCAATTATTGTTTGTGACCAATGTAAAGTATAGTAAACCATGTTGTCACACAAGCATTAACATCAAACCACATCACAAGCAATAGTATAGTGCAACTATAAAAGTAAAGAGATAAAGAAAGGAAAGTGCAAACCGAACACGAGGATTTATAGTGGTTCAGTCACGGATCTCCTTTCCGCCCTACTCCACTCCCCGAGTACCCAACTCGAGAGTTACTTCACTAAATCAACAAGCTCCCTTCTCGGCGGAGAAAACCTTACAATCGTCGCTTACACTTTTTCCGGTACAAAGCTAAATACCGAGTTCTAGTTCGAGGTAGAACCAACCTAACGTTGCCTATACAATATTTCCGACACTAAGCTAGATGTCGAGTTCTTTTACAAGGGTACAACCACTCCCAATATGTTTTATGGCCCAACATAACAAACCTTGTATTTTATGGCACAAACACATAAACCATCTAATCTAGTTTGGTGAAAGTGTTGTTATGATGCAATGATGTTTACACTAATGATCCATGACACAAATGTCTAATGGATACGAATAACTACTTCTAAATGAACTTCTATTTGATAGGAAGCCTTCATGATGAAGATCACAAGTTCCCTAAACTTGTTGAGATAGATCTTCAGCTTGTGGTGAGTGGGGATGGCTAGATCTCCAAGCTTTCCTTGGTTGATCAAAGAGTATGCTTACAACAAAGATGAATGTTAGAAGCATTATGATCATGATCATTAGGGTGTTTAATGTATGTTACTATATTGTTAATGATAGATCTAAATGTATGCAAGAAGGTGGAGAAGATGTGTTTTCAAGTGGTGAAGAAATGGGAAAACAATGGGCTTCTATTTATAGCCAAAAGTGGACAGGAGCGTCCACGGACCAAGGAGCCCTTTAAAGGGTTCCGTCCTTTATACAAATTGGTGCCGTGGGTGCCTGACATAAAATCTAAAAAATCTTTCTTCAAATCTTTGCAAGATATTACCAAATCTTACTAAGATCACATTTGATTTATTGAGTGTCAATCTAACCAAAATATTCAAGTGATCTTCCAAGGATTTCAAAGATGATGCATGACATGATGTAACATGTATTTCCATTTTTAGATTAAAAAGTGTTAGATATTAACTTTTCACATACACATCAAACCATAACACAAAGTAGCATATAGATGGAATTCTAGAGAGAGAAAGTTAGAGGTTTAGGGAACTTAGTGAGAGAAAGTGAAAGATATTATTATGAGCTCCAACTCTCTACCTTGGAAGGTAGAGAGTATTTATAGTCTTACATAAATCGCCACACATCGGGCTGTGGATGTATTATGGTTGTGGTGTTTCCTACACAGTCTCTAACAACTATCGACTACTAGAGGTTTCTACCGAGTTTGAATAGTAGTGCACCTAGTCATTTTCTGGAGGTGAACCTTATTGGTTTGTACGTAACACTTCTTAGTTACTGATGCTCAAATACACGTTTCTTGATGTAGTTCTTACGTTCTAGTTCACAATTACATTATAGATAAACATAAGATACTTTAAAACAATGCACTAACTCCACTGGAGGGAATCCCCCTCTAACAATCCTTAATCTTTAAGGGCCATAATTTCTCAGCCAGTGGAGTTCATATACATTAGCAATCTTTCGAGCATCAGCATCAAGAAAATTCAATTCATCATTAAATCAATTCATTGTGGCACCTCCTGCCTGCCCAGAAATGGGTGACATACGGACTAGGTGTCGGGCTACACACCGCTAAATACATTCTGATATTTATG